>CM029658.1:8295730-9495730 GCA_017311315.1 Dendrocalamus latiflorus | reverse complement strand
TGGTGCATCTACACGTGACAAGCATAGGTCAAGGAAGGGTATTTTGGTAAAATGGCCAAATATCAAAAACTACCTTGGATCGAAACCACGGTGCTTGGGAAAGCGGAACTGAGATAATCAAGTGGATCAAAGGATGAAGACTTAGCGAATTCGGGCTAATGTGCTTTGAAAAGTGTGCATAAGTTAAATGTACGAGTAAAACGTATGTTATGTGGGATTAATAGGTTCCTCCAAATATGCTAGTGGATAGTATCCATTAAGGTTAGATGTGGGTTGGTTGGCTCATCTATTTAATTGGTTAGGATAGTGACTTGCTAGTTAACCATTCACCATTCTAGCCAACAGTTCTAGGGCTAGGATTTGGGAAGTGTGAGGTTGTGGTGTGCTCTCTTGTCCTCCAGGTGGAGTGGATGTAAAATCTTTATTCTCATGTAGTAATTGATAACTTTGTTCTTCACTCATAGAGTCTCATTGATTTAGTTGATTTGCTCTTGTCCTTGTTTATTTTGTTCTCTTCTCTCCCCTTCTTGATCTTACTATGTGCCAAGGACACGTAAGTAATAGAGATGACACGTAGAGATCAATCCATATCTATCTAGACATCAAGTCTTATAAGATTTTGAAGTTACCCGGTTTTGCTTGGATTTAACCTCATCATGAGTTTTCTTGATCTAAGAGTTTTTGTCTCGAATCTTTGTGAGTTCTCGCTTGCTATGACATGTGGGATATATCTAGAGCCATCTTGGTCATCCTCCACCCACGAATAAGTTATATTTCAAGTTTTTGGTTTATACCCAGTTTTACTGCAAACTTGCTAATTCTTGAAAAAGTCTAAACTTTGACAAGGATTCAAGCGGTCCTTGGATGGAATAAGTTCCTAAGACCTCAAGCAACGTGTGTACAAAAACTCATCTCATTTGGCCATGTATTTTTAGAGTTGCACCAAAAGTGTTTGGATTCGAGCTAATTTCTGTTTTGAGAACAGAGGAGCGGTCATAACGCTCTCAAGCCCGGTTGGACCAGAGGCTGATCAGGCCGCCTGGGGCTGCCGGTCAAGCCGCTAGGAGTACCTAGTCAGACCACTCGATGTAGGGTTTTAGTTTTTTGGCTTTTGATTTGATTATTTTGGTTTTGGATTCTAATCTTTATCTTTATAACTCAATAACTATTCAAGCGAAAGATTAGTGAATGCTTAGAAGAAAATTTTAAAGACAACATTCACCGCTCTATTGAGGTACCGGTTCTACACAGCTGCTACTCAAACTGACTCGATCCCATAAGGGCACTCTCAATGGTGATATTGCAAAGTAATGTCTATGGGGTTTTACATCACCTAGAAATAGCATTAGACATAGTATTTTCAATGCATAATATCTATTGATAAGCTCAGACAATAAATATTCCTTTTTTCTCTTAATCTTCTCTCTCTCCCTCACACATATCTATGGGTGGGTTTAATACTGTGGACACTACTCTACCCTTCAATGTATGTTTTAGCCATATTTTCTTGTTGGTTTTTATACTCATGCAAAACACTACTTTTCTTTCTCTCTCTTTCTTAACTTTTTGTCACATTATATCTTATTATACGAGGATAGCTAATTAATTTTATGAACTCTGTATATAATGAAGCGTTGGAAGTGCCTTAGGGCATCTCCAATGGTTATAGCTAGCAACTAACTATAAGACTTCCACATCATCTATATAGTACACACTAAAGTTAGCATTCTAAAGAACTATCTATAAGGATAGCTATTTGATGCTTACATGCACACACAGAATTTATGGAGGCTGCCTCGTTTGGCGCTATAGACTATCTCTAGAGTTGTAGAGAGCTGTGTTCTCTTTCTTCATTTAATATCTTCCACATAGGACAGTTGATGACATGGACTCTCTTGTAGATAGCTGCTATAGACCCATTGGAGATGCTCTTAGCCAGTTTTGACGGCTGGGTTTTACGTGTGGTAGGGCAGTCGCCGTACTGCAGAACTATCCGGCCGGCTCAATCAAGTTAGTTGGCTGCTCCAGGTAGGTCACCTGTCCATTTCCTAGACCGACCCATCCGTAGCACTGTGCGACGACACACACCACGCTGCTTGTTAATCTGAGAATATTGCGCTCTAATTCTAAATCCTAACGAATTAGGAGCGACTAATAGTGCTAGTCACCCTCCCCGTTTCATAATACGAGTCGCTATGCCTGAAAGAATCTAGATTGACCATGTACAAGTGGCAAGATTATTAGATTAGTTTGTTGTCAAAATTACTTTTGGCACATTGTGCTTCAAATTGTGTTAGAATATTACGTACTCCTTGGTTAAAAGTCTTTGAAGCAAGATACGTCTCAAGTACGTAAAAAGTCATCATCGATTTATGATATGAAAAGTTCCTTGTTCCATGCTTAGGCGCGCTAGCTGCACATTAGTATCAGACTTCATTTCTTAACAGTACACCTGGCAGCTTGTACTTTGGCAGTCCTGTAGTATTAAATCAAGTGTCAATTAGGAGGTCCTATTAAAGATAGATCTGCACTATTGATAACACATCATCCTTAATATGGGGTCACAATTCTAAGTAGCTACTGGTAATGAAAATGTTGCACGTTGGCGCCTAATTATAGTTGGGGGCCTGCTAAAAAGAACGGATGCACAGTGCTATTTATTTTCCTTACGAACAGATGTACATGGTTTGTGTATGTGAGCTACACTAAACATGACTAGCTAGCTGGTTTTCTGATGCGGATCTCTGGGATTGCGACGCTGTAGTGGCGGCCAACTTATGCGTGGTACTAGTATCTCTCTCAAACAGCTCAGGGCGTGAATAATATTGGAGAGAGACAAGAGAGAGATGAGCATTCTGACTCGGCATTACATCGGCTAGCTTCTTGACATATCGTACGACCATCTCATGGCGATGCTACATAACTGAAGGACGGATGATCAGATCGACCCAAGTATACTAATTAGATCAGAGTAATATCCATATGTACACTGTAAATGCTGACCACTCACTGATTGATATATGTTTCATGTAAATGCAATGTACGAATTACAACAATGCCAAATAGGACAAACTAATTGCGTCTATTTTTCCATAAATAAATATTGTCCACTGCATACCTGGTGACAAGAGCAGAGGAAATGTAGCCATTGATGGATAATTCCAGCATTTGAGCGTCGTTTGGTAGAGACCTTAGTGGCTGGCCCGCGATAGAGTGCGTGCGTGCATGTTAGTTAGCGTGCACCGAAGGTGACGCCATGACAAACTAGGAGATATGTAGAATCTGGCAGCATTGGAATCCTTATTTCCTTTTGTCTCAGGGAAAGGCCGGATCGAGAACTTGCAGCCGCATGTTTCCGCAAACTATCATCTAACGCGCGTTCTACGGGCAGCAGGTGAGCTAAAGCGATTGTGCAAGCTAGCAAAGTACGTATTCCCCACTTCCACACAACACAACGGATGTATATCTGTGTGCAGCCAGAAAGTCTACGCATAAGAATTCGACGTATCGCTGGCTTTTCTCGGCGCGACGAGGACGTGGCATCTGATCAACGCAGCGCTTGCTTGAGTGCGCGCACATCTAGCTAGCCAGTTACGGTTGAACCGTCGCGGTAGCGGTGTACAGGGTAATGTGTGCTGACATGTCGTGACGGGCCATGTGCACGCAGCGCGGAACACGGGCGGCGCGGCAAGAACGTGCCGCGCGCGCGATGCCTCCGTATGCGCGCATGGCGCCGGCCGTCGTCGCTCTCGGTCGCGGCCCGCGCCGGCGGCCACGCCGTTCCGCCCCGGCCAAGCGAGCGAGCGTGCGACGGCGTCCGCGCGCGCGCCGGGTCTACGTCCGGCGCCAGCAGCTCCACATGCGCGGCCCTCCGGGCCGTCGCACGTACCACCTGCGTACGTCGTCGTCCCATGGGCACGGCCATGTACTGTGCCGCTGCCGCTGCGCGTGATGCAGTCGTGGCGTCTGCGCCATTGCATTTATGCCGGCTCCCGCCCCTGCTAGGTCGCGTTTGCCTTTCGCCCTGTCTGCCGCGGCGTGCGCATGTCGGGGCGGAGTGGCTAGTTAAACCGAGAGCTCGTTAAATCGCGGTACATGCGGTCGATCGTGAGAGAGTACAGACAGTTAACTTTTGTCGAGACCTCCTGCTCGGTTCCATTCATCGGCTATTCGATTAAATTGGAGCTGTTATTGCTCGTGTACCGATTGAAGTGGTCACAAAATGGCGTGGTATTAATGTACTACCCAAAAGGGACTAGTAGCTAGCCTAGTCCTCTCTCTCCCTGTTTTGGACTCGGGCATCTTCTATGTGCTTTCTCCCCCAAAAAATCACCTAAATTTGTAGTCATTGGACCTAGATTTGAGAGATGTCCTCTGCTTCTCTTTCACCCACTTCTAAATGTGTAACTAATTTTCTCCCCCATTAACCCTGACCGGCATCCCCATACCGCCGCCGCCCAGAGCCTCCCCACCCCACCCACACACGGCCTCACTGGCACTGGTCAAGCACTGTCGCTGCCGCTTCCTTTCTCCCTCCTTTCCCATCAATCTCCTACTTGCTGACCTCACCCACCACTCCACCACCATCTTTCCCATCTCCGCTGGCTCATCACCACCCCCAACACGTAACTCGCCACTCACAGTCATCACCGCTCGGACGACCAACCCCATCCTCAGCCCTCTCCTTCGACCCCATAGCCAACGACGTCATCGCTAGTCCACTGTCACCCACTCTAATTCTATGTTTGGGACTCTGGTGAATCTGAACATTGATTCGGTGAACCTAAGCCCTAACCTCACTTCGCCGGTGAGAAAGAAGTACTCCAAAGCACGAATCATCATGTGGATCGAAATATCATAATCCGGATGGTTTTTTGTTTACCAAAACCCCCTTTTTCTCAGAGAAATAAAAACCCTTTCGAAATGTACCGACAACTCTACCGACAGTAGACAGTTGAGGTAGACGGTACATCGTCACACATGCATGCACCAGACGAACATGGCTCGTGCAGAAATGCGGATCGTATGACGAGATGGGCCAGGGATCTCGGGTCGTCCTGCAGCTACACGACACTGTTGAATCCATGGGGGCATGCGCTTTCACTCCGAATCTGCAACAACTACCCTTCGCCATGGGCATTCAATTCCCCCACGAGGATGCGCAGCAGCGGCAACGAACCAAAACAGCCAAGATTCACTCACAAATCACAAGCCTAGTACGTGGTCGCTGCAGGTTTTATCTTTTTACTTACCATACTAATACTTCTTGGGTACGAATGTACAGTCGAACTATACTGTATGGAGTACATCATTGAAGAAGTGTAAACAATCATCATACTGTATACTGCTTCATTGATGAAGTGTACATATTGTTTAGGGGTGTCGTTCGTTATGACAGGACAGCTGCTTAACCAGCAGATTCGGGTTTCTTGGATTCTATTCGCGCCGGTTAAATTTGGGGATCATACAGATACTAAACCCGGGGGATTCCCGGCCCCCGGGCGTGTCCACGTCGTCCCGCCCGCGTGTCCGGCCGGCGCGTGGCGGGGCAATTTCTGTACGGCCGGAGGAGGTAGTTTCCTCCAGTTTTTCGGAAATTACGTAAAGATCCTTTTTCCTCACGAAAAGGTCCCTGCAAGTTTTTTTTCCCAAAAAAAACTTTGGATAGCGCCCCGCAGATTCCCGAAATTATGTATAGGCCCTTATTTACTTACGTACAGGTCCTTACAAGTCCTCGATTTTTTCCGAAAAAACCCTTTAGCTTTCTCGAAAATACGTATGTGCCCTCGATTTTTTTTTAAAAACTCCTCACGAATTATCACCTCTTTTACTTCGGTACACACGGTGGCTGGCGCGGCGTGTCGCCGCGCCTATGAGGCTAGTTGGCAATATGTGGGTAAGATTTAGGACACATCTCGAATAGGACTTAAGTAGCATGGTGACTTTCTTTGGGCTTGTAAATGGGCTATCCTTTCCCCATAGACTGGTTGTCAAATGCGATGAATTGCTGAACAAGTTTTAGAGTTTAGGCCAGGCCACTGCCGGCTGTCAGCCCATAAGAATACAGAACTCGAACGGAACGACCCAGATGGGCCGTGAACGGGAGGGCGCGACGGACGCGGTGGAAAGCGCACGCAACCCAACCCCGCAGCGGTGGGCGCGGCGGCTTTGGAGGCCGGGTCAGGTGTTGTGGCAAAGACGGTGTGTGGCCTGGCTCAATGGAAGGTGGCGTGCGCGGACCCGGCCGGTAAATTAGCTCTCTTTTTCCATTTATGGTTTATAATTTTTTAAATAAATAAGTAGCATAGGTTCTTTATTGTTGTTTTGAAAAGGCTTATCAAGACAGTTTTTTTAAAGCATCTCATCGGCTTATCAACGTTTAATTCGTTCACATAAATACTCACGCTAAAGTTAAAAAACATAAACTATAGCCATAAGCCACAGCCGAAAACAACCCACTCTTCTACGGCGAGGGAGCGCTCGCGCAGCGGCATCGAGCTAGGCAGCTAGCGCGTGATAGCTATGATGGTTGACCAGCTGCCACGCACAGACGTGTTAGGGTGTATTTAGTTTGGTGGATCAAGGTGGAAAGGATGGAATGGGATGATCCAAGTAGCATGTTGATTGAGTGGATAGGATGGTATGGGAATATATTTGGTAGATAAATAAGATGGTACAGAATGAGTATAGATAGTGTTTAGCTTACCAAATTAGATTAGAGAAAAAAATAAAATTCTAATATAAATTATGAATTAATTTAAATAATCATTAATTAACTAAACTATACACCGGTACCTTTCATTAATAACACTTAATGCTACATTAATAAACTCTTATTGACACTAATTACAAATAATTATATTTATCAACGCTAACATTGAACTAATAATCAATAATTAGCACTAAGACATGCTAATAATCATTAATCACTGCTATGTCAAGATTAATTGAGTCTGGACGAGCTCATCTGGTTCTTTTTCCTTGAACGAAGCCATTCAACATATTGAGAGAATATTCTATAAAGTTGGATCAATAATAACTTCGTTTCATCCACCCAACCAAACACACAGACAACCTCTAAGTCTTAGAAATGAGGTTCATGCATTCACAGCAATGAGGTTGCGTTTCACGCGAGGCGGGCAATGCCAAAGTCAGTCCAAAGAATGGATTAACGTTAGACTTGTATTGGTTGCCGCCGCAGGCAAGGCAACAATAAGTCATTGAACTCCCGACGTTTTGAGTCCTTGACAAACAGATCAAGATAGTTCAACAAAGCCGGATCGAAGAATCAGTTACCATTACAAACTACCTTAATTTACAACCAAGTACTTCGCGACTAGTTTGACTGATCAATGTAATTATTGATCATATATAGAGGCCTTTTTGTTAAAAAAATGAAATAGAAAAGTTACAACATCGCACAACACAAAACCCCATCTACGAAGTATGATGAATCGATGATCCTGGCTCTAGCCCTGTGGTTGGGTTCACTTGAGCAAAAAATGCATACGCATTCGAAACGTTGTTACAAATGAGTCCATCACAATTAAACGATTAATATATCCTTTTGCTAAATCAGCATTTCGACAACTAATTAATCCCGTAACGTACCGTCGACGACGTCTTCGCCGGCGAGGCTCTTGTCGTGGCGCTCGACACACTGGAGGATGTACTTAAAGGTCTCGGTCTCGCAGGGGATGGCGAGCGCGCCCTCGTGCCGGAACCCGAACTCCTCCTCCGCCTTCTCCAGCAGCAGCCGGAACACGGGGTGCCCCAGGTAGCTCGTCGGGATCACGAACCGCCGCTGCTCCGGCCCCACGTACACCGGGCAGTACCCCCTCGGCACGTCCGGCGGCGGCTCCGGGCTGTGGCAGCTCTCGTCGTCCGAGTCCACCGCCACCGTCCTCCTCAGCCGCCGCAGCACGAACGGCGGGATCGACGACGCCGCCACCGCCGCCCCTATTTCCGGCGCCTCCGCCAAATCCTCCTCGGCATGGCGGCCCTCGTCGTCGCCCTTGGCCCCCAGCGCCATGGTTTGCCACTTGTGCAGCAGCTCCCGCAGCCGCACGATCTGCTTGATGCCCGTCGTCACCTTCGCGCCGACGTCGCCCATTACGTACGTACGCACACGGCACCGTACAACTTCACAGTGATGATTTAATTTCTTCGATCTTGAGATGGAATGCTCGGAGATGCGAGAATAAACGAGAGGATGGCATGCAATATTGGAGGTGATTATATAATCAAGTCATGTGCTCGTACGCGCCAGAGGTAACATGGCGCCATGAAAAGATTCCGTTGCCGATTATTAAAACCGCTTGATTAGCTAAGCGCGGCGTGTCGCTCAAGGATACCTTGTGTTTGATCCAGCCGGCTAGCTTTTGTTCAGACTTTTGGGTGGCAAGGCAGGAAAAAAAAGGCTATATATATTGTTGCCTTGCAAGCTAAGCAGGAATATCAATTCCGGATTTTAGTTGGCTTACAACAGGACTCATCAAGCAGTGTACACTCTCTGTCTCTTTTCTGCACTGGAACAAATGATGGCTGTGTGCTGGAAACTAATGTCAGGCCAGAGCTTCATGGTTTACACCAGAACATGCTTGCATGATTGTGTTTGATCGATTTGCCAGGTGAGAACATGATTACGCCGGTGCATCTCTATGTACCAAAAAAGTACAGTAAAATACAGACAGTGTTACGTATGTATTTCCTGTGATTTGAGTCCTTTTTTCCGGTGACCCGACATGGCGAGAACAGGACGCTCAATGCTTAAGCTCTAACAATAACTAATGACTTGGGTGGCAGATTAGTGAGAAGGATAAAATATGTTTCAGATTTAACAAATTCGTCATCGTGTGTGTTAAACATTACGCAAGACATGGTGCATACCGGTGCAGCGTCGAGGTGTGTAGGTATGGCACGGGCAAGCGTAACCAACTCTGATTTGGTTTTCTTCTCCGTTTAAGATTTTAATCTCTAGCCTATATATGTACTCTTCTAGTCATATGGTTTAGATACGCCAAATTTCTCCGTTCTTGTAATCTCTCATCATACAGTGATATTCCGCCTTCATGCGCTCGCGATTTTCCCCACAAGAGTTTTTCACATAAAATTCATACCTCATGTTGATAGGTCCCTTAGGATCATCTAGATGTAGATCAGAGGGTGTTCTAGATCGGATTCGAGAGAGAAGGGAAGAGGGAGAGGGAAGTACCGACCGTCCGATGCATTGGAGGAGGAGCTGGCCATCGCTGCTTCGTCGGTGAAGTCTGCGCACGGGCAGCGACGGTCGGGGAAGAGGAGGGCGGTGGCGGCGGCGTAGATCCGGTGAAGGCGACGGCGATGGAGCTTCCCGCCGCCGACTGCGCGTCCCTCTAAATCGGTCTAGGGTTTGTGTCGGTGGGGATTTGCGGCTCAGGCGAACCTCGTTACTCGAGCCACCGGCCCCCACCCCTCTATTTATTGCGCAGCGCGACGGGGGCCCACCAGCCAATAGATGGGCTGGGCGCCCCCGATCAGGGCGTGGATCAAGGCCCCGATTAGCCGTTGGGCTAATCGGGAGAGAGATCAATCCAACATTCTCCCCCTTGATCTCCTCTCATATCAAACCTTTTCTTCTTTTCCCATTTCATCACAGATTAGTGCATAGAGCATGCTTCATCGTCACGGTCAATCACCGATAGATTTAACAGCTACAATACACATCTCTGTTCTGAAACAGATTCTTTAATTTTGGGCCCTTTATAGTCCAGGAATCATAGGCTTTCCCTTAAACCCATGCCGGCTACATGTTCTCTGAACACGTTGGGTGGTAAGCCTTTTGTAAGCGGATCCGCTAACATCTTTGTGGTACTTATATGATCAAGACTTATGATATGATCCCGGACTTTATCTTTCACAACATAGTACTTTATGTCAATGTGTTTGGCAGCACCACTTGACTTATTGTTGTGAGCATACGTTACTGCTGGTTCATTATCGCAGTACAATTTAAGTGGTTTATAGATGTCGTCAACCACTTTCAAACCGGGTATGAACTTCTTTAGCCAGTTCACCTGCCCCGTGGCCTCATAACATGCTACAAACTCGGCATACATTGTGGACGATGTAGTGACGGTTTGCTTAGAGCTTTTCCACGATATAGCTCCTCCAGCGAGAGTGAACACAAATCCGGATGTCGACTTTCTATCATCTCCCGCATAATCAGAATCTGTATACCCCACTATATGGAGTGAATCTGATCTTCTGTATGTCATCACGAGGCCTTTTGTTCCTTGCAAATAACGCAAGACTTTCTTTATCAATTTCCAATGTTCTATTCCAGGATTGCTCTGGAATCTGCCAAGTAACCCGGTAACAAACGCTAAGTCAGGGCGCGTACACACTTGAGCATACTGCAAGCTTCCGACAGCTGAAGCATATGGAACCGATTTCATTTGATCGAGCTCGTACTGGTTCCTGGGGCATTGAAAATCCCCATATTTGTCGCCCTTGACTATAGGTGCAGGTGAAGGACTACATTTATGCATACCAAATTTATTTAAGGCTTTCTCTATGTATGCCTTTTGTGACAGTCCCAATATCCCTTTGTTTCTATCCCGGTGAATTTCGATCCCTAGAACGAACGAAGCTTCACCAAGATCTTTCATATCAAAGTTTGAGGACAAAAACTTCTTTGTCTCCAGTAGCAGACTGACATCACTACTAGCCAGTAGGATATCATCCATATACAGGATTAGGAAGATAAACTTCCTATCTTTAAACTTTGCATAAACACAGTTGTCCTCTACATTCTCTTTAAACCCAAATTTTCTTATTGTACTGTCAAACTTCAAGTACCACTGTCTTGAAGCTTGCTTTAACCCATAAATCGATTTCTTTAGGCGGCATCACATTCTTTCATTTCCTTCCACGACAAAACCTTTCGGTTGTGCCATGTAAACATTTTCCTCCAAATCCCCATTAAGAAATGTCGTCTTTACATCCATCTGATGTAACTCTAAATCATAATGTGCTACTAATGCCATTATGATTCTGAAGGAATCTTTACATGAGACTGGAGAAAAGGTCTCATTGTAATCAATCACTTCTCTTTGCGTAAAGCCTTTTGCCACAAGTCGCGTTTTGTATCTTTCTACATTCCCTTGGGAGTCAAGCTTTGTCTTGTAGACTCATTTACAGCCTACTGTTTTGGCTCCTTTAGGAATAATTTCCAAGTCCCAGACTTTATTAGCCTTCATGGACCTCATTTCCTCTTCCATGGCCTCAAGTCATTTTGAAGAATTTTCGCTTCTCATGACTTCTTCAAATGAGGTGGGATCATCCTCAATTTGAAATTCCTCTGTATGATAAATCTGATAATCATCAGAAATAGCTGATCTTCTTACTCTTTGAGACCTCCTCGGGGCCTCCTCATTTGGTACATCTTCTGTTTGAGGCTGTTGTTGCTCCCCCTCATCTGTGGCAATGGGTTCTATAGGATCCTGAAGAACAGGTTCCTCATTCTCATTCATTGTTACCACAGGAGGAACAATAACAGGTGCTGGCACCACAGTGTCTTGCACCGTCGGTGCAGTGACAGCCGGTAGTGTGAAGAATGGCTCTTGAATCATCGGAGTGGGCGCATACGCCCGCTTCTCTTCAAGGTCAATCTCTCGAGCTACCATGCTTCCCCTCATCATTTCATCCTCTAAGAAGACAGCGTGTCTCGTTTCTACAAACTTTGTATATCTGTCTGGACAGTAGAAACGAAAACCTTTTGACTTTTCAGGGTAGCCAATGAAATGGCAACTCACTGTTTTGGGATCAAGCTTCCTAAGGTTTGGGTTAAATACTTTAGCCTCAGCAGGACTCCCCCACACACGTAAGTGGTTTAGTGAGGGAACTCTTCCTGTCCACAACTCGTACGGTGTTTTGGGCACCGACTTACTAAGCACTCTGTTGAGAATATGAATGGCGGTTTTCATCGCCTCCATCCATAAACTCAATGGCAGTGTGGAATAGCTCATCATGCTTCGCACCATATCCATCAGGGTACGGTTTCGTCTTTCAGCTACTCCATTTTGCTGAGATTCGCCCGGTGTAGAATACTGGGCCACTATGCCATTTTCCTGTAAAAACCTTGCAAAAGGTCCAGGAACTTGTCCATATGGAGTATGTCGACCGTAGTACTCCCCCCCCCCCCACGATCAGATCGGACTATCTTAATCTTTAAATCGTGTTGGTTTTCAACTTCAGCCTTAAATATCTTGAATTTATCCAAGGCTTCATTTCTTTCTTTGATTGGATAAATATATCCATAACGGGAGTAATCATCCGTGAATGTTATGAACGAGTCATATCCATCCACACTTTTCACAGGAAAAGGACCACAAATGTATGTGTGAATAATTTGTAGAACTCATGTGTTTCTTTTGGCGTTTTTCTTAATTTTGTTTACATATTTTCCTTTAATGCATTTTCTGCATTGTTCTAAGTCTGAGAACTCTAATGGAGGAAGAATATCATTCTTAACTAGTCTTTCTATTCTCCCCCTCGAAACATGGCCTAAACGACAGTGCCATAATTTCGACGACGCGTCTAGATTTCTCTTTCGTTTCCTGTTTACATTTGTAGACGAGGATTCATTCACTTTCTCGCACGCGACGTTCCCATTATCGCATACGACATTCACATCATCACATAATGATAACAAATAAAGCTCATTTTGTAAGATGACAAGACTAACACATTCTTTATTAAACATTATTTCACACTTGCCATTTCCAAAATGACAATCATAACCATCATTGTCCAAATTTGAAACACTAATCAAATTCCTCTGTAAAGAGGGAATATAAAGAACATCTCTAAGTAAAAGAGTGAAGCCATCAGCTAGCTCTAATGAAAGATCGCCAACGGCTTCAACTTCAGCTTGGACTCCATTTGCGACTTTAACGCATCTTTCTTTTCTTTGCGTAGTCCTCGTCGAATGGAATCCCTGTAAAGAATTAGCAACATGAACAGTTGCTCCTGAGTCAATCCACCAAGAAGATTTCGAATATTGCACATACATGGATTCATTTATAAAGGTAATAATGTTCTCACATTTCTTTGTCATTATCATCTTTAAGTAATCGGGACAGTTCTTCTTGTAGTGTCTCGTCTTCTTGCAATGAAGACACTGATCTTTGTCTACTGCAAACTTATTCTGTTGAGGCTGATAGACAGGGGCTTTTCCCTTGTTCTTTGAGGAGGAGTTACTGTTGAAGTTCTTTTTCTTGTTGTCCTTCACATAGTTGATAGAACCACCATGTAAGGATTTAATTCTTTTCTCCTCTTGCACACACATAGCTATGCACTTTTCTAAGTCCCATTTCTCGGGCTGCATGTTGTAGTTGACAACAAAGGTGTCAAACTCTTTCGGCAAGGAAGCAAAAATCAAATGAATAAGGAACTCATCCTTGAGAGCCAAATCCATTGGTTTAAGCTTGTATGCTAAGTTGCTCATCCTTAGTATGTGCTCTCTTATGCCACTGCTACCACCAGAGTACCTTTCTGTCACAAGCTGCTTAATCAGCTGTGTAGCATAAGTCTTTGAAGAGCCAGTAAACTGACTATTTATTTTCTCAAGGTACTCTGTGACAGTGTCGCACTATGCGATTGAGCCCACAATTGCAGGCTCAATCATGTTCTTTATCACAGCCATACATTTCTTGTTGGCTGTGGTCCATTTCTTATGCTCAAGGTCATAAGACATCTGTAAGGGAGCATGGTCCTTCTGTCTTTTCTGCCAAGCGGTGTCGTCCTCATTTCCTTTTCTCACTGGCGCCTCAGGCTCAGTGGGACGTGCTGTGGTGAGGACCCAGTCCACCTCAGCCAAGATAAACGCTAAGTCTATCTTTTTCTTCCACTCTCCATAGTTATCTCCTTTGAGAGTGGGGATCTCTTTGATACAACTCATCAAGTTGTATCCGCCTGAAAAACAATTCAAATAAAGTGAGAACATAACAGCAAAATTATATGCCTTATTTCCAACGTTGGTCAAAATACGACATACAATTTTATCTATACATTAAATCTACATCACTGTTGGGCAGAAATAGAAATAATGCATAAAATCATCAATTAAATTTATAATACTATTATTATCAACGTTGGTCAGAAAATAACAATATCATAATTCACAACAATTCTCAAAAATTAAATTCTCCCGTTGGTTCGAATTTAATTGAAAGAGTAATCAATATTAACTTTTGCAGTGGAAACATGAAATTATTCTAAAAATAATTCTTACTCAGAAGCATCATTACTGTACTCATCTAATCTCTGAAAAAGTAACACGTTGGTGCAAAATTTACAGAGATTTGAATCAAATTTCATTCAAAAAAAGCTTCTAAAAATAAATAAAAGGAAACACTGTTCAATTGGCCATTTCGGCCCACTCTGTGCAGCCGCGGCCCATGGCGACCCGCTCACCCGGCCGAACGCGCGTGGCCTCACGCTCCCACGCGCGCGCAGCCACAATCTGGGCCTGGGCCGGGAAAGGAGCTGCCCGCCTGGGCCAAAAGTGGCCCGCATGCGCTCGGCGCGATCTCAGCCATCCAAAAGAATCCGACGGCTGAGCGGCTGTTTCGGCGGATCAAAACCCGCTCGCGGCCGGTCTCCCGAAAACCCTAGCTCATTCTCTCCTCTCCCCTCTCTCAGTGTCGCACCTGAGCGGAATGAAGCGGCGGCGACGACCTCGTGCAGCCGCCGTAGTAGGAGGAAACGGCGCCACCGCGGGCCCTCTCGCCGGCGTGCGCGCTCCCCAGAGGGTGAGTGCGCCGCCGTCGAGCGGCTCCGTGTCGGCGCCCTTTAGCACACGCCCTGGCCCGGGGTCCGGAGCGCGCTCGAGTCTGGTCCTGAGCGTCGACGGTGGCCGTCCGTCGGAGCTTTGGAGCGCCGGTGAGCCCACGGTCGACGATGGCCAGGTAAGACCCAGCCGTTTCAGATCTAGGGTTAGGGTTAGGGATTTGCTTTGTCTTTTCTTTTTCTTTCCGCACGCCGGTCAACCGACGGCGGTCTTTGATCTTTCCCCATCTAGATCTACGCCTAGATTAGGGCTCTGATACCATTGATAGGTCCCTTAGGATCATCTAGGTGTAGATCAGAGGGTGTTCTAGATCGGATTCGAGAGAGAAGGAAAGAGGGAGAGGGAAGTACCGACCGTCCGATGCATTGGAGGAGGAGCTGGCCATCGTTGCTTCGTCGGTGAAGTCTGCGCACGGGCAGCGACGGTCGGGGAAGAGGAGGGCGGTGGCGGCGGCGTAGATCCGGTGAAGGCGACGGCGATGGAGCTTCCCGCCGCCGACTGCGCGTCCCTCTAGATCGGTCTAGGGTTTGTGTCGGTGGGGATTTGCGGCTCAGGCGAATCTCGTTACTCGAGCCGCCGGCCCCCACCCCTCTATTTATTGCGCAGTGCGACGGGGGCCCACCAGCCAATAGATGGGCTGGGCGCCCCCGATCAGGGCGCGGATCAAGGCCCCGATTAGCCGTTGGGCATCGGGAGAGAGATCAATCCAACACATGTTCCTTCTATTTTGTCATACGTTTTATAAAAATGGTATCAAAGCTCCGGGTTTTAGATTAAGCCGCTGCCCCTGGGAGGAAAACATCATAGCAGCCGTCGTGCGGCATAAAGGGTGGCATTGTGTAGTGTCCAGCATGGAAGCATAGTTGCGGCACTGTCGTCTCGACGACTCAGTGACGTGGCATGCTGGTCACAGTTGTTAAAACTAGGGATGAAGACAGATCGAATATGAATGGATAATGGTAATGTCATATTTGTTTTCATATTTTTTTTCAAATGCGGATACGAATACGGATACGGATATTCTAGATACGAGTATAAATACAAATAATATCAAATACTAATATGGAGTGAATATGAATCAAATCGGTCATGAATATTTCTCGAAATATAAAAACCTTTTAAATTGTATGAACAAAATGAACAAAAGCATAACTAGTTTATCTGGTCTAAGCATTTACGGAGAACATTCATGAATTTTTTATATAGGCTACGGTTCCTTCTCTAACTTCATATATTGATGTATATGTTAATGTATAATGGGCTATAAAAGTAGTATGTAAATGGCCTAGATTAAAATAGATGATGTAGGCTACGGATATCCAGTCCTTGAATATCTGGATCCGTATTTATATTCGATGAATAATGAGCTATCGAATCCGTATTCATAACCAACAAAAAAAATCTGTGTTTATTTAATATCTACGCGACAGGATTTATATTAAAAATTATTCGAATCTATTGAAAACTGATCCGTTTTCAACGTGGCAAAACCGAAGTCGAGTCCGACGCGAAGAAGAGAAAAAAAAAGCAAAGAGCAATCGGCCTGACTCCTGAGCGATTCGTTTGTGATTGTGGTTTCAGCGGAAATCACTACACGCACACGAACCAGAATACTAGGATATTCCACAAGCCTTGCTACGTGCACATGACGAGCCGCCCTAGTCCCCAACTGTTTTGTGTACACAGCAGTGTACCAATCATTGGCTTCATACTGAACGCTGGCCCCGCTCTATGGCGACGATTGTTCCGGTGACGGATCCACTAACACTATGGCCCATGCCATCCGTGCCATGCCCTGGCAACATATTGCATCATCTTTGATTCTTTGTCTACAATTTTCTGCCTCAATAATCGTCATCTTCTATCAAGAAATTGTTCATCTACTCTGTATATTTTTTTGTTAAAAGTGAAGTTCATTATAATTCAGATCGTTGTGCCTATTATTAGCAGCATCCATGCAGAATCAATCATTAGCAATTTATTCGATGATCTGTCATCTACTATAGATTATTGTGGCAAAATCTGTATATACAGGGTCTAAGGTAAAGTTGCAGGTTGTCAACACAATGAGTTAATTTAGACTACGCTTAACTGAGAAAACTTTTAAAAAATCAATATTAATTGTAGAGATCACTAAATTTGGAGTTTCGACCACCGTTTAAATATGTTACAATTTTGGATCGCTTATGAGACCAATTATAGAGGTTTTGGTAATGTTAATTCTCAGAAATTTATATATACACACACATACATATATACATATATATAACACCCTGATAATAGCTAGCATGATACTCTCAACAGTTTTGCTGTTTGAAAATGAGAGTTTTGCTCTAATTTTAATTTGAGATGAAGGATTTAAATGTAAGAAGGAGTTTGTTTTTACGTGGATACTACATTGTTTGTCCAGTTATCGTAGCTCTATAGAGAGATCTATTGCAAATACTCCACTGACAGCATAAGAGTTTCTTTCATCCGAACAATTTTACATGAACAATTTCAACCACATCATGGAATATAATTACCTTTAAAGTCGGCAGTTTAACGTACGTCATGCCCACACATACAAGTTGCTCTTTAGATGAGCGTTGTTTGCCGAGTTTTGTGTTCCTAGTGATGTATATTAGATTCCATGATATGAATTTTTTGCTATCTAGTCAACACCACATGTGATATTTTGGCTTTTTTTTATGATTGAGCATTTGTTTCAGAAAATTAGTTACACAGACTTGGACTTTGCTAGGATTATGAAGACCTAAATTCGATCGTCTTCTTTGTTGATAGCTATGTGTTGGACCTGATGGTGATTTGCTCAATTTTGTTTCATAAGAGTATTACTGTTCCAGTCTTTCTGATTCAAGATTAGTCTAGTGAATTTTTGAGGCACAACATCTGTTGATGGAGACTTATTTTGAGGAGATTTTTCATGTTTTGGCTACATGAGTGAATTCGTCTCAAGGTAGAGATTGTTAAAGTTAAAGTGTTATTCGAATTTGTCATTGTGCTCGATGTTAGACACTACGCCAGACGTGGTGACTAGCAGTGCATGCACCGAGCCATGTCAAACATGGCACTAATAAGCGCAACCGACTATAATTCAGTTTCCTTCCCCGTTCGAAACTCGAATCTAGAGTCTATATATATGTACCTAGTCGTGGGATTTAGATGCGCCAAAGTTCCTTGTGTTTGCAATCTCTCCTCATATGGTGATATTTGGCCTTCGTGTGTCCATAATTTTTTCCGTAAAGAGTTTTCACGTAAAATTTGTGTCTCATTTTCCTCCTATTTTGCCTGGCATTTTATAACATTTACATTGCTTAATTAACAAGCCAAACAGTCGGTAACACAGTAGCACCACAAACCGTTAAATGTTTAGATACTCTGATATTCCTAAAGATACGCTCAGTCGGTGAGTGTGTTGTGGTACGTTCTCCCCTGCATTGCGCCCATCAAATAATAGGTACATAGACGTACATGTTCAGTAGAAAAGCATACGTTCATATATGCTTCGTAAGGCTTTGATGTCTTTGCATAATTCCCAAAGTGTGTATTAAAAGACGTGCAGTATATATGTACTAGCCTCATAGGCGCGGCGACACGCCGCGCCAGCCACCGTGTGTACCGAAGTAAAAGAGGCGATAATTCGTGAGGAGTTTTAAAAAAAAAAATCGAGGGCACATACGTATTTTCGAGAAAGCTAAAGGGTTTTTTCGGAAAAAATCGAGGACTTGTAAGGACCTGTACGTAAGTAAATAAGGGCCTATACGTAATTTCGGGAATCTGCGGGGCGCAATCAAAAATTTTTTTTGGGAAAAAACTTGCAGGGACCTTTTCGCGAGAAAAAAGGACCTATACGTAATTTCCGAAAAACCGGAGGAAAACTCCTCCCCTGGCCGTACGGGAAACCCCCGCCACGCGCCGGCCGGACGCGCGGGCGGGGGTGACGTGGACACGCCCGGGGGCCGTGAATCCCCCCGGGTTTAGTATTGGTATTATTATGTATGGTCATGTAAGTGGGGTGTGAGTTATACGTGTGCGATTGTCTTACCTCTAAAAATACTCTGGTCAGCCCAATGTTTTCATGCCATAAGGGAACAGTCCTTCATGGAATAAACAAAAGAAACTCGCTAATTAACTTACTACCTAGGCCATGTACGTGGCCTGAAATTTTGCAAGATCATGCTAGATCTTCAGATAAGGCCAGAGGCACCGTCTGGAAAGCTGGCTGCGGTAACGTGCGAGCACATGACTGACCTGCTGGCCTACGCGGGAGATGTACGCGAAACACTAGCCGCCTCTCCCTCCCAGTCCCAGGTATCAAATGAGATCTTGACATGTTGCATGCTTGCGTCGCGTTCTCCACCAAAAGTGCCAACGGATCAAGCGCCAAGGCGGAAGAAAAGCGGCGAGTCCATGTGATCTAGCTAGGGAGGTCGGTGGCGCGATTGGTACGGCTCCGTTTCTTCTCAATTGCCGGCGGTTAATTTGTTCACGATCGGTGGTAATGGATAACCGGTGCAGTTCCGGCCAGGGTGTTCACGCGTTTCGTCCAAGATGACCAAGCTTGTATAGCCTTTTTCGGATGTTTTCTAACGTTGCTTTTAAATGTTGTGTCTGCGTGTATGGCCCTGTAAGCCATGTCCCATGCATAGAGGGTTTCCAGCTAGATTGGTTCTTTTGATCAGTGTGAAATCTTCTCGGCTATACCTTCCTAAAAGGCTAATTGTATGGTACGTCCAAACGAGATCACCGACGAGCATATGTGTTAGCTACTAGCTAGCGTAAGCTAGCTTCGAGTGCTTCCAATTCCATCATGACTTTGGGCAAGGAATAATGTTGCCTTTAGTGATGCAACCACACCAGTCCATATCTACAGCTGTGCCGTACCTATGATTTCTTAAGTAACTTTGGTGGGGAAATTTAACTATTTGCCACTCTTAAGAATGTCACCTATCCAAATGCCATTCTCTTCGTTGCATTCAACATTTTGCCACCCTTAAGATGTGGTTGACTAACTAATCGCCACTTTCGAGCCCACGCGGCGCCAAGTCACGCCATGTCAGCGCCCGCGCCTCCCCGCGCCGCCCCGAGCCTCCCCGCGCCGCCCCGCGCCGCCCCGAGCCTCCCCGCGCCTGCGCCGCCCCGCTCGCCCGCGCCGCCGCCCGCGCCTCTAGAAATAACAGGGGAACCGGCCGAATCAAAACAGAGGAGGGGCGGCGCGAGGTAGACAGCGGTGCCGCCGGTGAGGGGCGGCCGGGGAACACACCGGAGACGGCAAAACGGGACCCCGGAGCCAGGGGAGTCCGAAGGATGCACGTCCGTGAACCGAGAGGCCCCGAGGCGGGCCGGCGGGGCGCGGCGGCCGGAGGAAAGGGTGGGACGGGGCGGCGGCGACCAGAGGGGAAAAGGAAGAAAGTGGGGGCGCATGAGGTACCAGGGGTCCAAAGGAGACTCACCGCGCGTTGGGCCAAGCCGGAGCAAACCCGAGGGGAGCCGGCGGCGTGAGGCGGGGCCGCGCAGTGGAGGCGCACGGCGTCAGCGAGCTGGGGTGGGCCGCAACTCCGGTAGTGGTGGGGGAAAGGTTTGGCATGCTTCGGGGCGGCGCAGGCGCGGGCGCGGGGCGACGCGGGGAGGCGCGGGCGGCGGCGCGGGGAGGCGCGGGCGCTGACATGGCATGACATGGCGTGACTTGGCGCCGCGTGGGCTCGAAAGTGGCGATTAGTTAGTCAACCACATCTTAAGGGTGGCAAAATGTTGAATGCAACGAAGAGAATGACATTTGGATAGGTGACATTCTTAAGAGTGGCAAATAGTTAAATTTCCCACTTTGGTGCGTTTGGAACTCTAGCTAGGAGATGAAAATGTACCCATGGCCAGGCATTGCAGGGAGATAGCCCCGCTCGTTTCCGCTTTGACTTCTGGTTTCCAGCTTATTTTTCACTATTCCTAAATTTTATCTTTTTCTGTTTTTTGGGATGCTTTAAGCTTTTTTTACCGGTTCTTTTTTCCCTGTATTTGTTTGCATTACACGTGCTGGGCTAACCCTTTTTTCTATTTTAAATTTAATTATACCAATAAGTCACCATTAGTTACAGTGTAATTTCAGCCAGCTAAAGTAAAATAAGCCATACCATAGCCCAACCGAGCACTAATACGATATCAGTGGTTCAGCACCCTATTAATTACAGCCGGATCCGAGTAGGGGCCCATGAAAGGATCTCTTTCAGGGACGCTAACTGATCCAAACGGAGCCCATGGTTGTATTCTATTAGGCCTGGCCCAAAGCGGTGCAGTGCTGCATAACTGGCACGCCTGATTGTGTGGGCAAAAGTTCAAGTGAGCTGCTACATGCAACTGTTTGTGAAACGGTGATGTTACCATCCAACGTTCCTACTATCAGATATGCGGTTGAGACACGTGTTGATGTATCATCACGAGATGAGATGACAGCAAGACACCGACCATACTGACTTCTACTTAAAAAACAAAAAACTAATACAAACATTTAGTTTTTTGAAGTGGTTTATCTACTATTTTGCTATTGTCTCGCTCCAGGGATAAAGTAGAAAAGGTCATGGATGCATCACACACTCTACTTCTTTCGCTCCCGTCACGCACACGCATCACTCTCTTGCTTTTTCCATCGCTCACCCCCTCATTCTAAAAGACTTCTTTTATTTACTACTATTTATTTTCTTCCAATAACCATAATGAAAAACCAATATAAACACCTCCTAACTCTTGCAAGCATAATTGCCACCATCGATCCCTGGAGCTAACGGTTCAGTGTCCATAAGGGTACTCACAGTACAGACACTGCATAATAATGTCTATAGTTTACCACCTCATATAAACATAAGGCTAGAAATAATCTTTTCAATATATGATATCTAACAACCCTCTCACTTAATTAATCCTTATCCTCTAGCTTTTTATCCTCTTAAATAGATAATATTTTGAATAAGACATTATCAATTTTTTATTTAATTGGCATGCTATGGATACTGTTTACGTAGCCGTAAATTAAGCTGCCCACTCTCTGCAGCACATCGATCAATCGCAAGAATTACGAACACCACCGTGTCCTTGCCCCTCGTTTGACTCCCCGGCGGAACATCGTTACCGGACGAAATAAATATGGGAGGAAAATAGGGAGCTATCTTTATCGTATTCTTTTCGATTTATGCACTATAGTTTATATTTAGAAATATAATAATTTTTTATCATATTTTTAAAATAATTTATGATATTCAATTCATTAGTCTTAAGGATTAGAAACAATCATAAACTATCAACTACTGGGAAAAACACACACACTTAAGGTGGTAATTATTTGGGGTTTTTTTGGTAGTTTATAGCTGAAAAGCACTGTAGCTGGCTGAAAAAATACTGTAGCTGATAGAGACTTATTTAGCATAATTAAATTTAAAAAAATTAAAAAATATAAAAAATATGTTAGCCCATTATGTATAATACAAACACATAGGCGAAAAAAGAACCGGCAAAAAAGCTCAACAAAAAAACAAAAGTTTAGAAAAAGATGAAACTTATAAATAGTGAAAAATAAGCTGAAAGTCAGAAGCTGAAACCCAAATGATCACACCCTTTGAGATTGCAAAGAAATCTGAGACGCGAAGCCACCATCGCACGAGTAATTTTTCGATGACGTCGCTAACTCACAAACAAGATAATTAGCATTAATTCTAGCCAGTGGAGACCACCGATCGTGTACATAGGGTTAGACCCAATGACCCAAGGCAAACCCTAGGCCAGTTCTCCTTTCCTCCTCCCCAACCGCGCCGCGCGGCCTCCCCTTCACTCCGGCGTGCGGGCGTCGCCGGCGCCGGCCCGTGGATCACCGTCGGAGCATCCCCGGTCCCGGAGCTCCTCAGCTTGCGCCATCGAAGCCCCTCGGCCGCGCCGCCAGATCCCCTCCGTAGCGTCGCCCCCCTCCACCTCCTCCTGCCGGCGCCGCCCTCCGCCTCCTCCGGCCGACTTGGCCTCCCTTCGTCCTCACCTCCGACCGACCCCGCCCGCTCTCGCCGCCTCCATCCGCCGAGGTAAGCCTCGATCTCCTCTCCTCAGTTCAGATGTGATCAACATTTCATCTTTTGCATGTCCATGTCCATGTGTTCGTTGTAGTCTACAGGGATAATTGGATCAGGAGTAGAAATGCATAGGTCGATCAAGAGTCGTATCATGCTACCCATCAGCTAGTATGTGACATGGTTCATTTTCCTTTTCTGTTTTTTCCTGATTTAGATCCATCCGCTGCCCATGAGTATTCAGTACAAAAATCCCAACCCAGACAAGTGAGCATCCGTTGTTCATGTTTGAATCCCATTTTGGCACACATCAGTATGGATCAAAAATCAGAACTCACGGCTCCATGGATCTTCATGCAGCTTGTGTTGATGGAAAATGAACCAAAGGTCATATTGTGCAAAAACATGTGTGTAGATTAGTTGCTCCAGATTAATTGTTCTAGATTTATTCTTGGGACAGAAAATGTGTGTCGATTTGTTACCATGACCCAAGAGGAATATGCAGTAAAAAAAAATGGAGTAATTGATATTGGATGCTAATGCTTGAACAATGGATACACTGACGTAAAACTGTTTCACAAGATTAGGTGGATTTTGTGGCAATTTGAAATGACCTGTAGTAGTTTTTCCAATGCTAGTGCAATCCATTTGAATTCTAGATGCTCTTTTGCTAACAAATTATTAACTGCAAATATATATGTGGCCTAGTGGTACCAAAATGCTTGTGGCTGTAGTATGTAGTTTAGGCCACAAAACTCAGATGTTTACTAGCACAGAACTCAGATGGTCTTTTACTGAATACTGATATGGAGTTCTTCAAATTTTGTGCAAGATAGGGAATAAATTCAATTTATAGTTCTCACATTATAGAATTGCAATGTTCATTTCTAGTTTTCTTAAGCTAAAAAATATAGTTTACATGTGAAATGAAGGAAGTCTAATCATTTTTGTACTAGTGTTACTAACTTCATTTAAATTTATGCTAAATTATGGACAAATCTTCAGGCTAGTCAACTTGCAGATGCAGTGTAAGCACCATTATGTACAACACTTTATAGACCTTCTTATTTGGCTCATCGAAACAACATCTAGCGAGAAAGGCACCAGATCAGCAAGTCATATGTCATGGGCGTGGGCCTTGGGCCCTTAGGTCTAGTCGGTTCATTATTAGGAATTAGAGATTGGTTTCTATTCGAGTTAGAGATTAGTTTCCTTGTGTTAGAGATATAGTTAGAGATATGATATTAGTCTCTATATTTGTTAGAGATATAATTGGAATTAGATTCTATCTGTTAGGGGGAGCCCATCTATATAAAGAGGGCTACCGCATGCTATTGGAATCAACCAGAGAAATAACAAAGTTTTCATCGCCCATAGTCTCTCTCTCTCTCTCTCTCTCTCTCTCTCTCTCCTACGCTGACGCCATCCAACCATCTTCTTGGTGGTGTTTACCCCTATGAACTAAGGTTCATGACATCATACACGGAGATGGCTCAACTTGTCACTCCTCATCGTGGTCAAGCCCCTTGTCAGTTTCTCCTTGGGTGGATTTTAGCTGCAGTAGCATCCCTGCTTCTTCTCTCAGCATCACTTCCTCAGCTTCTCCTTGGGTATCATCTCCATGGTAGCAAGTGTGGCAGTCGGGCCGGCCATGCCATCATTGGAAAATTTTGTGGATGTGCTTCCTCTTTCATTTATGGGATTGTTGGGTGGTAGTTGGCCACAGGGGTTGTGAAGTGTTCGGGTATTGGGGTGTGTTTCGAGATTGATCGGGTGTGATTGTAGTGGTCTAAACTTGCATGTTTTAGGTTGTGATGTTGATCGCATTTGCTTCTAGATTGCTAGGGAAATTAGTCATATTTTGTGTTTTAGATCAATGGGAAGTAGTGTTATCGGGACTCACGTGTCCATTTTTTTTTGCGCGTTGAACGCGGTGCGACACGCATCAGATGTGGCTCTAGCGAGTCCAAGTTGCTGACGGAGAGGAGCTGCAGCCGAGCAGGTTGGAGAGAGGAGAAGAGCCGAGCAGCCACCCCCATCCTCACGCCCGACGTCGGCGAGGCCATGGCGGCGGTGTAGAAGCTGGCGAAGCGGTTGGGCGGCATGGCGGAGGCGCTGGCGAGGCCATGGCGGCAGCGTAGGAGGGGCGAGCAGCCGGGGGCGCGCGCGGCAGCTATGACACTAGACGAAGGGGCAGCGCCATGGGAGCCAGCCAGCCAGGTTGGCACCGAGCGGGAGAAGCAGGAGAGAGAAGAAAAGAAATGGAGAGAAGAGGAATGGAGAGAGAAGGAAATGGGATAGAACTAGAGGCTAGTAGTTGGCCATTCGGCCAGAGAACGAGTAGAGAGGGGGTGAATGGAGAGAGATTAGGTGAGAAGAGAGAGTAGGTGATTAGCCAGAGAAGAATGAGTAGAGAGTAAGAGAGAGATTAGGTGAGAAGAGAGAGAGAGAGTAGGTGAGAAGAGAGAAGGACAAGTGTAATTTGGGATCTTCTATGGCTCTATCTCAATAAGTGGTGTGAAGATATGTATTTATATCCTATTTAGTGAACTAAAATATATTCAATATAATATATATATATATATATATATATATATATATATATATATATATATATATATATATATATATATATATATATATATATATATATATATATATAGGGAACGTATCTAGTGCTAATGGGCATTTGGGTGTTAACATGCTAATGCCGCTCTGGATCGTTAGATCTGCCCCCTACGGCCTGGATTCTTGAAGGTGGAAGTACCCAATCCACTTATGCAATTTTACGAAAACCCCCCGCCGCTTCCCAATCTTTAATTTTCTTTTCACCGCCTCAGCTCCCAGTTCTTCCCCGCGACGTTTGAACTTCCTGTCCTCCAGCTTCACCGCGGTGAAGAGCACCATCCTCAAGCAGCATCCTTCTTTCCTTTGCAGGGAGTAATATATGATTTTGGAGTCAGGAGGACAGGAACAATATCGCAACATCCTTCCTTCACTGCCAAACACACGCAGTTGATTCTCTGCGGCGATCACAGTAGCACTAATGAATCAAATTTATCTGAATACAAGCATAGATTCACTGGTTACACAGCCATATTGCATTGTTAACAGTCTGGATTTTCACATGTTCATAGGATCACCTCATTGAATCGAGCGTTAGTTTGTTTCTCGACAATCTGCTTCGAGCAGACCTGGATGTTAAAATGTATAGCAATTGATAACATTTGGGGGAATCAATTCTTTGCTTGCAAATGTCAACAGAAAAATGAATCTTTTGATCTCGAGTCAGGTTGTACATAATTTGGTGGGTGTTAGGTCGTTGATTCGGGCCACGGCGTCGCGGATGGTGCTGATCACCACGGTGAAGCTGGAGGACAGGAAGTTCAGACGTCGCGGGGAAGAACTGGGGGCTGAGGCGGTGAGAAGAAAAAAAGATTAGGAAGCGGCGGGGGGTTTTCATAAAATTGCATAAGTGGATTGGGTACTTTCACCTTAAGGATCTAGGCCGTAGGGGGCTGATCTAACGATCCAGAGCGGCATGAGCATGTTAGCACCCAAATGCCCATTAGCACTAGATACGTTCCCATATATATATATATATATATATATATATATATATATATATATATATATATATATATATATATATATATATATATATATATATATATATAGGAAAAATACCTTTTACACCCGGGTGTAATTACACCCACATCTAATATACCACCTAAACGAACTTAAAATACTCCTTTATCACTTTAGGTATACTCGTATACTAATTATAAGATACTCCAATGTGAACTACACAAAAAAAAATTGCAAGGGAGACCATAGTTTTTAGCATATTTTATAAATATCTTCATATACAGACATAAAAAAGGAGTATGTCTAAAAAAATGTACATATCACCTCTGAATAATTGTTCGTACCACCTAGATGGTTTTAAATACTCGTATACTACACGTACATACTCTCTATTACGCGAGATACTCCCTACGTTGTGAGATATGACATAGGGTGTAATTACACCCGGGTGTAGAAAAGAGGCTTCCATATATATATATATATATATATATATATATATATATATATATATATATATATATATATATATATATATATATATAAAAGACGAATCCTCGAATCCTATTTTTTCGAGCTTGACGAATGAGACACCCGAATCCGAGTCAAATTCCGACACCCGTGTCTGTGTATAAGTAACACTGATGGGAAGTGCCCTTGCATTTGTGTTGTTGGGTAAGTCGGTGGTGATGCAAGTGCTTAATTTATGTTTTGTTGTTTCGATGAGTCAAATTAGAAGGTCTATGAAGTGTTGTGTGATGGTGTTTAAAATGCACGTGCAAGTTGACTAAGAAGACTTGTCCATAGTTTGGCATAAATTTAAATGAAGTTAGTGATAGTAGTGCAAAAATGATTAGACTTTTCCTTCATTCACATGTAAATCACATTTTTTTAACTTAAGAAAACTAGAAATGAACATTGAAATTCTATAACGTGACAACTGTAAATTAAACTTGTTCCCTATCTGGTTTTGCGCAGCATAAGGCAAGGTGGCAATGGCCACATCATCATACCCTCCACCTCCTCCATATTACCGACTATACAAGGATTACAAGCAGGATCCCTCATCTGCACCAGATCCTCCACCGCCAATTGATGGACCATACCAACTGTTTGGTGCTACCTACACAGTATGTTGCTTACCGTACTCTTTATAGTGTGTTATTGCTTCTGTTATACTAACTGGCTTTCCCTATCTGTTCTCTAGACAGATGTGGTACTGCCAAGTTTGGAGGACCAAGGTGTTCGTCAGCTTTATCCAAAGGGCCCAAATATTGGTGCGTGCAATTCCCAACAACACTTATTTGTTTGTTGCAGATGTATATGTAGTTTGAATGGTTACATTGTGATCTGTTAAATGATTAGGGCTGCCATGATAGGATACTTGCAATTTTGATCATACAGAAGAAACTGTTCCTACTGCCATGATAACTTTTATCTTCTTTGATTTAACGGGCTGGCTCTTTGGAAAACCGGTTAAACTTCAGATTTCAAAAAGGAGCTAAGGACCCTCAACAGAGAGCTTCAACTCCATATTTTGGAGCTAGCAGATATTTTAGTGGAGAGACCATCTCAGTATGCTCGCAGGGTAGAAGATATTTCACTCATTTTCAAGAACTTGCATCATCTTCTTAATTCCCTACGACCTCACCAGGTACGAGCTTCCAATTTTATTCGATGTGGTGATTATCTCCATAATTCTCTAAAATGACTCTTTTTTTATATATCTTTTAGGCAAGAGCCACATTGATTCACATGCTTGAGAACCAAATACAGCGTCGTAAGCAAGCAATTGAAGATATAAAACAGTTAGTAACTGATCTTTCTTCAGCTTGACTTGGCTGTTAAATCAGCATAAGCTTTCAATCTTCATCAAACATGGTTTATAGAAATTTCACGGATAGACCTCTTAGCTGTTGTGTCCATGCCTTTTTCATGAAGCAAAGGTCAGTATTATCATTAGCTTGATTAGATTAGCTGGTCCCCCAAAAAGACCCACTATACACTGAAGCAGCCATCTATATATTTGTACATTGTTAATTATGTCGAGCGGGGAAAATGGGTTATGTTCATCATCCTGTTCTTATTCTTCACAACTATTGTAAAATTCCAAACCAGCAGCATCATGTAGTTTTTATATTATTCACCACTATATTTTTTTCTCTTACCACTGAATTGTAACTTTGACATTAATAAGACTCAAAACTATAGCTAGCTGTTGCAGTTTGGAGGATCAAAAGGAGCACCCAACTGTAACTTGAAAGCTGCAGTTCGAAAGATTAAATATATGTCAATCATAATTCAAAAGATGGTGGACTGGTAATTTTGATTGATTTTGTAGAGAGCACATGCTGTTTTACAAAATTGGTTTGGTATTGTTCACAGACATTTTATATGGTATCATGTATGTTTACTTAGATCTTGTAAGGTTCTTTTGCTATGGGACAGTATTATGTAATTGCTTTGAAGTCTCCTGATGCTATTGTAACTCTGCAATGCTATGTGCCTAAGTATTTTGACATCCCTAAGTAATTTCTTGCTAATATTTTCAGGAGGAGAGAGGAGGCACAAAAGCTACTTGGGGAATCACTGCTTATCTTAGATGGAAGCCAGCCGAGTTTGCCAGCAATGTGAGCACCTGTGATATCCTTGGTTTCCTGGTGCGAAGTTGGTTGGCTTAAGACGAGCCAATGCTCTCTGGGGTGGAGACTTGGGAGAGTGCATTTCGCCGTTTGTAGAAATATAGCCTAGATAGTGGATATTTCTGGCTTGTTCCAATGGATCATTTATCTATGTACTGTTGTGACCTGTGAAGCTTCTATCACTGAACTAACTCTAGACTTGATGTTGAAAACTCCAAAGTACTCCGGTAATCCAGTTCCGTAATGTTAAGAATCTGATGTTTCTGTTTGTTCCGTTTACCACGATCTTTACATATCAACAGCTATAAGGCCGGTCCGATCTTGGGCATGTTCTTTTTAACTTTTAAAAGCTGTTTTTTTGTTTTTCTATAGTAACTAACTTTTAAATAAAGTATTTTTTCAAGATAGGGTATACTAGTTAATTGTAGTACATATTGTGCTGATTTTATTTATATCGGTAAAAATCGCATATGAGTTTTATAATCTTTTACATAAACAGTTTAAGAGTTACAAGTTACAGCTAAAAGTTATAAGATTTAGCAAAAAGAACAGGCCGACCCCGGCCTGCGAGGACGTGCGCCCCAGCCCGTGTCTGGACACCAAACGGTCCAGATCAGAACACCAAAAAAATCCTTAGGGCACTTTTTTATCCAGCACTGATGAGCATAAGCGCCTAAATATCTCTCAATCACACAAGTCACAGTCACTGACTGACTGTATGTACATGAGGTGTCAGCAAGATCGTCTCAGAGAAAAGTGCCAGCACAAAAGCGTACCAAAGTATACTTCCAACCACTGTTTCTGGCCTTTTCTAATCTGGGTAATTTATTAGTTTTTAAGCTAAAATTATATTATAGTAGTTGTTAAATTTTTTAAAGTCATTTAATTAAAAATAAGAGGAAAAAAATAAAAAAAATACCGAAGAAAAAAAAGAAAAAAAACCAAAATTAATAAGCCAACATATTTATCCCGATAGAAACCCGAGCCAAAGCTGGGAAGAAAGGGTCGACCACGACTACGCTAACCAAGCAAGCTGTCCTCGAAAGAAAAGGTCCAAGGCGATGGTGACGTAGGGTGAACTATTCTAGATGCTTACTGCTTGGACACTGACCAGTGAGGAGGCAGTGACCAACCCTTTTTTCTTTTTGGGCAGAGAAAATTAGGCGATAAAGGAACAAATGAGCAATCCTCTACTAAATCCCAAGTCATATTGGGTTGGATGTGTAGGGATTGAGGATTGATACGAGCACCCGACTATACGCTTGCCGCTGGAAAATTTTTTTCTCTGATTTCTATAAGAATTGAACTTTGTTTTTTTTTTCTGATTTCTATGAGTTGAACTTTGTTCAAAACAACGTATCTTATATTGTCTGTCAAGAACCCAGTATAATATTCGTCATATTTTCTATTGCATTTAAATCTAAACTTATACCAGTATCTCTGGTTTCTCTCCTCATTCTGCTTTTTGGTTTTTTCTATAGTAATTAACTTTTAAACGGAGTATCTTTTCAAGATAAGTCTATTAGTTAATTGTAGTGTATATTATACCGACTTCATTTATATCGGTAAAAACAACACGTAAGTTTCTATTACTCTGTAATCTCTTATACGAACAGCTCAAAAGTCATAAACCGTAACAAAAAACCATAATTTTTTGCTAAAAAGAACAGACCTGGGAGTGCTAATTCGAGCTCCGCTTGGTCACAACTCAGTATTCAATGGAGTGCATTTTTCTCCTCGCAAGGATTTGGAAGAGGGTACATGCGTGACTACTTGTAAAGGCGCTACAGGTCCAAATATGATAGGGCACTGTTGGTTGTTCGATTAGCTAATGGAAAGACTTGAAACTTTTGCCAATCATTTGCGTAGTCCAATGAATCTATGTATCTTCAGTTTATATATCTAGCCAATTGACATAGTTCAGGTCACGTCAATATGTTATTTGTGTAGTCTTAGTCATGTTCTTTTAGATATGTGATTTTTTCTACTCTTTAGTTATAGTTAGTGGTTTTATTTGTGTTTTCGAGACGACGATAGATAGTGAAAATGTTGGTATGGATGATGTATATAGTGGGCTCGAGAAGTCACCCTATTTATTTCAGCTTTTAAAGAAGCCGAAGCAAAAGCCATAAAAAGTCAAAAAGAACATGATCTTTTTTTGTCTTTTAGTTTCTTCGAAGGTAAAAAAAGAACAACTTCTTGAAGCGGATTTTTTTTAAACGGTTTCTAGAGTCAAAAATCATGTGCTCCTTCCATATGGATGCCTTCACTGTCCGTTCCATCTCAAAAATCATAGATAAAGCTACCAATTACAGTAAAAAAAATAGGAACTTAAAATTAAGCGACCATTTTGTTCTCGGGTTTCATTACGAAAACCAGCTCTGGTCAAATTTTGGTAGGATCGTTGTAGTGTCGGACACTTGTGCAATCTTTTGGACCCTAATTAACAAAACATATGGAAAAATATACCTCTAACAGTACAGGCACTTATTGTCAAGAAATGTGCACTTATCAGCTATCATAATCGTGCCATGAGCCTAACTCGAGCTCTAGAATTTTCCAAATCGCCGTGTCCGCGTAGCAATACTACAGTCGTCAGTCATCATACCCCTCGTCCACATCCGCCGGATTTAAAAGCGCCATTAGTTTATCTTAACTGCGTCGTATTCGTAATAACACGTAGGCCCCACAACGTGGCGTGCCAGAGTTGGCTTTAAGCAGTGGATCTTATCTGCTCCGTGGAAACTGGTGGTGACGTGGGCCCCGGTCAGGAATGGGCCGGCCCAGTCAAATCCCTCCAAAATCTTACGGTGATTTTTTTTACCGGTGGAGCCAGTTCACGGGAGGCTCGCTTGTTGGGCTCAAGCCAAGCCGAAGCTACGGCTCGGCTCGGTGTACCGAAAGAGAGCTCAGCAAATGCTATTGTATATATAGGCTACAGGGATACACACTTCAAGAGTCCCTTTTCAGACCCGACAAATTGAGGCTAATTAGCAGACATTAGAGCAATAAGTAAAATTGAGGCTAATTAGCAGACGTCTGGATAATTAGTATGTATATTGCCGTCAAAATCAAATTAATAGCATATTGCCGTCGCTCCACCTGTGTGTTAGGTAAGGAGAACAACATGGATCAGGATAATATGATCGATCAGGCAACGTCGATCGAAGCGCTCGTCTATGATAAGGTTACACGTAACATGCCAGGGGCATATAGATATTTAGACATCGTACCCTAGCTGTACACCTCGCTACAACGGTTGGGTTTTTTTTAATCATGTTTATAGCTTTTGATTTTTGCTATAATAACTATCTTTAAACGATATGTCTTTTCAAGACAGTCAATTGTAGCAGACACTATATTGACTCCAGCTCGGCTAACAACGCATGCGACTGTCTCTCTTCATATTCTCTCTCACAAATAGTTCGAATTCAAAAATCATAAGTCAAATGTCATAGCCTAAAAAACCCACTAAACATCTCGAATAGACAATCTCTCTTATGCACAACTTTTTGATTATGCTTTATATTCTATGAATTACAATTATTCATCAAATTATCTTATTGTTGCTAGAATTAGGCCAGAAAACCCCATTCATCCCTAAATTTCAAGGCATAACATGGTTTAGTTTCATATTGTTAGGATATGTAGGATGCGAGCAATATAAAAAATGAAATCTTTGTCACTCCATAAAGCATGTGACACATAGCATGAGATGGTATGAGAATGCTTTGGCTAAATACATACGTATGTGTGCATATATTTGCATATTATCGTGTGAAAATCGTGTGACTTCTAACCATGATGTGGCACCGCACAGTAATTGACAAGCCAAGTACACATTTTTGTTTTGCTGATTCATATCATTATCTCTCTCTCCTTAACTACGATTGAATGCGATTCAAAGCGTTTCAATTCGGTTTTAATTGTGATAATGCTATTAGTTACTAGTGAATAATTGACGCACATCTTTAAAAGAGCGGAATCTCTGAAATCATTGTCGCGGAGAGTTCCTACATGCAGCGGCAATAAGGTTGCTAGGTAGCGCATTTGCTGACCGCTCCTACGATACTACCTTTACGACTTGTATTTTATCGAGTCTGCGCTGCTTTCTATTCTTCGTCAAGTCTACTGTAAGTCATTCGTATAATCGATCGACTCAGTAATAATTATTTTCTTGTGTGTTCTTGAAGTATGATGAGTTGCATATTGTTAGTTCCGATTATTATATCATTAATTTTTAACTATTATTATTTCCCAATAAAAATTTAGAATTATAATATTGTCCATATTTTTAGACACACGTTACACTCTAAAGAAGAAACCTTGGGCATGCTCGACCACACGAGCCGGCCGAGCTGAGCCTGGAGGCTCGGGACAAGAAAAGAAAATTGACAATCCAAATTATAATATTATCTATACTTATTACGTACCTGTGCGTTGCAACAAATCTCATTGAATATATAGAGAATCGTTCCATAGAAGAGAGTTGCTCTGGTCGGTTGGAAAGTGGAGAATGGTGAGAAGTTAAGTGAATAGAATGGTTGGAGGAGAATGGACGTACAACCACCAACTCGTTTTTTTATGATAGTAATGATATTTAGACACACGTTACACTTTAGTAGAAGAAACCTTGGGCATGCTCGGCCACACGAGCCGGCCGAGCCGAGCCCGGAGGCCCGGGACAAGAAAAAGAAAGTGACAATCTAAAATTACACACGGCCCCCAAATATCTCGCCTAAATGATCTCTCCACCCCCCAAGCTCCTCTATAAAACACTCCAACAATGGAGGAGTAAGAGAAGGATACATACGCTGCGCAACTCAAGGCCAGGTTACGCTTCTCTCTCTCCCTCTCTCATCCAAGTGAACAGGAAAAAACCAAAGAAACGGAGGAAGAGAAGAAACTAGCTAGATCTAAAGCAAAAGAATAGCGCCTCTAACGCGCACACGTACGTAAAACGCGCAGGTTACCCGCGCGCGTGTTGCATGGGACTTCTTGACCAGCTGTGGGACGACACGGTGGCCGGGCCGCGGCCGGACTACGGCCTCGGCAAGCTCCGCAAGTACTCCTCCTTCTCCCCCTCATCCTCCACCTCCATGGCGTCTGCTGCTGCGGCGGCCGCGGCTGTGTCGTCGGCCGAGGTGCCGGTGACGCGGAGCATCACCATCCTCCGCCCGCCAGAGCTGTCCGTGTCCTCGCCGCGCAGCGAGTCCAGCTCCGCGCCGTCGTCCCCGGCCAGCGTACCGGACTCCCCCTTCGGCACAGGTGGTTTTGCCTTAATCACCCGTCCTTTCCTTCATCAGTCTTCGCGTTTTCTTCTTCTTTTTCGGTCCTTCTTGAGCTAATTAACTGCACGTTCTTTGTGAGCTAGGCTAATTACATAGGACACCCGGATACGATAGAATTACATATTAGTATGTGCCTGACATTATATCTATCCATTTTCTTGTTGCAGCAACAACACCTAAGGGAGAGAGCTGGAAGAAGCTGCGCCGGAAAGCCAGGATGGCCGACGGCATGGACGCCGGCGCCGGCATGCCGAGAAACCCGACCGTCTACGACTGGTGCGTTGCCTGAAAATTAAATAGCCCCTCTTAATTAGTTACTACCTCACACTTTCCTCTAAAAAAAATTAGCTACTTCACACTGTTGCAGGATGCATGGTAGTAAAAATCGCCTTGTACATATTTAACACACGTACTGAAAAAAAATAGGCAACAAACATGATGCTACATGCCTAATTAAAGACTCGGATTTATGTGTCATGTTTGCCTTTGATCTGATTCTACACGGTGTGTCTTCGCAGGGTGGTCATCAGTTCGCTCGACCGGTGAAGTAGCCCCAAGCCCCCAAGACAACTACTGCACAACGAAGCAGCTGCAAACTGAAAGATACGGAACACAAGACTCGTGCTCTTTCAGCTTGTCCGAGTATGTTCAGAGTTCAGTTATGTACTTCTGCTGTAAATCTCTGTGTGAGATTATACTGGTTTTGAAGCTAAGAATGTATGCATGCATGTAGCATGCATGTAGATCGATGTAGTGAGCTACTCCTAGCTGAAGGGAGAGTACGCAACCTGTACGAGATGACATGAGTATGGTAGCAGTATGTAGTCCTAGCTATAGTTGGGAGTCTTGGGACGAGGAGTGCTAATGTTCTTGTGTAACTGTTCAGCTCTCCCCTGCTTTTATGTTTTTTCGAAAAGAAAAAGCTCCTCCCTTCTTTGTATAAGGCGGACAGCATGTGCTACTGCAGTGTAAAAAGGTGCACAATGATGCATGGTAACCTGTTAAGTGTTCCGAATCTCCACTAAGACTGTTTATCAGGGATCTTATCTTGGTGATTAATAAAATAGTACCAATAATTTGCTCGATCACATTCCTGGTGTCAGATGGATGGAAGTTTATCTGAAAATTCAATGTCACTGTGCTCTTTGTACTGTTAAGGTCAAAAGGACGGCCTCTCGATGTATGACAGGTGGAGTATTATAGGCTTGAGTTTAGGTGAATACTTGTATTCCTGACCGTGCACCATGCTTTCTTACCTCTTGCCCTGCATGTCATATATTTATCTTGCCAATCCCACCCTAACATAAGCGGGGGGTTTCCGCGCAGGAGAGGGCGACCACGTCGCCCCTGCGCGCGCTCGCGCCGGCGCGTGGCCGCCGAATCTTCGTACGGCCGGGGGAGGTCATTTTCCTGTACTTTTCGAAAATTACGTAAATGTCTTTTTTCCTCGCGAAAAGGTCACTGTCAGTTTTTTTACCCCTCCACTTTGCAGGATAGCGCCCCGTGTTTTCCTAAATTACGTACGGCTCCTCGTTTATTTACGTACAAGTCCATTTATTTACGTACATGCCCTCAATTTTTTACGGAAAAACCCTTTAACTTTTCCGAAAATACACATGTGCCCTCGATTTTTTTTTTATAAAACTCCTCACGAATTATCGCCTCTTTTACTTCGGTACACACGGTGGCTGGCGCGGCGTAGCGCCGCGCCTACGAGGCTAGTATTTATCTAAGATACGCGGAGCAATTTATTTGCCAGGGAGTGTGTACTCTTCAGCTAACTAATCTTTTTCTCAAACATTCAGTTGATTTTGGGCCATTTGATCTAATCTCACTTTGCCCCCGGTCATGTCGCCTGTGTCTATTTCTCTTCCCTTTCCCTCATTCCACCTCACCACCACCATACACAGTACCCCCGCCCCTTAGTGCCGGCAAGGCCAACCACCGTACCGCCGCGACCACAAATCTGAGCTCGTGGTTCAGCCTCCTCTATCGGCAACCTCCGTTGCTGCCTTCTTCTATCATTCATAGCTCAATGGGGGTGTTCTCTGCGACCCTAACTTTTAGTTGTGTTGTGTTTTCTTCCATTCTAACTTTTAGTTGTGTAATTTAATAAATAATGATGTTAAAAGATCCAAAATTAAAAATATACTAAAAAACAAAGAAACGGGTTAATATTGTTTTTATCCACCTCTGACAACGGCCTCCTACTACTCAAAAACCTAATCCAACCCTCAAGCCCTCTCGGCGTCCTTAATGTCTTATCATCAACCATTGCCCACACCACTCCCTCCCGAGGTTAAAGCCAGTGTCCTTGGCTCTATCGTGCGCCTCGCCCACTTAGCCACTTATAAGGTAGGGTTTTTTAGCTATATATTGATGGTTTTTGATCTTGTATAAGTAAATCGGATACTAATAAATTATTTTAATAAACTGTTTTGGAAATAACGAGGCCATTGTCACCCTCCACTGGGCGTCACCGCGTTGAAGAGTCCAGAGCGCACATGGAGCTCCTCGCCGTGCATTCGGTGGCGTTGGTAACAGCTGATGCACGGCACGAATCCGTGCGCGTACGCGATGTGGCGCTGCGCGGATGGTTCAGCCGCGGGCCACCTGTCCATGCCTCGAACTTTCCGCGCAGGCAGGGCTGCTTTCGGCCCGGGGCTTTGGCTGCGTCGCTGCAGCCGGCATGTGACGGGACCGGGTGGTTTGTCCGGGCGATTGATTAATGCAAAATGGGAATGGACTAGCGCCGCTGATGGTGTGGAATCAGAGCTCTCGTTCTTTTAACCGTGCGGGCATGTTATAATCCTGTAGGAATTGCATTCTTGCGTACAACTCCCATAGAAATATGGTGTGTTACTTTTTGTTACGACGGATGGTCCATACAAATATGGTGTGTTATTTTTTTGTTACGGCTAGTCGTTTATAACGATTTTTATCCTAGTTGAAGCGATTAAGCGAATGAATCTAATGTCGATAAGGCGTTTCGAAAAAACCATCTCGATAAACCATTTTAAAAAGATGATAGAAACTATTTTATTTATTTATTTAGAAAAAAATTATAAATTATAAATCGTAACCAAACAAAAAAGTATTAGGTCAGAAGTTTACAAAACAACTAGACCATCTTTTCCCCCCTTTCCTAGGGCAAACTAGATACGGAAGTGCGGCGCCACGCCGCACTAGCTACTTCGTGGACTAAAGAAAAAAGTAGATAATTTGTAAGAAGATTTTTTTTGGTAAAAATTAAGGCTTAATTACATAAAAGCATGAGTTTTACGAAAAAAATCAAGAATCGATGTGTAATTCTGGGAAAACTATGGTGTTTTATTCCGTGATGGGCCAATGTGTTGGAATCTAGGTGGTTGGCAAATATGGTCGGAACATCGTAGTTGACCACCATGGTCGAAAGTCGAAACATCGTAATTAACCAATGTGGTTGAAACATCGCGGTGGAAGGAAGGTGGTCGAAGGAAGTGGTCAGATTAATGTGATCGAAGTATTGTGGTCGAATCATTGTGCTCATAATTATGTGATCGGTTTAACGTGTTGTCACAACGTGGTCGAAACATCATAGTCAAAAAATACGGTCGAAGGAACGGTCGAAGGAATCTAGTCGAAACGTCGTGGTCAATCCACGTGCTCGAACTAATGTGATCGAAACATCATGGTCGAAACCTCGTGGTTGAACTGAAGTGGTCAAAACATCATGATCGAAAATATCGTGGTCAAAACAACATGATTGAACTAATGTGATCGAAACCTCGTGGTCGACTGAAGTGGTCGAAACATCCTAGTCAAAACCATCATGGTCGAAATAATATGGTCAAAACATCGTGGTCGAAAAAATTGTGGTCAAACTAGCGTGGTTGGTCAAAGTGGTCGAAACCTCGTGGTAAAAAATATCGTGATCGAACCAGGGTGACCAACCCAAGTGGTCGAACCAGCGTGATCGACCCAAGTAGTCAAAACCGTGTGATCGACCTAACGTGATTGAACCAAGGTGGTGGAAACACCATGGTCGACCAACGTGGTTGAAACATCGTGGTCGACACAACGTGGTCGACCCAAGTGGTCGAAACAATATGGTTGAACGTATCGTGATCGAAACATCCTGGTCGAAAATGTCATGGTCGAACCGAAGTGTTCAAAAGATCCTGGTTAAAACTATCGTAGTTGAACCAACGTGGTCGAAACATCCTGGTCAAAACTATCGTGCTCGAAGCAACGTGGTCGAAACAACATGGTCGAACATATCGTGGTCAACCAAAGTGGTCTAAACATTGTGGTCGATACAGTGTGGTTGACCTAACGTGGTTGAACCAAGGTGGTGGAAACAACATGGCCAACTGAAGTGGTCGAAACATCGTGGTCAAAACAATCGTGGTCGAACCAGCGTGGTTGAACGAACGTGGTCGAAAAACCGTGGTCGAAACATCTTAGTCGAAACCTCGTAGTCGACCGAAGTGGTCGAAACAATCATGGTTGAACAACCGTTGTTGACCGAAGTGGTTGAAACCTCATGGTTGATCGAAGTTGTCGAAACCATTCTGGTCGAAACCATCATGGTCGAAACATCCCGGTCGAAAAAATCGTGGTCGAACTAGCGTGGTCGACACAACGTGGTCGACCGAAGTGGTCAAAATATGGCAGTTGAAAATAACATGGTCGACACAACATGGTCGAACATATCGTGCTCGAAACCTCATGGTCAAAACAACTTGGTCAAATATATCATGCTCGAACCAAATTGGTCAAAACATCTTGGTCGAACCAACATGGTCGAAACATCATGGTTGGCACAACGTGTTCGATCAAACATGGTTGAAACATTGTGGTCAGCACAATGTTGTTGACCCAACATGGTCGCAACAACATAGTCAAACATAACATGGTCAACCGAAGTGATCGAAACAATCGTGGTCGAACCAGCGTGGTGAACACAACGTGGTCAAAATAATCATGGTCAAAACACGATGGTCAAAATAGCGTAGTCGACACAGCGTGGTCGAAACCGCATGGTCGACCAAAGTAGTCAAAACAATCACAGTCGAACCAGCGTGGTCGACACAACGTGGTTCAAACACCGTGGTCGAACAAAAGTGGTCAAAACATCTTGGTCAAACAATTGTTGTCGATCAAAGTGGTCAAAACCATCCTAGTCAAAACCTTGTGCTCAACCAAAGTTATCGAAACATTCTGGTCGAAACCATCGTGGTTGAACAACCGTGGTCGAAACAACATGGTCGAAACATCCTGGTTGAAAAAATTGTGGTCAAACCAGCATGGCCGACACAACGTAGTCGACCAAAGTGGTCGAAATATGGTGGTTGAAACCTCGTGGTGGAAAATATCGCGGTGTAAGATCGAGGAGGCCGACTAGAGGAGGGGTGAATAGGCGGTTTAAAAAATTCTCTACAAATTAATACTAATCAATTCAAGAGCTTTCCTATTTGCCTAAACCAAGTATATAATGCGGAAGCGAAATTCAATTTGGTTTAGCTCAAATAGCGCCTAAGTCAAGCAAGAACGCCTAAGTGCACTAATAATTCTAACCTATGTCAAAGTTTACAATTCTAGATATACAAGCAATCAATTTAATTCTATGAATGTAAATTGCTTGAATATAAATAGAGCACAAGAAAACAAACCACAAATAACACAATCACTTTTTACCGTGGTGTTCGGAGACTTGCCGGTCTCCCCTAGTCCACGTTGAGGTTAGCCCGAACGAATCGGACCGGCTCCACGAATTAAGCCGAAACACCTCCAATCCACTAGTGGTAGCTCTTTCCTGCTCCGGGTAGGTGAGCTCCGACCTTCACAACTTCGCCGGGTCTTCTCACAAGCTTCTTGAGAAGATCACCGCGCACGACGCCTCCAACGCCGTCTAGGAGTCGGCAAACTCCAAGAGTAACAAGCCAAGTCCCTCACTTGACTCTCACCACGTGCAATGAATGCACGAGCTCAATTCGGACACAAAGTCCTCCTCTAGATGCAACACATGCACTCTAGAACACCTCTCCTCTCTCACAAAGTGCAACACATGCACAATTGAGTGGAGAGCCTCACTCTAGCTCAAGAACTCAGGAATAGGTCAAGCAACAACATCTCCAACCGGCCACAAGGGGTATTTATACCCCACACAAGAAAACTAGCCGTTGGAGCCAAATCCCTGAAAAACACAGGAAAAACGGAACTACCGCAGTACAAATCGCGGCACTTCCGCTTTCCTCGCCAACGGTCAGAAAACTAGCTGTTTCTCAGCAAAACCGGAACTACCGGAGTACAAATCGCGGAACTACCGTTTTTCCCGAGGCTAAGTCATTCAAAAAATCGCTCTCTGGAAAAAACATTCCGCTCGGAATCCGGAACTTCCGGGATCGCGGAACTACCGGAAAAATCGGAACTACCGCAGTACAAATCGCGGAACTTCCGCAAAATCCGGAACTACCGCAGTACAAATCGCGGTACTTCCGTTTTCCGGTTTTTCAGCACAGACGACATTCGGAAAAACGGTCATAACTTTTGACTCCGATGTCGGAATTGAGTGATCTTGGACTCCATGGAAAGCTTATTCAGAGGGCTACACAACCCACCTATTTGCATGATCTCAAACACATTAGATCAATGCAGAAATCACAAGACATCCAAAGAGTCACTATCACGGTCTAATATCAAAGGAAATAGTGACAAATAATTTTAGACCATGCCAAGGGATAATGCATGATCTCCAACTTTTGCAAAACACATTTGCAAACTTAGATCATGCTACAAGGATTAGGTACATGGACTTCTCATATTTGCAAAACACATTCGCAAACCTAAGTCACATGCCACAAGGATTATATATGAGCTTCAACCATTTGCAAAACACATTTGCAAATATAAGCCTCATATCACAAAGAATGAAAACATGGACTTCGAGCACTTGCAAAACACATTTGCAATGCATAATCTCATGTTACTAGAGTTCAATACATGAGCTTTGACCATTTGCAAAACACATTCGCAAATGCAAGCATCATGTCAAGATGAGCTAGAGCAAGTGAGGTTTGAGCTATCAACACATGATGAGACTCAAAACTACTAGACATGACCCCTCTTAATAGTACGGCAACCTATACTAGCAATCCGGTCTTCCAACCAAACACCAAGACCGGTAAAAGACTAGAAACACATCCTTAGCCCTAGCTAGTCATACCTTTGCCTTAGGTCATCGTCTCAATATGCATCAACTCATGATGCTTTCTTTTCATCAACACCATCAACTCATGATGGTCTTCACTTGATCAACACATGATCAATCTTTGACATGCTTCAACACATGAAGCATCTTCTTCTCGATGGCCTTCAACACATGAAGCCTTTGTCTTGATAGCCTTCAACAAATGAAGCTACCTCTTCTTCATCAACTTTGACTTGATGACCTTCAACTCATGAAGTCATCCCAAATCATCTTTATTTGTGGAACCTAACCTATTCATCCAACTCATGGAAAATGTTAGTCCACAAAACAATTGTCATAGATTACCAAACTTCACCATTTTGGTAATTCATGACAATCTCAACAAATGATGAGATATGAAATTGATTTGCGAGTATACAATATGTACACAACAAATGTATACTCTAAGATAAGCTTTAAACAAAGCTTACTTATCCGGTTGTCATTAGTCATCCAACCATTAATACATAATGGAGAAGTTAGATGACAACCCGATTGCACATGAGTATATATGAACTACACAAGCTATATATATACTCAAGAATGTATTTCAAAGTAAAGATCCTAAATATGCATATTGAAAGAAGCATGGATCAATACTTATGAAACTCCAAAATATAGAGAGCTCCCCCTAAATGTGTGCATACAAGTGTATATAAATAAGGACATATGCACATATTTATTTTAGACTATTTGAGGAGTTCAATCTATATTTTGGATCTAAGGAATGCATTTGTATATGAGAAAGCGATTTCGAATGCATACCTCTTTGATTTCACCTTTTCATCCAAATGAGACTAACCAAAGATAAACTCAAATAAACATATTAGTCTCATAAATTCATTTATCATTTTCACCAAAACATTATAAAGTATATGTCATTAATATCATAATGTCATAATTGCATTTGTCATTAACACCAAAACCAACTTAAATGGAGCTTGATCTTTCACGCGGTCGACACAATATGGTCAAAACAACATGGTTGAAAGTATCATACTTGAGCCAAAGTGGCCGAAATATCTTGGTAGAAACGATCCTAGGATAACCAACATGGCTGAAACATCGTGGACGACACGACGTGGTCGAGCAAACATGGTTGAACTATCATGGTTGAGCAAACATGGTTGAACTATCGTGGTCGACACAATGTGGTCGAAACATTGTTCGTGGTCAAAAACATCGTGGTCAAAACCTCATGGTTGACCCAAGTAGTCAAAATAGGGTGGTCAAAACAACATGGTTGACCTAACATGGTCGACCCAAGGTGGTGGAAACACCATGGTCGACCAACGTGGTCGAAACATCGTGGTCCGAACAACGTGGTTGAAATAATATAGTCGAACGTACTATGATCGAAACATCCTGATTGAAAATGTCGTGTTTGAACCAAAGTGGTAGAAAGATTGTGGTCAAAACTATCATGGTCAAGCCAACGTGATCGAAACAACATGGTTGAATATATTGTAGTTGAAACCTTGTGGTCAATTGAATTGAAGTGGTTGAAACATCCTGGTCGAAAATATCGTGGTTGAACTAATGTGATCGAAACGGCATGGTCGAACGTATCGTGGTCAAAATGATATGGTCGAACGTATCCTAGTCGAAACAACATGGTTGAACGTATCGTGGTCGACTGAAGTGGTTGAAACAATCATGGTCGAAATAGCATAGATGACACAATGTGATCGACTGAAGTGGTTGAAACCTGTATTGTGGTCTAAATAACATAGTCAAACGTATCGTGGTCGAAACAACATGGTTGAATGTATCGTGGTCGACCGAAGTGGTCAAAATGATCATGGTCGAACCAGTGTAGATGACACAACGTGGTCGACCGAAATGGTCAAAACCTCGTGGTCCAAAATATCATGGTCAAAGCAGCATGGTCGACCCAAGTGGTCGAAACAGCGTGATAGACCTAATGTGGTGGAGCAAAGGTGGTGGAAACAACATGGTCGACCAAAGTGGTCGAAACATCGTGGTCAAAACAATCATGAATGAAATATCGTGGTCAACACAACATGATCGAATGAATGCGGTGGTGTAAACAAAAGGGCTTACAATAGGGAGATTGCATAACGTTTTCGAAACCACGTAGTCGGCCAGCGGAGTCGAAACATTATGGTCGAAACAGCGTGACTGATTAACATGGCTGAAACATCGTAGTCGAAATAACATGGTCAGTTAACACACTTAGAACAAAGTGTTCGAAAAAACATGGTCAAACAAATGCAGTAGTGTAAACAAAAGGGCTTACAATAGGGAGGTTACATATTCTATAAGTAAGCAGAATACAAAAGGAAAACATATATTAGATATACATGAATAAGCACATACATATGGAGTATGATACAGGATTCGAAGAAAGCTATGATTACTAAAGTCTATGTATGTGCTGATTACATGTAGTAAGCAGGTAAGTATTTTTACAAAATTCTAAGAGGTTACAAAAGTGTATCATAGACAAGAAGCAGTGGTAATAACAGGAGGTACTAAATAGAAGAAAGCACATCTTTATATACTATATTTTTTGTTTTAGTAGAAGGAACACCTTGGTTATCTTCGATTAACATTTTCAGTCTTGAACGTGATGTAACTAGCTGTGGTTGAAGCGCCGTACTCAAATCGTCGTGGTCTGTGGCACGATCGAGAACGTAATTGAAGCGTCGTAGTCGAAACGCTATAGCAACCGGCCTCGATGACTACTTTAACTATGGTGTGTCGACCATGACCTTTTTTTTCTAAAAATTATTTGAAACATCATGGTCTGCGTCACGGTCGAGAACGTCGTTGAAGCGCCGCACTCGTAGCGCTATGGCAACCGGCCCCGATGACTGCTTCGACCACTAAGTCGTAGTCAAACGGATGTGATCAAAGCACCCTACTCGAAGCGGCACGGTCCACGTCACAATCGAAAACGTGGTTGAAGCGCAGTAGTCGAAACGCTATAGCAATCCTACAGCAAATTCGGTAAATGTATCACAAAATTCGATAAAGATAGCACCTAGCACCTCAGGTCCATGGGAAAAAAACTTGATAAAGATATAAATAGTAAATCCTGTAAAATTCGATAACCATAGCAGCTCAAGTCCATAAGAGAACAGGAGTGCAATGTGGTCGATGTGGCCAAAAAGGAGGAGGGCGTCGCGAGCGAAGAGGAAAAAGGAGCGGCGGGCGTGACCCGGGCGAAGAAGAGGAAGCAAGAGCAAGGAATCAGGGAGCAGGTCGAGAGAACATGAGTGATGATGGGGTCAGCACCGCCAAAGAGGAGGAGGGTGGCGCGGGCGAAGAGAAAAAAAGAGCGACGGGCGCGACCTGGCGAAGAAGAGGAAGCGAGGAATCGAGGAGCAGGTCGACAATAGCAAGTGAGGGTAATAGAGTGGAGGACGCGGGCGCAGCTATGAAAAGGTAGCTATGATGCGCCACGACAAAAGCGACGGGAACATTAGCAAGAACACATGGAGCTCACTCAAAGGTCTTGCATCGCACGGTCCGCTCGATCGAACGGCCGACGCAGGCGCAGAGTAAAGAAGAGTATTTAACAAAGTAGAGGATTTTTTTTACAAAGTCGATGATGTGGCACGGGGAAAGGCCGGAAATTTCCTTGGTTTAATATAGGGACTTTATCTACGATGTCTCATGAGAAAATGAGCGAATAATCCTACCTTGTAGATGACCCTGGCGGAATCGACACAAAGTAATATACAAGTAACAACTCTTTTCTACCTCATTTTTGACGACTTCATCAGGTATCCTTGTTCGTTTTCTGCGCAGTCATCATCTTTTGCTCTCTTCAAGGAGGTGTTTATATTAGCTTTTACTTATGGTTTTTGTTTTTAGTTGATAAATAGTAACAACTTATAGAGAAATTTATAGAGAGACAGTCACGTACGATTTTGGTCGATATAAATGAAGTTACTATAGCGTCTACTATAATCAATTAATAGACCTTATTTTAAAAAGATACTTTATTTAAAAGTAAGTACTATAGAAAAACATTTTTTTAGAAACTAATACTAACAGCCCTAAAGCTGCCCGCCATTGTTGTCAACAACAAGACATGGGATTACATTCTTAATATATTTAATTGAAGCTAAAAGGAAACACAACGGGGACGTAGCTCATATGGTAGAGCGCTCGCTTCGCATGCGAGAGGCACGGGGTTCGATTCCCCGCGTCTCCATTTATAAATCTCACTTCTTGTGCTGCATTCTTTTTTAGGTTATGGTTTTCACATTATCTATAATAATTAATTTTTAAATAAAGTGTCACTTTTGTGCTTCCTTCTTTTAGGTTCATGATTTTTATCTTATCTACAATAACTAATTTTCAAATAAAGTATCTTTAACATGAGATGTACAAATTGATTGTAGTATACACTTAATCGATTTTATCTATATTAGCAAAAATCGCAATACAAGCATCTCTCTCTCTCTCTCGCAAATAACTATAATTAAAAATTTCAGCCAAAAGCCGCAGCCGAAGAGCCCTCTTCTCTTTGGCTTCTAAAAGCCACTTTTCTATAATAGTTAACTTTTAAACGGAGTGTCTTTTTAAGGCAAGGTCTACAAATCGATTGTAGTACATATTGTAGCGACTTCATTTATATCGATCAAAATCACACATGAGGCTCTTATCTAAACAGTCTTATAAACTGTACCCCACGACAGGCTCAACGCACCCTTTTGTTAGAGTGATCTCAGGGCTTTGGCCCAACGGCCAAAGCCCATCCCTTGACTGCGCCCTGATCGGGGGTGCCCAGCCCGTTTGGCTGGTGGGCCCCTGTCGCCAGCGCTATAAATACAGAGGTGGGGTCGGGCGGCACGTATCACGAGGTTGACCGCGCCGCCGTCACCCCACCGACAAACCCTAAGACCGATCTGTTAGAGGGGAGCGCTGAAGCGACGGGAAGCCACCACCGGTCAGGGAGATCGTCGCCACCGGGAGACGCCACCGCCGCTCCTCTTCCCCGACCGTCGCTGCCCGTGCGCAGAGCTTCGCCGACGAACCACAATGGCCGGCTCTTCATCCTCTACACCGGAAGGTTGGTATCTCTCTCTCTCTCCCTCTCGGATTACCTCAAGAACCCTAGAGTAAAGAATCACCCCGCTAGATCTACCCTAGGAGGTCCTAAAGAAACTAGACTATCAATGGTATCAGAGCCTACCCTAGGCGTAGATCTGAGAGGGGAAAGAAGAACGACCGTCGTCGGTTGACCGGCGTGCGGAAAAGCAAATCACAGAGAACCCCCCCTTACCCTAGAAAACAGAAAAGAAAGAAACGGAGAACGGGGTCTTACGGGCGCCGTCGCCGGTGTAGAGCGCCGCCGCGCCGTCGCATCGCGCGGAGCCGCCGCTTCGTGCGGTCACCTCCGTTCCCCGCGCCGCCTTCGGGCCGCCACAGTCGCTCTGCGCGGGCGCCGGCCGCCGCCGCCTCACGGGCTCCGCCCTGCGCTCCGTGCGCGAGGGCGCCGCCGCACGTGGGAGCCGCCGCCGCTCGCTGAGCGGGAGCCGCCGCTTCGGCCCCGCGCAAGCGCGCGCGCCGCCATGGTGCCGCCGCCTCCCACCGACGCCGCGCCGCTCCGCTGAGGGCCGCTGGCGCCAACGCCGCCGCCGCCTCCGTGGGCGCCGTCGCCGTCCGTTTTTTCCGGGAGGAGACGGCCGAGAAATGGTTAGGGTTTTGGGGAGGGGGCGGTTTTGCCCTGGCGTTCTTCGCTCGGAGCCGTCCAATCGCAAGGACGGCCGAGATGGGCGGGGCCAGATGGGCAGGCCGGGACGCGCGGGTTGGGCCCGCGTGGGAGAAAAAGAGGCCGCGCGCTCGGAGGGAGAGCGGGCCGCGAGGGCGTCTGCTGGGCCGGCCGGTACGCCGTTCGCCTGCGGGGCCTTTTCGGCCGTGTGGGCTGAGCGCGCGTCGGCTGGGCCGCGCCGCGCGAAGGAATGGGCCAAATGGCCGTTTTCAACAGTAAAATCAGAATTTTGATGTTTAATGATTTTCAGAAGTATTTTTTGACGTATTTGATTGAAATTTGATCCAAAATCTCTGTAAATTTTTGCACCAACGTGTTAATTTTTCCAGAGATTGATGTTTACAGTATAATGCTTCTGAATATTGAATTATTTTTAGAATAATTACAGTTTCCGCTGCAAAAGTTAATGTTGATTGTTTTTTCATTATTAAATTCGAACCAACGGGAGAATTTAATTTTGGAAAAATAGAGATAAATCCCAGATAATTATGATATTGTTATTTTCTGACCAACGTTGATAATAACAATATTATAATTTTTAAATTGATGATTTTATGCATTATTTCTATTTCTGCCCAACGGTGATGTAGATTTAATGTATGATAGAATTGTTTTTAAATTGTATGTCGTATTTTTGACCAACGTTGGAAATAAGGCATATAATTTTGATGTTACGTTCTCACTGCATTTGAAATATTTTTTCAGGAGGATACAACTTAATGAGTTGTATTAGAGAAATCCCCACTCTCAAAGGTGATAATTATGGAGAGTGGAAGAAAAAGTTAGATTTAGCTTTTATCTTGGCTGAGGTGGACTGGGTCCTCACTACAGCACGTCCCACTGAGCCTCTGGCACCAGTGAGGGAACAGAATGAGGATGACACTGCATGGCAGAAAAGACAGAGGGATCATGCTCCCTTGCAGATGTCTTATGATCTTGATCATAAGAAATGGACCACAGCCAACAAGAAATGTATGGCTGTGATAAAGAACACAATTGAGCCTGCTATTCTGGGCTCAATTGCAGAGTGTGACACTGTCACTGAATGCCTTGATAAAATAAAGAGTCAGTTCACTGGCTCTTCAAAGACTTATGCTACACAGCTGATTAAGCAGCTGGTAACAGAGAGGTATTCTGGCGGTGGCAATGGCATAAGAGAGCACATTCTTAGAATGAGCAACTTGGCATCTAAACTGAAACCGATGGATTTGGCTCTCAAGGATGAGTTCCTTATTCATTTGGTTTTTGCTTCTTTGCCAAAAGAGTTTGACACTTTTGTTGTCAACTACAATATGCAGCCCGAAAAATGGGACATGGAAAAGTGCATAGCCATGTGCGTGCAAGAGGAGGAAAGAATCAAAACCTCACATGGTAGTTCTATCAACTTTGTGAGGGAAAACAAGAAAAAGAATTATAACAGTAACCCCTTCTCAAAGAACAAGGGCAAAGTCTCTGTACATCAGCCTCAACAGAACAAATTTGCTGTAGACAAAGACCAGTGCCTTCACTGTAAGAAGACGGGACACTACAAGAAGGATTGTCCTGACTATTTAAAGATGATAATGGCTAAGAAAGGTGAGAACATTATTACCTTTATTAATGAATGCCTGTATGTGAAATATTCGAAATCCACTTGGTGGATTGACTCAGGAGCAACTGTTCATGTTGCTAATTCATTACAGGGATTCCGTTCGACGAGGACTACGCAAAGAAAAGAAAGATGCATTAAAGTTGCAAATGGAGTCGAAGCTGAAGTTGAAGCCGTTGGCGATCTTTCATTAGAATTAGCTAATGGCTCCACTCTTTTACTTAAAGATGTCCTTTTTGTACCCTCTTTACAGAGGAATTTGATTAGTGTGTCAAATTTGGACAAAGATGGTTATGATTGCAATTTTGGAAATGGCAAGTGCGAAATAATGTTTAATAAAGAATGTGTTGGTATTGCCATACTACAGAATGAGCTTTATTTGTTATCATTGTGTGATGATGTGAATGTCGTATGCGATAATGAGAACGTTGCGTGCGAGAAAGTGATTGAATCCTCGTCTACGAATGTAAACAGAAAACGAAAGAGAACTCTAAATGAGTCGTCGAAATTATGGCACTGTCGTTTAGGACATATTTCGAGGGGGAGAATAGAAAGACTAGTAAAGAATGATATTCTTCCTCCATTAGAGTTCTCAGACTTAGAACAATGCAGAGAATGCATTAAAGGAAAATATGTAAAGAAAATAAAGAAAGACGCTAAAAGAAGTACATGAGTTCTACAAATTATTCACACAGATATTTGTGGTCCTTTTCCTGTGAAAAGTGTGGATGGATATGACTCGTTCATAACATTCACAGATGATTACTCCCGTTATGGATATATTTATCCAATCAAAGAAAGAAATGAAGCCTTGGATAAATTCAAGATATTTAAGGCTGAAATTGAAAACCAACACGATTTAAAGATTAAGATAGTCCGATCTGATCGTGGGGGGGAGTACTACGGTCGACATACCCCATATGGACAAGTTCCTGGACCTTTTGCGAGGTTTTTACAGGAAAATGGAATAGTGGCCCAGTATTCGATGCCGGGCGAACCTCAGCAAAATGGAGTAGCTGAAAGACGCAACCGTACCCTGATGGATATGGTGCGAAGTATGATGAGCTACTCCACACTTCCATTGAGTTTATGGATGGAGGCGTTGAAAACCGCCATTCATATTCTCAACAGAGTGCCTAGTAAGTCGGTGCCCAAAACACCGTACGAGTTGTGGACAGGAAGAGTTCCCTCACTAAACCACTTACGTGTGTGGGGGAGTCCTGCTGAGGCTAAAGTATTTAACCCAAACCTTGGGAAACTTGATCCCAAAACAGTAAGTTGCCATTTCATTGGCTACCCTGAAAAGTCAAAAGGTTATCGTTTCTACTGTCCAGACAGATATACAAAGTTTGTAGAAACGAGACACGCTGTCTTCTTAGAGGATGAGATGATGAGGGGGAGCATGGTAGCTCGAGAGATTGACCTTGAAGAGAAGCGGGTGTATGCGCCCACTCCGATGATTCAAGAGCCATTCTTCACACTACCTGCTGTCGCTGCACCGACGGTGCAAGACACTGTGGTGCCAGCACCTGTTATTGTTCCTCCCGTGGCAACAATGAATGAGAATGAAGAACTTGTTCTTCAGGATCATATAGAACCTATTGCCACAGATGAGGGGGAGCAACAGCAGCCTCAAACAGTAGATGTACCAAATGAGGAGGCCCCGAGGAGGTCTCAAAGAGTAAGAAGATCAGCTATTTCTGATGATTATCAGATTTATCATACAGAGGAATTTGCAGATTCCAGAGCAATCCTGGAATAGAACATTGGAAATTGATAAAGAAAGTCTTGCGTTATTTGCAAGGAACAAAAGGCCTCATGATGACATACAGAAGATCAGACTCACTCCATATAGTGGGGTATACAGATTCTGATTTTGCGGGAGATGATAGAAAGTCTACATCCGGATATGTGTTCACTCTCGCTAAAGGAGCTATATCGTGGAAAAGCTCAAAACAAACCGTCACTACATCGTCCACAATGTATGCCGAGTTTGTAGCATGTTATGAGGCTACGGGGCAGGTGAACTGGCTAAAGAAGTTCATACCCGGTTTAAAAGTGGTTGACGACATCAATAGACCACTTAAGTTGTACTGCGATAACGAACCCGCAGTAACGTATGCCCACAACAATAAGTCAAGTGGTGCTGCCAAACACATTGACATAAAGTACTATGTTGTGAAAGATAAAGTTCGGGATCAAATTATAAGTCTTGAGCACATAAGTACCGCAAAGATGTTAGCGGATCCGCTTACCAAAGGCTTACCACCCAACGTGTTCAGAGAACATGTAGCCGGCATGGGTTTAAGGGAAAGCCTATGATTCCTGGACTAAAAGATGGCCCAAAGATTAAAGTAACTGTTTCAGAACAGAGAGGTATATTGTAACTGTTGAATCTATCGGCGATTGACCGTGACGATGAGACATGTTCTATGCACTAATCTGTGATGGAATGTGTAAAGTCAAAAGTAATTAAAGATAAAGTATAGATTGAGATCAAGGGGGAGAATGTTAGAGTGATCTCAGGGCTTTGGCCCAACGGCCAAAGCCCATCCCTTGACTGCGCCCTGATCGGGGGCGCCCAGCTCGTTTGGCTGGTGGGCCCCTGTCGCCAGCGCTATAAATACAGAGGTGGGGCCGGGCGGCACGTATCACGAGGTTGACCGCGCCGCCGTCACCCCACCGACAAACCCTAAGACCGATCTGTTAGAGGGGAGCGCTGAAGCGACGGGAAGCCACCACCGGTCAGGGAGATCGTCGCCACCGGGAGACGCCACCGCCGCTCCTCTTCCCCGACCGTCGCTGCCCGTGCGCAGAGCTTCGCCGACGAACCACAATGGCCGGCTCTTCATCCTCTACACCGGAAGGTTGGTATCTCTCTCTCTCCCTCTCGGATTACCTCAAGAACCCTAGAGTAAAGAATCACCCCGCTAGATCTACCCTAGGAGGTCCTAAAGAAACTAGGCTATCACCTTTATGTCCCTATTTTATTGTGTTTTTGTTCGGTTAATCAATATCGCCGGTTTGGTTCAATTCCAGTGTGGCTTCATTTGGAGTTCTAGGCGATTAGATAGGAGCAATGTAGCTTTGTTCGGTTGATGGGGTTGTTTCATAAGAGTTAGAACCCATAAAATCACCGTGTTTGGCCCAAAATCTGACTCCACCGTCTAAATAGCCTAGCCCGATAGCACCCGCGCAACAGAGCGTAGGGATGGAAATGAATGAAATACAGATCAAATAGTATTTATATTTTGTAAATAAATATAAGTATTTTTAAATCCGAATTTAAATTTAAATTAAATATCTATTTAATTTAGTCAGATGCAGATATTATCGTAATTTATGTAGTCGAACCAAAGCAAGCGAAGCCGCACTCCTCTTCTTCCCCTGCGCTGACCCTCCCAATTCGCACCCTAAATCTGCTTCCACCGCCGCGTTTGTCTCGTTTTCCCCCCTGCGAGTCCAGGTGCTGTCGAGGACCAGGTGGTCTCTCCTCTCCTCTCCTCTCTGGCATCCCGCCGCGATTCCATTTACTGTTGTGTTTTTTTCCCAGTTTGAACGCGAGGGCTTTGGATGTGTAATTCCAAGTTGCTCACCAAGTGTTCCGTGGTTTTACTGATAATAAACTTGTGAGAACTCTGTCATGTTTGTGCTCAGCTCATCATTCGGGTGCGAAACATACCAAGTTTCGACTTTCGAGTGTTGTGTGTGGTGATGTGCTGGGGCTTAGTTGATCTTCATCTGGGAGCAAATGTGAGGTGCTTTGATGAAGTAGCAGTAGCACCGAGTAAATAGCGTCGGTTGTGGTACACTGATTTACTGTTGTTTGGTTACGCAGAGTTAATCCTGACTCTGCTAGTGGGTAGGCAGGCAGGCACTAGTTTGTGGGTTTTTTATATTTTCCATGGGATTGGAGTTTGTAGTTGTGCTAGGGAATTTGGGTAATATCTGCGGTAGAGTGCTAGCTGATGATTAAAAAAAATTCTAAAAAAGGGTGCTGGCCAATTAATTTTCAAGAGAATTTATTCGGTGTCTCGTTGCTCACCCTGATGTTTGAATAGTAATAAATCATGCAACTAAGGTTGGCCTTCTCAATTGGCCATATTCATGTCATTGCAAAATGTAATTTCTGTTTAGCTGATTTCGTGGCAATTCATATTATTTGAGCTATTTGACTAAGTAGCGCTTTTCAATTTATTTTCGGATCCTTGTTTTGAAAGAAATGTAGTTATTCTAGTCATCTTTGATCTGATGTCTGGTAACTTAGATGCGCTTTACAATAGTGAAGGCTGTGCTCATTTGGACTAGGCACTCTGATGTCAATGTTCATAAGGACTTTTTATTTGGAATTGCTTCTTAAGTTAAATATCCTTCATGTGCATTTTGATTTTGTGATCAGTGCTTGAAGTAAAAATTTTAAGATAATGCTTTCTTTCAGACTGGCATGTTCGACAGTTTCTTGTGACCACCTTTTCTCCATGTGCTCTGACTGAATTATTCTAAGTTTGCTTACCAGGTCAAAATTCAGTAACTTCAAGGAACCACGAAGTAGAAGCCATTAGATCTTATATGAACCATGTGGTTAGTTCTCTCTTCTTACTTTTAGTTCTGGATCTCCTTATTATCTGATAGAATTTGTATGTCAGATGTTGCATTGGCAAAAGTTCACTTCTTTTATATTTTTCCCAAGTATCTTATTTCATCATTCAAAAATCAATGCTAAGAAATGTAGAGAAAATTCAGAAATCCACATCCAATAGGAAAAACACTTGGGAAGGAATATAAAAGAAGTGAATTTTGCATTGATGAAATAAGTTCTCGAATGTTGCATTGATGAAATAAGTTCTGGAGGTTAGAGATCCAGTTAGAGTTCCAGAACTTATTTCATCATTCAAAAATCAAAATGTTAATGGATTATAGTTTACATACTTAGCAGATGTGGGTATATACAAGGGTGTACAAAAGGATAAATTTTTTTGCATGTTCTTAACTTTTGTATATTCTTGTGATTGATTTAAAATGCAAAATATTATGTACAGCAACTGGAAATAACTTAGTTTAAAATGGAATAACAAAAGAAATGCTTTACAGGGGAAGAATATCTTCTATTCTGCCACAAATGCTGAAGCCAGTGAGGGCGGCAATGAACCGGAAGTTAAGTAAGTTATTTTACTGTTGATACTTGACCTGTGAACTCTTACTGTGACATAGCATAAAATACTAAAATGTTTTCATGTAAGGTCAATATTGTTAATTTTGCAATTTAGCAGCTTACCTTTTTTTAACATTAATACGCACTTATTTGAGGATGCATTTCTGCACCATTAAGGGTGCTATCCATTATAATTATATTTTAGATAATGGCTGGGCCAACCTAAGTTACCATAATAAATCTAGGGCATGGATGTAATGTATTGTAAAGAAACAAACCGATAGGATCATTGTTGCGGCTTTGACAATAAGCATCTACCAATCATTGATATTATTGGCAATGGTGTGAGCCAGGACTCATAAAAACTTCGCATATTCGCACCTGAATGCTGGTTTATTTTTCCTTGGATTTCTTCCATCAAATACCTGATCAAATGGTATCACCAAGGTTATTAAGGCGGTAAGGCGAGGCGACCCACCCCCCACACCTTTTAAGCGGTAAGGCACGAGGTAAGGCGGCGCCCTACACACATCCTAAGGCGAAAAAATGGAGCTCTGGAGGTCTAAATCAGAAGAAATCTAAAGAGAAAGAAGGACCTAGTTGCAATTTCATAGAACTCTAAAGACTAAATTGCAAAAATGCCAAACCCAATCCCTTTTAACCCTAGCCGCCCCCACCCCAGATTGCAGATCAAGCCGACGAGCCCATTGCTTCTCCTCTCCATTCCCTTTCTTCTCCACCACAGACGCCAGTGAGGGCCGGGCCATACCTCACCGACAGCCACTCCACCGCTCCACCTCTCTCTTGCTGCTCCACCAACTGGCTACCATCTCTTCCATGGCGCGCCACCACAAGGCTGACTTCCTCTGCGCCGCCTTCCCCTATCGTGCCACCACGGCTCGCCACCGGAGACGGCGGCGCGGGCACGGCAAACGCCTTAGTCACACGCGGCTAGGCAGGGGCAACGCCTTGCCACCTAGGACTGCCTTACCACTTAGGCGACTTAGCTGCCCTACTGCAGTGCTGAACTTAACAAACATGAGAAATTTCCGCTGTTAATCTAGAGTAGAAAAATTCAGGATAACCAAAATTCATGGAATCTCCATTGTTAAACCAGAGTAGAAAAATTCAGAATAACCAAAATTCATGGTATCAAGCCCATGTTCTTTGGTGGATTTCTTAGTTGTGTACGTAACATTTGCTCACCTAGAAGCCATTAACCTGCTTTGAGTGACTATACTGTTGCCATTCATATGTTTCCAGTGGACTCGACATGGTTGTTGGGCCTTTGTGTATGTTGTTGATGTTTACATCCGCCGCTAGCCTCAAAATGTACTTGTCCTTTCTTTCTTACGGTAGCCAGCCTCTTACGATGCCTACCTCCTCCAAGCCTTGTTTGGCAACGTTCCTCCAAGCTGCAGAGTGTCCATTCCATATCTTGTCCAATGCGAGTGCAATTGATCCTCACAGAACACCACCAGTCGCTCCATGCAAATATGTTTTGTGAGTATAGTTGATCCTTTTTGGGTTTTGAACAATGAACACCATCAGCCCCCCCTGCAAATGTCTAGTCCATATCATGTGTGGAATTGGGCATGAACTTAATTTAGCAAGAAATGTTTGTGATTTGCAGCTCATTATATGTGATTTGCAACTATACCCAGAATTTCAAGAAAAGTTTGTGGCAGTTTTACCAGTTTGCCTCTATTATCATAAACATAGGGTATCCGTTTGAGGCTTATTTGTTGCACGTAGCTGCTTATTTAAGCTTCTCTTCTTGTCATATTTCTGGTTTTAAGAGATCGGATACATTACATGTTCCATTGATTAATTTGGAACTTAAATCTCAAAGTCAGAATTTGATGACCTTTTCTGTCGGGTTGTTTTTTATGTTTCCTATCTGATGGCTCATGCGTGCATTTGTTTCTGAAGTTCATATTGTTTTATCCTACCCTTGGCACTTCAGTATCAATAACTGGAATTTACTTTGCAGGATATATGTGACTTTCGTTGATAAGGATGGCGAGGAAAAGCTTGTTAAAGTTCCTATGGGAATGTCAATGCTTGAGGCTGCTCATGAGAACGACATAGAACTTGAAGGTCTTTTGCAATGCCGCTTTTTAGTGTTTACCCGTTCTAGTTTAAATCTAGTGCATACGGAGTACTTTGATGCTTGTACTTGGCTAGTTTCTGACATGTGCTTCCTTGGACTTAATATCACTTGTTTTTATTAGCTAAAGGATCTTATTAATGATTTATTTTTTGTCATTGTACACCTCCTTTGATTTGTCAATCTATTTCTATTTTCATTTAAATTATGTTGCATGTTGGTTTAAAGTACAAAAAGAATTTCCTAACTGTATGTGTGTGTGTGTGTGTGTGTGTGTGTGTGTGTGTGTGTGTGTGTGTATCTGAATTGCTTGTTGTTTTCTCATGATTACCAGGAGCATGTGAGGGCTCTCTTGCATGTTCTACATGTCATGTGATTGTAACAGTATGACGTTTTATCTACAGTTAATTCTTAAGTCTTCAATGAATTGAGACAGTTAAAGTTACTTCGATAAGAAAGTCCTCTTCAGGATGTAGACTACTATAGCAAATTGGAAGATCCTGAAGAAAATGATATGCTGGACCTTGCATTCGTGCTTACAGAGACGTATGTGTATCTTATTTGTGAATCCTACAAAACTTATTACTTCGATTGAACTAACTCACTCTCGTTTCAGATCACGCCTTGATTGCCAAGTAATTGCAAGCCCTCAACTTGATGGCATACGATTGGCACTGCCAGCAGCTACTAGAAATTTAGCTGTTGACGGGTATATTGCGCAATCACACTGACTATGTAACTAAAATCGTGAAAGGCACATGTTGGATACCTACTCAGTTTTGCAGAATATGTGATATAGTTATTTGTTATTTTCATCTTGCAATATCCTCAATATTGAATTTCTGCATTTATTTTCCTTCTGTAATTTTGGTGAGATGGCAAATATTGTCAACTTGCTTTGTCAAACAACACTTTTAACATTCATTACAAAATGCATTGCTCATTGAAATATGAGCAACTTTTCCTAAGAAAATATATCGAGAAAATATATCGTCACTTTAGTCCATAATTCCATGTTTTTTTCTTTTTCTTTTTTCCGTTGTGCTGTTGATTATTTCATGTGTAGGCGAATGCTTGAATGTATCCAGTGGTATCTGCTGTTATGGTTACCTAACTTTCTAACCTTATTATGGATAGTTCTTAGCAGTAAATGATGTTTGTTATGTCAATAACTTGAGCTTGACTTGGCAGAAGTCATAAAGAATAGTTATCATCATGTTTGTCATATTGAAGTCAAATGTTTGAAAACATCAACTTCTGCTGTATAGGTTTTGTTGATGATATGAGAGGACGAAAACCACTTTGGGAGGCAGTTGGTAGGGGGGGGGGGGGGGGGTAAGAAGTGGGCATATATTAGCTAACCACGTACACTCGCTTTCCAAAAAGAGTTGGTTGTCGTCCATTATCCAGGAAATCGTAGAAATTAGATATGATTCATTCATTCTTAAATTGAATTCCTAAACTGTTTGCTGTTGAATATCCAATTAAAGATAGGTGCAATGGTTATCGAGTAGTGTGGTGGTACCATATAAATGTTACTCCACAATTATAAGTGATTGCATCGACGTTGTTCTATGATTGTTTTGCAAGTGCTACATACAGACCTGGAGAAGTGGTGATGAGTTGTTTTACTAACTCCAATTACTTTAGTGATATGCAATGAAGTGACAAGAGTTATTAGTTATTAGGTGATCCATACAAGTGCATAAGTGAAATGTTATTTTCCTGGTAGACATGCTTTGATGCAAAGACAATGACCTGAAGCGGACAAATTCTTCAATTGCTACTGGTGATCGTTGTTGACCCAAAAACCGCATGTGAATTAACAAATATAATGTCCAAGTCCAATTCTCCAGTATTCAAGGATCATGTCAGCCACATCTGGAGGCCTAGTGAGCAGGATTGCTCCGTGTCGTTTATGTTTGAGCAAATATCGGATTGAATCGTCTCTTGTCTTCCATGAGTGCTGCTATTTCTTTTCCAGGTACTGACATCTAAAGTCCTTACCTACCAGCCGAAGTCTCTTTCGCGGTGCCAAATTGTTGGTATCATATGGCCTGTCATTTTCTGTTTTTAGAGGCGGTTTTTAGTTTTTACTATAGTACCTAATTTTCAAATGAATTATTATTTCAAGACAAGATCTACAAGTTAATTGTATTATACAGTAAAAGCATCTCTCTATATAATCTCTGTCACAAATAGCTAAATTTTAAAAATTTCAGCAAAAAGCCACAGCCACAAAAATCAAGCCCATATTTTGCATCTCTTCTGGCTGCTATTTGCAGCCTCCTTTTCGACCTTCAGATTATGTCCCATGGTCAGAGTTTGCGATGTTGACATATGCAAAAGATTTTGCCATTTCATCTTAATGTTGGTCATAGTGGCATGAGCACTACTATCGCTGACAGCATCCCAAATTCTGGATGGACATGCTTGCTTTTAATATGTATGCACGAGCTGATTTCAATTGTGCCTTGCTACGTACTTAGTGTTGTTTATTGCGCTGTTGACCTGACTGACTACTATTCGAGCACTGTTTTATGTCAATGTCATCTAGAAGCAATTCCTTTGTCTGGTTATTATGCACAAGCTATCTAATCGTGATGTTTCTTTTAAGACTGGAGATATTTTGAATTATATTCAATTTTGTTTCTTGCTAGTTCTGTTTTGTCATTTCAAACAGTTAGAAGTTCCGAGTTTTCTGATGTTTCTGTATTTGCAATTTTGCATATGTTCCATCTCCTTCCTGTTGCACTCCTCTGGAGTTGGTTTCATGCTTCCTGTTTCATCGGGTGTTAAAAGTTGGTTAGGGACAGGAGAACTACCATTGCATACTTTTTGCAGAGACTGCAATGTCAGCTCACTATAATGTGATTTGAGAAAATATTATCCGGAAGCGTTCTGTCATTCCCAACTGATGGAGAGTTACTATCAATCTGGTTTGCCATTTTACGGTGGGTGGCAAGAGATGCTGATACAGCGGCAGTGATGTGGCAAAAGGTTAAGACGAGAAGAGGGGGTTTTGTTTTGCAATACTCCCTCTTGTCTCGTAATATAACTTTATAACCGGTTCTTCGTATGAGAATTAAGACGTATTTTGAGTTCTGTGCAATTAGGTCTTCTCGTATACGCTTCAGAGTTCCTATCTGGGACTGGGACTAAGCTCCACAGTACTACGCTGGGCAGGTGTTCCTTGACTCGAACGTATATACTTACAATTAATTTCTCTGTATTGAAAATCCATTTGTTTTGGCAACGCGGCGCGTTTATTATCATTAAAACGTGTCGGATTCCATTCGGTTACATTCGCAGTCGTCTCCAGTTTGCTAACTGCTGTACCCTGTTTAGAGGTGTCTTAATGGTTTTTGCTGATACTTTTAAGCTGACTTATGGTTTTTAACTAAAATAAATAGTAATAACTAAAAGAAGTAGTTTTTAGAAGAAAAATATAAGTGGTAAAAAAAGTGAAGGAGAGATGTGTGTGTATGACGGGTGCAATAAGAGCGGGGTGCATAATTTACTCGTGACCCCTGCCTTATTTTTGGAGTGAAATGATAGCAAAAGGAGTGAAGAAATCATTTCAAAAAAATCAGGTGTTTGTATTGATTTTTGACTTTTCTAAATAGAAACTAGAAAAAAAGGTCAATACCAACAGGTCCTTAGGCTGGTCCTTGAGTCGCCAGAATCTAAGCACTTCCTGTTATTGTATTTAATACAAACAGTTTTGGGGAACCGTCTGTGATGTGGTATTTAATATTAGGCTTTTTGTAGTAGTGTATATAGGAGAAACAAATTACATCTTAATCGTTCATATTCCTCCGTATATTTTGCAGTAAACCTGAAAGTTACCTTTATGACCACTCAATTACGGAGTAGTATTTGGTAACATCTAAGTAAACTATTACATATATAAGAAACTATAGCGATCTTAGGTCTAAAAATTCTACATATACTATGTATGAGATCAACTAATGATACTTAAGAATAACATAATTCCCGCAGTGTCTCATAATAGGTCAATCCATATTCTTTAACATATGTCTACATTATTAATTTGATATCTCCATATCCATGATCCGTATAACATAAATATCAATCATATATGTGATGATCTATAAATCATAATCGTCTCACATAATTATATAAAATCAAAGATAATTTAGAATAATATCAAAATATGAACAAAGAGTTCCACAAACAAGTCATATTAATTGATCAATATAAAAGATATTTATTTAAGAGATAAAATAATATATTATTTAAAATATTATAATTATGGAAGTGACTTTTCTATACTAACTTTTTTTTGGTCAAGGGTAGCCATTCGAGAAGTATCCATCTCAGTCACTGAAGTAGAACAATTTTCTTGGAGAATACTATGGAGCAGTGCGACTCCGATCCACCACAGTTGAGAAGAGGCCAACATGCATGGTTTGATTAATTTGTACCATCTATTCCACAGGGGTAAAAAACAAAGGTCTAGATGAGACACGGATTAAACGCAAAAATTACTTTCTCACCATGTTCCTGCGTTGACGTACATGAGCGCGAAGAATCGACTGAAATGGGCCGAACAATTTACCATGTGTTATTGATCTGCTTGCTAAGTTGCTAGTTCAACGTCTGATCAAAAGGACCGTATATATGTTGCACGTGCAGTTTCTTCACCATTAATTCTAGCTGGTTAGCTTTCTCGAGGCGGTGAAAGTGACCGAAAGATACCAAATCGCTGAGCTGAAGCTGCTAGATTGCAACGTAAGCCGTGGTTGGTAAACGTTCGATTCATCGCAGCATAGTTTATGTGGTTCCGTTCCAAGGCCGCTGTTGGATCGATCCACCGCTGCCTTATCTGATGGCTCGCGCGATTCATCCACATCGCGACGTAATTAATGGTTTTAAACTTTTAATACACGTTTAGAGAGGTCTACTTAGCCTTGAAGCATTGTGTTTTCTGCCATTGTAATCACGGTGGCGATCTCTTATGGTACATGGGTGTACATATCACGCACATATGCGTGCCTGTGTCGTAGACCCATGTGTGGTGGCTACTCTCATGCAATTACAGACTTTCGCCGTTCCTAGTGTCAAATGTGCAATCTTTTCTGATCCAGTTGTTTAAGCCTACGTGTGTGACTCTCGTTTCGGTTCATGTGAAGAAATTGAGCTCGGATCTGCTGCAGTCGTTGAGTAACTATAGTACACGTGCATCGTCAAAACTGTTAGCGCATCAACCACCACTGGAAAGCAGGTGTAGGGGGTACGTGGTCAGTTTTGTGATCTGGACCGTCGATTGCTCGATCGAACAGTTCAAAACACATTTGGTGCTAATTAAGTGTAGTTTCGTTGTCATTAATTTACTGTAGTCTTGGTCTAGGGGTGGATAAAAAATCTCCTACTTTACAGATCACTGGGAGTTTGCTCTAGACTTCTACAAGGGAGACAATTAACTGAGTTGAGCAAAATTTGTCACCTCAATGATTCAGCAATTAACTGCTTAACAACCACCTTGTCATTTTACGGAGATGTGATCACTGGATGACCTTGACTGGTGTTGCCTTTCTAGATGCGTGCCAAGAAAAAAGAGAGATGATGATCTTGAAAAAGGAAAACAGGAGAGAGAGAGAGAGAGAGAGAGAGAGAGAGAGAGAGAGAGAGAGCCGCTTCGTGGGCAGCAAGCTTCTGGTTGCGCTACCTAGTAGCCGGCAAACGTGGAAACCGCAAAGCAGATATAGAAGAAAAAGAAAGACAAAAAAAGTATCAGATCCTGCCACTAACCAACCACTAGCACCATAAATTAACGGTTTTGCTATTGCACAGGCGACTGAAATTTTTTCATGTTTCAGTCACCTGAAATTGCACTCTCAATGAACTAAAATTGCAGCCCCCCTAAAAAACAACTGCAACTTTAGGTGATTCAGAGTGCAATTTCAGGTGACCTGAAATTGCACTCTCAATCAACTAAAATTGCAGCCCCCTCCAAAAAAATATGTGCAACTTCAGGTGATTCAAAGTGCAATTTTAGGTGACTGAAAGATAAAAAAATTTCAGTCGCCTGTTTAATAGTCTATCCCTAAATTAAACCAAAAGATGTTACCACTAGGGCATGTAGGAAAAGAAAAAAAGATTTGAGTGCTCGTCAGTTTTTTTAAAATGAAAAAACAGAGTTTAGTGTAAACTCATAGCAAAAGGGAGTACGTGACATCATGTGAAGGTCACATCATATTTGTGATAAGTAATTGATTTTTGGTTCAGAAAGTTTGCGGAGTTTGATTTTTAAGAGTTTGCAATTTTTTAGTGGCATTTATTGTCGGCGGTCTGACCGTATTGGGGCCATGGTCAAACCGGCTAGGAGCGGTCTGATCGACCTGTGGTTGGCGATCAGATCGGCCCTAGAGGTTTGTAGGATGAGTTGGTTGAGCTGACCTTGATTGAGTGTGCGTGAAACATGTTTGGACTAACGTGGATTAAGTTGTGAAGAACTTATGCTCAGAAATGATTTCTTGGTCTTTGAAGCTTGGAGGCAATGACCAACAGTGATAACCGAGACTACACTCATGGTGTAGCCGAGGACTAGAACGGTCAAGAATACCAGACACTACTATAAAGAGATTTATATTAGACGTCTCATTATAGATGATTTACCAAAACTGTCAATGTCGAATGCATCATAGACAATTTAGGTTTAGAGACAATCTATGTTTCTACCAGCGCTAAAAATCGTCTGTGAAGAGATAAATCACATATGGTTCTTAGTAAGAATCATCTGTGATACTTCACAGACGGTTTTTTTATTTAGGCCCTGTTTGTTTCCACTTAAGATTATTATAATCTAGCTTATAGGTGGGGATTATATAAGCTAGCTTATAATAAGCTGGTGGGAAATAAGCTGTCAGGTGTTTGGCAGCCTGGATTATCAGAGTTATGGATTGTTGTATTCGAATGTTTAAATACTACAATGCCCTGGGGGAGAGAGGCACGGGAGTTGGGGGTTGAATGAATGGCAAAGGTGGGTAATATTCCTAAAGTTTTATGGTCATTAAGATAAAAGGTGAATCTATAAACTGAAATAAGCTCCTTTTTTGAGCTTATTAGATTACAATAATCTGGGCTGTTTGTTTCCACTTATGATTTATAAGCTAGATTATAATAATCTTAAGTGGAAACAAACATGGCCTTAAACTGTTTGTGATACTTTAGTAAGAATCATTTAGCCAAGAAAGAGTTCAAGTTAGACACGTTTTAGAATCCAATTCGGCCTCTAGAGACAATATCAATTTCAAATGTGTATAACTTTCAGATAAGGAGTCCATTTGAGGTCTACGAGTACTTGATAAAAATATTATCTCATCATATTTCCAACAGATCTAGCCACACCTTCAAATTCTTTCTGAGCATGTTGCAATCATTAAAAGAAGTTGTTGCATCACTTCGAAGATAACACCGACTTCAAACGTACATAACTTTCACATACAGAGTCTGTTTGAGCTCCACGAGTATTTGATTAGATTATCTCATCCTCTTTCCAATGGATCTAGCTTCACCTATAAATTCCTTGTGTGCACATTGCAATCATGAAAAGAATATGCTACGTCACATGTTTGGGCCAATTTGAGCCTTGTAATCGCGCCGGGCTTGGACCATATGGTGGCTACTATTCAGTGGTACTGATCACATGTGAAAAGTACCATAAATAGTACCACTTCACTATGTCCTAGCTATGTGCGGCTCCCCTCCCCTATTTAAGGTGGTCGCACCCCTTTAGTCTCATTGGATTTCGTTTATGTTTTGTTTGGCCTTCGTTATAATTTGTATCTTCTGTGTGTGTCGACTAGACCACCCGGTTAAGATACTTATTCGAAATATCATCTTATTAGCAATTCATCTAAGTTGGCAAGTTAATCTATCATGGTAAAAATTTAATTATACATACAAAAGTATGACAAAACTAGCTAAGTAGGTATCACATAGTAGTGAGCAAAAGCAAATTATAATACATCACAAGTGAGTAATCGTCAAAGCCCATATCTAAATATATATCTTACAATGCAATGCCATGTATACATAACAAAAACAAAGCAAGAAAATAAAACTCTCATAACTATAAGAACCACCTACAAAAGAAAAACAAGAGCTAAAAGCAAGAAAATCCACTTGCAAGAATGGGAAACAACTACTCCACATGGTTTTTGGTCTAAGAAAAACACGCTGCTAAGGAGCGAATCAACAAAACCAGCTATCTCTACTAGTAGACGCTAGTGAGAGAAGAAACAAGCTCAACCTAGATATGATAAGGGATCCTAGAGAACCTAGTAGAGACAAGAAGTGACTAAGAAAGACATAAGACACAAGGTGTGACTTAAAACACCCTAAACTAACCTAAAACCCAGATTCTCCCAAATGCTATGCAATACTGAGAATGAAAGCAGGTAATTGACAAAACTTAAACATTAAACCTGTTTCATACCACTTGGCAGTGAAATATAGCTAAAGCTGGAGCAAGCTACATCCTGAGAAGTGAAATCCATCAACAGATGACTAAAATAAGGTAGGAGATCTAAAGAGACTGGCATAATTTACATGAAGTATGAACATGTTGTCTAGGATTGAGACACATGACCAGCAAAAAAAGCTCAAAAGTATGGGTTACCATGATATGCAACATGACACACCCTAGAGCTAGCAAAACCCCTTTCAAATCCTTGCCATGAATCAAAATAACAAAAATCTTATCTGAAAGCAGCTCTGGACCTAAACCCATTCTGCTGGAACCTAGAACCACATCGGTCTCTAACACCAACAAAGCAATCAAAGAACTCATCTACAAAGCAAGGTCTAGAGACAACTCTAGGAACACCAGCTAGGCGGGGCTAACCCTGAAGGCTCCTCAAGGCTTTAGTGCAATCACAATAAAGTTTCTTGGCCCACCTAAAGTAGAACTCTTTGATGTGGCCATCTTTCTTACAAAAGGAGCAATGGTATTTGACCTTTTGAGGGGTTGTATTTGATAACGTTGAAGCACAAACAATGTTCGAAGGGTTCTAGACAAATCCTATAGATTGAACACTATCTTGGCTGGCTTAGGAGGGGCAATATCTATCTTTTCACTCTCAATTACTCTCACAACCTTAAGAGGATGACCATTGGAATGCTTATAGCGGTTGAACCCTAAACATCCATTGGCTTTGCTAACTTTGGATTGATCTAAAATCATGTTTATGTTCTTTATTCTAGTAGAGAACTTCTCAAGGGTTTTCTGGAAATAATCATACTCCTTGGTATAGGATTGAGGAGGTTGACTAGATGAGGGTGAATAGGTACATTTTAAAATCTCTTTAGCTAAAACTAAAGTTTACATGCAGAAGTATAAATCAAATTAGTTTTGCATAATTAAGGCCTAAATCATTTAGTTTCACATGCATAATTTAGACAATGTTCGAAGCATCATGCCATAAGGAGTGGAGAACATGAACTTCAACAATTTGCAAATTTAAGTCACATGCTACAAGGATTAGATATGCATGAGCTTCAATAATTTACAAAACATATTCAAAAATACTAACATCATACCACGGAGAGCTAGAAGAAGTGGGATTAAACTATTCATACATAATGAGACTTAAGCTACTAGATATGACCCTTCTTAATAGTACGGCAACCTATTGGATCATGATCTATACTAGCAATCTGGTCTTCCAACCAAACACTAAGACCAGTAAAAGACTAGAAGCACATCCTTAGCCTACTCTAGTTATACCTTTGCTTTGTGTATCCTCTTAAAGCTTGATGATGAACATCTTCACTTCAAATCTGAGTCCTTGTCTTGATGTACATCAACACATGATGCAAACCACCACTTGCAATTCATCAACACATGATGATCTTCACTTGTCTTGATTATCAACTCATGGTCATCTCCTCTTCAGGATCTTAACTTGATACCGATCAACTCATGATGACCATCTCTTCTTTCCAAACCTTGACTTGATGACAGCTTCCTAAGTCATGCTCATCATGGGACCTAATCCTATTTCACAGACTCAATGAAAATATTAGTCCAACAAATGGTTGTCATGCATTGCCAAAACTCACCATTAACACATAATGGTAAGGTTAGATTCTTCACTTAGCTAGAGTGACACAAGACTCACAGTCTCGGCTCTTAACTGTCCTAGTATATCTTTTCTTATGTATAGTAACCTCTAGCTTCAAAGTCTCACAAGACACATAAGACACATTCTTGACTCTATGCAACTGCTCATCAAACTTAACTCTAAGAGCCTCATGCATGTCATCTAAATCATGTCCAAATTCAGCACAAAATGCACAAGTTATCATAGCAATAGAATCATCTCTCTTTGATGCATGAACAGAAGCAAGAATTTCCTTATCATGTTTGTTTTGCAAAGTTTTAGTGAGAACTTCAACTTCAGTGGTGAGCTTAGGGAAAATATCATAAGATTTGGCTCTAGCATGATTAAGCTTGTTAGTTAATTATTTGAGTTTTTATTCCCTAAACTTACAGCTTGCACAAGAATATTCAGGACTAAATTGAAGCATTTTTTGGTTTGCACGACAAGTTTCCTTTTCAACTCGTCACAATTAAAGCATAGGCGGAGTTGCAGTGACGTGTGCTAGTAGAAATTTGGTAGTAGAAACAAAATATAACCATTGATTTGTGAGAGTATTATAGACTTTCACACCACATCAGATAACATTATGGTATTATTATTAGTATTATATAAATCTCAAGAAGTCCAACTGCCGGAGGTTCACCATTGGCACCACGCCCTCTAGCCTCAGCTCGGACTCTGTCCGCTCCTCACTACCGAAGTACGGCCACACGGGAAAGATCCTGGTGAGACGCACGGACTTGGCAGGGGGGCTGCCACGCTGCCGCCCAGCTGTTGTCCACGTGGTGGGCTGTGCTGCCACCAGCACTCTCCTCAACGAGGAAGAAACTGGAGAGGTTGATGGGGACATTGAGGCAAGGGACGCCATTTGTGTCAATATAGCAGAGCACATCCATACCATCATTGTAGGTGGCAGGGTACTTGTGCTCAGACACGAGTCAGTAGTTAACGGAGACGATGACGCCGATGTTGCTACAGAAGTGGCCACAGACACTGTTGAAGGGGCCAATGGTCAAGGAGAAGAGCTCGAAGCCGCCGCCGTGGTAGTACACAATGACTAGGAGCGGTCGAAACGTGGTTGTGGCCGGGGTGAAGACACTTGCCCAGATGCCATAGGAGGCATTGATTGTTGGAACTAATCTTGACTTGTACTGTGTGGTCAGTATTCGAGTACCGTGTGGTTGATGTTCGAGTACTGTGTGGTCGATGCTCAAGTACTATATAGTCGTGTGTTGAGTACTTCTGAGTTGAGTACTCATGTGTCTAGTATTGTGTAGTAGTGTGTTTGAGTACATGTAGAGCAGTCGAAGACCCCAAAGTGGTAAACTACAGTGAACCGGTCATAGCTATAGTGAATCGGTCGGTAGTCAAAAGCTACAGGAATTGGTCGGTAGTCGAAGCTATAGTAACTAATAAATAGTCGAAGTTACAATACTCGGTCGGTGCTCAGAAGACCTATGTGGTCGAAGACCAGTAGTATCAGCTCTTTGAGCGATACTACAGAGATGCTGGTTGACAAGCTGTGGTTGGTGAAGCGGTCGATGAAGCTATGGTCGAAGATGTGGTCGACAAGCCGTGGATAGTGAAGCAGTCGAAGGCACCGTGGTCAAAAAGGACTCGAAGGATTGTGTGCGGTCGTAGACCGGGCTAGGTAGCAGTTAGACTGCACATAATTGATCGTGTCCACTAAACTAAGTGAGTTAATTGGTGGAACGAGTCATTCAGGTAGTGCGAGTCATGAGGATCATGGTAGGAAGACTCGGGCAGTTTTGTTAGTCTGTATACTTGTAATATGAGAGTATAAATAAAAGGAGAAAATGGAAAAATGTAGTGGATTGACATTGCGAAAAAACTCTTGTGTATATTGAGTAGATCAGAGATGCTCATGTGTGTTTACGACCATCGTATATGTGCATCTTGTTCAAGTGAAAGCAGATTGGAAGAGAAGATACAGCACGGGTTACATGGAGTATGCGGTGTGATTGTGGAGAAGATATTGTGCTGCTGATGGCGAAAGGGGGCCGCAAAGAATAGAACCTCGGCACCGTCGCCCAGGTCCCCGGCAAGTGCGGCATCAGCGTCCCCTTCCCCATCAGCTTGTCCACCGACTGCAACAAGTAAGTCCATATACACAACTTGCGGATGCAGCAGTCGTTTTTTCCCTCAGCGAATTGGCGACTCAATAGAGGTTGCTGGCCATGGGACAAGAAGCCAGGGTGGGAAGGACCTCTACCCAAACCGGGCTTTTCTGCTCCATCGACGCTAGGAGATTTCCTTTTGCCCAAATTGGATGAAGCACGGCATCGTTCGTCACCAACGCCGGCGATACAAGTGCAGCGTGATTTTCGCGCAGATCCAATTGGATCGCCGATCTGGTTTCCTCGGTTGGTTTGAAATTCAAATGATTTAGTAACTGGGCCACTCGTTGAATCGTTCGATTCCGTGGGCCCGATATCTTCATGGGCCGCACGTAATCCTGGTCTTGCTATGCTGGGTCGGAGACTAGCGCAGCGCCACAGAAACCCTCCGCGAAATCATCGCACCTACGCGCAAGTCCTTATGGCTGGATATGCGGCGGCGGCGGCAGGTGGGGCTGGTGACGAAGCCGATGCCGGCGGCGGTCTACGCAGACGTAATTTCGGTGGCCAATCCCGTGCTGCACGTGGTGGTCGTCCTCCCAGGCCATACTTGCATGCTCGCGGTCCTCGGAGTGGTGGTTCTGGTGTCACTCAGGCTATAGGTGGTGGTCAGCGTGGTTTGCCTAACACACCAGATGAAGAAGCCAACAAGAAGCCAAAGGAGTTGGGAGAGGGTTCTGGTAGACAAGCTGGGAAGCATAAAGGAGCTCAAATGACTAATGGTGAGCCTGTTCTAAAGAAGAAGAAGAAACTCGTGTTGTGCTGTGAGATCTGCGAGGAGGAACACTTTACTTCTCATTGTCCTCTATTGCATGGCCCAAAACCATCAGCCACGTTCAATGGCCTTGCTAGAGATGGTCTTGGGTTTTTCCAAATTCCTTTTACTACGGCTGCAAAAGCTCCCAAGAAGATTTCAGCTTCTGCGTTGATTAAGATTGTGGAGGGTTCTGTTTCGGCCGACTTGGTCAAAAAGGAACTGGCTAGGGCCATCCCGATTAAGTGGGATTGGGTGGTGCGTGAACATGGCAATAATGCATATATTGTGCCGTTCCCATGTCAGGTGGAACTTCAACGAATGATTAGTATGAGGCGTCTCCGAACTGACAATAATGAGGGTGTTATATTTTTTGAAGAATGGAACAATGAGATACTACCAAAGCAGAAGCTGCAAAAGGTTTGGGTGCAAGTCTATGGTGTTCCTTATGAAATCAGGTCTTTTCTTTCTCTTTGGGCAGTGGGATCAATCCTTGGTGCAACCATGAAAGTGGACATGAGATCAATGAGAAAAACAGGGGTGGTCCGGTTAATGGTGGCGGTTCTTGACGCTAATTGTATTCCTAATGAGGCTGACATAGTGGTAGATGATAGCCTCTATGAAATTTTTTTTCAAAATTGACCAAGTGGTCAATGGTAACAGCTGGGAACCCGATGAATTTGATGAGGATGATGATCTTGACCAGGGGGATGAGGATAAGAATAAAGAGATTGATCAAGAGATGGAGGAGGCGGAGCACAATAACAATGGATCCGGCTCTTCAAGTTTATTGACTTCAGCAACTAAACAGAAAGAGGGGGTAAGTGCTGTCCAAGCTCCAATAGATGCTGCAATAAATTTATCTGAGCAACAGCTTGTGGAGAAGGCTAATGATTGCGTAGTCGATGGATTGCTGGAGCAAATCAGCTTCAATGTTACAGCAGAATTTGAACATGATAAAGGCTCAATAAATATAAGCACTCCCAGTGCATTATTGACTGCTGAGAATGCGTTGGTTCCTCAGTTCATTACTTCACGACACATACAAAAGCATTTTTCAGCGGTGGTTAACATTGAAAGTGACACTGCACTTGGTCCTGACTCTTATCTTCCCATACCTAAGCTGCAGAATATCCCGAAACTTGCAGCCATGGAGGATCCTGACAATTCATCTATTGGTGAGCAGAATACTTCTTATGCGACGCTGCAAGTACACGGGGGTGCTGAAAGTCTAGTGGTGGAGGAAGTGCAGACATTGGACTTAACAGTTGACAAAACTTCAGTGCATTCTGGATATGCTCATGTGGGCAGGCCGGGGGCTGTACAGGAGATACAGTTGGCTCATGACTCGCTTATTGATCAGCTTGGGCGTCAGGAGGTTCCTGAATCTAAACAAAATACAAAGTTATCATCAGTGAATTCAAATTACCATGGTCTATCACGTCATTTGCTTCAAGCTTTGTCTAAGAAGAACGGCATCAAAGCCAATCTTTCTAATGTGGCCATGGCAAATGCTCTCCAACTTTTGGATTCGGTTACTGGAATTGACAAAATTCAGTCATTTGAATCTAAGGAGGTCGGAACAGTGGAGAGAAAGGTTAGCAAGAGGACAGCAGCTATGGGGGATCTAAATATTATGGAGAAGGCTCAGAATTTCGTGGCAAGAAGAAATTCTCTGGATCAAGGTAACTGTATTTCTTTTCCCTCTTTCTCAGATTCCTCTATTGTTTCTAGAATCAATAACCTAGGTGTTTCTCTTGGTCGGGATAATAGTACCATTTTATCTTCTGTTACCTCGCTTAAAAACATAGAGATAGATAGGTTAAAGGTGTCGGCTAACAATAACCTTAGTCGCAGCAAGTCTTCTCCTAAAATTAACCTGGATGAGGAGGAACGAGACCTCTTTGATGCACAGTTCACTCACAGTTATGGGGATTCTGATGAGTGTGTGCAAGAGGACAGTATTGATCATATTTGCTGCGAACCTTTAGCCACACATCGCAGGAAAAAGAACTTATCTAGCAAGAATACCAAAGGGAGATCGATTCCCACAAAACAATTAACACTTTCCAAGCTTTGTCTCAAATGAAAGGAGTCTTCTGGAATAGCAGAGGTCTAGGTGACTTGGCTAAACATGGTTATTTACAAGATATGGTTAAAGAGGAGCATATTGATTTTATTGCTCTGCTGGAAATGGGTCGGGATCATTTCCCAGATGCAACCCTTAAAAAACTTTGTGGTGGCAAAGAATTTATTTGGCACCACATGGCACCACATGGTCGCTCTGGGGGCATTCTCCTTGGTGTGGACCTAATGGTTTTTGACATTGGAGTTATTGATGAAGGAGACTTCTATGTCAAACTCACACTTCGTAATAAACAAGATGGTTTTAAATGGGCTCTGTTCGCAGTGTATGGTCCTGCTCAACAGCAGCATAAAGAAAACTTCTTAGTTGAAATGGCTAACATTTGTAGTAAAGAGTCATTACCCTATTTGATTGGAGGTGACTTCAACATCATGCGTCGTCCCGAAGATAAAAACAAACATAACTTTGACACGAAATGGCCAAATATGTTTAATATGGTCATCCAATCCCTTGATCTCAGGGAAATAGTGATGTCGGGTCGTCATTATACCTGGGCGAGTAGTGGGAATGACCCAACCTACGAGAAGTTAGATAGTCTTGGTTAGTACTGAATGGGAAGAGAAATTTCCTCTTACCACAGTACTGGCCAAGGATAGAAGTAACTCAGACCATACACCTTTGTTAGTAAACACAGGTGCCTCTTCTCATAATAGACATCAACCTCTGTTTAAATTTGAACGAGGACGGCTGTTGCGAGATGGTTTCTATGATTTGGTGGCTGATGTATGGCATTTAGAAACCAAAGGATTATCAGCCATAGAGAAATGGCAAAATAAAATAAGATCTCTCAGGCAATTCTTAAGAGGTTGGGCCAAAAATATAGCTGGTCACAATAAAAAAGAAAAGAAACAGCTAGTCTCGATGATAGATGAGCTAGATAAAAAGGCGGAAAATAATGTGCTCTCACACCAGGAAATAAATTTGAAACGCTACCTCAATGAACGATTAGTTCATTTGCTGAGGGAAGAAGAATTGAAATGGTATGAGAGAGCTAAAACAAAAGACCTTCTGGAAGGTGATAATAACACACAATATTTCCATTTGGTTGCTAATGGAAAACACAGGAAGCAACGCATCTTCAAATTAGAACAAGAAGATGGAGTAATAGTAGATGATGTCGAATTAAAAGCATATATCACAAATTACTACAAGGGCCTTTTTGGATTACCAGCGGAAAATAATTTTAGTATGGTGGAAAACCAAAACCAAGATATCACCCAGGTTACAGAAGAAGAAAATAATATCCTCGTCTCCCCTTTTACAGAGAAGGAGATAAAAGAGGCAGTGTTCCAAATGGAACACAATAAATCACCAGGACCTGATGGGTTCCCAGCAGAGTTTTTCCAAGTGTTTTGGGACATTATCAAAAGTGACCTTATGGCACTCTTCAATGACTTCTATGAAGAACGCCTACCCTTGCATAGCCTCAATTTTGGAGTAATAACTCTTCTCCCAAAAATAAAGGAGGCAACAAAGATACAACAATATAGGCCCATTTGTTTGCTCAATGTGAGCTTTAAGATTTTTTACCAAAGTAGCCACGAATAGACTCATGGGTGTGGCTAGGAATGTGGTAAGCTCGTCTCAAACAGCTTTCATGCCAGGTCGACATATCATGGAAGGGGTTGTGGTTTTACATGAAACTATACATGAACTTCACAGCAAAAGGTTGGATGGGGTGATCCTTAAGATAGACTTTGAAAAGGCTTATGATAAGGTTAAATGGTCCTTCCTCCAGCAAACCCTTCGTATGAAGGGTTTTAGTCATAAATGGTGCAGGTGGATTGATAAGTATGTTTCGGGAGGAAGTGTAGGCATCAAGATAAATGATGATATAGGACACTACTTCCAAACACAAAAAGGCCTTAGGCAAGGAGATCCTTTGTCACCTATACTTTTCAATATCGTAGCTGACATGCTTTCGATATTAATTAAGAGGGCAAAGGATGATGGTCAAATTAAAGGGGTTATTCCTCACCTTGTGGATGATGGATTGTCTATCCTGCAATATGCGGATGATACAGTCCTTTTTATGGACCATGATTTTGAGCAGGCTAAGAATATGAAGTTACTGCTCTGTGTTTTTGAACAATTATCAGGTCTAAAAATTAACTTCCACAAAAGCGAGATTTTTTGTTTTGGAGAGGCCAAACAGTACGAACAAGACTATACTAACTTGTTCGGCTGTGATATAGGTATGTTCCCTTTTAGGTACTTAGGAATCCCGATGCACCACCGAAAACTTCGAAATTCGGAGTGGGGTAATATAGAAGAAAGATTTAAACGGAAACTAAGTACTTGGAAGGCTAAGCATTTATCCTATGGGGGTAGACTGGTGTTGTCGACTTCAGTTCTAAGTGGCCTACCTATGTTTATGATGTCTTTCTTTGAAATCCCAAAGGGTGTTCTTAAAAGACTGAATTTCTATCGGTCAAGATTTTTTTGGCAAGGCAGTAATGATAAACACAAGTATCGCCTGGCCAAATGGAACATCCTTTGTCGTCCAAAAGATCAAGGCGGGTTGGGAATACCTGACCTTTGGATTAAAAATAAATGTCTTCTAAGCAAATGGCTTTTTAAATTGTTGAATGAAGATGGAATTTGGCAAACCTTACTCAGAAATAAATATTTGAGTTCAAAATGCCTTACTCAGGCTCAATCTAAAACTGGGGACTCGCAGTTTTGGAAAGGTTTGCTAAGGGTTAGGGAGGATTTTCTGGGTTGTGGGTCTTTCAAAATAAGAGATGGCTCGCAAACCAGATTTTGGGAAGACACTTGGGTAGGTTCTTCACCCCTAAAAGAGCAATTTCCCAGTCTGTACAACATAGCCAATTATCCTCATGTAACTGTGGAGACGGCTATGAATCAAGTGCCTATTAACGTCTCTTTTCGCAGAGCTTTAACTGAGGATAAATTGGTTGCTTGGCTTAACCTAGTAGCTAAAATAGCCAATGTTCAACTTTCAAATGAGAGAGATGTTTTTAATTGGGATCTACATAATCATGGTCAATTCTCTGTGCGGTCAATGTATGCGTACTTGATAAATTAGGATATCCCTTTCACTAATAAATTCATTTGGAAATTGAAGCTCCCTCTAAAGATAAAAATCTTCCTTTGGTACCTCCAAAGAGGGGTTATTTTAACAAAGGATAATTTAGCTAAGAGGAACTGGACTGGTAGCCAAAAGTGTGGTTTCTGTGATCGCAATGAAACAATAAAGCACCTTTTTTTATTGCTGCCAGGCTAAAACTATTTGGAATATTGACATATTGTCCATATTGCTACTGGGTTAACCCCACCTAAATCTATTACTCACATGCTTGGAGGCTGGCTCACGGGCATTGGGCGAGAGGATAAAAAACAGATTTTTGTGGGGGCTGCTGCTATTATTTGGGCAATTTGGTGTACTCGTAATGACTTTGTTTTTGAGAACAAACAAAATATTTCTTTTATGCAGGCTATTTTCAGAGGAGCATATTGGTTGCAATTCTGGGCGCTGCTGCAGCGTGAAGATAAAAGGGAGACGTTTCGTTTGGCAAGGAAAGCTTTGGAGGTTATCGCTTTAGATGTGTTTGCTAAGAATGGATGGCAAAGTAATAATAGACTTTGCATATGATTTTCTCCTATTTAAGTACACTCTTTTTCTTTATTTTGTAAGCAAATAAGTTGACAATATTGTACGACTTGGCTGTGTGCAGTTGCAGAGGCCGAAATTTATTCCATTTTCTAAAAAAAATGTGCATCTTGTTCCGTCATCTGGGCCAACATCGGTGGTGATCAAGAGAACTAGAGGGCACCATCGACAACCACGCGAACGAGTTCATATTTCGGTAGAGGGAGTGGAGCTGACACTTCTGGTGTGGCCGCTTCCAGTGAGGCGAAAAAGATGGCAGATGCGTAGGAGAAGGAGAAGTTGGCAAAGATAAAGAAGCAGTAAGTAGAATTGTCGAAATCGATATTCTGATCATTTGGTAGAGTGCTAGTTTAAAGGTAGCATTCAACTGTCAATCTCCAGGTATGATGAGACGATGGAAACATTAGCTGCATGGGAGGCTCAGAAGAAGGCCAAGGCCAGGCGCCAGAAGGAACAAAAAGAGGTTTCTGCTTGCCTAGAATCCATTACAACAGCACATTTCTCGATATCCATTTACTACTACCTTTTCTTGTTCTCACATAATTCATGGTAACATTATCTAGATTTCATCACAATTTGCCAGCTATATGTATAATTTGTTGCAAAGAGACTCGGAGAGGAAGCGAGCAAAGGCACTGGAGTACAACGATGGGATGAGAAGGATCAGCAAGGTAGCCGCTGCATCGAGGCTATTTGCAAAGGAGAAGAGGAGGAAGGCAGAGAGCATGGTCAAAGAGAAGGCGGATCTATACAGTCCACGGGGAAGCTTCCTCAGTCATGTCCCTGCTTCTGAAACCATAAGCGTTTGCATGTGAATGTATATGTTACGCGAACCTGTTGATGGTGCCGTCGCGGCACTCCACGGCGTCGATGGTGGCCGTGAGCCCAACCAGTTGGAGGCGCACCAATAGCGGCAGTTGGTGTCAGCTAGGAGTTGGTTAATCTTATGCTAGTTGTTTTGTTTATATTTTTATATTTTTAGAGATTCTACTGTTAGTAGTGTGGATGGTAGTATAACTCAATCATAGCTAATCTGAACTATTAGATTACAAAGATTGAACGACGTATATTCACTTTAAGGTACCGTAAAAGAGCTTTACATATATTGACAACACTTACAAAAGAGCGGAAGTTGAAGAGAAGATGAGACACATCCACCAGTGTATATCTAATTCTTATGTGGTAGTCCTACACGTATGCTTTCACCTACTGACATTTATATACATGTACGTACTTAGCTTCACCTACCACCTCATCTATACCGAACCTAAGAGATCAGCAACTCGATTGTCAGCCTAAGCGAAAGCATACAATAATGCGGTAATACAAAAACAAAAAGGAAGATCCAAGCTAGGATATGCATGGCTTTAGCTTTCTTCACACACTCAACCATTGGATCCCCTATCTCTCAGTCCAATTCTTCAATGGCATCTAGAAGCCTGTCAATTTGTCATCCTCAATTTGCAGTTGATGGTCACACATTTCTCTATATTTCATCAGTTCTATACATTGATTAATTAGTTGGTTCAGTGCTCACTTTTTTATTTGGAAACATGTCATTAGTGACACCTACATTACGATAGGATTGGTTTCCTGGCCTTTATGCCGGCCGGCTTGGCACACCGTCGCCTTGTCGGCCCCTGCTGTGGTTTGCATCTGGAAGATGGGACAGATTGCTAAATTTGCTTTGCCGGTAGACACGGGCAGAGAAGAAAGTGTCCATCAAAACACAAGGAAGTTTAATTGCCTTGTCAGCAAAGAAGTTGCTTGATACGTGCTTGTAGTGTTGTGCTTAATAGTCATGCTTGAAATTAAGTACTGCCATTTGATCTTTGGAGCAAATGTTAATCTGCTCTTCATGGATCACCCTGATATGGCGATTTCCTGCCTTGCAGGTCATTGCACAATGGCTGCTCACACACTGAACCAGCAAACTTCGCGTAAACAAAGGCGCATTTTCCCTGAAGTTTGCATAGCATTTTAGGTTACGAGATGCGCGTGATTTTTGTTTAATCCATGGAACGGACCGTGCCTTTAGCTTTCTAGGGCTGCCACTTTCTGATTAGTTGGGGATCATCATTTAGTACTAATGTAAAGGTGATGGGGGGATGGCAATGCAATGCTGGCCCGTGCAGTTATGGGTTTTTTTTTTTTGCTTTGGTTTATAGTTTTTGGCTACGGCTAATGACTTTTAGGCTGTTTACGAGAGAGAGTACGGAGTAACAGAAACTCACATACGATTTTAGCCAATATAAATAAAGTTGTAACAATATATACTACAATTAATTTGTAGACTTCGTCTTAAAAAGACACTTCATTAGAAAGCTAGTTATCGTAAAAAAAGCTAAAAAATAACTTTTAGAAACCGAAAAAAACATGCCATTTCCATAGGCTTCCCTGTCCATCATTCGGTAGTCATTCCATTTGCCAATGGGATGGGAGCATTTGGAATGCCGTCCATACTTTCTTGCTCTGTCCCTCTACATTGTTTTCCCTCCTCACCCAGGTCACCTATGACCTAACACACGTGTAGAGAGAGATCAGGGAGAGAATTTTAGAGGTTGCAAGTTGAGTTAGTACTACTAATCAACTGTCATGATATGAATTAGGGGGCCTGCACCAAGCCAATTTTCCTTGTGACTGATCTAATTTCCGTAGTATATGCCAAGGAATTGCGTGAACCAACCAATTGATTGTTCCCCAAGTTCGCAATGTCAAAGCTACTGAGTGTATTTAGAGCATGTACAATTGTGTGACATCAATTGTCTGTAAATTTTACCACATAGAACAAGAGATGATATAGAGGAGAGAGAGAGAAAGCATAAACAATTGGGTTGTCTTTCATGTAACAGTCGATTGTAACATGAGAAACAAGATACATTGCGTTATGGAGAAGCTATCTATAGATAAATATAAAAAATATAATATATTGTAGAAGATATCTTTAGTATCGTCTATAGATGACATGTAGGGTATTATAAACAACGGTTGCTTATGTTTGGATTTTCATATGGCTTTCAATATTTATTATGATTATTGTCTATTTAACTCAATGTAGAATTATACATATTATTAATGCAAATGATAGAGAATAATTTGATGTGGAATTTAACTTAAGGAATTAATACTCGAGGTGCCGAGAACAACTGTGCTGGAATATGGTAGATATATTTATTGAGATCGAGTTTATTAGAATTTAACATGCATGTATATGTTTAATTGTGTACAACTTAGGGTGGAATAGCTAAGTTTGTTTCACAGGATCGGCTCTGTAGGTTGTTGACCTATATGAGCATATTGAAATTGATCTCGTACATAATCTGATCATAGTGTATGACTCACACATGTGTGGTAGGGACTAATATATTTTAGACTCATAAAACTGGCCTATCTAATCATGGTTGGTGACATGTTTTAGGAGTCTTACGGTGTATCAGAAATAGGTGGATTACTTTGTAACACCTGGAAATGGAGTCTATACCCTTTAGCCTCATAATGTAATTGTGAGCGGCATGAAAAAGATAGGGTATAGAAGGTAAATCAAAAGTCTCTATAAAATCAATTTAGGGTTTGAAGACAATCCAATATTAGTATCAGAACCGGACCGTGTCGTCGCATCAAGAGAAGTCGCAAGATCAGTTAGGTCAAGATGCACACTCGATGGCTCAGCCATCCTTGGGGTTCGAGATTGGCTTTCTTCACGGCGTCGCAGCTCCATCCTCGGTCGGCGTGTGATCTCGCACGGTCTTGTGCGACTCTAGAAGCAAGCAGCAAGGCAGGTGGACTGATCAAGGAAAGGAGGCAACACGTTCGTGGATGTCATCAACTTCGTTCCATCGGTTAGATTCTTGCAGCCAAGTTTTTGTCACGCCGCATCAATCCTTGGCATTCCTTCGTGATTGCTTCACGGCCAACCAAACGGGCCAAGGTTTCATATCAAGTTAGTCCACGTGAAGTCCCAGTACCGCCGGTGCACGACGGTACGTCGCATGTTCGATAGCGCCTACATGCGTGCACGCTTGCGTCAACCAGCGCAAGACAACCTATCTAGTAACACTTAAGATGCCACTCAGTTAAACTGAAAAAAGTAACTTATGATTGAAATTTCATAATAGTTGGCTGAAATTATACTATAGCTGATGATGACTTATTTAGCTCAAGTAACTTTAAAAAATTTAAAAATAGAAAAAAAAATAGGTTAGCTCATCACGGACAATGCAAATAAATACACAAAAAAGAAGAACCGGAAAAAACTCAAAAAAGCCAAAAAGTAAAAAAAAAAGACGAAAAATAAGCTAGAAGCTCAAGCTGAAATGAACAGAGCAATTCTCGCAATGGCAACCAACTGTATTTTTTCTAAACTACTTAGATCTTGTAAATTGGATGGCTCAAATTTCATAGTTTGAAAAAGAAAATTCATATTTTTTTCTTTTTGCTGAAAATATTAATTATGTAATAGAAAAAATGAACCAGAAGAGCTAGAAAAATGCAACTGTTGAGGAAAACAAAAATTATGTAGAAGAGTATGAAAATTAGACTAGGGATAATAAAAGGCCCATTTTTTATGTTGGGATCAATGACTGGTTCTTTACCTACTAAATATGAGGGTGAACAGAATACACAAAAATTAATACGTAGTCTGGAACAAGATTTTGGTGAACTATCTCTTATGAAAATACTTAATCTTGTTAATTGCTTTATCTCTATTAAGATGTATGATAGCACTTCAATTAATGAGGATCTCAATAAGCTCTGTTTTTAGCAGAGGAATTAAAAAATACGGCTATCCTATTTGTGAAAATGTGTAGGTCATGGTTATTCTAAACTCTTTGTCAAATTTATGGGAACATTTTAAAATATCTTTTCTGTCATTCTGAGAGGACACTCAATATGCACACTCTGACGCATCATTTGCTTATAGAAAAAGATAGAAAACTCTCTCAGGAAAAGTAAAGAATTACTCATAATTCTGAGTTATACCTTAGAGAGGAAAAGGATAACAATAAAAGGAATTGGCAAAAGAGGAAGCATAATGATGATTTGAGACAAAAGATTAACAAGAAATGCGATCAGGATGATTGTTGAAATTATTACTCAGCTTAGAGGAATGATAAGTACAAGAATTTCAAGTTTCATAAGTACAGTCAGTATGGGCATTTCAGAGTTGACTGTAGGAAAAAGAAGTAGCAAAATGAGCAAAAGAATCAAAACAATCAACTAGTGGTGCGTAAAGGCAATTCTTTGCCTAACGGTATACTACTTTTTCAAGTAGTTGGGTTGTCGATTCTAGTGCTACATCACATATTAATAGAGATCATAGAGCTTTTATTTCTATGCAAAAAATTTTAAGGGGAAATAGATATGTCTTTTTGGGAACTAATACTAAAGTTGATGTACTTGGAATTAGAAATTATGTCCTAAAACTCCCTAATAGATAAAAATTATTATTACAGAACACTTTATATTCACCTAGCATAAGAAGAAATTTAATATCTATTGCTCAGTTAGAATCTATTGGTTATGATATATTGTTTAGAAAAGAAAGAATTAAAATATTGCTTAGTGAGAAATTAGTGCATACTGAAACTCGTCATGATGGTCTTTATTTTCTTAATAAACTATCAAATGATGATAATATTGATTGCTTAGTTGGTTAAAATAACTCTATAGTGAGGAATCCATATGATAGGAACACATGCTCAAAATCTTATTTATGTCATTTACAACTTAGTCGCATATCTAAAAACAAAATTAAAGGGTTTATTAGTTATAGAATTCAGCACTTTGTGTGAAAGGATTTTTGGCATCTGTGAGGCATGTATAATGAGTCAGATGACCTGTGCGCCTTTTCCAAAGGCGAAAAGATCTAATGAATCTTTTGCCATTATTCATTATGATATTTGTGGTGAGATGCTTACTCCCACTAGAGGTTGAAAGATTTATTTTATCACATTTATTGATGATTATTCTAGATTTGGTTATATGTATCTTCGTAAACATAAGTCAGAAAGATTGATGTGTTCATAGCATTTTAAAACTGATGTGAAAAATTAATTGAATAGAAAGATCAAAGTTTTGATGACTGATTGTGGAAGACAATACACTTTAGGAATATTAAATGTTTTTTTGTAAAGAGCATGGAATTATTCATCATTGTACCATATCTTATATTCCGCAACAAAATGGTGTTGCTGAGTGGAGGAATAGGACATTTATGGATATGATTAAATCTATGATGGCTTATTCAGATCTTTCTTTATTTTTTGGGTGAAGCTTTACATACTATTGTTTATTTATTAAATTATTTGTCATCTAAGACTGTAACAGTCACTCCTTCTAAGTTATGGACTGGAAGAAAACCATCACTTTTCTTAATGGTCTTTTGGAGGAGAAAATATATATGAAACAGTCGGAAGTTTTTAGAGAAAAAGAAAATAAAAATAAGATTTACAAACTGAATAGATCAGTTTATGGCCTTAAATAAGCTTCACGTCAATGATATATTATTTATGATAATGTTGTCATGTCATATGGTTTTTTAATAACGAAATGTGATCATTGCGTATATACAAAAGCTATGGGTAAATATTTTATCTTACTGTCTTTATATATTGATGATATTCTCATTGCTTCTAATGATAAAAATACATCGATAGAGGTGAAAGCTTGATTGTCTTCTAAATTTGATATGAAACATATGGGAGAAGCTTCCTATGTTTTAGGAGTTGAAATATACAGAGATCGGAATAAAAGGATTCTTGGGTTGTCCCAAAATTTGTACATTCAAAACATTTTAAAACGATTTTTTCTAGAAAACAACAAACCTGTTAATGTACCTATTGTGATGAGAACTAAACTCAGTAAGGAGGTGCTATTTCTGGTTATCTGGATGACCAAAAATTAACTTCTGGTTATCTATACACTTTGATAGGAGGTGCTATTTCTTAGTGTAGCGAGAAACATGATTCAGTTGCTCTTTCCTCCATGAAAGCTAAATATATGCTGCATTTGAAGCAGCAAAGGAAGGTGTATGGTTGAGGGAATTATTCGCATCACTTAAGGTTGTGGAAAGTGCATCACAACCTGTCGCTATTTTCTGTGATAATTAGATAGCGGTTAATGTCTCGAAGAATCCTAAATTTCATAGTAAAAATAAACACATTAGAGAAAGAAATTACTATATTCGTGATGTAATAAATAAACTCAAGTATGTTTGAATTTTTATGTGGCTTTCAACATTTATTGTTGTTATGGTCTGTTTAACTCAATATAGAATTATTCATATTATTGATACAAGTGATAGAGAATAATTTGATATCGAATTAACTCGATGAATTAATATTCAAGGTGCCGAGGACGGCTGTACTGGAATATGGTAGACATATTTATTGAGATTGAGTCTATCGAAATTTAACATGCATATATATGTTTAACCCAGGTACAGCACATGGCATAATAGCTGGGTTTATTTTACATGATCGACTTTGTAGGCCATTGACCTATATGATCAAATTGGAATTGATCTTATAAACAATATGATCGTAGCGCATGACTCACATATGTGTGTTAGAGACTAATATATTTTATACTCACAAAACTGGCATGTCTGATCGTGGTTAGTGACATGGTTTAATAGTCTTATGGTGTACCGAAAATATGTAGGCCACTTTGTAACACCTAAAAGTTGAGTCTATAAATATATCCTTACCCTCTAGCCAGTGGCACCACAAAAAGGTAGGAGAATAGAGGGTAGACTAGAAAGATTTCATAATATCAATCTAGGGTTTGAAGAATACCCAATAGCCTATACCATTGTACATGCCCTTACACCCTTTTGCTATACTTCGTTACTCCATACATGCATTTTTTCTTTTCTTTTCTGACAAAGAATGAAAATTAAAGTAGGTGACGAGAAGGAAAAGGATAGCCATCTACTGATACTACAGAGTGATATTGATAAACATGGTGCTTCTATGTTTTCCTCAATAGTAATTTGCATAATTTTTAAAGCATGATGAATAGTAGATAGATATTACTTATGTCTTCATGTGCTTTGATATTAGTGATACTCTTGTTAGTGAGAAAAACACATAAGCACTTAACTAGTACACTACAATTAGTAACAGCGAGCTACCAGCTAAGTAGAAAATACATACTAGTGTCGTTTATGGGCAAATGCCAACTCACTACATTATCCTTGGTCCCGAACGTGTACACTCCTAGTAATGTAACCTAGAACTCCTGGCATAATATTTTTTTTAAAAAAAAAGGCCTTGGTTGGTCTAACTTACTATGTTCATTCTTATCAAACCGGCCACAGTTATTTAGCAGGCTTACCAAGTTACTATCACATGTTGAATTAGATATGAAATTTTGTCGAAAGGAGAATACTGAGATCTTGTCAAAAATGTTCCCTCTATTCAAAATTCCAACCACATTCATCACTCCAAATTAACAGTCTCTTGACTCACCTATTTAACCCCCCACAAAGGACATTCACTTACCGCTGTATCGCCTATACACTCCACTTCATTTTACTCATTTGGAAGCACATGAGATTTTCCACATTGATCGCGTCCTACCCTGTGCAATGACCGAACCGACCCGCTAAGCACCCATGGCGCACATGCTGAATTCATGGCATGCGTAGCTCTTTTTTGGGGGCACCATGCCGATCAGCAGGCAGCAGGAGGAAGGAAAACATCATTCCATTCCATTACACTTGTATGAAAAGCTAAAGAGAACGGGTGAGGCAGCAGCAGCCAAAAGCTAAGCCAAACTAGCAGTAGTAGACCTAGGACTAAAATATAAGTACGATGGACTCGCAAGCGTGAAGCAAACACTATTATCCAAAAACAAAACAATTCATGCTCAAACAACATTGCAATCGTACTAATAAGAGTATATGACACTAAATGGAAGCAACAACTATATTTTGCATGCAAACATGTGAAGATGATGGTAGGACATTGAAAAACGCCTCAATATTAAAGCTTAGTCCATAGTTTTCTACCAAGTTATCGAACATAATAGTATGAACAAAAGATAAGCCATAGAAGAAACAACTTATTAAGTGTCAAAAATAGATAGATCAGTAGTATCATGATTTGATAATAGAACATAAAGGATGCAATAAGAAGAGAAGACAAAAGATATACCACTAAATAACTAAGTATATCTAGGAGAACAATGTATTTTCATTCTCTGAGATTTCATGCCTTGAAACTGTTTCTCAATTTTTTTCATGATCAAGTCCTCTGCATATCTCTCGCTCGATATAGCACACCATCAAGTCATTAAGCCAATCATCAGATAACTTATTGCGCAAATAATCTTGATAATATTCATAGCCAAGAAGACTCTTTTAACCGATGATGTTGCCACCAGTAGTAGCAATGCTAACGCAATAAGGTGCTAGACCAATGAAAATACAATATGCCTTTCAGTTTCAACCATCTTGACAGCCAGACTTATAAGATCATGACAAGTAATAAAATAATCAATTCTTTGCACATGAAGAATGAAGGTTTCAAGTTGATCATTTATAATCACACGATCATAAATAGAGAAATCTTTGTCGAGCAATATTATCCACATTTGAACTTTGATAGGGAGCCCCTTGGATCAAGACAAGAAAAGCACACAAGCAACTCCGAAGATACCTCATTGAAGCAATGATCCATCTTTGTGGTAATAGCATAAATAGCAGCAAATAAAGTATCAACACGATAATAATGGTCTTGAGTGACCGTAATCCCACCCCATCTTGATCGAACCCATCTTGGAATTGCTTCATCCATATTTTGTACTGGAATCTTATTTGCATCATAAAAATATTCCGACTTCTGCAAATAGTGGCTCACAACTATGGTTCCTCAAGTTGATCAAACATGTTTTGACATCAACAAGCAATGTCATGGCCTGAATAATATTTTAATCCTTCTTTTGCAATATAAGAGATAACTCATTTGTAATGCGAAGCACTTTCAATATCATTTTCAAAATGAACACAGAGTTAAAGGTCTTCACTATGTGCAACAAACCCACTGCCTTAGATGGATTACACCTGTCTTCATGCATAATGCCTAGCACATCTATCACTACATCCCACATGGTCACAATACGGAGTAGGGTTGCTCTCCGGGTTTAGCTAAGCTACTTTCTTGATGCTTCTCTTTTCCTGAAAAATCTCACCATTCTCCAACTCACCCAAAATATTTTGACGATGCTTGTCAAGCAATATATCCCTCCTCTTGCAAGATGCACTAATTGTGGTCATAATCAAAGTCACATACTCAAAGAAATCATGGAAAGACGAATAAGAACTTATGACAGCAACAACTACCAACTGTAATTGGTGAGTAAGATAATGGATATAGAAAGCATACGGGTTCTCATCATGAATCTATTTTTGAAGGCCATTAAATTCACCTCTCACAATACATTTCAAGTAAAGACCAAATATTTATCACTTACTCTGAAACTTACTGGTGGATTGGAGCTTTTCCTCATTCTATTCATTTTCAATTTGGAGCTACTGATGTTGTTTGATAGCATGGAGAGTTTTGGTGGAAACAAAATGAAATTATATGGTGAACAAAATGACTAGGGTTAAACCAACGCTGCCAATTTAAACTAAGCTAACAACGCCAAAACATGAACTTCAAGAAGTAATAGGTGTCTAAAAAATCTAATATATTATTTGCTTCCCCAAGAGCAAAAGCCGTAGGCAGAGATGTCCACCATTCAATAATAAGAACATAATAAGAACATGGTATAGAGTATTTATAAATAACCACTTAAAACACAATCGTAGTTGGCTTGTATTTTTTTTCACTCCACACATATTAAGCTACGGTGCCATATTCATGCCATCTACGTAATCCAACCTGACCTGCTATTGTCAGATTAGTGGGTAATCATGATATGTCATGCCTCCCTAGCTAAGTAGCTATGACATTATGGATGATCCACCCAGTTCCTACTGACCTAAGAACCCTAGAACAACTGAACAAGAGTAACATATACACAAGACAAAAACAATAAAACAAAAACCTACAAAATTGCCAAAATTTGTCCAATAGATTAGCAAGAAAGATTTAATTGAGAATAGCTTACATTTCTACTTAAGATTCTTCTTGGACACAACACCAAGCAGGCAAGCAAATCTGGCAAGCACACATGAATTCCAAGTTTCCAACTCCCAGTTTCTCACTTGCCCACCGCACTTGGCCGTTGTCCACTGCGCTTGGCCATTGCGTCATGCCACCCCTGGCTCTAGCCTCCACTCGGCTACAGGCTGCTCTAATCGCTCACACTTAGGTTGCCCTGCCGATCTGCTTTCTTCTGGCCGTCTAGGCCTGACAACTCGCCTGTTGGGTCGTTGGGCTTCTGGGCCAGACAACAGCCTATCCATAGAAGAAGTCTCATGGGCTCATGTTGTTCTCTAGTCAGTTGGTTGCTAGTGGCCTGGTGCCTAGTGTAGCAGAGCGATGGTGTCGGCTCTGGAGGAGGAGAGGGTCCGGCCGGTGACGGAGTTCGAGTGGCTGCCCGAGCTCGTCCGAAGGGAGGGTCCAACCCTAGAGCTGAGGCGAGGCAAAACACAACTACAGAGCACCACACTGCGAACCAAATTACATGTGCACCGAGAAACCAAAAAAGTGATACTACACCTCATCGTATCGTTTGGATCTGTGACACCCTTCTCGCCTTCTTCTCTGGCGCCGACCCAGCTCCGCGCTCTTCCTCCACCTACCCCCGCCCCTCCTCCCCCACCAACGGTCAGCGATGACCTCACTGTCTCCCCCCTTACTCTACCCAACCTAATATTCAGTGTACCGTCGTCTCACCGTGCCTTCCTCCACCACCGCCCAACACCCTCCACTGTTAGGCCCATCACCTCCTCGGCTTCCCTCTACAACGGGGGCATAGTGAACCCGTCTACGGTGGCGACGGCACTCCCGCCAATCCCCCTTCGCCGCTAGTAGGTGTCGCCTTGTGGTGCTCATCAATGGTGGGGGTGAGAGAGAGGTGGAGGACAAGCCAAGTAGAAAGAAGGCTATCAAATGAATACAGTTCGAACTAGTGTTGGCTAGTTCTTCAAAAAAAGGAATCACCGCATCACCGGCCCGCACGAGCGTAGGCATAGCCGAGCCAGCCCACCGGATAACGAGCATTACGTATCTCAATAAAAGGACGCAACCACCTATCCACCATTGCCTCCCCGCCGAAGCCGAAGCTTTCCTTCTTCTCCCTCTCGTAGCGCCATGTGGACGCCGTCGCGCGGGAGCTACGCGCGGCGCAGCGGCCACTGGCGCATTGCGGACCACCTCGCGGACGACCAGACGACCAACACCGACGCCTCCGACAACGAGTCCTTCACCACCGCCTACGGGGAGGAGTTCTTTGCCGCCGCTGCCGCGGCGGGGAGCGGCGTGGGTGGCGGCATGCTGCCGGCATTCCCCGCCGACCAGGGGGACCTGGTCGAGGTCATGCTGGAGCTCGACGAGGAGTCCATGGTGCTGCGCAGCGTCACGCCCACCAGCGCCGCGCTCTACGGCACCCCACCGCCCGGCGGGGGGCACACGCCGGAGGGGCGCGGTGGGGCCGCCTGGAGCCTGAGCCGGTGCTCGTCGACGTCTTCGCGGATACGGAAGAAGTTCGCGTGGCTGCGGTCTCCGTCGCCGTCGCCCTCGCCGCGCCAGCCGACGCCCTCGGAGCTGCAGCGGGAGGCGGCTATGGCGGCGCGCGAGCGGCGGCGCATCCAAGCACGGCAGAACCGATCGCGCGCCGGCGCCAAGCGCGCGCTCAAGGGCCTCCGGTTCATCAGCCGTACCACCGGCTCCATCGAGGCCGCCGAGCTCTGGCGCCGCGTCGAGGAGCGCTTCAACGCCCTCTCCCGCGACGGCCTCCTCTCCCGCGACGACTTCGGCGAATGCATCGGTACGCACACACGTCACACACTACTGCCCATCAGTGGCTACCATTGCATTCAGTACTGTTGATGTTATCCAGACACGCAATAAACTAGTAATCGCGACGCCCTTGGCCGTGCTGCGTGTCTCGATCAAATCAGGAATGGTGGACTCGAAGGAGTTCGCGGTGGGCATCTTCGACGCGCTGGCCCGGCGGCGGCGGCAGAACCTCGAGCGTATCACCAGGGAGGAGCTCTACGACTTCTGGCTCCAGATCTCCGACCAGAGCTTCGACGCGCGCCTCCAGATCTTCTTCGACATGTACTGAACCACTTGATCCTCCCCCTCCCCCGTTAATTTTCTTTCACCGGAACCCAAATAACGTTCGTTCAATCGATCCGTCCCGATTTCTGATGCGCACGCACGCACATACTGCTAGTTTCGCAGATTCTTGATATAATTCTTCTTCTTTTTCTGCCGTTCTTGGCCCCAAATTCAGGGTGGACACCAACGTGGACGGGAGGATAACGAGGGAGGAAGTACAGGAGGTGCCTTGTTTAAACACTTTTCCAAAGTTTTTCCCTTTTTACTTTCTACATTAGCATAAGTACAAAAGCTTCTCGTGGGCACCCAGTTCTCCATTAGTAATTACTACTGTTGTTAATCACTGCGGTAACTATCACTGTTGTTACTTCCACCTGACGCTTCAGCGAATTGTTTGATCTTTTTTGCGATCTCAGCTGATCGTGCTGAGCGCGTCGGCGAACAAGCTGGCGAAGCTCAAGGAGCAGGCGGAGGAGTACGCGTCGCTCATCATGGAGGAGCTCGACCCGGAGAACCTCGGCTACATTGAGGTGCGTACGTGTTCTTGGCCGTATACTTTACGTATACCGCGCGCTCTTGTCCTTTTGATCGATACCCCTGCCGTGATGAGCTGAGCTGATGACACGTGTGATGTCTTTTTGCCTCGATCAATGGCCAGCTGTGGCAGCTGGGGGCGCTGCTGCTCCAGCGCGACACCTACATGAACTACAGCCGGCCGCTGAGCACGGCGAGCGGGGCCCAGTGGAGCCAGAACCTCGGCGGCGTCAGCGGGACAGTGACCGTGGGGACGGGAGGAGGAGGAGACGGACAGAGGGTGGCGTGGGAGCGGCGGCGTGGGTGGAGCCGGGGCGTGACAAGGAAGACGGTGGCGAGGGTGCGGGTGGCGGCGGGGGAGAACTGGCAGCGTGCGTGGGTGCTCACGTTGTGGTTTGCGGCGATGGCGACGTTGTTCGTGTGGAAGTTCGTGCAATATAAACGGATGACAATGTTTCAGGTGATGGGGTACTGCCTGCCCACGGCCAAGGGCGCCGCCGAGACGCTCAAGCTCAACATGGCACTCGTTCTCCTCCCCGTCTGCCGCAACACGCTGACTTGGCTCCGCTCCTCCTGGGCCCGCTTCTTCATCCCCTTCGACGACAACATCACTTTCCACAAGGTACACCATACACCTCCGCAAATATCGTGGCGTTCGACGTGGCAAGCCACTTCATTACGGTTTTTTCCCTTCTTTAGTGATTACGCGTGTTGTTACGTAATTACGTCTACGATAACCAGGCGACCAGTAGTTAGGACGTCACCGTCAGTGACGGGCCAGGCGGTCCATCGTATTTGGGAGGGGGAACGTGGTGCACAATGATTGGGAGGCCACGCGGGCCCTAGCGCTCCTGGATCCAATGTGGAAACTGGAGTGGCCACTGCCCCATGTGGTAGCTTGAGATTTTCATCGTCTGTCTTCTCCTTCTAAAAATTATTATTTTTCAATTATTACTATTTTTTTAACCAAAAATTATAAGTCCCAATAAAAAATTATCAGCAAAAGATCCTCCCATCCCATGTTCCATGTTGATGCGGCCCAATCATTTTGCACGTGGGAAGGCGGAACCCAATGGCACAGAAGATCCCTTGCCCACCTAGTACAAGAGGGCTCAGTGAACCCCCGAGTCAAAACTCCTGCCCGGTCGGTGAAAGTCCACGGACCGACAAATCCTCACTTGCCAAGTGGGCCCGGCCCAATCTCCCCGGAAGGTAAACGGGGTCCCACTCACCGGTGGGCCCCACCCGCAGTGGATGTCCGCGTGGAAGTAAGTCCTGGTAACGAAACACAACCCAATCGAACGAATTACGATGCGGCACGGTGAAGCTGACTTGTGGGGCCCGGGGATGATACGCGCGTGCCTGACCTGCAATCTGTTCGCAAATTCGTGCAGCTGAGACGTTATTGTTGACTGAACCTAGTCGCGGTTTTGGTGGGTGGTCACGACTCACGACCGAGACGGCGGCCATCCTATCCATGCCATTGTCTCGTAAAAATTTTAGAACTGTTCACGTAAATGATATGTACCAACTTTTTTAGAAACTTCGCTCTCAAATGTTCTTTTTTGTAAGTCTAATCTTCTCTGTAAATCTATTGAGTCTCTATATGGCACAGACTGCTATGCAGCTTAATTCATGATTGCTAATTAAAATGTTAATTACATTGATAATTAGTTGTATTGCTAATTAAGACACATGCCGCATAGAGGCAGCTCAGCAAGTGCTACTGAGCTACTGTAGCTCGGCAGATGTGTATCTAAGCTTTTCTAGTTCGGTATGTGTCTATCAAACCTGATAGATTAATAGAGAAAGTTAGATTTACAAAAATAAAAGTTAAAATCTAAGTTTGAAAAAAAAATACTACAGCGCCAATTTTTGTGCACATTTCAAAATTTTACCGGCCGCAGGTAACTAAAATTTTTTTTGAGCCATTTCAGATGATCGCGACGGCGATTGTGGTGGGAATCACACTGCACGCGGGGAACCACCTGGCATGCGACTTCCCGCGGGTGACCGCTTCGAGCCCGGAGGAGTACCGGCTTGTAACATCCTGAAATTTTAAAATTTGAAAATATGAAGTTTTTAAAATATTTCACAATTTGATCTGTTGAAATTTGGAGTTTATGGCGATTTTTCGGATTTTGGTTGAGATTCCAAAAATTTAAGAAGCTCAAAAAGAAACAAACATTAGCAATACCCTAAAAAGGAAATGTGCAAATAATAGAAAGATAAATTTCAAATATAAATCTGGAAAGATGATCCAGTATAAGGAGAGAGAGATTTAAATTAAAGTATATAAATTTCATTTTTACCATAGGATTACAAAGGAGCAACAGAAATAAATATATAAGTCACATGCAAATGTGTATATATATGCTTGTATATATGTATATATGAAAATATAAAATAAATAGCAATGAAATAAAACGAAACAAAAAAAATGGGAGGGGGAAACAGATCGGCCGATTGGCTCGGCCCAGCGCTTCCCGCGCCCCCCTCCGCTCGACCCAGCCCGCCTCCCTCCGCGCGACGCACTGCGCTGCGGGCCCGCCTCCATTCCCGCGTTTTCCCCTCTGGCGCGTGGCCCCGCCCGCACCGCGCTCTCCCCTCTCTGGCCAGCGGGCCTGCTCCACCCCGCGCCCCACCCGCACGCCTCTCTCTCCCCCGCGCCTGTGCTTCCTTCTCCCTCCTTTCTTTCTGCGGCGGAGCCATCGTCCGCGTCGCCCTCCTCTTCTCTCCCCTTTCTCTGCCCGCGCGTGCTCTGCTCTCTCTGCAGTGGCAGCACACTCGAGCCCCGTGCATGCCACGTCCCGTCGCCGCTCTCGGCCCTTTGCGCAGCGCCGCTCGCCCCGTCACCTCGCCCTGACCAACCCGGCGCACGCCGAGCCCCACGCTCGGGCAAGGACCGGAGGACCTCCACCCCGCCGCCCGGTTCTTGCCCGCCGGACCTCCGCCTTCGCGCCTCTCCCGCCTCTCTGCGCCTACAAAAGCGCCACTTCCCCTTTTTCCCCCTTGCTCCTTCTTCCGCCCAGCGCCCGCAAGCCGCCACCCGCCTCCTCGCCATTTTCGGCCAAGGCGACCGCGTTGCGGTGTGCTTCTGTGCCCTAGCTACTTCCTCTCCGAAGTAATCGGAGAACCCCCGTCGGAGTTCGCCACACGGCCGGTTTCCCTCGCCGCCGACCGAAGCCGCCTTCCCCGACACCGTTGCTCCCTCAAGGCATCCCCGGTTGATTCCTCGCCCTGGGAGTATCTCGACAACGCCCCGAATCCCCGCCAACCTCCGGTCAAGCCTCCCCTCGCCGGAGCTCCTCCCTCCACGGTGGTCTCCCCGCGCCGCCATAGGCCACCGTCGCCAGCTCACCTCCGCCCCTTTTCTCCACGGCCAACTTATTGGTAAGCCTCCCTGTATACCCCTAAAGCTCACTCACACCTCAGTTTTTCCTCTCCTCTACGCCGGCGCCACCGCCCCCTTTCTATCCCACCGCCGGCCGCCCTGCACTGCCGCCGCCAGCCCGCTCTAGCGCCTCTCGGCCGGAGCTGCCACTTCCAAAGGCTTCCCCTCCTCGCCGGGCTCCCATTTTGACTGTCGCCGCCGCCTCCCCAAACGCTCCTCGCCGGTGACGCCGTCGGCCATGTGGCGCTCCGAGCTCCTCTGTTCTACCCAGGCAGTGGCTCGCTTCTTCTGGCTTGTTTTCCCCTTCAGCTGGCGAGTGGGCCGCCGCCCGGCTGGTCACCCCAGCCAATCCTCAACCGAAGATCCTGAGTTCGATCCTCCCCCCCTAGCGCATTTCTTTCTTCCTTTGTTTTGTTTTTGTTAATTATTTCAATTAAGGAAAAGCTAAGGCAGATAATTAGGAAATAATCTCAGGAAGTTAAGAAAATCAATTTAGGTTCAAATAAGATCTACCTATACCTCAAATATAGAGTTATGTGCATATGGACAATTAAGTGATTCAGAAAAATGATGAATTAGTTTAGGAAGGTCGACAAATTTGACTAGGATGTAAGTGAAATTATTTAAGATTTAATAATTATTTAGTTACCATACATGAATAATCATTGTGCCTTTGTTAATTGTTTTACATCCGAAAATTGATAAAAGGACATTAATAAGAGATGGTTTGATATAAACGTCAATGCACCGCAAAAACCTTAACTCAAGTAAAAATAAGGATTTGAATTGAAGATTGCCCTTGATAATAACTAAAACATGTGCTCCCACCTTTAACATGCCCCCTAAATAAATACCAATGGTGAAATTTAAACAAATAGCATATCACGCTGTCTAAACATATAAATATATATGTATGCGATCTTTTATTTAAAACCTACCTTGCGCCAAACAACTAAAGATACATAAAATGATAACAACTTTTAATCAGAAGAATGATTTAGGTAGAAATATCATGTTAGGTATGTATATATAAATATATATACTTGCGGCAATAATAATAAGGAAACCCTTAGACGATTTGTAAATGCACTAATCACATGAATATCTCTTTACCATGACCCATCCCTTGACCTCCATTTTGACAGTTTCATGCCATTTCCCACTTCACTCCACCCAATGCAACTCCGACAATACTCCGCACTCAATCAACCTTGCCTCAAATCGCTCATTCAACTATACTAAAGATTAATCAAGCTCAGTTGGATTTATTTGGACCTTTTGAGTTATTTGCATTTATTTGGATTCAGTTGTTTGTCGCGTAATTAGAAGTGGAGTCCGGAAGAGCTAGGGGAATCAAGTAAGAACCAGATCCAGATAAAGACGAAGACCAGAAATTCAAGCTCATCGCATGAGGCAACCTTGTGTGAGCTCAAGACCGCGGTAAACCGCGCCAGGCGAGTCAATACTTTGATCATGTTGAACCTACATTTTCTGCAAATTATTTTTGTTTAAATTATCAAATTGCATGCTGTTATCTTATATGTCAATACATGTTTAATTTAAGATTTTAGTTATATGCCCATTGTTTGCTTGATTAATATTACACCTCCTTTGGAAGCATTGAATATGTGAACCTTGTCGCCCTAGCAAAATTATAATGGTAACTTTTGAAAATAAGTCCCTAAGTATATGCCATGCTTAGTACTGCATAAATACTCAGGGGCACTGAAATGTCCCAAACATCATTGTCATTTGAAATCATGAGAAACTGGTTTGGGCAGTCATGGTGGGAATGACTGGTATATTTTGACATGATTATTTTATGCTCCCAAAAATCCCAACTTGCCTAAATATCTGAGCGGATGGTTTGGGGGCTGGTATGTGGTGCGGTGGGAGCACAAATTATGGAGTGTGGTAGAACCGCTCAGATAATGCTAAGGACTGAATCTTGTGATGACCTCCTGATGTAAAACAGTACAACCACAAGTCTATAATGGGTACGACCTAGCTGAATAACTTGCAAGGATTTAGTTCAGATATCACCGAGGAAAGTGGGTGCCAGGGTGTACTGGTTTACTCACAGTGAGGCACAGGGTGTACTGTACTCGCACGGCGCAAGAGGGGGCTTCTGACTGTGGTGGTGTAACCCTTCAGCGGTGAAACCTCAGCGTGGGTGGTGTCTAGCTAGATCGGAGTAAGGTAAAGGCTTTGTGATAAATTATCTGGGTCTCATGCCTAAGGAAGCATGTTGGCAAAAAGGATAGTTCATCTCTTGTGGTGAAAGTGTACAAACTCTGCAGAGTCAAAACTATTCGAATAGCCGTGCCCACGGTCAAGGGCGGACATGGGAACTTACTCGAGATAGTTCTATTTAAACATGTTTGGAAAATGGGAATGGAAAAGTGGAGGGCAGCGGAAAGCCCTGATTTGAGTTGTCCTGGGTGTCGTCCCAGTGGTAAGTTAAGCGGCTATAACGCTGAAAGATGTTATACGGTGTGATGCCGTATATATGGAAAAATTATGGTGATATTAGGCATATGGTGTGATGCCATATGTATGGAAATTCATGTTAATATTCCTTGAACATTATGTTTTGTTCCAAAGCTGCTAGGTCTCAGGAAATTTTATGTATTGTATTTTGAATGGTGGCATTACTAATCTTACAACCTAAAATATGGGTGGAATAAACAGGGTTGTGGGTAAAGGAGATGGATGATTGTAGCATGTACTTAAAGGTATTGGTGGATTTATGTCGATCATAAATAAGAAAGGATAGTGTGGGTTCTGGGAGAAATAAATTAGTGGGGTCCCGTTGAATAGATAGGTTAGATAAATGATCTAATTGAATTTTTAGGAAATTGGAAAAATAATACAAGTATGGGAGTATAATTCTTGATTAGCGATATTCTTGGTGGATATATATAATAGTGAATCGTATACTTGGTCAATGCTATTCTTGGTGGATGTATACTCAATGAGTTTGGAGAATTAGGGAGTGCAAAGGTAAATTGCTGGGTTACTACACTAGAGATTAATATAAATTCTTGGAAGATATTGGTGATAATGGGAATTAATAGGAGATGACCAGTTACTAGAGGGATGAATTGAATTTCTGAGAAGATTGGAGGATTCATAACAATTAGTGGATTATAATCTTGGTAAATTGAATTTTCGGTGGAGGTATATTTGTGGATTAGCTAGTGATAGATAATGGAAAATGAGATTGATTATTGGATTATGGTTTTGAATCAATGACGAAAAGGATTGAATACGAATGATATCGGTGGATTTGAAAGTAATTATGTTAGGGAATCATTAGAATTCAGAGGTGAGGAGCTGATGAGTAGTAATGACAGGACTGGATTTTTAGTAATTCAAAATACAAAGTATGATCGGTGGATTAAATAAATGATGACACTTGTTGTTAGGAGTTTTAGGCAGCAGTCATTAAAGAAGGTGCATTTTCTGTAGATTAGGTCAATTTTGGCCATTGTAGTGTGGAGTTAGGTAGCAACTATAACACTGTAATTGAGCAATGGTAATAATGCTACTAAAGGCGATTTTGGCAAATAAAAATAACCCGAGCCTCTCCTTTGTTAAGCCATGCATACTATTTAATTGCATTCTGTGTATTGGCTCGCGGAGCACGGGGTCGGAGTGCTCACGCTCGCTTTTGCGACAAAATTCAGATTCAGGAAATCAAATTACCTCGCCTCAGCAACAAGATTGGACAAGCTGGCCGAGAAGATGAAGATGTCAAGGGCTAGGTCGCGAACCTCCAGTTGGCTGCCTGTGGGCATGTCCTGAAGGTCCCACCTGTGTGCTTCGTTCTTCCGCTGCTGCAATTTAATGATTTCGGCCTAATCGGCCCATGAGTAAGTCTACTATTATATTTACGCTTCCGCATGATATGTATTTTGATATTCATTACTGTAACTGTGAGCACTATCTACTGATCCAGGGAATAGTGCAGAAAATCACAGAGGAATCCAGATGTTAATATCTGGGTCCTTACAGGGATGGTATCAGAGCATATCGACTGCAGGTCGTGACCTAGTTAGCCTGGCCGTTAGTTTCATGACTAGAAATAATTCTTTATAAATACTATTTCCAAAGATATAAGTTATACCGCTCATTCTTATCTCTCTTAGATGATTCTTTCTCATCCAAATGCTGCCTTAGCCATTTTTACATCTAAAGCTCCCTTACCCCTAAATTCCAAATGACAACCTCGAGTGGGTGCTGATCTCAATCGAATTACCCCAAATACTTCCCTTCTCTGTCTGTTAATTCAAAAGGAAAAATTTTGATCCTCTTCTCGTACCCTTACTCCAAATTTCAAGGTTAGGAACGTTGAAGATGTTCATGAAGATAAGGTGGTTTCGTTTTAAACGAACTATGCATACAAACTCTATGCCCCTTATGTGTGCTTTCCCGAGTAGACGTTGTATTGTCGCAAGGCTTCGTTGGTCCCTGTGCACTGTCTTCTTGGCCTCGAATGCCCTATTTCGCAGTCACAGGAAAAGCTTGCTTTTAAAAATTTGTGTGGTTCTATATCACCCCAGTTCCGGGGCATATTCTTTTAAAATTCGAATGGGTTTAGATTACCTTCTCCCCACGATTCTATCCTTACCTCATGCTATTCCCTCTCACCTTTTGCTGAAAACTCATTGGATCCACAGAAGCGAAATAACGGATAACCTAAGCTAGGACAATCAAGAAGAAGTAAAGACTCTGCAACTTTCCAATATTTAAGGAAAACAACATCACTGTGAAGAAGACCGCCGACCGGAGAATGTCCACAGAGCGAGCTCTCCTATTCTTGCGAAGAACAAGACCCTTGACCCATAAATTGCTCCTCAAATTTGTTGTTGATCAAGGTAGCTTAAGATACAACAGATGAATAAGGACAACTGTCATTTATTTAAGGGGGGTAGCATTAAGAGACAAGAATGTCGAATGCACTACCACAATGTATGTTCTGGAGGTGCGACAACCTGTACTCAGAGCTAATCAAACGAATACAAGAAGACTTGCAGAACCGGAAGTCTTATAGCAATAAGGACAAAAGACCACCATACAAATGTACCCATCTTCGCACCGGCATCCCTCAGACCGTCTACTCCTTAGGGCATAGGCCAATACCGCCCATCCCTCAATGCGGATTCTACACCCACCACAGGCCCAATAGACGATGTGACTATTCCGTTCTACGAAGGCATGAAGACCACATTGTCAAAGAGCAAACAATTGGAAATCTACAACCTATCCAGAAGAACGAGGTATCCCTCTCACCTTTTGACTTCTCCAAGTGCTAACCCCTATTGTGCAGATTCTATCTCTCCGTGCAGCCAAGGAACTATACGTCGAGCAACACCTCAAAATCCATTGCTGGCCAAAATAACTCACCTCCATTCCCTCTACTCTACCGGAATCTCGGGGTCGAGATTCATTTAAGGGGGGTAGATTTGTAACATCCTGAAATTTTAAAATTTGAAAATATGAAGTTTTTAAAATATTTCACAATTTGATCTGTTGAAATTTGGAGTTTATGGCGATTTTTCGGATTTTGGTTGAGATTCCAAAAATTTAAGAAGCTCAAAAAGAAACAAACATTAGCAATACCCTAAAAAGGAAATGTGCAAATAATAGAAAGATAAATTTCAAATATAAATCTGGAAAGATGATCCAGTATAAGGAGAGAGAGATTTAAATTAAAGTATATAAATTTCATTTTTACCATAGGATTACAAAGGAGCAACAGAAATAAATATATAAGTCACATGCAAATGTGTATATATATGCTTGTATATATGTATATATGAAAATATAAAATAAATAGCAATGAAATAAAACGAAACAAAAAAAATGGGAGGGGGAAACAGATCGGCCGATTGGCTCGGCCCAGCGCTTCCCGCGCCCCCCTCCGCTCGACCCAGCCCGCCTCCCTCCGCGCGACGCACTGCGCTGCGGGCCCGCCTCCATTCCCGCGTTTTCCCCTCTGGCGCGTGGCCCCGCCCGCACCGCGCTCTCCCCTCTCTGGCCAGCGGGCCTGCTCCACCCCGCGCCCCACCCGCACGCCTCTCTCTCCCCCGCGCCTGTGCTTCCTTCTCCCTCCTTTCTTTCTGCGGCGGAGCCATCGTCCGCGTCGCCCTCCTCTTCTCTCCCCTTTCTCTGCCCGCGCGTGCTCTGCTCTCTCTGCAGTGGCAGCACACTCGAGCCCCGTGCATGCCACGTCCCGTCGCCGCTCTCGGCCCTTTGCGCAGCGCCGCTCGCCCCGTCACCTCGCCCTGACCAACCCGGCGCACGCCGAGCCCCACGCTCGGGCAAGGACCGGAGGACCTCCACCCCGCCGCCCGGTTCTTGCCCGCCGGACCTCCGCCTTCGCGCCTCTCCCGCCTCTCTGCGCCTACAAAAGCGCCACTTCCCCTTTTTCCCCCTTGCTCCTTCTTCCGCCCAGCGCCCGCAAGCCGCCACCCGCCTCCTCGCCATTTTCGGCCAAGGCGACCGCGTTGCGGTGTGCTTCTGTGCCCTAGCTACTTCCTCTCCGAAGTAATCGGAGAACCCCCGTCGGAGTTCGCCACACGGCCGGTTTCCCTCGCCGCCGACCGAAGCCGCCTTCCCCGACACCGTTGCTCCCTCAAGGCATCCCCGGTTGATTCCTCGCCCTGGGAGTATCTCGACAACGCCCCGAATCCCCGCCAACCTCCGGTCAAGCCTCCCCTCGCCGGAGCTCCTCCCTCCACGGTGGTCTCCCCGCGCCGCCATAGGCCACCGTCGCCAGCTCACCTCCGCCCCTTTTCTCCACGGCCAACTTATTGGTAAGCCTCCCTGTATACCCCTAAAGCTCACTCACACCTCAGTTTTTCCTCTCCTCTACGCCGGCGCCACCGCCCCCTTTCTATCCCACCGCCGGCCGCCCTGCACTGCCGCCGCCAGCCCGCTCTAGCGCCTCTCGGCCGGAGCTGCCACTTCCAAAGGCTTCCCCTCCTCGCCGGGCTCCCATTTTGACTGTCGCCGCCGCCTCCCCAAACGCTCCTCGCCGGTGACGCCGTCGGCCATGTGGCGCTCCGAGCTCCTCTGTTCTACCCAGGCAGTGGCTCGCTTCTTCTGGCTTGTTTTCCCCTTCAGCTGGCGAGTGGGCCGCCGCCCGGCTGGTCACCCCAGCCAATCCTCAACCGAAGATCCTGAGTTCGATCCTCCCCCCCTAGCGCATTTCTTTCTTCCTTTGTTTTGTTTTTGTTAATTATTTCAATTAAGGAAAAGCTAAGGCAGATAATTAGGAAATAATCTCAGGAAGTTAAGAAAATCAATTTAGGTTCAAATAAGATCTACCTATACCTCAAATATAGAGTTATGTGCATATGGACAATTAAGTGATTCAGAAAAATGATGAATTAGTTTAGGAAGGTCGACAAATTTGACTAGGATGTAAGTGAAATTATTTAAGATTTAATAATTATTTAGTTACCATACATGAATAATCATTGTGCCTTTGTTAATTGTTTTACATCCGAAAATTGATAAAAGGACATTAATAAGAGATGGTTTGATATAAACGTCAATGCACCGCAAAAACCTTAACTCAAGTAAAAATAAGGATTTGAATTGAAGATTGCCCTTGATAATAACTAAAACATGTGCTCCCACCTTTAACATGCCCCCTAAATAAATACCAATGGTGAAATTTAAACAAATAGCATATCACGCTGTCTAAACATATAAATATATATGTATGCGATCTTTTATTTAAAACCTACCTTGCGCCAAACAACTAAAGATACATAAAATGATAACAACTTTTAATCAGAAGAATGATTTAGGTAGAAATATCATGTTAGGTATGTATATATAAATATATATACTTGCGGCAATAATAATAAGGAAACCCTTAGACGATTTGTAAATGCACTAATCACATGAATATCTCTTTACCATGACCCATCCCTTGACCTCCATTTTGACAGTTTCATGCCATTTCCCACTTCACTCCACCCAATGCAACTCCGACAATACTCCGCACTCAATCAACCTTGCCTCAAATCGCTCATTCAACTATACTAAAGATTAATCAAGCTCAGTTGGATTTATTTGGACCTTTTGAGTTATTTGCATTTATTTGGATTCAGTTGTTTGTCGCGTAATTAGAAGTGGAGTCCGGAAGAGCTAGGGGAATCAAGTAAGAACCAGATCCAGATAAAGACGAAGACCAGAAATTCAAGCTCATCGCATGAGGCAACCTTGTGTGAGCTCAAGACCGCGGTAAACCGCGCCAGGCGAGTCAATACTTTGATCATGTTGAACCTACATTTTCTGCAAATTATTTTTGTTTAAATTATCAAATTGCATGCTGTTATCTTATATGTCAATACATGTTTAATTTAAGATTTTAGTTATATGCCCATTGTTTGCTTGATTAATATTACACCTCCTTTGGAAGCATTGAATATGTGAACCTTGTCGCCCTAGCAAAATTATAATGGTAACTTTTGAAAATAAGTCCCTAAGTATATGCCATGCTTAGTACTGCATAAATACTCAGGGGCACTGAAATGTCCCAAACATCATTGTCATTTGAAATCATGAGAAACTGGTTTGGGCAGTCATGGTGGGAATGACTGGTATATTTTGACATGATTATTTTATGCTCCCAAAAATCCCAACTTGCCTAAATATCTGAGCGGATGGTTTGGGGGCTGGTATGTGGTGCGGTGGGAGCACAAATTATGGAGTGTGGTAGAACCGCTCAGATAATGCTAAGGACTGAATCTTGTGATGACCTCCTGATGTAAAACAGTACAACCACAAGTCTATAATGGGTACGACCTAGCTGAATAACTTGCAAGGATTTAGTTCAGATATCACCGAGGAAAGTGGGTGCCAGGGTGTACTGGTTTACTCACAGTGAGGCACAGGGTGTACTGTACTCGCACGGCGCAAGAGGGGGCTTCTGACTGTGGTGGTGTAACCCTTCAGCGGTGAAACCTCAGCGTGGGTGGTGTCTAGCTAGATCGGAGTAAGGTAAAGGCTTTGTGATAAATTATCTGGGTCTCATGCCTAAGGAAGCATGTTGGCAAAAAGGATAGTTCATCTCTTGTGGTGAAAGTGTACAAACTCTGCAGAGTCAAAACTATTCGAATAGCCGTGCCCACGGTCAAGGGCGGACATGGGAACTTACTCGAGATAGTTCTATTTAAACATGTTTGGAAAATGGGAATGGAAAAGTGGAGGGCAGCGGAAAGCCCTGATTTGAGTTGTCCTGGGTGTCGTCCCAGTGGTAAGTTAAGCGGCTATAACGCTGAAAGATGTTATACGGTGTGATGCCGTATATATGGAAAAATTATGGTGATATTAGGCATATGGTGTGATGCCATATGTATGGAAATTCATGTTAATATTCCTTGAACATTATGTTTTGTTCCAAAGCTGCTAGGTCTCAGGAAATTTTATGTATTGTATTTTGAATGGTGGCATTACTAATCTTACAACCTAAAATATGGGTGGAATAAACAGGGTTGTGGGTAAAGGAGATGGATGATTGTAGCATGTACTTAAAGGTATTGGTGGATTTATGTCGATCATAAATAAGAAAGGATAGTGTGGGTTCTGGGAGAAATAAATTAGTGGGGTCCCGTTGAATAGATAGGTTAGATAAATGATCTAATTGAATTTTTAGGAAATTGGAAAAATAATACAAGTATGGGAGTATAATTCTTGATTAGCGATATTCTTGGTGGATATATATAATAGTGAATCGTATACTTGGTCAATGCTATTCTTGGTGGATGTATACTCAATGAGTTTGGAGAATTAGGGAGTGCAAAGGTAAATTGCTGGGTTACTACACTAGAGATTAATATAAATTCTTGGAAGATATTGGTGATAATGGGAATTAATAGGAGATGACCAGTTACTAGAGGGATGAATTGAATTTCTGAGAAGATTGGAGGATTCATAACAATTAGTGGATTATAATCTTGGTAAATTGAATTTTCGGTGGAGGTATATTTGTGGATTAGCTAGTGATAGATAATGGAAAATGAGATTGATTATTGGATTATGGTTTTGAATCAATGACGAAAAGGATTGAATACGAATGATATCGGTGGATTTGAAAGTAATTATGTTAGGGAATCATTAGAATTCAGAGGTGAGGAGCTGATGAGTAGTAATGACAGGACTGGATTTTTAGTAATTCAAAATACAAAGTATGATCGGTGGATTAAATAAATGATGACACTTGTTGTTAGGAGTTTTAGGCAGCAGTCATTAAAGAAGGTGCATTTTCTGTAGATTAGGTCAATTTTGGCCATTGTAGTGTGGAGTTAGGTAGCAACTATAACACTGTAATTGAGCAATGGTAATAATGCTACTAAAGGCGATTTTGGCAAATAAAAATAACCCGAGCCTCTCCTTTGTTAAGCCATGCATACTATTTAATTGCATTCTGTGTATTGGCTCGCGGAGCACGGGGTCGGAGTGCTCACGCTCGCTTTTGCGACAAAATTCAGATTCAGGAAATCAAATTACCTCGCCTCAGCAACAAGATTGGACAAGCTGGCCGAGAAGATGAAGATGTCAAGGGCTAGGTCGCGAACCTCCAGTTGGCTGCCTGTGGGCATGTCCTGAAGGTCCCACCTGTGTGCTTCGTTCTTCCGCTGCTGCAATTTAATGATTTCGGCCTAATCGGCCCATGAGTAAGTCTACTATTATATTTACGCTTCCGCATGATATGTATTTTGATATTCATTACTGTAACTGTGAGCACTATCTACTGATCCAGGGAATAGTGCAGAAAATCACAGAGGAATCCAGATGTTAATATCTGGGTCCTTACACGGCTGCTGGCCGGCGCGTTCGGGCCGAAGAAGCCCACCTACGTGTGGCTTCTCTCCGGCGTGGAGGGGGTGACGGGCATCGTGATGGTGGCGCTGATGACGGTGTCCTTCACGCTGGCGACGCACCCGTTCCGCAAGGGCGAGAAGGGCGCTGCGCCGGCGGCGGCGGGGGCGCTGCCGGCCCCGCTCCACCGGCTCGCCGGGTTCAACGCCTTCTGGTACTCGCACCACCTCCTCGGCATCGTGTACGCGCTACTGCTCGTCCACGGCTACTTCCTCTTCCTCGTGCGCCGCTGGTATGAGAAAACGGTACGTCGCATCGCTTTTACACCTTTTTTTAGTAATTTTTACCTGGGGTACTTGCTTTTTTGATAGTTATAGATTTTGTTCTTTTTTCATTTTTTTAAAAAATTATTTTTCGACTTTTCTACAGTAACTAGTTTTTAAATGAACTATCTTTTAAAAATAGAGTCTACTAGTTAATTGTAGTACATAATATATCGACTTTATTTATATCTGTAAAAATCGTACGTAAGTTTCTGTTATTTTATAATCTCTTGTATAAATAGCTCAAAAATTATAAACTATAGCCAAAAATTATAAACCGTAGAAAAAAGAACAGACCCTGTACTGCTTGAATCTTCAATTGGTCCCTTCCCGTTCTTTCACGAGGCTATGGATTTCACTCGTTAGCTATGAAAGTGGTTGGGGTGCGCCGCGTAGCTTCCACGAGGCTGACGGTTTTCTGCTTGGTCCGTCGGGAAAAGGTGATAACTGCCCATGCGCTCGCTTTCTTCGGAAACCCCGTTTTCGGGGGATTTAGTTGGTTTTCGCTGTTTTGTGTTGCCATCTTCTAGAAACGGCTCGTGTCGCACTCTCTGTCTCTCTCTCTCCCTCCAGAAAAAAAAAACCTTGCCATGGCACCATGCCTCATGCAGGGACTGTGCCAAAAGAAAAGAGGAATGTTCAGTAAGCCTGGTTCTCTTTCAAACCAAGTCAATCGTCTTGGTTTATTCATCCAAAATATAAAGAGCTATTACAGAAAAAGACTATGAAATATCTTTTCTTTTTTGAAAGCAGAAGAATTATGAGCCTGAAACTCTGAACACAACAGCTGAGCTACACGTAGTATATAGTACTCCATGTCTGCTGCATGGTGGCCTGGCCATGGTTCGGGTACAGGACAGATGTTAATGTCGGTGGCGCGGGGGGTCAAGCCGGAGCCATGCTTGTGCCAGCCAGCCCAGACCTGCTGTGCTCTGTCCGGGGTGGTCAAGGAAAGCGTCGCGTTTGTCCGGCTAAGCCCGTAAGTACGGCCGCGTTCAGAGTTCAGAGGTTGGCAGGGCAATCGAGGTGGTATTGTTGTTGCTGTGAGTTGTCACGGAACGCGTGGGCTAGTGGTGATGTGCTCCCCAGCTAAAGTGTAGCGTACGTACTGACGCGTGTAATAGTTTGATCGTCTTGAGGTCACTAGAGAACTGTGCTCTTGAGCAATTCCGGGCCCGTTAACCGGACATAAATCCCTGTTAGCTGAGGCGTAATAGGACCTGATCTTCCTAGATTTAGTTGATGAATTTTAGCGAGAGATTGATAATTTTTGTTTATATTTTTACAAAGATAGTGGACGGTGTAATTATTAACATAGACAGTATATATAATTTTAAGTTTATAAGGTTACTTGAAGAAACCGCTAAGAGAAACTGCTTTATTTATTTTGGCTTTAAGAGAGCGTCTCGTTAGCCCTGCGCATAGAGCTAAAAGGCGAAGGCCATCTTAATAAAGTTAAGCTCTAGAAAGACGGCCATAATTGGGAACGGCGGAAATTTAACAAGAATTTTATGAAGAACAATATAAATCCTCTATGAGTCCTACATAAATCCTGTGGCAATGAGATGAGTTGTCCGTAGAAGCGTAATTCAATTTATTTTGGTGCCCTCGTAAAAAAAATATGTTTTGGTGTAATATAGGGCTAGTCGCTACTATTTGCGCGCCCACATACGATGAGAAACAGAGTTTTATTGACCGTACGTTTGTTGGTGGATCTAGCTTTGATCACCTTACAGGGTGTTTTTTCCATTTGGATTGGGTGTTGAAATAGGTGGGGATCGACTAATCATCAATATAGAGTGGATCTATTAATGCCATGAATAGCCGTAAAACTCCTCTTCTTGCTATGCAGAATGGAGCACCGGCGGTAGTACTGCACAAAATAAATCCCCATCCAATATCCATTCATCACTGAATGAACCATTAGCCGTCATCCTAAAGCGTACCAACTTTACCCTACTTTACACGAGTGGAGGGGGGCTTACAAATTCACAATGATTTTACCACTACATCACATAATGATCGACCAGGCGACACCCCAAATCTGCAAGCGATGAGCTTTGCCTTAGCCTTTAAGCTTACAACGATGAAATGTGCAGGAAACTTCTCCTGTTTGTTTGTTACCAGTATACTATACTGTTTGCTATCTTTTCTTTCTTCCCGTTTGGAGTATCACATTGTCAAAGGTGCCATTAGCTTTGACCCCAGATCACATTGCCCCCAAGATTAGTATTATTCCCGATCACCTACTGCCCCGGCCTTGACGTGATGGACCGACCGACAGGCCGGTGTTGCTTTTCTTCCCCTCCACATTTGCCACGAACTCGTCACCTCCATGTCTCTGGCTGCTTTGTCATGCATGTGGACGGCTTAGACTTTTCTCCGCTTACTTATGCCACTAATTTTTGGTGGCTTGGTGCCCATTACCATCTCACCAAACTCTACATTAAGTAGTACTAGTAGTGTTGTTTTCCCTTGTTACTTTGCTTTCTCTAGTAATGGCTGTGTGTGTGACCAGTGACCCCCACTTAATAAATGCGAAGTGAAATGCCTAATGCCCCTTTCTTGTTTCTTAAGCTAAAATTCTCTATTATATTCATGGGGATAAAATGATTCATGTATTAAACTCACCGTGTTGCGACATTCTAGAAGCACCAAAGAATCTGACAGCCGCTAAGCCGAGTGGTTCGATTTGTTGTTTTAGTGCATATTGTCTATCCTACTCCTTTGGAACAATGTCGTGGAGATTTGTTTTCAAACAGTACGATTATCATGTAACAGCAACATTGTGTCCCCCAATGTTGAGTTTAGGAACACTGTAACGCGCTAACATTGTGATCGCTTGGTGATTTCAGACATGGATGTACATTTCTATCCCGTTGGCGCTGTATGTCGGTGAAAGGATGCTACGGGCCTTACGGTCAAATGCTTGTGCTGTCAAAATCTTGAAGGTAAGCTGGTAATTGTTACTAACAGGAAATTTTCTGCTGGTAATACAAGGGGATTAACTTTACATGGTTGAATGGTCGGTATGATGATACTAAAACAGAAAGAAGCTGCCATGAACAACTTGCACGGATTCGAATTAGTGATCCATTACGAGTTCCAAGGTATTGGATCCATCATTTTAACTTGGAAAGCACACGATTTAGTGACAAAGGATTTTATTTGTGGACAGGAGAAATGGAGAAAGTTGTGGCATTGTGGGATATAAGTTGCCACTACTAGTTCATCTACAACAGAATATAGGCTCTACTCGAACATTTCTGTCCTTAGAAATTGCCTGTCGCTATTAAACTTTCATGCCTCGAAGGTCCCCGATTTTTGCCTGATTGTTGATTAGTTTATTCTGTTCCTTAGTGCTCGTCTGCTCATCACAACATCGAATATATTTTCTCCCCAAATTTAATTATTGGTGCTAGCATGTATAAGGACATACTGATTCTTTCATTATGTTAAATAATTTGTTTGATGTGCATCAGGTTATTCTTTTCACTGCAATTGAAGAAACATTTAAACAAATTAACTATGAAAAACATACTGAAGTTGTCAAAACAAAAAAGAGAATCATGTACATGCAAAATTTATTCATTTACAGACATGAAACTAGGTCCAAATATGTGTTCTTATGTAAATTTGATTCACTCAGGTGTGCTTTCTACCTGGAAATGTATTGACCATAACAATGTCAAAGCCCTACGGGTTTCGATATAGAAGTGGACAGTATATCTTTCTTCAGTGTCCTGTGATTTCTCCATTTGAATGGTTTGCATGACCTTCTTTTTGCCTCTCCTCGACATACTCTAGCTTCTAGCATAGTAATTCACCTGCATCTTCTCTGTGTTTCTACTTCAGGCATCCTTTCTCAATCACTTCAGCTCCTGGAGATGACTACCTCAGTGTTCACATCCGCACAAACGGAGACTGGACACAGGAGCTCAAGCGCATATTTGTCGATAAATACCTCTCACAGCATGTTAACAGAAGAGCTTCGTTCGGCGAGTTAGGTTTGGCAGAACCAAAAAGGTCAACCAATATCCCTTTCCATGGCTACTACTTTACATACGTGGTAGACATGAAACTGGATTCCTTTTCCTTATGTGTGCCACAGCTTGCCAAGATTGCTCGTAGATGGTCCATATGGTGCCCCAGCACAAGATTTCAGAAACTATGATGTTCTACTTCTCATTGGCCTCGGAATCGGGGCAACACCGTTCATAAGCATTCTAAGGGACCTACTTAACAATATTAAGTTAGCTGAAGAGTTGGTGGTACTGATTCATCCTATTTTGTTCCCATTTTAACCATTTCCTAAGATGCTTCTGCCTATCTAGAGCTTACATGATTTTCTGCATCTATTAGGACTTGGCCATGGAGACTAGTAGGTCTGAGGACAACAGCCTCAGTGTCGCAACAGCCAGTAGCAACAGGAAGAGAGCATACAGAACAAGCCGTGCGCATTTTTACTGGGTTACTCGGGAGCCATTGTCATTTGAATGGTTCAAAGGAGTGATGAATGAGGTTGCTGAAATGGACAAGAAGGTAGGAGTGTATGGTGCCATACTGCCATCCATCCATATTTGCAGTTTACTGATATCCAGCAATTTTTTTACTGTATTGATGAACAAACTCGTTATACAATTTAAACCAGGGTGTCATAGAGTTACACAATTATCTCACAAGCGTGTACGAGGAGCGTGATGCGAGGACAACTCTGTTGTCGATGGTGCAAGCTCTGAACCATGCCAAACACGGTGTCGACATCGTCTCAGGCACCAGGGTAAACTTCTTTTATTTCAGTTGTTTGATCACAACATTCGCCATATAGACACTTCTTCAAGTATAAACTGAAAGCTTCTTTTGCTCCAAGGAAGAACTGAACACAAACTTTCCTTAAGTAATTTGTTTTGCATGTCTGACTTACTACAGTAAGTCAGTAACCGATTGTAAACTGAACATCTGCTGTGTACTCGACAGGTGAGGACACATTTTGCCAGACCAAACTGGAAGGAAGTCTTCACCAGAATAGCCTCAAAGCATCCGAATTCAACAGTCGGTAATCTTCCGCTCAGACAGCCTATCCATTTGCATCAATTGATGCCAGCGCAATATTCCTGAAATCAAGTGATGTCCATGGAAAACCTCTGCACATTCATTTGCTCACAACGACTGATCCATGCAGGAGTATTCTACTGCGGCGCACCGACGCTAGCCAAAGAGTTGAAGAATCTATCGCATGAGATGAGCCACAAGACGGGGACTCGCTTCCATTTCCACAAGGAGTACTTCTGATGGAAAGATTATTTACTTCTTCTGATCTCTATAGCGTTAGGTGCCGTTAAAGAAGAAAACAGATTTTGCACAGAAGCAAGAAAAGAAAACTGACCTCTCTTCCTGATCTGGAACTGTACATAGTATAAAGAAGCACTGGGTAGTTAGCAGCATTTATATATGTTAACAAAGAAAAGGCAGGGTACTTCAGGGGGAAAAGGCAGTCCTCGCAAAAGAAAAAAAGGGCAGGGTAAAGTTCTGTTAATGTTCAGACATTGATCGTCATAGATATTGATATACATGTACACAGTATAGTTAGTGAGTTACCTATCAAATGCTAAAGCGTACACACGAGAGCTAGATGCTGCCATTCTGAATGTACATCGTTCAAACATTCATGTGTCTGTATCTGCTGCTCACAATGTAACACCCCTATTTCTAGGGACGTTAGGTTTCCCTCGCAACTACCTAGGATTGTTCAGCAATAAGTACTGTAGCTGAGTGTACACCATTGCCAAAGCAAGTTTAAGCATAAAAATTCAAACTTTATTACAAAAGTAAGACTTAGCAACCAAGTTTTACATAACCGGGGCGTACAACCCAAAATTACATTACAAAAGAAACTCCACAAGCAGGTCTGAGTATAGAATAAACCCTAACACCAAGCGTCATCTATATCAAAGAGCTCTACATCGTCTCGATAAACTCCTTCATTCTCTTGACAAGTATTCTCTGTTTATGATTTTAGCAAGTATAAATACAACCAACCGTACTCAACAAGTCACACGGGAAATGCTACTTAACTATATGTAAGAGATTTGCCATGAAGTAGGGTAAAACAGTTTATTATTTTATGTGGATTTAATTTTGTTTGTAAACACTTTTGCTTTTAAACACAAAATATCAAATCACAAACTTCTTAAGAAATTTGGGGGGTTACAAAACTTGATTATCAGACTTTCACACTTCCAAAAACAATTCCAAATTCACTTATACTTTGCTATTGGAATCACCCATTAAACACAGCTTCATATGTCGGAAGCATGACGTATTCGAATACTATTTGTAAATGACTCTGCAGAGTTGCCCAATTTTACCCACAAGATTCCCCAACTCCCGCAACCGGGTCTAAGAAAACAAGGGTTTTCACTGCTCATCTCTTTGTGTAGCCTCTACTCGGTAGGGACTAGGAAATACAGGCAGTCGGCATTCCGCTAGCCAATGCAGAAAGCGCGAACCAACTCCCGTGTAATTCTACCGTTGTTAAGTATGGTTTTACCGTTTCCATACCACCTTTCATACACGCGGGTTATTCCCTTTTTGGAATCCCAGTAATTTGTAGATATTCAATCGATTTGAGCAGCTACTACACCAGGTTTGACAAGTCAACGCTTGTGGCTGGACGATCACTGTGTTCTTTACTTGGCATAGGGTTTTTTAATCCTTGTTTCTTACTAAAACAACTTTCAATCACAACCAACAATTTTTCGGCAAAACCGAGTCATCTTGTAGTATGAGATATTTGAACATCTAATCTACTTTGATTATTTAGATAGTGTATTCAGTATTTACTAGGGTTTGTCAAGGTGAATATGGCCATCAAATTGAATAGGGCTTTTTCGGGTGACAGGTTATTAGCTAATATCATGTCATTCTAAACTTTTTTTGTATATAAAATAACAGTGCGTAAATAACATAATGAAAATACTGATAAATAAATAATTAAAGAAATGTAGGTTCAATATGATCAAAGACATGTTACTTGCCTTGCAGATTTATGACTTCAACAATTTCGTATTCTTCTGTCTCTTGATCTTGAGCTTGATCTTGGGTTTCTCCTTCCTGAATTAGTTGACTCTCGATGTCGTGTGCTAACGTAAAGCAAGGAAAATAATTTAATTCCATGCTCGAAGAAAATGAGCTAGGAATAAAGAAATAAAATCCAAGAAAAATCAAATAAAATAGGTTTTGGGTTTATAGGTGGGTCCAAAAGGTGAAATGGGCCTGAGAAATGGGTCAGCGGGCTTGAAACGGTCAAAATGGGTATAAATATGTATTTGTGGGTTTCGAGTGAATAGTAACAGGTCTGGGCACTATTCACTACGGGTTTGGTTACTGTTCACATTGGGTATTTACTGTTCAACACGGGTCGGCTTCAAGGCTAACGGGTCGGTTCACTGTGCTTACCGGGTTTTACCATTTCTCACGGGTGCGGATTTAAGCGTTATCGGGTCAGATGAACAGTAACGGCCTGTTAATGTTCATCTTCAACCTCTCGCCCCCCGCGCGCGCAGAAGAAAACAGGAGAAAACGCGATGGTGATTGGCGGCACTACAGAGAACTGCGACACAAATGGAGACCATGGTTGGGCTCCTAGGGATGCAAGGAACCCATTTTTGGGGTCAGCGACGGCTGGGGAGGTGGCGTTCGTCGGCGACGAGGCCAAGAGCTCAGGACGGTTTTTGGTGGCATAGGGGCTATCGGGGTGTTCTTGCCTAAAATCGACGGTCGTTTACCCATCTAGGGTTACTCAGGAAGGCTTGGGTGGCGGTGGTTCGGGCTAGGGAGGCCGGGATTTGGCTAGCCACGGCAGAGCTCCTCAGCCGAGCAGCGGTCCATGGCGGCAGATAAAGGGAGGGCTCGGAGAGCTAGGGCGAGCTTTCGGAAATGCTTCTGGGGGCTTTAGGGAGCTATAGGCGCAACCAATTAGAGCAAAATGGACGGCAGGGCAAGAATCAAGTGTTTGGCTTACTTTCAATCTTCTGTCGATTGCCGGCAGTGTGGGGGTCACCGAAGCAATTGGGGCGTGGGTGGCTTACCAGGCATTGGTGTGTCTCAACGTAGGGCTTGGGGGCTTTTTATAAGCGCGTTGGGGCGGTCAGCTGCAAGGCGACGTCTCCTTCGAGTTGGCTCGGAAGGCTTCGGGGAGGTTCGCGGCGGGGAGGTCGGCAGGTTGCAGTGGCGTCTCGGTACGGTGTTGCGGCGGTCAACATTTGCAGCTTGTTGGCTGAGAGAGGAATTCGCGGGAGAGACCAGAGGCGGCGGCGGGCACGGCAAATGGCCCGACGCGTGACAAGAGGGGCTAGGGGTGTCAGGGGGAGGCATACGGCTATTGACAGACGGTGCAGAAGTGGCAGCGGCGGGCGAGCGCGAGAAGGCGCGGGAGAGACCGAACGGCTTGGCGGCGAAGAAAGCAGTCGGGCGGCTGCGAAAAATATCGGACGGTGAACAGTAGCAGCGCATTTCTCCTCCGTTCATGCAACGCCAGCAGCGATTAGGGGCGGGGTTAGGTTGAAATTCGTTCGGATTTGGCTAAGGGTCAAGAGAATCAAAATCAAAACGCAATTTGAATTCACTTGCAAAATCCTGTTTTGTTTCACATAAGCTCCAGTACACTACTACTGCAGTAGTACGACGTAGGAGTAGGTTGGAGTACGTTATACAGCCATGCGAAATCGGTGAATCTTCGTCGCGCCGTGAATACACGGCGCGTTCGTGGCCTTGTGCCCACCGTGCCAGTCGGCCAACGGTTTGGGGCGATTGGGCTCGATGTCCGGACCGGCTCGTCGCAACGGCGACTCCGTTCCCGTGTTCGTCTTTGTCCCAACCGCTAGACGCCACGGCGCAACGCTCGCACGGACGCCTCGGCGGCGCCAAGTCCAAGCGGCAAGCGCCGCGCCGGCTCGTTTCACGTCGCTAACGAGGGATTTCGGCTTTTTTTTTTTTTTGCCTAGTTTTGCTCTGGGCCGTGCGGTAGGGGGGCGTTTCGGCCGTTCGTGTAGTAAGGGTCAATTCGGCCATTTGATTTCTCTGGTCTGCATCTGCCGCATGCAGGCCGAAGCCACATTGTGTGGTGCCGAGACGGCGAGAGGAATCTGGGCGTTTCTAAGCTGTTTACGCTGTTACGCGGTAGACATGAAACTGAATTCCTAAGTTGTTACGCTGCTTGGGCCGCGGTTTTGCTGCAAGGCTGCTGCTCCCCTGTCGACTCGACTCGAATATGGAGGCTCTGAAACGGATCTCACTTATTTTTCACTTTTTTTAGAGTATGAGTACAACAATAATGCATATATGTATTTAACATCATACTCACACTTATACACATCCATATGGGTGTGTCTAATATACACGTTTAAAAGTAGACAGAGACCTGAAATCTCCGGGAGCGCCGGCATGCGCTTTGACCACTGAACGAACTCACGTACGTGTGTATACTCATAGTAGGGCCGTGCCGAGGGGCGTGCGCGCCGTGCAAGGGAACAGGGCCCCTAATTTCCAGGGGTCCCAAATTCCGATGGATCCACCAGCTGTAGGCCATCACTCCATCATTAGTTCGTCACCAAGTGCATGCGAACTGCTACCAGCTAGGCCTAGCTAGGGGATCAATTCAAGCCCACGCCGTTAACTTTCGTGATGGATTATTAGCACTGAACGGAACGCAGACAAGCATCAGTCAGAAGTGCAGGGGCAGGACCAGTACGCCTGGAGTCAGCAACAATTCCTAGGTAATTTAATCTTTTCCTTCAATTTGAATCCTTTTTTTTCTAATTTGAATTATTTTTTTCGAGGACATTGAAGAATTCTACTGTCCATATCATTATATGAACTATAATTATCCTTCATATAATCCTTATAAAAAAATTATCGTTCGTATGATAGAGGATTTAACTTAGCTTCAGAAGTGCTATGGATTGATAATTATAAAAGAATATGTACGATTCTTAATATTTCTCATTACTATGTACGTAAGATATGTATGTAAAATTGATAATTACTATAATCCTCATTTTATAGTTTGGTACAGGGCCCTAAATTTTATCGGCACGACCCTGACTCAAAGGCACTATTCACATAAACAGTGCCGAAGGGGGCACTGTTCACATGTACAGTGCTCCCTTGGAAATGCGTCACCTAGGCTCGAAGCCGGATGGGCGAGGTGGCCACCACCTCCCTCAGCCAACCGAGCAAACGCGGGGACACACTTATTTTGCACTTGAGAATCGCTCCAAACGCCTTCAGTTTTTAGCTTCTAAATTTCAGTTTTTATTTTTTTTTGTCTTTTTTTATTTTCCCTTTATTTATTTGCATTGTCCGAAAAGATATAGCAGTGTTTTCCAATTTTATGAATTTTTTTACTATTTTTTATTTTTTAATTCACAAAAGTTAACAACCATTATAGTACTTTTACAGCCACAATACACACAAAAAAGCCATAAGCCTTGTTTTATAAGCAAACTGTTTCCAGTGAGATTTCTCCTAAGTTACGTGAAATTCCTTTATTGTTGTCTAAGGCAAGCAACGATGTGATGAATAACGGATGCCGTCTCGAGACAGGGCCAAAACTTGTTGTCCAGAGGGGGAAAATGTATGGACTGTTCAGTATTCACACGTTATAGTATCGGTGATATTATGAAGAGTTGGAGACCCCCGGCCGGGCTCCAGCAGCAAGGAGGCCACACAGGCAGCTACGGGAGTAAAACTTTTGCTTTTTAGCCTAAAATTTGAAAGTTTTTTACATATGGACCTCTGGAGAAAAGATTTGTAAAAATGGACCCTTCTCTCGGCGCCAAAGCATATGGCGCCCAGGGTACATGTCACGGCGCCATATGCTTTAGCGCCGTGTATTGACACGTCGGAGCCAGGGTGGCATAGCTCGACGCCAAGGCCCACGGCGCCGTGATATGCACGTACGGCGCTAAAGGCCGTGGCACCGTGTACTGACTTAGCCAGTCAAACGTGGTCGCCGTGCCTTGCTGCAAGTCCACCTATCTCGGCGCCAAACATGCGAGCGCCGTACATAGCTTACACGGCGCCATACCCTTTGGCACCGAGATGTGTATATACGGCGCCCGACTGTTTGGCGCCTCTTTTGGCGCCAAACAGCCTGGCGCCGTATATACACATCTCGGCGCCAAAAGGTATGGCGCCGTGTAAGCTACACCTGACAAAAAACAGCAAAACAGCAAACTTTTCTGTAAAACATATGCACATACAGACATACACATACATTCACACATGAAACATCTGAAAACCTAAATAACAACATCGTATAACTATCAATAAGTCTCAAAATACCACATAACTATACAAAAGTCTCAAAATATCACATAAGTCTGAAAATATCACATGTCTATAGAAAAAGTCTCAAAACATCACTGCCTCTTGGCCTTCCCCTTGCCCTTGGCTAGAGCATCACTCCCTGGAGTATACGTGCTCGGGGGACGAGCCGAACGACGAGGCCGCTGCGAAGCCTGAGTAGACGGTGCGTCAGGCATCTACGATATCCCAATCTCGTCGTGGGTAGATGCCTCCTCGTCCTCGTGCTCCTCGTCGACGTCGTCACCCTGCTCCTCCTCGACGTCGTCACCCTGCTCCGCCTCGTCGTCGTCGTCATCGCCCTGACTAAAAGTCGGAGTGCGTGGCGAGCTCCTCGTGGACTGGCGCCTGCCGACGTGTGATGACGACGCTGCATCGGCTGAGCGCTGGGAGGCCGGTGGTACAATCACGTCTGAGCGTGCGCGGCAACCACACCGACCTGCCGCCCGACTGAGGCGACGTCGAAGTCTCTGCAAGTAATGATATGTCATAATTGCATACATGCTGAATCGATCTAACCTAACGAATTATCTTCGTACCTGCAGGAAGTCCCTCAGGGGTGGCTCTCGCTGTCCAGGTGGCCGAGAACCTCGTCGATCTCACGCACCGAGGTTTGGAGAGAAGTCCCCTAAAAAAAATAAGTAAACATAAGTGCGAGATAAACGTGTGGAACCAAAGTATTGCAAATATCATGCTTTCCGTACCACTCGATCGAGAATCGGAGCGGCCTCGACCACTGTGCCCTCCCTCGCACGCCTGTCGTACGCAGTGTCCTCGTCCTCGGACGAAGCGAGGTCCGCGTAGTCGACATCGGTCCACTGCTGCCTCAGCCTGTAGCGCGTGGCAGTGTGGTACCAGGACAAGTAATCCCGGAAGCTGGCGTTACTGTGGGGGTACTATCCGGCTCGCAGTTGTCCTCCATCTTCCTCCACCACTGCACGTACTGTCGGTGGTGATCAGCGAAGTCCGTCACCTTTCGTTGGCGGACCCTGTCGACCCTGTACATATAGCAGATGCCAACAATAGTTGTTAGTACGAACCAAAAGAATTTTAAATTGTTACTTACTTGTGCAACTCAACAGAAGTCGACATCCCCTCTGGGGGGAAGAACTACACGAGGCCGAACTGCCGCGCAACTCTGTGGGGGAGGTGAATCTCCACGGCATAGAAGCAGATCAGCGGACACCTCATCCTCCAAATATGGGAGTCCCTGCGGCACATGGTGCTGAGCGGTAGCGCTAGAACCTGTGGCTCGGAGTAAGGCTCCCAGGACACCTAGTAAGCGAACACACGATTAGTCATGTACAAAAACCAAGAACTGTAGAATAAATAAATGTAGTACCAATTTCTTACCATCGTGGGAGACAAAGTGTCAAACTCGTTGCTGAAATCCACGTACGCCCGCTGAGTAGTCGCGAACGGGACTGACACTGTATCCCACAGGTACGCAACAGTGGGGCCGAGGTCATCCACACCCAGTGGATGCCAAGGCTGCGCCTGGAACACTCGAGGGCGCCCCACTGGAATGCGTGTCCACACCTAGCAAGCGAACATACGGGCAGACACACGATTAGCCATGCACAAAAACAAAGAACTGTAGGAAAAATAAATGCATTACCACACCTGCAGAAGGAAGACGCAGCCACCGATCCAGGAAGGCCTCCACACGTGCCCTCCAGCCCTCAGACACCGCCGGGCAGATCACCGGCTGTCCCTTGATGGGAAGTCCAAGTATCATCGCCACGTCCTGCAGCGTGACGGTCATCTCCCCACAGGGAAGGTGGAACGTGTGTGTCTCTGGCCTCCACCTGTTAGTAGTACAAGGAGAAAAGAATTAGTTACGTACGTAAGAATATAGAAGCAAAAACAAATTGACCCGATAGAGAAAATGCACCTGTCGACAAGTGCGGTCAAAGCTGCGGGGTTGAAGACCGGCATGCCCCGCCGTAATAGGTTAGTGACCGTGTGAAGCCCAGCACGGCGCAGCAGAGGGGTATAGCGGTCGTCGTAGCGCATCAACTGGAACCCATCATGGGTTCGAGGACGAAGTATGGGTATCTCCTGAAAATTGCTATAAAAGTTAGCTGCGTGACCATCAAGTTGAACACATGTACATTTCGACCACACACGTACCCGGCCGTCCTCCGTGAGCCTACCGCGGTGCTCCCTCTCGTAGGACTCGTCTAGCAGGCGGTATCTCGCCATCTTGTGATAAATTTTAGAATTCAATGGTTAAGAAATATTCAAATAAGAAATTTATAAAACATGATTTATAAATAAAAATAATAATCAAATTGAATTATGAAATTGGAATCAACATGAATAATAATTGGAATCAAATTGATTTACCCTTGGTTAAATACATGTCAACAAAGATTAGTAAGTTAATTATGGTATAAGAATAATTAGTGTAAGAATAAACCTTATGATAATAATAAATATTATTTACATATCTCAAAATCCATGGGGCCCCTTTTCAAATAGTGATTATATGATTAAGGTAAATAATTTAAGTATTAGGTCACTAATATTAACTGTAAATACCGAGATATATTTATCAAAGACATTATTGATATATTGACTAAGGGTTAGGTGGACATACAACTTGCCCATGTTGACATGAAATCATCCTATTTGGTATATGAAACCCTAAAAACCTAAAACCGAACACAACCATGTATAAATAATAACCAAACCCTAAAACCTATCCAAATACACAGTACTTCTCTTACATTACGCATATCCATTGCAAACGTAACCTAAAATCGCTCATAATTGAACTAATTTCATCTAGGGATTCAAATCTTGCCCTACGAAATGTACCTCAAATAATCCATATCTATTGCAAAAAATCAAAGGAGGGGAGAGAGTTTACTTTGCTTGCCCGATTTGGAAGCAAAATCGTGAGATTAATCGGTGGATTTGAGAGGATTTGGAGGGGGAATAGAGGGCGGCGGCGGCGGTTTACTGTTAGAACAGAGGAGCAGTGAGGGGGAGCTGGGGGCCGGGGGACGCGCTCGGGCTTAAGTCCCAACGCATGGCGCCACGGCCTTTAGCGCCGTACGTGCATATCACGGCGCCGTGGGCCTTGGCGTCGTGCTATGCCACCCTGGCTCCGACATGTCAATGCACGGCGCTAAAGCATATGGCGCCGTGACATGTACTCTGGGCGCCATATGCTTTGGCGCCGAGAGAAGAGTCCATTTTTATAATTTTTTTCTCCAGGGGTCTATATGTAAAAAACTTTCAAATTTTAGGCTAAAAAGTAAAAATTTTACGCTACGGGACATCGACGTCCTCCGGACCGGACGCCATACCGGCCGTTGCCGCATAAATTCCTCAGTTTGTCCACCAATGATACGAGAAACGAAAGCAACTCCACAATTAAACTTCGCCTCTCCTGCTTGTTGAGAGGCCAATGCTTGGATACGGACAGCAGTGGGGCTGCCTACCCAAGATGGCTTTAATGGTCTTGATGTGTACATCTTGTTTGCACCCATACACTGAGAGATCATTAGGTTCACCTGACGCTCAACTGCTCCAAATTCCATTATATAGTTTAAGGGAATTGATTCTGTGTTACTGAATAGCGTCTGTTTCTATAAAATAATATTAAAAATGCTCTTTCTATTATATGTCATCGAGTTGTACTGAAATTCAATTATATGCTACTACCGTTAGTTGACCATTAGGGAAGAGCGTTATCCTCTGAAAAAGATCAAAATACCTCTACCAAAAGACCAAAGATCAGATTTATTTAAAATAGCAAACAATCTCTAAAAGTTATGAAAATTCACAGGATGTTGCTCAATATGTCAGTGAGCTAGAAAAATTTTAAGGCACTGTTCAAAGAAAATTTTGAGAATTTCAATTTAAATGCTAATAAAGTCTACTATTTACAAACAGAGACTAAATGAGGTCTTAAAATTTTCAAAAAAATCTCACATGCTCCTAAGATGTGACATAGCTCACAAAAATTATGATTTTACATTTTTCTACAGTGAATTTGTCCCGGTTTAAAAAATAGCTCAAATAGTCTGATTTTAGAGCTGAATTTCAAAAAAGGAACAAATGGAAGGGTCAGTTTATGAAATTTTATATTTGAGTTGTACACTGCTCCAATGATCCACCAAAAAATTTAATATTTTTGGCTAAGCCAATTTGCCCTATATTTAATTTTTATCATAGAGACAGATTTGAACTAAAGGCAAATTCATCTTTTTCTAGGGACAAGCGTACCTAATTGATAGCAATGGTATATAATTGAATTTTGGTGTAATTCGATGGCATATAATAGAGACGATGTTATTCAGTGATATTTTATAGAAGCGAAGCGAACGCTATTTAGTGACATAAAATCAATTTTCTTATAGTTTAGTCATGATCAGTTCCTTATCCACTGATACCACACTATCACTAACTTTTGCTATGCGTTTTGCAAGATTTTCGGTCTCATCGAGTCCCAAAATCGAAGTTCTCATAGTCTAGTTTTTGTCTATGATGAGTGTGTCATATATGCAAATCGGGAAGTAAAAAAAGAAGTGATAGGGACGGCATGATTGTGCAGTGAATCTAATTTTCGCTTGTGCGATGTAACTTTGCGTGATGTCCATTGAATCTCAAAGGTGCTTGCATCTTTACTGGAATAAACCTGAGTTTGAACAATCATTATGTAGACTTTACCAACCAAGTATATGTCAAGCATATTCTTGTGGTATCACTCAATAGTACATGTCTCGATATCATATCCACTGGAAAGTAACTCACGTTGTTGTTTTCTCCGCCACCACCAAATCTTCGAGGTTGTGGATTGAAAAGTACTAATAAGATGACGAGCTAAACCAATTGCAAGATTTGGCGAGAAACTGTGGCAGGAGATCAAGCAAAAATAAGAGTAGCTAGGAGTTACAAATTAAAGTGTTTATAATTATTGGGATATGGGATAAACTACACTAACGTAAATTAAAATTTCTACCACGTAAACCAGGAAACTATATAAGTAAAAAAAATCATGTATCGCTACTACTAGACGAATAGTGTAGCGGAAGAATGGTTGAAATAGATCGGTTCAACGTAGCGCACGTCGGTGAAGTAGAAATAGTCGATCTCCACGAGCCAACCATCCCCTTCTCATAATTGTTCCAATCAACACTATAATTGCAGCAGCGCCTTTACTGAAGTCCACGCATCTAAGGAGAAACATCGTAAGCTACTGTACTAACTAGCACCTACACGCACGGTAGTGCCTATGTTAGACCATATGGATGGTCATGAATAAAGTGATGATGAATAATAGACATTTGGATTGCTTTGGTTTTTACGTTCGTAAAAGGTTCGGTCGACTGCAATCAAAGTTTTTGAGGCCGAGTGGTTTTACTTAGCTATGAGTGGTTATGTGATATATCATAGGCGATTAGGATTAAAAACCATATATGATGTCAGCATACATCACAGACGGTTCTTATTAAGAACTGTCCATGATATGTCATAGACGATTAGGATTAAAAATCGTCTGTGATGTCAACATACATCACAGATGATTTTTAATCCGAACCGTCTATGATAATACCACATCTCCGATCTGTGACATCTCTCCTAGGATTTCGATCTCACCCATCAATTCTCTTCGCATCGAATGATAGGCATCGATCTCCTTCCACCTTTCGTCCCTTATTACTCCCCCCTCTCTTTCCCCCAATTTCACTCTTAAGAACCAACACTGATGATGACATTTTCTGCTACTCCTAGTTCATCCACTCTTAAGAACCAACATAGATGATGTCAACTTCGCATTGTTGAATGTATCTAGCTACTTGTAAGTTGTAACATATTCCATATATCTTTTTGGGATAGTTTAGCATTTTTGGGATGGATTTTACTAACGCAAGCGCATGGATAACCACCCTTCTCACAAAAAAAAACTCAAAACATATAGGACTGTGTACCCTCTCGCTTGTGCTGCATTGCCATTTTGCTCTTTATACTGTTTTATACTAAATAAATCGAGAGAAGCAAGGAGCATTGCATGCCACTATGATCTTCAAAGGTGGTTCACTAAATTAGAGTTCAGTTGGGAAAGGCAGCCAATTTGTTTATCAACTTTATTAATTGTGTAACTAATAAGCCGGCTTGGTCCATACGTCACCATAAATATGTAGTATTATCTGCAAACATGCCGTATGGTATCCCTTAACCAATAACCATGATGAATACGTTCATTAATCTAAATATTTTTTTACCATATAAGTATGTTGAGCATTACTGGCTGACCTATTCACACTACTATCATTTAACAAGCACCAATATGTTCATATTTAGTCATTCTCTGGCACACACACTTCATTAAAATTGGTTTGCCAGCAATAACTAATAATCAAAGGATTGAAATTAAATGATAAATGCATTTACAAAAGCATCGTTTGTTAGATAAACACCCAGAGTAGACCACGGAATTGGAAGCAAGGATACCACTGGCATTTGCCAATTTCCATTTGTGTCCTCACACGAGGGCCGTTCAGCGTTCGCCCCCAGCCATACACAAATACACATGACATGCCCAAAGGGCAAAATTGTCATATCCGCCGATAACGATCTAATGATCCTACGCCACAATATACACAAATTATAAATGTCTCTATAATGATAAGTGCAATTCCAATGCTGCCCTCCGCCGCCGCCTCGGCGACGCCACCGCCGCGGTCACCTCACCGTCCCACAGCCTCACGACGCTGCCGTCGAGCGCCCCCATGTCGACGTGACGGTACCACCCCAGGTCACCCGTCCACCTCACGGCCATCTCCCTCTCCTCCCAGGGCGCCGCCGTCAAGGCCGTCGACCTCCTTACTGAAGCCGTCCCTCTCAGCACCCTCTGCCCCTCGCCGTCGACGCACACGCCGTCTTCATCCCTGTCTGCACATCTCTTGACGCCGTCCACTACTCCTTCGTCGCTGTGAGCTCCTGAGCCGCCGTAGTACGCCGTGAACCGGACCTTGGATGGCGTGCTGGGCTCTCTCGGGGACGCCGGCTCCGCTGGCTCGGCCGGAGCCGGCCGTGGCTCATCACTGACAGGCGATGGCAGAGGCGGCGGCTGCTTGTCGTCCACAAGGGCGCTGCGGACACCGGCGCCGGGTTTGTTGGTGGAGCCGACCGCGCGGATGCGCCAGAGGCCGACGGCTGCTGCGAGAGCGGCGACGAGCCAGGCGCAGAGCGAGCCGACGGTGGTGGCAGCGGCCGGGAGGGAGTAGAGGCGGAGGGCGATGGGATCCGCCGGCACCATGTCGAGGAGCTCCATTCGCGGCGGGTGGTGGTGGCGAGGTTCCGGCAGTTCAAGAGAGGAGGTGGGTTTGGTGTTGGTGCGACGGTGGTAAGTGTATATATAGGCGGCGGAGTGAAAATGAAGGCATTTAGCTGCCCGGAATTGTTGCCATTTTCACTTGTGGTTTAGGTTTCGTACCAGATGTTTTTTTATTTTACAATCAAGTACTTGTGATTATAGAGGCACTCTTTAGCTCAAGATTAGTATTTTATTTGTTGCAGTAAATCAGTGAATGGAAAAAAAAGAGTAGTGCTACAAGTAAAGTAACCTAAATTTGATTAAGATGAGCGCTAGTGCGGACCCAGAAATTTTTTTAAGCATAATCAAATCCACTGTATAGTTTGCTGGCGAGTTATGAACATCACTACTATATCCAAAAACACACACTACATGCCTAGGCTCGCTGGGAGATGGTTTCGCCACTGGTGAGCGCTCACATATATGTACCAAGAAAATTGTGCGTCCTTGTAGTTTTTTTTTCTGGTGATGATTAATTACATAGTCTTGAATCTGTATACGTTTATCCTTAGCGTAGTTGAGCTAATGGACCATTTGTCACTCACTTTCTTCGATGGTATAGAGCATTGCTCGAACTTTAAATTTTATTTTATTAGTAAAAATAAAACAAGAGTTGAGGTGTGTGCTTGTAAAAGAGAAAGGCTATCAGGTAATTAGCTGTTAAACGTAACATCTGGGGCAAAGATCCTTCAGAAGTGGCATCAGTGGGGATCTAATAGGGAGATGCTAAGTAAGATACCATTTCTCCAAGTTGGGAAAATAATTAGGACGCCAGCTTGAGAGCGTCGTTCCGTTCTCAGCTCGTGGTCGGCATGGGGACACGTGGATGGCTCTGATATGTGGATCTCGTGGGCCTGAGATCTACTACGTGGTTTCTGTGGGCTAGATATGTCTTGGAGGAATCTTGATGTGTGGCATTTGAGAGGTTTGGAGTTTTTTTTTTCAGTAAATCACACCAAATGTTATCAATTCTTCCACCTGCCAAACCTCATTTCAAAATTGAGTCATTTGATTAGTTCATTAAGGTCCGTTCATTATTAAGTGATCAGAGAAAATGTTGCAGCAAAGACTTACACAACAACATGTGAGAGTGTTAACGGATCGAATAGTCTAAATATGGCTACCGAATAAAATGGATAATAAAAAGATGGTTGATATTTTTTGATATGATTGATATTTTTTAAGTCTTAATATATCAAATACGAATTAAATAATACCAAATAAAATAAATAATTTAGATTTGATTGATACCTCTAACAACATGAAGCAATTATAGAGAGATCCGGGTGCAGTTTGCAGCAAAGCACGATCCAATGGGACTCTGTGCGCTAAGCGTGGTATATAGTCTTCGATTTTCCAAACTCCGTACGAGCGGTCTTGGTTCGCATCCGCTGATGGGGTAATAATGGTACTGTTTTTTATTTGGTCTATCAGTGTTTTTTAAATTTTTAATTACTCTTAACAATCATTATTTATTACATTAATAAATTATAATAAAAAATTATAAGCCACACCCTGACGGGCTCCTTGCCAGCAAGGCAGCAACCGCTCCGTACGCCGCAGCCAGGAGCGGGCCCAGCAGGTAGTCTATATAGGCCCAGGACTACCCTGCAACAGTACAATTTGGCCCAAAAAAATTTTGGCCCAGGAACCAGGCCAGCGCCCATCCGCCTCCAGTCCTCCACAGACCACAGGCTCCGCCAGGCTCTCGGTCTCTCCGCCAGACCGCCAGTCCGCCTCCGCCTCCGCCAGGGCGCGAGGGCGGCGCGGCACCGACGCTGGCCGGGCGAGTCCTGTGGGCTGTGGGTGGTGGCATCCGCCGTCCTGGACTCCTGGTGGCCCGTGGACACTGGCCTTGCTCCCACCTCCCGGCTTGCTGTGTGATTGTGTGCTAGTTTGCTACTGTGCTGTGCTTTCACTGATTGTATGTATGCTATAGTCTTGCACTTTTAGTTAGACTAAATATTTTAATGCTAAATGGTTAATATGATCATTTTTTTAGATCTACAACACACATTAGCACTGAATTGAGAGGCATGAAGAGGAAGAGCGGAAGTATTGCATTGCTTTTTCAGAAACATGAAGCAAAAAAGATTGTATCTTGTGCTCCACCACCACCAATTTCAGCTTTAGATGAACAAAAAAATACTTAGACTTGCAAGTTTTTATCCCAGAGACATTGCAAGCTCTGATCTCATGAAACTTGAACTCCAACTTGATACATATATTGATGATATGAGAGAGAATGATAGATTCAAAGGCCTGAACAATCTTGGTGAGCTCTCTATTAAGCTTGTTGAAACAAAGAAGCATGATCTTTATGATTTGGTGTACTTGCTCCTCAAATTGGTATTGATCTTACCGGTGGCAACAACAACTGTTGAAAGAGTATTCTCTGCAATGTGTCTAGTGAAGAATAAGATGAGAAATAGAATGGGTGATCAGTTATTGAATGATTGTTTGGTCACTTTTATTGAGCGTGATATCTTCTCCAATGTCAGCGAGGATGACATAGTTCACACTTTCATAGCCATGAAGAAGCGGAAAGCAAAAGCCTTAAACTAGTGATGCAATCTTCTATTTATGTAAGACCTTATATTACCTTTGAACAATTTATATTATCAGTTATGCAAATTTCGAACTTATTTGTTGAATTTAAGATATTATGAGATCTTTTAGATATATTATGTTTTGTACCGAACCGTTTACCGAATTTTTGTATTAGATTATATCAACATTGGATAACAATTTTTTAGTTAGACATACCCTGAATTCAAATCCTGGGTCCGCCACTGGCCGCAGCCTTGGGATTTCGCGGGCAGGCGGCAGCAATATCTAGCTACCGTCGCGTGCACGGTGTGCATGTGTTAGGGTCGTGCGTCTCACGCTCGATCCGCGCCCGTGCGCTGGGATCGGGCTGTCCGCCAATCGATCGGTCGTGAAGTGGCGGCCCCGCGCGCCCGCCGTACGTAGGCCCCGTTTGGCAGAGCTCTAGCTCTAGAAAATCTGTAGATTTCCTAGAGCTGGTCATCTGTAGCTCTAGGAAATCCTGGATCTAGAGTTGCAGGCATGTTAAGTGCATTTACATGACTCATTTCATTTATATTATATATTAAATAAAAATATTTAAATCATTTTAATTTAGTCAACAAACTACAGATCCAGCATAGATCTCGGAGCTAGAGCTGTGCCAAACGGGGCCGTAATAACATCGATCTCGTGCGTTCTTGCGAGCGCTGCCTTGTTGTCTGCCCCTCGTACAGTGTCATTTTCTCGTCGAAACTGCTGCTACTCCTAAATGGTAAGTCTCCATTTTCATTTGTTCACGACTATTCGTATATGTCTTATAAATTTTAGCTTAAAATTTTAAATTTTGAATGTTTGTAAGAAAAAAATATGGGGAGATATACTTATATGCGATTTAGATCAATATAGATAAAGTCGAGACAGTATCTACTTAATCAATTTATAGACTTCGTTTTTAAAAAATACTCTATTTAAAAGATAATTATTATAAAAAATCAAATTATAAGTCTAAAAAAACCCACTCAACATCTCCGATTCTCCCCTCGGCTCCCTGAGCATGTATAACGTCTTTTTTCAGCACGGGCATTGACGAAAATGGAAGGTTGAAGGTTCTCCAGGCATTCCTTGTAAAGACGTCCGCTCTAATCATGACATGACTGCGCCATTTCAGCCCTGACATTGATCGATCGGGAGGCTGCCTAATGGATGTGGTGCGCGCACGGCAATGACGACGTGCGACTGCTCGGTCTGCCTGTCGTGCTGGATGATGCGTACACCGTGCATGACCGGTGTACGCTCATGAATACGTGTCAAAGCCAAAGGGCCTCCCGGAAACAGCTCATCATCATCTGTACCTACCAATGCTGACGCCCGCAAGCACAGCCCGTGTTTTCTCGTTCAGGGAGCCAGGGGTTCTCTCGGCCTCTCGGGCAAGGAGCCGGGCAAATAAGCGACCCGTTCATCAACTCGGCCTAACAATATCCGCGAGCCGATTTTCCATGGGCCGGGGACGTGATCGCGGATGACTTCCAGTATCCTACTTTCGATAGGTTGGGGGGGATCTAGGGGGCCGCGTTTCGTTGGGTGATGAACGGCCCAGGAAGCCGTACAAGGTTGGCCAGGCTCTGCTCGTGCACGCAGCAAAACAACAATTTTTTTTCTTAAGAAAAAGCTAAAAAAACAAACGCAGTACTACTGCATGTAGGTGCAAGAACTAAAGAAGCTAGTTACCTGCCACGAATCTTCAGATATACTAATCTCATAGGCGCCGCGCCAGCCACCGTGTGTACCGAAGTAAAAGAGACGATAATTCGTGAGGAGTTTTTTTAAAAAAATCGAGGGCACATGTGTATTTTCGAAAAAGGTAAAGGTCTTTTTCGTAAAAAATCGAGGATCTGTACGTAATTTAGAAAACCGCGGGGCGCTATCTTGCAAAGTGGAGGGGTGTTTTCAAAAAAAGTGTTTTAAAAAAACTGGCAGGGACCTTTTCGCGAGAACCAAAGACCGTTACGTAATTTCGGGAAAACACAGAGACTTTTTCGCAAAAACAGGCACCCGACCGTACGAAGATTCGGCCGCCACGCGCCGGCCGGAGCGCGCGCGCGGGCGACGTGGCTGCCTCCTTCGCGCGGGAATTCCCCCGCTCGTAATATGGGGATTATTAACGCTCGGGGCATCTTTATCTTGTTCTGTCTTCTTCGCTTCTCTAGACCTCGGCCGGGACATTACACACACTTATGACAGGGTGCAAGTGAAGCAAGCTCCGTCCAGTCCGTTGAGCAAAAGCCTGAAAAGGGTTCCCCGCCTTCTGGCCCAACCCGTAGTGTGCATGATTCCAATGCCAAGTGTCGTGGCATAAGATATGGGAAGCATATCTAGTGTGAATAGTTAATTCAGTGCTAAAGTGTAAAAGGCAATGTCAGTCATTGGATCTACCTCCAGTGGCTAGAATGTAGACGGCAAACTTATGCCATTTTGCAAAAAAAAAAAACCTCTTCCTACTAATGCCGTTTTGCCTGTGCAGAATGGTGAGAAATCTCAGTACTGTTCGTTGTACTCCAGTGATGGCTTTCGCCTTGGAAGCCGGCAAGAGAATACACTGACCGACGCATTGAATCAGGCCCGGCCCTGAGGGGGGCGAGCGGGGCGGCCGCACTGGGCCCCCAAAATTTAGGGGCCCCCACTCATATACATAGTATATGTACGAGTATGCTGTACGTGAATACGTCTTCCGAGTTCCGATTTTCCAAATTCCAGGCCAGCCGACTCCTCGTCTTCTCGTGTGTGTGTGTGTGTATGTGTGTGTGTAGATTTATATTTAGATATTTATATTAGGGCCCCTATTTCTAGTTTCGCCCCGGGCCCCTAAAATCCCAGGACCGGCCCTGATTGAATGTTGCACCCGCCAACGTCGCCGCTGTAGACTCCGACTTGGCAACCTCCCGACGTCCTCTCCTCGCCATCCACCGTCACTGTCGGGGTTGAAGCGGAAGTCACTGGTGCCGACGCTCTCAAAGCTCCCATTCTGGACTCCCGAGAAGGCGGCGGCACAGGGTCGATTAGGGTGGGTCTCTCCCATTGGTGAGGAGCTGCCTCCGCGAGTGGGTATGATCTCGTGTAGCGTGATAACTACTCCATGTGCGCATTGTGTGAAGGTTGCAGTGGCGGCCTCAGAGGGTGGTTCCACGCAGAGCACGCTAACGAAGAGCGTGTCGAAGGCAGCGTATAGCGTCGGAATGAGCAGGTCAAGGCTACTAGGCGGGGCTAGGGTTGGAGTTGTCTATGGCGTCAAGGAGGACACCAGTGTCATTTATGTCAGTGACGGTGGTATGGAGGTGTCATATTTTGAGCTTCGGGAGGACTCCTTGTTTTTTGATGGAGAACAATGTGTTGGTGTGATCGGATCTATGTGGCGAGTCGTGTGGGAGTTTTTTGCAAAACGGCGTAAGTGGAAAGGGATATTTCACTCGTCGGCATCCTAGCCACTCGAGATAGATCTGACGGTCAACGTTGCCAATCATACTAGATATGCTTCTATATATATGATGCGCAACAATTTTGTAGCGGGCGACGACGGAGCACGGGACCTGTAACCTGTTGTCACGTGCCGGCGTCGACACTATTACACCGGCCTCGAAGCCTCAGCCCCGCGGCCGGGCTTCGGCGATGTCGCACAACAATCGCGCGTCCTCACGGCGGCGTGTGCCGCTTTGATCGGCACGTACTCTTGGGACGCGAGGATGTGCACGGGTTTAAGCCGGACTACATGCACTTTGGGACGGCGTGTCGATTAGTCTCACTCAAGAGTCAAGAGAACTCTATCTACACGGAAGGTCTTTTAAGCGCCAGTTGTACCAGTACAGAAGTTCGGCGCCCTCAGCTCACCAAGATGCCTACTGCAGTAGCATCACAACGAGTCTCACCATGGACAGCTCGCCAGTCTTCTTGCATCAGCCACACCTAATTACAAATGACCTTGGCCTCTCCATGGTCGTCATTTACATTTAAACTGCGCACCCCCTTGTTGCACTTTGGGACGGCGTGTCGCTTGGGAGGAGCCATTTCGACTGGTTTCTGGACTGTCGCACAAAGCGGCGGCGCGCCCAACTTTTGGCAGTTGGCACGCACGGTTGCGTGTCGCTTCACAATTCACAAACGCGCGGCCGCAAATCTGACCTGAAGAACACGAGAAGATATGCCCGACTTGAGGTCGCTGCTTCACATGCACTGTGCAACTGCTTGTTCGATATAGAGCAGACATCGTCAGTGCTCAGAACTGATCGATTGGGCTTAAGCTTCTGGCTTCCAGCTTATTTTTTACTATTTATAAATTTTATCTTTATCTGAACTTTTGACTTTTTGTTGAGCTTTTTTGCCGTTTCTTTTTTTCCGTATTTGTTTTTATTATACGTAATGGGCTAACATATTTTTTATATTTTTAAATTTTTTTAAATTTAATTATGCTAAATAAGCCTCTGTCAGGTACAGTACTTTTTTCAGCCAGCTACAGTGTTTTCAGCCATAAGCCATGAGCTTTTAAGTCCAACCGATCACCACCAGGCTAATTAACCGCCTGGGATACTGTTACATTTTTTTTCTCTGACTTAGTGGTTGTCGACGCATGGATTGCTGTCGAATCGAAGTTTCGAGTCCCGTACATTCTCTGACCCAGCGATATGCTCGTTAATTTCTAAGTATGTGAAGTTCTCTTTTGGTATACGTAGCGTGCCGGCAAAAACAATGAAGCAAGCGCTAGATCACGAAACACAAAACTCTTCGCGTTCGTTTGGACGAGCAACGCAGTTGTTGGACGTCACAGCACACCATTTTTTTATGGTGATGTTAACCATGCTTCAGCGAATAGCACACAAGCAGGACACATTGACTTTGCGGCTAGTTTCATGTCGTGAACATTTTGTTTTCGTCCTATATATGCCTACTCGGATCCTCCTAAGCTTTTTTGACAGAGAAATCCTGCATTACACGATGTAGTTATTGATTGTTTGGTTATTTGTACTAAGTTGTACATATATGGGATGGTTTAAGAAAAAGTCATTTATGGGCATGATTGCTTGCAATGAACCATAAATTTGAGGAATATTATCTCTAAATGCTAAATTATCGCATTCAACAAAAACAATTGAATTATATGGTACAAGACCATCCCATCACATTCAATCTCATCCTACCAATCAAATAACACCTAACTAGAAAGAATCGTTAGTATAGTAGATATGTCAATATAAATTAGCTGGGCACATAGCACTGGTGTGTAGAGGTGCAATTGGACCGAAGTCAAATGGATATTGTTTATACTGTATTCTAACATATATTTTTTCTGGATTCAGAGTTGGATACGAATACAAATTTGGAGTCTTTGAAGTTTCAGATATGGTATCATTGGGATAGATACATGACGGTTTCGGATTGAAAACGGATAATATAGGCAGACAGTATGTGCATATATAAAGAAATATACAATGAACCATACCACCATCACTTTAAACCTTCAACTGGCAATAAATTCATCTAGATTACTTAAATATGAAGCCAACACAACACAAATTCAATATAAGCAATAAATTAATACATAAGTTCAAAGATAGAGCCAGATTGGAACAGCTCATGCCCTTGTTACCCACGAGGTATGCCTTAGAGATCATGTAAATGAACCTAACTACTTGTGCAATAAGCCGAAGCTGTTACACAAGCCATGCTTTCATGTCCTCAATGTATGTGAGACTGTAGGTATGGATCCTTCGAACTTCATATCCGAGTACTTCTTCAAGGAGAGGGTGTGCATACGTGGTGTGGCAAGTTTAGGGGGTTCAGGATTGTGGGGAACTTCGCCACCTTGGATATTGCAGGGAGAACCTAGATTCCAGATGTTGACATACTAAAGGGTGGGAAGAGTCAGTGATAGAGCCGGCGTATTACAAATGATATGGACGAAGTGCAAGCTGGAGCACCTGGTGCACGCTGAGGGTGATGCGGTCAGGAGGGGCACACAACTAGACGATGCAAGGCATCTACTGATCACTAGGTAGACCGGGATGGTTTCTATAACTAGTTGTTGGAGACTACAAATAATTATCTATTGTAATATGTACTTTGTTAATTGGCAATTTTGACGTGCGTACTATCGTACTAACTGTATCGTACATTGCATGCACCATTTGTACAATTGTTATGTTACTTCCCTCTTTTTGGTAATGTAGTTAGTATTGTGTTGGTAGCCTAGTATTATTTCCTTTGTTTATCTACAAGTTCTATTTACTGTTGCTTTGCATTTGATGTTTTTTGTTCTGTAAAAATGCTAACTTGAATTCATTTTATAGGTATGGCTCGTGAGCTTCACAGATAAGATTAGCCTTATGGCCTATTGGACGAGCATGTCGTTTGGCTGCATCGCGCTTCCCGTTGGCTCCCACCTCCAGGGAGCGTAGAGGGGCCAGCTGACTTGGGGGTGGTCCACACACGCACACCTCAAGTGGCCTGGAGACTAGAACGACGCTGGACAGTTAGGTTTGCACTTCGGCAATGTTGTGTTCATGCCATAAGTAGGTTGCGTGCTGATCTTTTTTTACTTCACAGGCTGCGTGATGCCAAGCTACTCCCTCTCACCTAGATGGTGCAGGCCACTGACGAGGATGGACCGGCCTTGCCTATAGGTGGGGACATCGGCACGAAGTGATCATGACACTTCCCATTCGATCGCTCTCTGCTGATAGTTTTGGTGGACCGCTGGCAGTCGGAGATGCACACTTTTCACCTCCTATTCGGGGAGATGGCTCCTACTCTATAGGACGTCTCCCTACTACTCAGCCTTCCTATCGTGGGAGCTACTGCTTTCCTACCGGAGGCCCCGATCGGCTGGCGCGTAAACCTACTGGACAGATTCCAGGGAGTCCTTTCGCCTGGTGCCACGGAGTAGTATTACGTCTTCCCACTGAGTCAGACACACGAGGCCGTCATTTAGGTGGCTCTCACATTTCCAGGTATGGGCTGACGCCCTTTTTGTTCGATCTTCCATGCTCTCATTTCTGTTGTACTGTACTAATAACTTTTTAGTTGTATTCAAGTGGAGCAGATGGACCCGGCCGCAGACGAGCAGCAGGTCTCGTGGCACTTGGAGGCGTACTTGCTGTGGCTATTTGGTTGGGTTCTCTTCACCACCAGCCATGGCAACTCCATCAACGCACGCCTTGTCACTCACGCTAGGGCCATCGCCAAGGGTGAGGCCCCCCAGATCAGCTGGGGTTCGCCCTCCCTTGGTGTGACCTATCATGGCTTGTGTGACATGTGTGGCAGGACAAAGGTGAACTCGGTCCTCACAGGGTGTCCGCTGCTACTGCAGCTGTGGCCGTTCGAGTGTTTCAGCCTCGGACGGCCCATGCTCAAGGACATGACTCTGTACATGGCCGAGATGTACCCCAGGGGTGACATCAACCGGCCTACGATGGGTTCTCTTTGGTATCGTAGACGGGTAAGTAGTTTGATTTGCAATTAATTTCTTTGTATTAAGGATGATTGTATGTAACAACTATTGTTCCTTGCAGGTACAGTTCATTCACGTCCAGGTCATGCGAGCATATCTGCCCTTCGTGGAGCAGTTGGACCGCCTCACAAATGACGATGAGCGCTAGGAGCCATACTCACCTGCGGCATTGCAGAGCTGCGCTTCTGACGACCTGTTCTCGCTCCGCTAGTGCGACTGGGCTTTTTGTCTGACGTGCCGGAAGCTCGTGTATGACATCTTCGTTGAGGACTACGGGCACATCGTATGATGCACCAGTTCAGTTTAACATCAGGTCGTTCTAGTACCAGTTAGGTGATCGTGTGACAAGCGTGAGTGACCACCTCATAGGACGCTCCTTTTACTGCTAATTCGTTTGACGACTTGTAACAAAATGCTACCTCCTGCAGGCACTCTAGGAAGGGAGTCAAACACGGCACGGATTGGATGACGAAGATGGAGGAGTGGACAACATAGTGGGAGGGCGCGCCGCAAGATTGCATGTAGGAGGCCACTCCCTACGACAGTAGCGCGTACGGCGAGTACCTACACTGGTACCAACCTCGGATACGTACCAGGCTGGTACATGTTGTCGACTCGTCCGCAGCACATGTCGCAGCATCGACAGACACATACCCCACGCACCTCACGCAGGACGCTCACATCATGGTATGTTACATCAAATTTGTAAATATTCCCTTATGGCAATGTCACTAAGAGGATTGACCTTTTCGTGTTTTCCTTGCAGGCTGACATCGGTGCTGCGATTTGGAGGGAGTCTCACACCATGGCAGATAGGATCACCAGTGATGTGGAGGTGACATAGGATAAGGTGGTGCAGGCTTTGCATCATGTGCAGGCCTTGGCTTTGCATCATGTGCAGGCCCTGTTGTCATGCAATAGACAACCGGAGGTCCGCACCCCCTCACCCGGTGCACACACAATGTGTCCATTAGGGCTACCCCTTCCAGCATGGCACTGTGCGGGGGGGGGGGGGCTCTACATGGCCACGTCCTACACCACCTTAGCCTGACAAGGCCGGGGGCTCAGGTTGGGCACAGCCCCTACACCACCAGTGCAGCAGTTTGCCCATCCTCCGTACTTCTCTAGCTTCACCACGTAAGGCGGTAAACCATTCCGTATGTCCCTCCAGGCGACTTTGACCACACCATGGCACTAGCGGAGGGTACGCTTTGCCTCTGTTCAGTTTTCTCTCATCCCTTTATCTGACGAACTAACGATATTTGCACTGCAAGTCTTATACCCCTCGACGAGGGATGTGGGGTCTCCCCGGGCCAGGATGACATGGACTAGTACTTTTCGGACTGGGCCAGCCAGGTGACAGGCTCACACCTCAGGCCACACTCTTGGAGGTTCTCTTCGGGAGTATCCTTAGTAGTGGCCACACAGGTGGCGTTGCAGTCGACTCCTCCGACTTTGGGACATGTGCAATGGTCTTCTAACTATCTTATCTAGTCGGGGCACCGACACTCGGTGCTGAGGAAGACGGCCAAGCGGGGCCATATGGGAGGACACAGATGTAGAGACAGAGGTGGCCAGGGTGGCGACGGAAGGGGGCTGGGGATGCTGTTGAGGGGCGTAGTGCAGGTTGTACATTTGTTGTTCATGTACTACTTACATTTATTATTTACTAAGTGATGTTTGCAATATTGTTACAATGTTAGTTGTACTTCTCTTTATGATGTTTGTTTATTTGATCCGTGTTGATGCCCGTACCACTCAATTAATGGCACCTGCACCGACGCCCGCACCACTAGAAAAGTGCACTCAATTAGTGGCAACGGCACCAACGTTCAAACCATTCGATTACATGCTTATAGGTGGAATGAGCCTCGTGGTACCTACATGGAGTGTTGCAGAGGGGGTCACTTCAGACGTGGCTAGCCATCGTTGAATTGGTAAGCACATATATAACTAGGGTTCACGCAGCAGCATGCTGTATTGTACGAACTTCCTATATTGATGACCTCCTCGTTGCCCTTCTCGCGCTACATCTGCTGACGGAGGTTATCATTGTGCTCTTCGAGACTTTCTATCCGTGCCTCCAAGTCAATGATTCACTTCCACAATATATCCACGTACCTCGCAACGTACTGTTCTTAGGGAGGATTAATACATTGCACGAGGTTGCATTTAGCCATTTGCTAGAAAAGAATGTTAGCATCAAAACTCTATTAGCAATACTATAAAATAGACGATTGCCTAATTGTACCCAGGAGTGTGGGCATCAGAAGAAACATCGCCCGCCATCCAAATGGCTCTCCGCCGCCTGCACGACCGTGTCCTCCATGTGTCTGCATTTTGGCCACACTGGCTGAGCACGCCTATTTGGTAATAAGCGGTAGTTAACGCTGAAGTCCTCCTTCCTTTCGAGCGGATGGTCCCCCTTGGTGACCCATGTTTGATTAGCCCCTCGGTGTCTGTCATGGTATCTTACTCTAGAACGAAGAAGATAGTTTTTCCTACTATCAATGGCTCAAACATGCATTTTATAGCCCGTGGGGTGTCGCGGTGTGCTTTATGACACAGAGCAGCTTTGCGCAGCGACATGATGAGGCAGTTTTGTGCCGCGACATGACTACACGGGCCAGCTTTACGTAGTGATATGACCACACGGGCCAGCTTTGCGCACTGAGAAGACCAAAGGGTATAGTTTTGCGCAATGACAAGACCATATGGGACAGCTTTGCATAGTGACAAGACCATATGGGCTAGCTTTGCGCAGCGATAAGACCACAGGGTGCAGCTTTGCGCAGTGCAAAGATCTGACTGGCTAGCTTTGCATACCGACAAGACCACGCTGGGTAGCTTTGCGTAGTGACAAGACTACATAGGCCAGCTTTGCGCAGTGACTACACCAGACGGGGCAACTTTATGTAGCGAAAAGACCACACGGGGCAGCTTCATGTAGCGAGAAGCCACATGGGGCCTATAAAAGGAGGTGGAAGAGATTTTAGAGAGAATACTACACAATCAAACCCAACACTACACTGAAACTTGCTTCACCACACTGGGATGGACAAGAGGCAGAAGAATCAATGTGATAAGATGATGAAGCAATGGGAGGAGACCCACGACCTAGCAATGTTTGCTGCCGACCGCGACGAAAAAACAAGGGCTGATGCGACTCAGGCTGAACAAACCGAGTGTGCTACGAGGCCAGCTCCCCGCAATGATGTCACTCGTAGTAACAAACCCCATCCCGAACGTTCCTACCAAGTGTTCGCCGCAACACCTACCCGAGGGGGAGACGTCGCCCCTTTGTTGGTGCCGGGACTAGTGCAAGTTTTTCAAGTCTAAGCACCGCCTCAGCCTGGGTATGCGTTACTGGGTTGCGCAAACTATTCCAGTGACAATCCCAACCACCGTCGGGACATCACCAGCTATCGACAGCCGGTAAGGACCAGTTACACTGTGTTCCCTTACTTTTTCTCCTTAAAAGTACACACTAACCCTTCCCGTGTACCCACGGTCCTCGGAACCCCTATGTGGCTACCACATATAGATTGATCTTGAGATCCACCCAGAGGACCAGTGGCTCTCGACTTTGAGGAGTAGAATATCAAAAGGTCCTATAAGATCCAGGAGGAGGAGCGCCACAAGGACGAGCAAACCGAGCGTATACATCAGGAGACGAAAGCTTATCTCGAGGCATGAACGCGTAGGGAGTGCGAGGCTCATGAGAGGGAGAGCGAGAAAAAGAGGGAAATGATAGCCAAGGCAAAAGAGATCACTAAGGAGTTCAACGCCCAGTTCGTAAGGAAGGAAAAATGGCTCCGGTCCACGCAGTAGGTTGGGCTGTCCCGCACTAACTACTCCCCCGAAGGTTGAATTTAGTTCCATTCAAAAAAGATGCATATGTATCGTAGGAGCAGTTCGGTTTGTTGCATCATACATGATGCTCTTTGTTATACATGTAATCAAATCCTACGCATCGTGTTACTCCTAACTGTACTATGAAGTCTATTTTAATTCGGACAAACATATTTTCTTGTCTTTTCGCATTCGATTATTCACGTAGCAAGTCATCCAACAACATTAACGAACAAGTTCTCCTCTGTGTATGAATTTCTGGTTATATCACAATATCACTTATCTTTGTACTTACCGATCGTTGTTATTTCAATCATTCTTAAAAAAATTTCACGAAATTTCTTACACTGCAACAACATTCAACGATCGTAAACTCTTATTGGGAATCTAATAGATTATTCACCATTCATAATCTACGAAAATCACAAATGGATTAACCCACACTGCCCTCTTGTTTGCAGTTGCTGCACAGGCGAGCGACTGCAATTGTAGTCGCTTAGCCGCGGCGCGACAGGCTGTAGTCATCGAAGCGTTGGGCGATTGGAATCTATCGCTTAACGGTCCACAGACAGCATGCATGTTATGCGACTGTTGGGCGATATGTCGCAGTTGTCCAATGGTTAAACAACTGGAGTCTATTTCTATAAAAAAATATTCATACGAGTATATTACTGTTACTTCGAATAAAATATGAATTATTAATAAAAAGTTCTGAGACGAGACACAAGAGAGAGAACCAGAGTTCGGGCCCACACGAATGTGACTCGAGATCCCCGAACATGTGCGCCTGTCCCATCCACAAATCCCCGCACATGTGGGCCCGTTCCATCCACAAATCCCCGCCGTCCATGACACCGTCCTCCCCCGACCTGTCGCTCTCCCATGGCCATACGGGCCCCACGTCGAATAAAGCTCACGTCCAGTTGAACAGCCGCTCACGCCACCTGGTGGGTAGGAGGCAGGCGCGCGGGGGCCGACGTGGACACTCCGCCAAGCGGCGGGAGCCGAGTGGACGCTATAAAGGTGTGCGCTGTCCGGGCCTCCGCTTCCTCCTCCCTCCTCTAGTCCCCACGCTTCCCTCGCCTCCGATCGAATCAAATCGAGTGGTTCGAGTCGCCTCCAGGAATAGCTCAACGAACTTCCTCACGCGCACAGCGAAGGGAATGGGATCGGAGGGCCGGAGCTGGAACGGGGTCGCGGCCGGCGGCGGCGGCGGCGGCGCGGAGGGGAAGCCGACAACAGCGGCGGTGGCGGCGCCGGCGCCGGTGGAGGTGCCGACCTCGGCCGCCGCCGTCGACATCTCGCTGCCGCTCCATGAGATGGCGCCCCACATTATGCAAGTCTTCTGATCCTCCTATCTCTCGTCGGATTTGCTTCTGCGCGCTTTCGTGGGGTTTGTTTCGTGCTGATTCGTTCGTGTATCCACGGTGTTCGACCATTTGGGAGCGGCGGTCTTTAGGACTAGGAGACGGGTCGTGGTGTCTCGACGTGCGCGTGTTGCGCGCTCGCGAGCTGTTGGTGTTTGGGAAAATGCCTCAGAGAGAGCGAGAGGCACGAGTGTCGTGATTAATCGCCAGTTCTCCTTTTTCTCCCCCTACTAACAAGGAGGATTGTTGATTTTTTTTTTCAGAGCTCTCTGCAAGGATTTGGTGAAAGGGTGGTCGTCTCTGGACAGCTCGTGCTTCTCGATCGATACTGTGTCTGGTGGCATCACGAACCTATGTGAGTTCCTGCTCCTTGCCAGTGGCATATCTTGTTGCTTTGCCCTGATTCCTTCCTCTTTTCACCTCGACATGTTGTAGCAGAGGAAAACAGAGGACATATAATTATACATTCTTAGGCAAGTCAGTTGCTTGAATTGCCGCACACACCTATGACTACACCTTAAAGGTTGTTTTGCATTTATTTCTGCTTAAATCATTCCTGCTGTCGTTACATCTGGGCCTATCATGTTTGCAGAATTAGAAATCTGTTCTCTGTGCAGCTGCGCCTAATTTACCGATAACTCATAGGTACATCAATAGCTACCCTAAAATGGTCTTTCTTTTATTGCTCTGATGTTTATTACTTACAGTGCTAAAGGTATCTGTCAAAGAAGGCACTGGCAATGAGTCTTCCGTGACTGTTCGGTTATATGGCCCAAATACGGACTTGGTGATCGATCGGAAGAGGGAACTGAAGGTGAGCATTTGAATAGTAGGAAATTGTATATGGTATCAGCATGTCATATTTACCTGCATCCTATACTGTTCCTCTGATTGTAGTATTGGTCCATTTGTTGCTGCTTCTTTTTGTAAGAAAAATTGTGGTTCATTTTTCAATTTTGGGGAAATGGAACAATCTATTGGTTTCATAGAAGTAGTACCTACGCTATCACGCTGAAAATACCCCTTTTTTTTTAAAAAAAATTGTTGAGTAGGTTGTGCAAACATTCAAGGGTCTGGAAGTGTCTTCTGTTGTATTATTAACTTTATATTTTTTCCCATTGTATTCTTGTCTTTTGATGTAATGTACCAAAGAGTCAACTTTAGGGTAGAAAATCTTTCTAAAAAAAGTTATCCTAGACTGGGGACTAGCACGTCATACACTATAACCACAAAGTTACATCTCATTTTTCTGGCTGAAATGTTTCCTAATGCATACATCTATTACCATCATGGTTAGGCCATACCGTATCTCTCAGCTGCAGGGTTCGGGGCACGGCTACTTGGAATATTTGATAATGGAGTGGTTCAGTCATTCATCAATGCTCGAACACTGTCACCTTCAGGTAGGCATACTTTCATTCTGCATAATACAAATGGGGTGGGCTCATTGTCTACTTAGTACAATTATTTTTCTATTCTCATTTTCTTTTTTCATTTATTATTTATATTGCGATCTCAAATGGTAATTTAAAGTGGTATGTGCTTTTTTCCTGTAGGCATTATGCACAATTTGGTATGTTAATTTGCAGCCTTAGATGTGTGAAGAGGCTGTGAGAAATGCTTAAATAAATATATTGATTTTCATTATTCTGTTTTTTAGACATGAGGGAACCTAGAATAGCAGCTGAAATTGCCAGGGAGCTTCACAAATTCCATCAAGTAGACATACCAGGGTCAAAAGAACCGCAATTATGGAATGATATATTCAAGTTTTTGAAAAAAGGTGACGGCCCTATGTTGTTTCAGACATTTCATTTTGGGACAGCCGGTTGCTTTTATGTCATCCACATTCGTAGAGTGACATTAAACAATATTGTTGTCAAATACTTATTGCAGCTTCGGTATTGAAGTTTGAGGATAATGAGAAGCAGAAGAGATATGAAACAATCTCTTTCACAGAAATACAAGATGAAGTTAAAGAACTTAAGGTGCCTTGCAATTGACCTTGTACCTTGTGTTATTATTCTTTTCTTACTGTTATGGGCTATTGACCCAGCAATTTGTGCCCGCTTCGTTTTCATATTCTTAAAAGGAGTATTTTCTTTTCTAATTTTCTTTTGTCTCAAAGTGCTATTTTATATTCATACTTATTGATCATTCTATAATACAATCAAATGGCTACATTAATGTTTGTGACATTGCTGTTCGTGTATATAATGTGTCTTACTCTCCTCTTATAGGATCTCTCAGACCTTCTACATGCCCCTGTGGTTTTTTCACACAATGACTTGCTTTCGGGCAATCTGATGCTTAATGATTTGGAAGGTAAATATCGTATTCACTTGTTACATTCTTTTTATTATTCAGTGGCATTATATATTTTATATTAAAATTTTCCCATTTCCATTCTTCATTTGCAAAACTGACGTAGCAGTTGTGCTCATTTGCAAAACTGACATAGCAGTTGTGTGTGTTGTTATTCTTTTTGCCAGGGAAGCTCTATTTCATTGATTTTGAGTATGGGTCATACAGCTACCGTGGTTATGACATTGCAAACCATTTCAATGAGTATGCAGGCTTTGATTGTGACTATAACTTGTAAGTTCTCTCCTTGATGGTTGAATATTCATGTTGTTGCTCGGTAGTATTCACTTGGTTACTTTTTTTAGGTACCCAGATAAAGATGTCCAATATCACTTCTTCAGGAATTATCTGCTAGCTGATAGACCAAGTGAGGTATGTGAATTCAAAAGGTTATCTTCTCTAGAAACAAAACCAACTAAAAGCTATCCATAGGGGTGCACGTTTTTTCTCTGAGTAAAGAAAGCTGTCCTTTATTGCCCACTATTGTAACTTAGATGGTAGTCTCGCTATGAGTGGTTCCTTTGCTTGTTTTGAATTAAAATTACTTACACTAGCTTATGTGCTACATGTACTTGGCATTTATAGTTCTTAGTTAAACATGAATTGCTTGTATCATTTGTCTGAAAAGAGGACTTCAGGATGCTCAGAATTTATACATAAGTGTCACCTCGAGAACATAAGTGTTTTGTCTTCCTTGAGGGTAGAAGAACATAGAATATTTTTGCTTGATGTAGTTTCACCATAATGGAATAATTGTATCTAAAGATTATTTTTTTCCCAACTGAAAGGTCCAGGTGCAAGATTTGGAAGCCCTTTATGTTGAAACAAACACCTACAGATTAGCATCACACATTTACTGGGCATTGTGGGCTCTCATTCAGGTAAAACACTACCCTCTTTGCTTGGTATACAATGTTCAAATTTTTTTACCACTCAAGATTTAACCATCATGCAACTGATATATCAAAACGTACGAATATACGGCTGCTATTTGATTGCAGGCAAATGTATCCCCAATTGATTTCGATTATCTTGGATACTTTTTTCTACGGTTCGGTGAATACAAGAAACAGCGAGAGTTCTGCATCTCCTTGGCACAAGGCTTCCTCTCTGCACGGAGGGATGGCTAGAGCCTCGACATTATCCACGAGCGACCGCTGCCGTCGGCTTATGTATGGTGGGCACAGATGATCATCTGTTGTACGCAAAAACTCTTTATCATGATAGCGACTCTCGTTGTATCAGCTGTGAGATTCTTCCTGTTTCGTTTTTCCTGCGGGAGGCATGTATCGCCTGATAGTTGTACGATCTGTGGGATAATAAACCTGTTGTTGCAATAAACACAAAAACTTGACGAATTCTGCGTTATACATCATGTAAGGCTTGTATCGCCTGATAGAAACTTGTACGATCTGTAGGATGATCAACCTTTTGTTACAATAAACACAAAAGCCTGACGAATTCTGCTTTGTACATCATGGAAGCATTTGTTGTGTGCCTTATGTTGCATTCTGGCTTATTATAAACATGCGAGCGTTTCACATTTTCACCGGCGCCATTTCTACCTCCTGGACGTGCCCGCTCGTGACGGCCTGGGGCTGGTCAATGCTCTGTTGTAGTGCCGAAGAGAGCACCGTCGAAATTCAACTCCATGCCACTATAGCGGTTTATTTTGTAGATCTCCATGCCAGCTTAAATGAGCAAATGCCCAATGTGATAAGGATACTTCATCCCATGGGCAAGGTAAAAAGAAACTATGGAAGAGTCATGTTTCCTTGCCTACACGGATACACCAACTTGTTTGGGACAAAAAAAACTTCGTCATTGCTGCTGCTGTTGTTTTGCAGGGCAAAGTTACAATTCACATAAGTAAACCGGATCATAGGTTCAAAGTTACCAAATGGTTCAATACTTGCTAGCGAAGAGATTGACAACAAACGTGACATGTTCAAATGCTCAATACTTGCTAGACCAGGAGAGCAGCTCTCTAAGTAGCACAAGGACATCATGATAATTCATCACATTGTAGACTGAAAGGCCAGTCAATACAACAGTCGAGATATGCGTATCAAGTCCTCAATGCTCCTAGTATCCTCTTCAGGCGGCGGATAAAACCAATACGGTTTGGGCACTGGCCATCTGTTGTTCACGAAATGATTTTTCAATGTAAGTCAATGAATAAATTCATGTGAAACATTGTAGCAAAATAGTTTCAAGACGTGCTAGAAAGATTACCTGTTTGCATTACGGTTGACAATATTTTCAGCAGAAATGGTCCTATCAAATACACACCGAAGAGAAGTTTTAACATATAAAAATAATTGAATTTACAGTGCACACAAAGCATTTCAAATGTGTTTACAACCTCATTCATTAGAAATTCCATAAACGTCAGAAACTGCCTGGCATTTCAAATGGCTGGGCTTGTAAGCTAAATTAGGAGAGTGGGAGAAGTACAGGGTGAAGGATAAGCCAGTTGAAGCAACTATGATTAATATTCCTCTGTAGGCTGAATCCTGAAGCTCAATTTGAGCCTTGGAGCTACTAGATAGCTCTACACTCTGCCTCAGCTTCAACTAACAAGCCTAAGCTAGAGCTAGGGACAAGCAACACAGAGAAACATAACTTAAATGATGCAACATCAGTGCATACAGTGTGGTATCTCCAAACAAGATGAGTCATATATAATGTTGAAATGGTTTGGAAATTGCAAAACCAAGAGCTTGGACATGAGTTTTAAATTAAAAGTCGTACAAAGATCCAAGATAGACTGACAACCAAACTGGCCCCAAATTTTGCAGATGTTACTCCTCGGTGCAATGATCCAAATTTCAATTAGAACAGATAATATATTTGTGGAGCTGATTTAATAGAATATTGTGCTTATGACCGAACCTGCTGCAACAATGTTCTTACAATACTCAAAAGTCTTAGGCAAGCAAGTGCAGTTCCCTGAAACTTGAATATTTATGCACACAACAAACACTTGCATGCCATATAAATATTCGAAGACATACCCTTTTGTCTCAAAATTCCTCAAGCATTCAAGAATTATATTCCTAGGTAGGAATGGAGTTTCTTCAACATCGTAAAAGTTCATGCCAACAAAGTTCCCATCAAAATCAATAAGGGGCCCACCAATCCCAGCCTAGCACAAAAATAAAGTGACAGTGAACAATGGTTATATTGGAAATGATGTCATTTGTAATGCCTTACAGATATAGTTTGGTGGATGCAATGACAGATTAAGCTACCCAAATGCTGATGCAGCTATTTATTAACACCAGGTAATAAAGTAAGAGAAATCAACAGTGTACCTTACTGATTTTACAAGTGGACATCATAAGCTCTTTGCAGTCGAATTTGCTCGGTTTGTCCGTCACTGTTCCACATGTGGCCATTAATTTTCCACTGGTGATGAGACACCCTACAGCTACCACCTTACTACGAGAATCAAATTGCAATTGATGATAGAGATTTGCTGCACGAAGATCAGGGAAGGCCATGATGTTGATAACAGCGATATTATACTGTAAACTACAATGCTGCAGCGTTCCTATGACACATTGTTTATTTGGAAGGTGCACTTCAATCTGCAATGATAAAGTTAGGGTGTTAGACCCAAGCAATATCTTGAATGAACAAGCAGGATTAAAGAATGATTAGCAGCACCAACCTTCAAGTTATCACCAATCTTGTTTTCATCATCACAAGATCTGACCAAACTTGCTGACGTCAGAATACTTGTGCCTAGATTGCATTCTATAAGTGTGCCTGTGCATGCAAATAACCTTATGTTTCCTACACAGACCATGTTTCAGATCATTAAGTAGTGATGATCAAATACAAATGAGGAAAAGTAATAATCATATTGCAGTGTAATCACCAGTGAATGAAGCAAGTGAGACAACACTTTGAGACAAATTTGAAGCAACTTCTTTATTGAGTTCATTTAGGACATCTCCACTAGAACCATCCAAGTTGCCAAATTTCTCTTCAAAACTATTAATCAGACGCATGCCTCCTGGTTAAAGAAAAATGTTACAGCACAATAGTGAGAGCTAGAATAAAGCTGTCAAAAAGTGCAAAAAAAAAGGAGCCAGCAAAATTGAAAGAAATGACTCACTACAGATTTTAGTTGCCAAGGGATAACCATTGGCGCGTTGAACCTCATGCATCATATCAAAAAGTTCTAGGGCAACAAGGTGAGCGATCAGCACTGACGATATGTTAATACAAGGAAGCTACCAATATAAAACTATCCTTGCATACTGGTCGCAATTATGCACAACAATGATCAGTAAGTAACATTAGAATATGAAATGCACAATTCAGCAGTCATTAAAGATTCACCTTGTGGAAAGAAATCTGAAGATGTGAAAGCATCTACATTCTTATCTGTCCTTCTCACCATTTTGCTACCTAAAATGGAAAGGACGTGTGAAGATGGTAGGAAAAATTGAAAACAATGATACACAAGCTCTATGTGGGAGTATATTCTCATGGACGATACCCACAGACTTATGGAACCAAAGTGAGCTAATTTTTTTAAGGAACAAGACGATTAAACCATCCTTGCACTACAATTAGGATTCTAATACAACGATCAATAACGAATTGCGTGATAATGCATAATTAAGAGTTCTTAGTGATTGATGGTGAGGATTTTTTTCTGCTTGCGTAATCACCTCCTTGCACATTTCCATTCCTGCAGTAGAACATAGAAAATTCGTTGTAATAATTCCACAGAAGTGCTTATCCAAAAGTTGGAAGTAGCATGGCTATAAATATTCAGTAAAACAGAGAGAAAATTGAGCTAAATATTAGATCAAACCTCCAGGGATCTCATAAATGTGAGTATGTCCATATATTCGTTTGAACGCGAATTTTCTCTCTTTTTATTCAGACAGATATATTAACTTCAAAATTGAAGCAAGAATTCTAATCAAGTGCCAGGTAACAATGAGGGCACATGCTGATATGATTGGTGGTGTCAACACAAGTGTTCAGGTGATACCAGTGCTTATTGGGCCAAAGGGTAGCAAAGAACCTACTTGTTATCAAGGAAGAAACATTCACAAAATGCAAAGCAACTGCAAATGCCAAAAGGATACAGAATACCAAACAGTTTGCTAAGTAAAAGCAACTGCAAATGCCAAAAAATATATATATCCTTCTATGTAGTTCCATGCATAACGTCATATGTCAATAACTTTAAAGTGAGACATATAAATTTTAAGTTCTATTTTCCTTGTATGAGAAGAATATGCTGAATCACCAAAAAATAGTTTCAACATTCATTACAGTATACACTGCAGGAGGTGTTTGGCCAGGCTGAAGCTAATGAGATAAGCCTGCCACATTATTGAGGTGCCAAACTCATAAGCCTCACAAGCATGCATAGATAAGCTGGTGGAGAAGCTGTGGCTCGTAAGTACTGGAGGACATACCGAAATATCCCAAACCGACATATCCCAAAACGCTTCAGGCATTTGAGAATTGTACTACTTGGAAGGAAGAGTGTTTCTTCCTCATCATAAAAGTTCATGCCAAGAAAGTTCCCATCAAAATCAATAAGGGGCCCTCCAATCCCAGCCTAGCAAAAAAAAAAAAAAAAGACAGCGAACAAGGGTTACACAAGAAAAGATATCATTTTTAATGCCTTACCGAAATAGTTCAGTAAATGTAGTGATAGATTAAGACACTCATGTCCTGATGAAACTATTTATTTCCACCATGTGAAAAAGTAAGAGAAATCAACACAGTTTACCTTACTGATTTTACAAGTGGTGGTCATAAATTCTTTGCAATAAAATCTGCTCAGTTTGTCCATCACAATCCCACTTGTGGCCATCAATTTCCTTGAGTTGAAGACACGTCCTACAGCTACTACCTTGATACCTGACACAAGTTGCACTTGATGATGGAGATGTGCTGTAGTAAGAAGAGAGGGGGTCCGGATGTTGATGACAGCAATATTATAATGTAAATCACACTGTTCCAACCACCCAGAGGTATACATAACTTTCTGATAGCGCGCTCTAATCTGTCATGATAAAGTGAAACTTAACCAGTATCTTAATTGAACGAGTAAAATGAGTAGAGCATGATTACCAGCACTAACCGTCAAGTCATTGTCAATCTTGCTTTCATCATGATAAGATCTCACCAAATTTGCTGAAGTCAGCAAAGTTGTGATGGATGGTGTGCATTGTATAACTACGCCTGAGCATGCACATAGCATCGTATCTCCTAAGCATGACCATAATTTCAATCATTTATTAATGACGATCAAATACAAATATGGAAATAACGGGAATATAAGTGTATAATCACCCTTAAAAGAAGCAATGGATAAAACACTTTCAGACAACTTTGAAGCAACTTCTTTACTGAGTTCACTCCAGACACCTTGACCAGAATCAATTAAGTTGCCAAATTCCTCTTCAAAAGGATCTATCAAATCCATGTGACCTAGTGAAAGAAACATGATACAACACAATTGCGAGTGTTACATAATAAAACAGTGGAAAAACTTAAAATACATGCAAAGAAAGAAGTGACAAAGTTGGATGAAACGACTCACGTGTGCTTCCTGTTGCGCAAGCTTTTGGCTTCTTACTTTCACTTCTTTCTCTTGTGCAACCATCTTCTCGCATTTTCTTCAGCATCTTTCCAAACCTGCAGCAGAATGAACAATAGGCAAAATTTCATGTCATAAGCAGTAAGTCGAATATTGTAAAGAACATATGCACCCAATGGCAGTTTTCGTGACAAACCTGATTGTTTTTCACCTCATAAAAATCAACCCCCCACAAAAAAAAAAAAGAATAAATAAATGAAGGTTGGCATACCCAATTTGTCAATTGTTATTTTCCCCTCACATAATAGTACCACATAGTGTGTATTCTCATGAAGGAACAAAAGGAGTGCCCAATGTCAACGCAGAATAGGCTATGGGTGTGTAGTAAATCGCACGAACGACCGTTTCAATTCGATCCATCAGCAAAACAAAACAAAAAATCCGAGAAATTGAGAACGGGTTCTGGTTGGTTGGTGGATCACCTGCGAGCCGCGGATGGGCCTGACGAGGAGAGTAACCGGCGGCGAGTTCGCGAGGGGGAAGACGAGAGCCAGAAGGACGCGGGGCACGGTTTCGTGAGAGAAGGAAGTGGCACGACGGAACAAGGAGTCGCGCTGCAAAACAATTTTATATTAGTAGACAAAAGAATTTGTTGGTGTAGTTTCGGAAATTTTCCAAATGTGAGAAAAATTCGGAAAACAATTCTGTTGGACAATTATGCCATCAGGGCTGTGGGCAAACAAACGACTTGAACAAACAACCCTAGACATCGGGAGAGGCGTGAGGTATGAATCCATCCCACCAGCGTTCAAAGTTATGTACTCGACGGTGTTCACCGATTTGAAAAGCGAGTGCCCACGTTCCGTAAAGCTTTAGATGCCTTCTATAAATTTCTAATGTATGTAGGGAACACGTGTGTGTGAGAATGATATAAGTATGGTATGCGTTGAGTATTTGCATCCACCTTGTATTTAAAAAAAACAACCGTGGCCATCGGTTGGGAAAGCATGGCATAAAAATCCACACAAACAAGCAAGAATGCAAAATATCTGAAAAAATGTTCAAACAAGGGAAAATAAAAATTTTGAGGGAAAGTACAAAGTTCCAAAATTTTAATAGATTAGTAAAATTCAAAAAAATAATAATAAATAGAACAAATAAGGCAATAAAATTCAAAAAATGGATGGTAATCCGACATTGGCTAGACCAAGGGCATCCGCAATGGCGCAACATATAATGGTGTTCTTTTTAGTTTTAGCTTCAGCAATCGAGTTTTGGCTTCTCTAGAAGTCAAAAAACTAAACGTTGCAACATGTAACTTCTTAAAGTAGATTCTACAAATAGTTTCTCGAGCTCAAAACCACATACGTCGTCTGCGTTAAGTGTCTCCACCGTTCGTTACCATCTTGAAAAGTGCAGACAAAAGACATCAGCCATAGCCAGAATAACCCAGCTCAAACACAAGCAATTGAAGTCCATAGTGCAACTGATTGCAGGGTGCCCAAGTGACACAACCATCAATTGCCTGCAGGTTGATGGCGATGGGCACGTCAAAGCCATTCATGAGGCTCACACTGCAGGATAGGGATGGCAATGAGGTGGGGGTCCCAGAAGAGGCCCCTGTGGCCCTGTCCTTACCCCCGCTAGTAAGCCTCCTACCCCCACCCCGCTAAGGCTAACGAGGGAGATGCCCTCCGTCCCTGGTCCCGTGGGGATCTGACCTCCACGGGGAAAAAAAATAGGTAAAATATATCTCTACTCCTTAAAAGAAGGAGTTCAAGGTGATGGTGCATCCTACACTTCAAAAAGATAGTTTGACGTGTGGGCCCACCTACCCCTCCAACCGCCCGTGAGCCTGCCTCCCCCCGAACCCGTGTGCGCTTCTCCCTCCTGGCCCTCGCCCGCCTCCTCCCCGCCGGCGCCCCCGGCGCGCCGCCCCCGCCTTCGCTCCTCGCGTTCCTCACCCCCCACGCCTTCCTATCGCCGTCCTAGCCCCAGTCCTTCACCCCTGCGCCCTTCCTCTCCAGGCTCCTCCCCCTCCTCGCCGCCGCACCCGCATCCCTCGCCCTCTCGCTCGCCCTTGCCGCCGCGCTCCTCGCCGCGCTCGATGTGCCGACCCGGCATCTGCGCCGCTTGCCCGCGCCTTCCTCTCCGCAGCGGCCGCCAGCCCCTCGCCGCTTCTCCCCGCAGATGCCGCGCCCGTCGCCGCCCGGCTGCTTCTCGAGTTTCCGGGCTCTCACGAAGCCCCGAGGAAGGCCAAGGGGAAGGGGGAGGACGCGGCGCGCGAGGAGAATGGAGGGGTCAGGGAGGTGGTGCTGAGGTTCGAGGAGGAGGAGGTTACATCAGGCGGCGAGGGAGAGGATGCGGGAGGAGGCGCCGGCCACGAGCTGCGCCGCTAGGGGGCCGTCCGGGCAGGCGAAGCGCGCGCAGGCGAGAGCGCCGCGGCAAGAGGGGAGCGGGGAGGGGGTGTTGGTCGGGTCGGAGGGGAAGGCGAGCCAGAAGCAGAAGTTGGCAAGGAGGACGCAGTGGAGGCGTCGGGATGCGGCGCGCGGGGCGGAGGAGGGCACGCGGAAGAGCGCGGCAAGGGCCGGGTAGGGCAGCCCCGACGCGAGGCGCGCGAGCGCGAGGAGGGTCGGGGACGGGAGGAATGGGTGGGAGAGGAGCGGGTCGAGAAGGTCGGAGAGGAAGCGGAAGGTGGGCGCTGAGACGCGGAACGCGAGGGGGAAGTGGTCGGGGCTCGTCAGCGGCAGCGGCTGCGATGCGGGAGGAGGCGGGACAGGGCCGTCGCCGTCGCTGCGCTTGCGGGCGCGGAAGGTGGCGGCAGCGGCGAGGTCGAGGAGGAGCGCGGCGTTCCTGTGCACGGCCGTATTCCCCCACTATCCTCTGCTCCTCTCCTCTCCTCTTCCTCGCCGGCTCTCAGCTCCCTTCGACAAGCTTTAGATAGGCTCGTTTAGGTCCGGTTGAAATGCGAGAATTTTTTTTCGATCCCTGCGGGGATCAATGCATTCCAAAAGAGGCATTAGAATGTATGAATATTACATGATACATTTCAAAGTCGGTCTAAAATACGAGAGTTTTACAATAATAGGTTTATTTCCCATATAAAACAGGGAACAAATCACGCTGAATTTCTATAGAATTCGTGCATTTCTAATGGGGCTATATTCATCTCATCCGGGCCTGGTGTGACTCCTTTTAATATTTGACATTGGCCTGATGGCCATGATCTCCCAAAGGCCAAAACATTCACACTGGGAATATGGATAGCTACTTCGATTCAGTGCTTTCGATTCAGGTCGAGTGCCATGGGCATTCCAAAACAAAAGGCAGAATATACAACAGAATTTTAGTCCTTCGTTGCCCTAGGTTTCTGCTGCTGATTCGTGCTCTGTAATTGGCTCACCGGCGCTTCATTGCTTTGGTTCCGGTTCCGGACTCAGTTCAATGTCGATGTGGTTCACCAGGGAGGCAGAGCATCACATAACATTATTTGACAAAGCAGACCATGAGAAAATTTCAGTCTTAAAAAGTTATCAATAGATTATATTCTGAATCTCTGATCTACAATTTTGACAGGAATTGCTAGCTACTAGCCTCATATAAAGGGGACAGTTGCTTACAAGCAGATTGGCCTGTGCTGCTCTTCAGAAAACACTTCATGGCAGACTTCAGTCTCATTATCTGCTAGCTTTCAAATGGACTGGAAAAGGCGCAACTGATGACAGATTAAGCATTCAGGCCGCTTCAACAATAATAGTACTATAGCAGTAATGGAGGTAAATAACTTGGAAAGCCTGCCTGTCAGTTAGAATACTGAACTATGTCATGTCATGTCAACCTGCCTTCGCATCGTTTTGCGATTCTCTTGCTTGGACTACTGAAATTTATGTGTTTATATAGGTGTTGTCTAATGTGAAATTGATCATTTCGATGCAGGCTGACATGACAGGAAGTAGCCCTGGCGCTTTGTTCGAGGCAGTGGTGAAGTTGAGCTGTGAGATTATAGAGTTTGGCTGGACAAAGGATAGGGCTCTGGTTGACACATTTATCATGCGGCTAGCTGCATATGTTCGTGAACAGAATGATTATGAGGAGGAGGTATCCTTTTTTTTGTGTGCTTCAGTAAGATTTGTTGCAACTGGGGTGTCCTTTTGTTGGACATTGCAAGGACATTTTTATACCATATATTAGGACTGCGCTGCATGAACAAATCTCTCTAGATGCTACTCATGCATGTGTTGTGAAAACATGATTACTATATTTGTTCAAATGAATGCCAATTAGCATGCGCAAGTCATACCTATAATTCTTTGTTATCATACAATTATATTCTCAATTTAGATCTAGCATCTGCCCTGTAATTGTTTATCAGATATGTAAAATGCTCACAACCCAATAAAAACTATATTTGTCCCAACAGCTACCATCCTAGACGCCTAAAAATACCAGAACGAAGAGACATTAACAAAGCGTCAGAATGTGCTTGCATCAGATAGATAGGGTATTGATTTTTTGGGACCCCTGTAGATAGTCCAAGTCTCCAAGACACGGTCTGTAATGACAATATCATTTTAACTGGGGACATGATATATCTTAATCTTCCTTACATGTACGTAAGATTTCAGTAGTTGACTATCCAAGTTGAACTGGTAGCACTCTAGCTAATCGCTGATTATTCAAACCGTCAGCTTAATTAACTGGGGACATGTTATATCTTAATCTTTCTTACATGTACGTAAGATTTCAATAATTGACTATCCAAGTTGAACTGGTAGCACTCTCATCACTGAATATTTGAACCATCAGCTAAGTGAGCTTTTATTCTCTCTTTCAGCATTGATCAGTCAATGAGCCGATACCAACAATATTCTAAGCAGAGAGATTCTGATACACAACGTACAGGCAGCGGCAGCTCATAGGTTAAGACAGATAATTCCTCCTCTGTTTTGAGTAGTGATATTTGATCTACAATTATTAAGCTAAGAGCATATCAAGATTGCGGTTTTACGACAATATTCCTTTTTTTTGTCACTAATGGTCTATCTACTACACATCTCCATTCACCTCTCAGTGCTTCCACTTAGATGACTTGGACCCACTCATGAATATTCTTTCTTTTATTTATTGCTTATTGCTAGAACTCTGTATAAACTGCGTCTTATTGAACAGTGAACACCACTACCACACAATCTGGGGCTTAAGAAAAGCACACAGTGGATGGTTTAGCTTGAATTGTGATCCAATGAATTGCACACATTTATATGTATCATTCAGTTACAAGTCAACCTTTTGTTCTATACTAGTTGAATGCCCGTGCGTTGCTACGGATTTTAAAATTTTATCATACTACATGTTCTAAAATTGACTGAGTGGTAAAATTTGTTGGAACGTGCATATAAATATGTTCTAATTTTTTTTAAATCCGTAGCAACGCACGGGCATTCAGCTAGTTTTAAAAAATAATAATACAAATTTATTTGTTAATTTATAATTATTTAGTCATGATTTTTTAAATATAGTTTTAAAATATAATCTATTATTTAAAAATATTTTTTATATTTAACAAGGCCTGTGTTAGGAGGATAACCCCATCCCTGCTCCGCTAACGTAGCGGAGCACTGCCCTATTCCCCCGTGGGGGGAGATCACCCCGCCGCGGCCTCTATGAGATATTCCCAGCGGGCCGTCCTACGGGGCAATTTCCACTCCTACTGCAGGACATTTGGTGATTGGCATGGTCGGCATTGCTGTTGTGGTGGTCAGTGAACTGCGTGACTGCGGTGGGTGGAGCAGTGAAGAAGCATCTCAAGACGATTCAGAAAATGGTCCGCGTAGTTTTGACTAGTTTATTATTAGGTGTGTTATTAAGTTATCAGCTCCTAATTTTTGGGAGGAACCTTCATGGTCTATTTTTTACAGTAAGCGACGAAGATAGGATTCTATTTCGCGTGCTTGGTAGTAACACAGCGACTTTTCATCGTTGTAAACTGAATGATTTTGATCCTAGTGTTAGGATAATTGGATTGTTTTCAGACAAAGATCGGATATTTGGATTGTTTTACTCCCTTAATCATATTTTTCTGTGACATTCACGTCATGTATAGCGAGAATGTAAAGTAGATGTGCAATAAGTAAAGTAGGTGTACATTTATTGCTACCTTGTGCAAATTTTCATTCTCATGTTCGATCGTTGCAAGCATTTAACGTTTTAGTGTGAAAAATTGTTACGTTTGTTTTGCCTAGTTTCTTTTCCCTGAGAAGCATGGGTAAGCTCTTAGTTTAATGTTTGTGTTACCGTTGCAACACAAGTATTTAAAAAAATGGCGAAAGTTTCTATTATGTGCTCCTTGTATCCGCCTCTTGTATGTGAATTGAACAATTCTGAATTGTATGGAAAAAATGTTTCAGTTTCGAATTTTCATGCATTTTTGTAGGACCGAAATGGCGACAGAGGGGGGTGAATGTCGCTCGCTTAAAATCGCCCCTGAGAAATCGAACACTGATTTTTCAAAAGATGCAAAACAACGCAACTCACAAAAAAACTTAAAATTAATTTTGCTGAAATCTTGGACGCATGCGATACCAAAAAATTAAGCATAAATCAGAGAGTACTCAGTAAAAATTTCAGCTGAAAATATCGCAGTTTGATCTGCAAGAAAAATCGCCAAAGATCAGCAAAAGAAAAAATTCTTATATACATTTGCTCCTGCTGGCCGCAAGCATTGAGAGGAATCAATTTTCATTTGTTCCTGCTGGCCGCAAGCATTGAGAGGAATCAACTTTCTTTTGCTCTTTTTGGACTGCAGGGAACAATACGCTTGATGAAGCTTTAAATCCCAAAAGAGAGGAATCAGTCGAATAGGCTACAGACCATCGGAAGGCATCAGAGGGAACTTTAATATCTGCAGAACCGAAAAACCTGAGAGTGTTGCTAGCAGACTTGACAAAGAAGACCGAAAACACTCAGATCTTGGGAAAACAGAGAAAAGGATGAAAACCCTCCAAACTTTACAGAACACAAACTCAAGAATAAGTTCCAAACAACCTTGGGACAAAAAGATTGCAAAGATTTCAACCAAACATCAAGAATTTCAGAACTTTCCCAAAACTGAAACTTTTCAGAGGAAAGCACGAAAACTCAAATTACTCCCCAACCTTTGATCCTATGGCCATGAAACTTTGAGGATATGTTAGCAATAGCCATGTGATAATCCAGATCAAATTTCATGCCATTTCTCCAAAGGAATCAAGATTTCACTAAAACCCTAGGAGAGGAAATACATGAACAGAGGAGCTCCAAAGAGAAAAAGTGAAATTAAACTTAGTTTGCTCATAGGATTGACTAGCCAAATGGCTTTTGAGCATCTCCCATGTCATAGCAATCCATTTTGGTACTCCTCAGCAAGCAAGAACTCAAATCTCACAAAATCAAGAAATCAAGAAATGAAGAACAGGAGCTACGAACAGAGAAGAAGGCAAACTTCAGATTCTCATTTCTTGGAACACAATGAATACAGAGGAGTCCCGATACCCCGACTTGATACAAAAGGAAAGATTACAAGGTTTCTCTACTCAATCCCTCTCCTCACTCTCTCCAATCTCAAGAACACCACTCAAGAACACATGGAGGAGAAGTCTCACATGGAAAACATCGTAGAGAACAGAGGGAGCACTACTCTGTCACCTCTACCCACTCTCAACAACTCACCAACTAAAGCCTAAAGCCTAAAGCAACCACTAAAGACTCTTTTGACTCTAGTAAACCCTAATTCCACCCAAGTGCTCAAGTGGGCATGCAGCCCCTCAATCCTATTTATAGCCTTGGCTAACGGGTCTCCGCCCCGTTACGCCTGCCAAATCCAACGGCGCCCGCTCCCGCTTGTGCAGCCTTGCGAATTTCCCGATTCGCCCCTCCTGCACCTTCCGGGAAGCTTCCGCGCTCCTTGCCTCGCACGCCTCGCAACCACCTCGAGTCTACGTCGTCTTCGACACATCCCGACCGTTCTGACCTCAGCGCCACCTGCGCCTAGTCCGGTCCACGTGTCTCGCCACGACTCCACCCGATGTCCTGCAGCCACACAGACAAAGAACACATCAAATAGCACCGCTCGATACATGAAAGCGTAAATACCATAATACTTACCATAATGAAGTCCAAACCTGTCGAATCATCGAAATATGAACATAAACCCATACGACCAGGAATGACCAAGTCCGACCGAGCCCGACTGCGCCATGCAACGACTCGACTCCGAACTACGCAAACCAAACTCGACTCACTTAGACCAACGTCAAATACTCATCATTCACATGGAGTCACGACCGCATGGTCTCTCAATCTCCCCCTTGATGAGTATATTGATAAACTCCGAAAAAGCATGAAGTAGAGTTTGATTTGCAAAGTCCAACATGGTCCAAAGACGGGAATGAAACTAATGACCATGTCGACAGAAGGAAGCACTAGAGCAGCAAGCTGAAAGAGCAAATTTTTCTCCAACGCTCTAAAAAGCTCCCAAAAGACTTTTTTCTTCTCTATTCTCCCCCTTTTGGCAATAAACACATCAAGATGCAAACGAGAGAATATGACATGTCAATGAATGAATATGGCTGGAGTTTGTTTATTTTAAGCATTTAGAGCCATGAGAATTATCCATAATAACCATAATGTAATACACCAAGCCATAACTCAATAAAACGCTATCTAGATCATGACAACATATATATAAACCAGCTAGAGCACATAGATGACAATCTGAAATGTAATGCATTTAGTGAGCAAGTCAAGTCATTAATGAGCAAAGTCTAACTAGGGATATCCAAGGATGATGCAGGCCATGTCAATAAGCTAAGCGGAAACAAGAAGCTAGTGTTGAGACAATTAGAGTGCTACAAGCTCAAGAGTTTATCATTTGGTTAAGCACTCTTCATCTTTAGGTGATTAAGCAAATCTTGCACATTTGACATATTTTCTTTTAAAGCTTATAGCTGTTTCCAACCAAAAATTTTATCATGTGCTAGATCTCAAGCCTTATGCGACTACTCCAAGCGAGAAGCTTAAGAAGATAGTCCAGGTCATCCAAAACTCCCCCTGAGTTCATGCCTAGTGCAATGGCAAGCCGTCTCATGAGAAAGAATTGGTGAAATCAGTTTTTTCGCACATAAAAAGAGATCCTTTTGCTTTTTAACAGATTGTGCTAACTCATGATGTATCAAGATGCTAAAATAGCTCAATCTAAGATTCAACCTAGATTCAAGACTCAACTCAGCCTATTTGACATGGTATGAATCATACAAGGATAACTAAAGATAGACTAAACTCAAATGCTAGCATGACAAGTTTTAATTTAAGTTGAGCAATTTTAATTAACTTATCATGGCAGAAAGCTAGTCTACACATATAAAGTCATGATAAATCTAGCAAGCTAAGCACAAGTCATGGCAAAGTGTAAAGCATTGTAAACATGTCATAGCAGGATAATAATCAAGGCTCAATGTAGTTATATATTACAATGCTAAATGCTAAAATGCAGAAAAATCCAGCTCCCCCTCAACATGACATGCAACTTTTAGTTCAAGTTGAGTTAAGTCACAATTAAGCTCCAGAAGCTCCCAAAAGAACTCTCCCTGAACCAAAGCAATAAATCGAGAAGCTGGCAAATAAAACCAAAACAGGCAGTCCTTAAAGCATAGATAAGATATAGAGACAACTATGGCTCAGACTGACTCTCATCTACCCCATATGACTCCAGGACAATCAGCTGACAGTAAATCACACACTAGAGAGCAAACACGTACCCTGTCTACCCGAGGGTGGCCCAACCCTCGCTAGAACCTACAAGAAGTGAGTGAGCTCGACCTAGTGAGATAAGAAGCAGCTAATCCTGGAAGCACAAGATAAAAGTTAGAAGTCTAAGCATCTCGGCAAGAGAAGCACTCTAACCTATGCTGGAAGGACTAAACCCAAATGCACCCCGAGTGCAATGCAACAGAAATGAGACAGAAGCATAATCAATATAGTAAAGCAGTAAAGCCCAAAGCTCCCCCTCACTACAATCCGTAAGGACACACCACCCCAAGCTCTCCCCGCAGAGCTGAAAACCTCGAACTATCCAAAGGCTTGGTGAAGATGTCAGCCAACTGGTGGTCACTCTCCACAAACTGGAGCACTATATCACCCTTCTCTACATGGTCTCTAAGGAAGTGGTATCGGATATCAATGTGCTTGGTCCGAGAGTGCTGCACTGGGTTTTTAGCAATGTTGATAGCAGACGTGTTATCACAAAAGAGTGGAACACTGTCTAAGGCTAACCCAAAGTCCCGCAGGGTCGAAACCATCCAAAGTACCTGGCTGCAGCAACTGGCAGCAGCAACGTACTCGGCCTCTGCAGTGGACTGTGCAACACCGGACTGCTTCCTCGAAGACCAGGAAACGAGAGAAGTGCCAATGAATTGGCAGGTGCCAGAGGTGCTCTTCCTATCTATCCTACAGCCGGCAAAGTCTGCATCCGAGAAGGCTCTCAAGGAAAGACAGGATGAGGAAGAGTACCAGATACCATAGTCAATGGTAGCTCGAAGGTACCGAAAGATGCGCTTCACCGCCTGGCGGTGAGATACGCGAGGAGAAGCCTGAAAACGAGTACACAGACACACTGAGAAGTGTATGTCTGGTCTCGAGGCAGTGAGGTAAAGAAGGGAGCCGATCATACTTCTGTATTCTTTCTGATCAACTGGCTCGCCGTCCTCATCTGGGTCAAGATAGGCTGTAGAAGCCATGGGAGTTGACACAGGCTTACCATCACTCATGTCGAAGCGTCTCAGGAGGTCACGAGTGTACTTTCCCTGATGAAGAAATGTACCCTCCCGAGTCTGCTTGATTTGGAAGACAAGGAAGAAGGTCAACTCGCCCATCATACTCATCTCAAACTCGGTGCTCATGACATCCGAGAACTGTGAAACCAGAGTATGGGAAGAGCCGCCAAAGATGATGTCATCGACATAGATCTGGACGAGCAGAAGGTCACTGCCATGACGGCGGATGAACAAGGTCTTGTCTACTTTACCCATTTCAAACCCATGACTCAACAAGTAGGACTTAAGCCTCTCATACCAAGCTCTGGGGGCCTGCTTAAGTCCATACAACGCTTTGGAAAGCTTGAAGACATGGTGTGTGTATTTGGGGTTCTCGAAACCTGGAGGCTGTCTGACGTAAACTTCTTCCTCAATGACTCCATTAAGGAAGGCACTCTTGACGTCCATCTGGTAGAGCTTGAAACCCTTAGAAGCTGCAAAGGCAAGCAGGATTCTAATGGCCTCAAGTCGAGCTACAGGGGCAAAGGTCTCCTCGAAGTCTAGACCCTCAACTTGGGAAAACCCCTGAGCTACCAGTCTAGCCTTGTTTCGAATAACCACTCCATCCTCGCTCTGCTTGTTCTTGAACACCCACTTAGTCCCAATAATATTGTGACCTCGCGGGGGCTCGACAAGCGACCAGACCTTGTTCCTCTCGAAATTTTCTAACTCCTCATGCATGGCATTGACCCAAGACTCATCGGAAAGAGCATGAGAAATATCCTTGGGCTCAAGGAGGCAATGAAAGCAGAGTGGAGACAGAATTGAGATAAGCCAGATTTTGAGCGAGTAACACGCTCGAACAGGTCTCCAATCATCTGCTCAGAAGGATGCCTTTTCTGGATATGTCGGGGAGGTCCAGGATGAGATGAAGAAGTGGCCTCTACCTCGTGAGCTGACGAGGTAGGAACAGAGCCACTAGCTCCAGAGGAAGCAGAAGGCATGGGCTGATCACCTGGAGGTGCGGTAGAAGACGACACCTCAAGGGGTGGATAAGGGACTGGATCGGGTAGACAACCCTCATCTCCATCGTCCTCGTCATCCACGAAGATAGTCTTGGACTGCTCTAAAGAACCTGAGATATCAGGCCTAGTCCCCGGACTGGCCTCGTCAAAGGTCACCTCACAGATCTCTACCATTTTGCTAGACTCGCAGTTCCAGACCCTATAAGCCCGCGAAGAAGGCGAGTAACCTAGAAAGATCCCATCACAAGAACGTGACTCGAACTTATCTAGGTTCCCGGACTTCAGAATAAAGCACTTGCAACCAAAAACACGAAAATGAGAGACGCTGGGCTTTCGCCCGTATCTCAACTCATAAGAAGTGCGGTGCAAGTGTGCCCGAAGAAAAACTCGATTTGAGACATGGCACGCGGTGGCTATAGCCTCAGCCCAAAATTTCCGCGGTGTAGAGTACTCATCAAGCATCGTCCTGGCCATCTCGACCAAGGTCCGGTTCTTTCTCTCCACGACGCCATTTTGCTGCGGGACATGCGGAGAGGAGAACTGATGCTCTACACCTGTCTCACCACAGAAACTCTCGAAGTAGGAATTCTTGAACTCCGTGCCATTGTCACTGCGGATCGCTCGTAAGGCACCCGGGAGCTCAACAGAAAGCCTACTGAAAAGACCTCGGAAATGTGAAAACGTCTCATCCTTCGAGGCTAAGAAAAACACCCAAGAATACCTCGAGAAGTCATCAACCACGACAAGAACATACCACTTCCCTCCTGCTGACTGCACTCGAGCTGGTCCCACTGTATCCATGTGGAGCAGCTGTCCTGGTGCATCGGTCATAGTCACAGTGACCGGAGGATGTGAAGCGGCAACCATCTTGCCGTGCCGGCATGGAGTGCAAACAAGATCTTTGACCATTTTGAGCTTCGGCAGACCACGAATGAGGTCGTGGCCGCTAACTCGGGTCAAATGATCAAATCCAATATGACCAAGTCTCCTATGCCAGAAGGTCAAATCACAGGACTCTGAGGCAACTAAACACCTGAGAGGATCACCAGAAGACTCAGAAAAATCAGCACGAAAGATCCTCCCAAAACGAGAAATCCCGCAAACCAGACTACCCGAAGAATCAAGAATTTTGCAATTGTTTTTCTTAAAGCTCACCTCAAAGTCGTCATCGGTAAGCTGAGAAACTGAAAGCAAATTGTACTGCAGCTTACTAACCAAGGCTACATCTTTCAAAATGAAAGAGTCATTAATGCGCACTGTACCTTTGGCGATGACGCGCCCAGATGAAGCATCTCCGAAGGTGATCGTCTCATCACCTGGAGCACGGGCAAGGGAAGAAAACCAACGAGAATCTCCGGTCATGTGTCGTGAACACCCGGAGTCTACGAGCCAAACCTTTCCCTTCCCTGCCCGGTGAACCTGAGTCAAACAGAGAGTAAAGTCTCAGTACTGGGGTAAATCAAGAGTGATTTTGGCACCCAATACTGAACAACACGTCGAGCAGATGAAGTAGTCAAGCACGACTGACCTCTATCTACCCTACGCTCTCTGTCACTTACAGCAGAAGGTCTGTGAGCAGACCTGAAGCTGTTGCGGGGTCCGACTGCTACGGGAGAGCGAGTCGGAACACCGGCAACACGCTGAACACGCCGCGGGTAACTGTCTCGACGGGGGAAACGAGATGTACCCTCAGGACGGCAGAAGTCATGACCAGGAGCAGCATGAGGACGAAAAACAGAAGACTCAGAAAAACCAAGTCCTCGATGCTGCCCAAACCCATCAACAGCAGTAAACCTAGACCTCGTGCTGGTCCTAGGTGCACTCAGGATCTGGGGCTGACCCTGAATACGCCTAGGAGACTCAACACGGTTTCTACGCACGATCTTGGCGCGCCTGAAGCATCGATCAACCGTGTGTCCATCCTTCTGACAGAAGGTGCAGTGATACTTCATCCTCTGAGAGGTAGAAGTAGCACGGTCAGGCTTCGCCTTCTGAGAGGACGAAGCAGCAGGTGCAATCACCTTGCTGTCAGAAATCCCCTGGACATAGCCCGCTGACTTAAATTGGACTTTCTCAGTCCTGGGCTCGGTCTCGATCACACCTGGTGCTATGGGTCTGAGCACAGCAGGTGGATGCTTCCTCATATCCTCATAATAGTCATATCCTAGACCCTGATTAAATCTGCAAATCTTGGACTGGTCTAGAATAAGATTAAGCTTCTTCTTGCCGCCTACAAATCTCTCGAGAGTGTTCATAAGGTACTGACACTCCCGAAAGAGAGAGGTGCAAGAAGAGCAGGGAGAAGAGGGAACAGCAGGAGGTAAGGGAGCAAAAGAAGAACCAACAGTAGAGGAAAGAATGGCTTGTGCACGCACAGCCGACTCTGAGGGGACAGTCCTACTACTAGCAGGTTGGTTCGCGTCTCTAGGCGTCTCACCCTTACCCTGGGGCTTCTCCCCCACACCATCAATCACATCACAACCAGATTGTGGCTTCTCTAGTAAGTCCTTAGTTAGCTTCACACATTTGTCATTCAAAGCAACGAGTTCAAGTTTTAATTTATCACAACTAATGCATGGTGAGCTAACAGGATCCTTAGTCGCATACTGAGCCATTTTCTTGTTGTTGTCAATCAGTTCTTGAAACTGTTTTGAGACAGCTTCAAGTTCAGCAGTTAACTTGGGACAGTTCAAACATGAATCAATAGGCTCAAGTAAAGAAGCATGCAACTCAGCAATTTTGTGATTTGCCCGTTTTAGGTTCATCTTTAAATTATTGCAATTTTCACAAGAATCGGGCAGATCAAGGAGCATGGCATAAGGTCCTCTAGCAGCAATGTCCTTAACCTCACATGAGGTGGGAGAAGTAGTCTCATCAGTAGTAAGTAGGGTAACAGCCATCCTACTCAACTCTGACTCAGCAAGCAGACTAACATTCTCCACCTTAAGCACATCAAGCTCAGAAGACAAACTATCATGAGAGGTCCTTAGTTTCTCCATGTCTCCAAGCAAAGCAGGGCATGTATCACAATCGTCACGGGAGGGAGCAGATCTAAGTGAAGTAATCTCCCGTGATAGTCTATCTACTTCCTTCTCTAACTCAGTACACCTAGACCTAGCTCTAGCATGAAATCCACCTAGCTTAAGAAAATCATCATTTAGCTGGTCATAAGAAGGGAGTACCTCATCTGAGTCGGAGTACAGCTCGCTGTCGCTGATCTCGCCCTCGAGGGCCATGAAGCACATGCCGGAGAAGTCGTCGCCGCCATTCTTGGGCTCTTGGTCACCCGTCTCGTCGTCGTCGCTCCATCCCTCCACCTCGCTGAGGTCGAGGTCGTCGAAAGCGGTGAGGACGCGGTGGAAGAGCTTCTTGGCCTTCCCGAAGTTGCGGAACTTCTTCTTTCCCGGCGTCTGAGCTGGAGTCTTCTTGTTGCGGTTCTTGTCGGTGTAGTCGTTCTTGCCTGAACCGCCGTAGTCGTTCTTGCCCTTCTCCAGCTTGGGACAGTTCGCTCGAATGTGGTTGGGGCCACCACACTCGAAGCAGATGACTGGTCCGCCTCTCTTTCTGTCCCTCCTCCTCTTGTAAGCATGGGAGAACTTCCGAGCTAGGAGGGCCAGCTGTTCATCCTCTAGCTGCTCTAACTGATCATCAGTTACGTCACATAGAGCAGCTAGGGAGAACCCACAAAGCGAATCGGCGGAAAAACCAGAAGCCGGACTGGGATCGGTGACCAAAGCCATCGACTGTGACTTCGACCGACGAGAGACAACGTCAATCTCGTGAGTCTTGAGGCGCGAGTACAGCGCGTCAAGAGTCAGGGTCAAGAGGTCTGTCGTGTCTTTGATGGTGGTCACCTTTATCTCCCACACGCGCAGATCGAGTGCCGCGAGCATCTGACGAGCGTTGTCCGAGTCGGGGTATGTGAGACCGACCGCTCGGAGGTTGCTCAAGATTTTGTGAAATCGCGAAAAGCACTCGTCCAGGGACTCACCAGCAAGCATCTCGAATTTGTTGTATTCGCGCTTGAACTGGTCCTGTCGAACCGTCTTGATCTGGGTGGTGCCCTCATGGTATGCGTCGAGGGTCACCCAGATGTCGTAGGCGGACGACAGGTGAGATATACGGTCAAACTCGCTACGACTCAACCCCTGGATGATGATGTTCCTTGCCTTTGCATTCGCCTCAACATCAGCCATGTTCCCGGCATTGATGTTCTCATCGGCAGGAACAACGAATCGTACTTTGACCTTCCGCCAGATGGCATACCCCTGGGCCTGGATGTATGTCTCCATTCGGCTCTTCTAGAAGGGGTAATCGATGCCATCGAACACGGGCGGCCTGGTCGAGTACTTGTCCGTCGCCATGGCTCTTGAGACCGGTTAAGATCTATGAATTAGAGCTAACCGGCTCTGATACCAATTGTAGGACCGAAATGGCGACAGAGGGGGGGGTGAATGTCGCTCGCTTAAAATCGCCCCTGAGAAATCGAACATTGATTTTTCAAAAGATGCAAAACAACGCAACTCACAAAAAAACTTAAAATTAATTTTGCTGAAATCTTGGACGCATGCGATACCAAAAAATTCAGCATAAATCAGAGAGTACTCAGTAAAAATTTCAGCTGAAAATATCGCAGTTTGATCTGCAAGAAAAATCGCCAAAGATCAGCAAAAGAAAAAATTCTTATGTACATTTGCTCCTGCTGGCCGCAAGCATTGAGAGGAATCAATTTTCATTTGTTCCTGCTGGCCGCAAGCATTGAGAGGAATCAACTTTCTTTTGCTCTTTTTGGACTGCAGGGAACAATACGCTTGATGAAGCTTTAAATCCCAAAAGAGAGGAATCAGTCGAATAGGCTACAGACCATCGGAAGGCATCAGAGGGAACTTTAATATCTGCAGAACCGAAAAACCTGAGAGTGTTGCTAGCAGACTTGACAAAGAAGACCAAAAACACTCAGATCTTGGGAAAACAGAGAAAAGGATGAAAACCCTCCAAACTTTACAGAACACAAACTCAAGAATAAGTTCCAAACAACCTTGGGACAAAAAGATTGCAAAGATTTCAACCAAACATCAAGAATTTCAGAACTTTCCCAAAACTGAAACTTTTCAGAGGAAAGCACGAAAACTCAAATTACTCCCCAACCTTTGATCCTATGGCCATGAAACTTTGAGGATATGTTAGCAATAGCCATGTGATAATCCAGATCAAATTTCATGCCATTTCTCCAAAGGAATCAAGATTTCACTAAAACCCTAGGAGAGGAAATACATGAACAGAGGAGCTCCAAAGAGAAAAAGTGAAATTAAACTTAGTTTGCTCATAGGATTGACTAGCCAAATGGCTTTTGAGCATCTCCCATGTCATAGCAATCCATTTTGGTACTCCTCAGCAAGCAAGAACTCAAATCTCACAAAATCAAGAAATCAAGAAATGAAGAACAGGAGCTACGAACAGAGAAGAAGGCAAACTTCAGATTCTCATTTCTTGGAACACAATGAATACAGAGGAGTCCCGATACCCCGACTTGATACAAAAGGAAAGATTACAAGGTTTCTCTACTCAATCCCTCTCTTCACTCTCTCCAATCTCAAGAACACCACTCAAGAACACATGGAGGAGAAGTCTCACATGGAAAACATCGTAGAGAACAGAGGGAGCACTACTCTGTCACCTCTACCCACTCTCAACAACTCACCAACTAAAGCCTAAAGCCTAAAGCAACCACTAAAGACTCTTTTGACTCTAGTAAACCCTAATTCCACCCAAGTGCTCAAGTGGGCATGCAGCCCCTCAATCCTATTTATAGCCTTGGCTAACGGGTCTCCGCCCCGTTACGCCTGCCAAATCCAACGGCGCCCGCTCCCGCTTGTGCAGCCTCGCGAATTTCCCGATTCGCCCCTCCTGCACCTTCCGGGAAGCTTCCGCGCTCCTTGCCTCGCACGCCTCGCAACCACCTCGAGTCTACGTCGTCTTCGACACATCCCGACCGTTCTGACCTCAGCGCCACCTGCGCCTAGTCCGGTCCACGTGTCTCGCCACGACTCCACCCGATGTCCTGCAGCCACACAGACAAAGAACACATCAAATAGCACCGCTCGATACATGAAAGCGTAAATACCATAATACTTACCATAATGAAGTCCAAACCTGTCGAATCATCGAAATATGAATATAAACTCATACGACCAGGAATGACCAAGTCCGACCGAGCCCGACTGCGCCATGCAACGACTCGACTCCGAACTACGCAAACCAAACTCGACTCACTTAGACCAACGTCAAATACTCATCATTCACATGGAGTCACGACCGCATGGTCTCTCAATTTTTCTGCTGAAACGTGTGATGAATACTATCAGTAACATATCTCACTGCCCTTGTCCTAAATTTTATCTTCCAGTTGAGACGAGAGTGCCATCAGTATACAAAAATGTCAAAGCTCTAGGTGCTTCGAAATAGGAATTGGATAGCAGCAAATGCATCACAACTCAGCATCTAGATGTGATACTGTTCATCATTGATTCAAGCATTGCATCAAGGCTAGTAATCTACATTGTATCAATCGGTAACTTCCATGGCAAAGGTGCAAAACTTATCACGAATGACACAAATACATGACAGAATTCAATCATTCCACAACTGAATGGGAGAATTACACAGATACTTGATAAACAGTTTTAGGTTTGATCTAGCATACACCAAGCCAGATAGCAATCAACAAGTAAATGGTAGCATCGTCCAAGATGATGTCGTCGGGCACGCACTATGCAGCAACTCGTCCAAGAGCTCGTCACGAGAGGACGCCGGTGAAGCCAATAATCGTGCAAAGCAGGGGAGGTCGCCAAGAACATCGACACAGGTCACGGCCCGCTCACGGCCTTCCTCGCCGATCGTGGTCGTGGCCTCGTGGGTGGCCGTCCACGCCGAGGCCGGTCACGAACAAAAGTGCAGCTGTTGTCACTCCTCGTCGTCCTCACCAATCGTGGTCGCAGGCGTCCGTCGTCGCCGATTCAGGTCACTGGCACTGCACCCTAGTGAAGTAGCACTATTTCTCTCGGCATAGGAAGTGTGTTCTTTTCGGCTACGTCTTATGATATATGGCTATAGCAGATGGTTTCTGGTCCTAACACAAGTGCTTGTGCAAATAAAACAAATGCCAATAAGCTAATAAGCCGCTTTAAAAAGACTGTCTGATAAACCATTTTAGAATGGCGGCTAAGAAATCGTTCCATTTGCTTGTTCGAAAGAAGCCAGAAGTTATAAGCTATATACCATAGGCTGAAAATAACGGGGTGATTAATATTGCCTTGTTGGTTTCTACGTCGCGTTGAAGACTAGCTGCTTGACTACCCTTTCCCTTTCATGTCCAATTGGCAACAAGCTACGAGTAAGGGCCATCAATTGGCTTCTACGGTGCTACCCCTGCCATGCTTCCTCTTCGGTGTCAAGGGTATGCGTGTGTAAGTGTGCTGAAGCATGCAAGCTGTAGGAAAAAAAATCAGTTGTGCAAGAATTTATTTGGACTTTGGAGCAACTCGAATTTGTAATTTCGCATTTGTATTTACTAAATAACGCTATAACGTTTTTTCTATTTTGATAGGACAGCCCACTACCATCCGAGATGGATATAAGATTCCCAACTACTCTACTGTGTGATTCACTGCTATCCCCTCATTCTTGACCTTATCCACTCATCTCTCTCGATGTCTCCACCATGGCTGGTGTGACATCCCAAAATTTTTGAATTAATTTAATTGGATTTTTGTGGATTTTCTTTCCTTCTATTTTAGCCTAGAGAAAGATATATTAAAACTTGTGTTCATTTGCATCCTAATTGAATTGATTTTATTTTTGTTGAGTTCCTTGTAAATTGTAGAATTTTTGATAAATTTCTTGGAAATTTCTTGTATTTTCTGAAACTTCTGTTTTGATTTATAAATCCCCTCCCCTTCCCGGGCTGACACGTGGCCGGTTTGGATTCTTCCCACGTGCCACACGGTACCATCGCCCGTGTCGCGCCCCCTCCCTCCTCTCTCTCTCTCTCTCTCCCCCTCGTGCGACAACTCGGATCCACCCAAGCTGCCCATCCAATCCCCTCGCCCCACTCCCGCCCGCTTCTTTCTCCCCTTCCTTCCCCACTGACAACGGCCCTACTGCCCTTCTTCCACCTCCTGCCAGCCCCCTTCTCCCTCCTCGTGCACCGCCATGGCCGTTGGCTAGCCCACCCATTCCGCCGCCTTTCCCTCCCTCGCGCACCGAACGTCTCCTTCCTCTTCCCCTTCCGCAAGCATCGCGTCGGCTCCCTCCTTATCGCGTCTGCCTCTCCCCTATCCTCTTCATAATCATTGCCGCCTACCATATTTTTCCAGTGAGCGGCTATCCGTTACTCCTCCCTCTCCCTTCCCTTATAAATACCCCCGAGCGCCCCCCCCCCACTTCACCCCACCCCGACACACCTCCCATTTCCTCTCTCGAGCACCGAGCTGTTCCCGCGCCGATCTCCTCCCTCTTCCGTGTCGGCGACCAACTTCGGTGAGAAATTGCTAGAAGAGCAAGGCTTGTCAAGCTTCACCGATGCCTCGGCGAGCTTCCTCGAGCCCTTGCGGACCCCCTCTGCCCCTCTACCAAGCTTCCCTACCACTGGAGCCCTGTCGCGCTGGAGTCTCAAGCCGCCGCCGCCGCATCTGCTCGTCACTGGTCACCTCTACGTGTCTCCAAGCACCATTTTGAGGTAAAACCAAACCACCTCACCACACCCCGCCCACGAGGAAGCCAGTTGTCTACCACCTAGAGTGCCACCTCAGCACAAGCATGCCACACCAGCACAGCCAGTAGCCATGTCAGCGCCTGGTCCACATGGCAGCCATGTGTCACACTACATCAATGCACATGCACACGTGGATGCTATGTGGCATGCCACATCAGCACACGGTCGCTCCCATGCCACATCAGCGCTACCTGTCTACCACCAGGCCACCACATCAGCAAAAATGAGCCAGTCAGCCGCTACATGAGCGGGCCACATCACCTAGTCCACCATAGGCCATAGCACTCCGTGGATTCGATTCACAAGACCGGGCAGATACTAACGTTAGTATGAAACAATAACTCTGTTTTCCTTTAGAAAAATAATTCTGCCAAATATTTAATCCCTTGTTGACATCATAATTCCCTTTTTGTTTAGAAAAATAATCCCAAAAATTAGTTTTAATTCATTTCTTTGGAATTCAAACTTCTAGGAGCTTGTTCTCCTTCATCCTAGCTCCGGTTGGGCCCATTCAAATTTCTAAATTCATCTTAAGTCATGATCTATCCAAATATTCCATGTTTTCAAATTTTTGGCATTTATTTGAATTTTATTTGAGTTTGCATGGTTATTTTCACGTGTAGACTACAACGATTCTAAAGAATTCTACTACGACGATTCACACCAATCTGCAGAGCAAGCCAAGTTACACACCTTGACCGTGTTGATCCTAGTTTACAAATAAAATTATATTGTTTTAAATTATATTGCATGCTTCATTTTATTCATTGTATTTTAATTTTAGTTTTAACTTAGTTAATGCCTATTTGTTATGACACCTTTGACATTGCAAATCCTTATACCTTGTCACCCTAGAATAAAACTCTGGTTAGTACACTAGTATGGCTAGAGAACTTTTGTAGCAAATTCTTAGCCTTGCTAAGAAATAACTTTAGTCTTGGGACAACCTTTTTCATATAAAATGATGAGTTTTAAAATGTATTCTTGACTTTTGAGAGTCAAGAAGGGCTATGAAATATTTGACAAAGTAAAATAAAAATATGGTTTAGACTTAAGAAAATGGTTAGGTGGTGGGTGCTTACTAGCAAACGTTGTTGCTCGATGGCTCAACACGGATACTAAGCACAAGAGGTATGTGGTAAGTCTATCTAAATCAATTAAGGAATGGACTATGAGCTACTAAGCACAAGGGGTATGTTGACGGCTTTGCATTGTAAAAGCCTTATTATGGTTACTCAGTCGCACGCGTACAGAAGCGTGTAGTGGTGAACATCATGAGTTAATAATATCTTATGGGTAAAGTTATACCACATATGTAGGGTGTATAAATTATCCTAGATAGCCGTACCCACGGTCATAGGCATGATAAGTAAAGTTTTTCACATATTAGACTTTATTTTTAAAAATTGGTTTAAGTAGAACTGTTGGAATCTTTTTGGAGAAAGATAGTTTGGGTGGGATACTCATGGTTAGGTTAGTGATAGGTCGGTGCCTGCGCTAATGCTATTATTTTGCTTAATTACTGTCTTTACTTACAGTATTAAACTCAGTAATTTTCTATCTACTTACTGTATTTCTTTAAATTTTGTTTTACGTTCAAATAACCCTATATGCCTTCACATGTTAGCCTTGCATTATTATTGCATTTTTCGTGTAACTTGAAGAGTACAACTTTGTGCTCACCCTTGCTATCTCTACTCAGAGGAGGATGACTTCTACTATGGTGAGGACCAGGACGAGTAGGCCGTGTCTTACTGTCGTCTGCCTGTGGGCACTATTGTCGGAACCCGGAGCAGCAACTCCAGGATCCTCTGTGTAAATCGCACTAGTCCAGGATCAGCTAGTGCACACAGTGGACAACAAAGACAAACACCAAGCATAATGACATTTATTTAATTTAAAGAGTACGGCCTTATGGCCAGCGTTTACATCATCGCACATTAGCAAAAATAATTGCAAAAGAAACTGCGGAAGCGAAGCTGAAAAAGGCGAAGCCCAAGCCTGCCCACAGGCAAACAACTGCAAGATGTGGCCTACTCGTTCTGGTCTTCTCCATAGTCGAAGTCGTCTTCCTCTGTGTGGAGATAGCAACGTGAGTACAAACTTGTACTCCGCAAGTCACACGGAGAAATGCAATATAATGATAAAGGCTTCAATGGAAGGCTCATAGGGTTAGTTTGCATAAAACAGCATTTAATGAAATATAATAAATAGATTGAAAATGCTGAATTTAATACAATACGTAAAGACAGTACTTGTAATTGAAAATATTACCGTCAGTGCAGGCTCCGACCAAACACCAACCTATCCACGGGCATCCCACCCGGACCATCTTTCCAAAAGATCACGTATGGATTCCATCCACGCTTTCACTGCACAACTCTGATGGATTCCATCCATCCACCAGGTTTCAATTTCTCACGGATTCCATCCATCCGCAAGGTTTTCAAAAACATTTTTGAAAAACAAAGTCTAATCCATGAAAAACTTTTACTCAGCATGCCCATGACCGTGGGCACGGCTATCCAGGATAGATTATACACTCTGCAGAGGTTGTACAGCTTTACCCACAAGACACGATCATCCCATATTGCCACCGGTTTACACACTTCCTTTGGTGTGCGGCGAGGAGTCGTGACAAGGCCTTTACAATGCAAAGCCTTCAACCTGGCCAAGCCAACTCTAAGGTTTCACCCCAGTAAGGAATCCACCAGACTGGGACCCCCTCTTGAGCCGAGTGAGACTTCTCATGGCCTACGCCACACTCACTTTCATCCTACGAAATGGCTCAGGTTGGGACCCGCAAATTATTCAGCCAGGGCTGTCCTATACCAGCCTTGTGGTAGTACGATTAGGGCGTTACAACAGTAGCTCACAGACCGGTCCTTAATTGACTTAGGCTCAACCACATACCCCCTGTGCCCGACAATCAACACTGAGTCTCCGAACAACAGTGCATGCCTGCACCCACCACTCTAACCAATTGCCTAAGTCTAAACCAGTTTTATATTTGTTTTCAAAGTAATTCATAAACCTTCTTGACTCACCGAAGTCAAGAATACAGTTCAAAAGCTTATCATTTTATATGAAAAGGTATCCCAAAACCAAGAGTATTTCTAAGCAAGTCTAAGCATTTAATATAAAGTCTTCCTAGCCAATACTAATGTACCAACTAGGGTTTGATCTAGGGTGACAAGGTATAAGGAATTCAATAACAATGGAGGAATTAACAAGTAGGCATTAACTATATTTAAAACTGAATTTAAATACGCTGAATAAAAATATGCATGCAATATAATTTAAATCAACATAATTTCATTTGCAATCTGGGATCAACATGGTCAAGGAGTGTGACTTGCCTTGCTCTTCAACTTGGCTTGAATCTTCGTCGAAGAAATTTCCCGAATCGTCGAAGTCTACACGTCAAAATAACCCACCAAATTCAAATTAAATTCAAATTGACTTCAAATATTTGAATTGAGGCTAGAAATGGATATAGGGGATTTTTTGATGAATTTAGAAATTTTAATGGGCTCAATCGGAGTTAGGACGAGGGAGAATGGGCTCCTGGAAGTTTGAAAAGAGAGAAAATGGAAAAGAGGAATTTCTGGAATTATTTTCCTAAAGGAAAATCTGAATTATTGCGTCAGCAGGGAATTTCTTTTCGGCCGGATTATTTTTCAACGGGAAAAAGAATTAATGATGCCAGCATTGCGTCATCCAGGGGTTGGGCCGACCGACAGGTGGGCCCTGGTCCATGGAACAGGTCCACGGAGCCGGGGAAATGGTGAGGTGGCAAGGGGCGTGCGGTGGCGCTGACTGGGCCGAGGGAGGCCGAGGTGGTGCTAGTGTGGCGCCATGTCACCGGCCACGCGGGCACGGGAACGCCGACGTGGGAGGCCGGCCGGTGGTGGCGCTCGGGGAGGGAGCTCGCCGGCGCTCCGGCGGGCTGCGGCCGGCGGCGAGCGGCGCAGGAGGGAGAGGGGACCGAGGGGAGTCCGGCTCTACCTGGCACAAGGCTCGGCGGGGACGGAAGGCGGCCGGCGACGAGGGAGAGGCGACGGAGACTCTCGGGCGGCGGCGGAGAGGGCGCTCCGGTGGCAAAGGGGCGCGGCCGAGGGGCGGACGGGGTGCGCACGGACGCGGCGAAGGCGGCGGTGGGGTCGGCGGGGCGAGGCGTTGCTCGAGCCGGCGCCAGTTGCTCGCCGGAAGAGCTTGGTGGCGGCGGCGATGGGGAATCACGGCGCGGGGACGCTCGGCTCACCGAGGAGAGGAGAGGAGGGCGGAAGGGTGTGGTGCGAGGGGAGGAGAGGCCGACGAGGCCCTTATATAGGGTCGGGGAGGGGGCAATCGGCGAGGATTGCTCGCCGGAGATTGCGGACGGCGGCGATTGCGGAGGGGGAAGGAAAGGAAGGGGCGGCCGTAGAAGGAAAGGAATCGGGGGAGGGAGAAGAAGGAAAGGCGCGGGTTGCACGGGCGGCGGAAAAGGAAAGAAATCCGACGGGGCGAGGGGCGGCGGCGATGGTGCGGCCCAGCGGGAGGAAGGAGACGGCGCGCGGGGAAGAAGACCCCGACAGGCGGGCCCCACGCGCAGAGAGAGGGGGCACGGGCGGTGCGGATGAAGAGAAGGGGAGATCGGGCGGTCGTGGGCACGGGGAGATTGACGGCTGAGATGGGGCGGGGGAGCGACGTGGCGGGCAGGGGAGTGGGGAAGGCGGGATGGAGGCGACGGCCGGATGGGGGCGAGGAGGGAGGACATGGGCGGCATCTGGCCGTCCACGTGGCGGCCGATGGGGGAGGGAGGGGATTTTGATTTTTCATTTTTGATTTCTAGATTTTCAGAAAAGCACAGAAAACTCATTTAGCCTCAGAAAAATACCAAATGACCTCCAAAAATTCCAGACAAATTCCTAGAACTTCCTGGAGACATTTTGGACTAAAATAAAAATACTTCCAACTAATGTTGGTATTAAATTTTCATACTTAAAATACTTTTTATTTTCAAAATAGATTTTAAAACTCTAGAAAACTCAGAAAACCCAAATAAGAGCCAAATAAATCCAAATAACTAATTTTACATAGGATTTTTATATAAAATCAAAATATCATATTAATAATAATTTTAGGATTTTCTGAAAATACTTTTCAAATCCAGCTTTTTCGAAAACAGAAATTCAGGGCAAATCCAAATTTAAACTTTAGGCACAAAACACTTATTTTATTCAAGATTTTATTTTGATTGATTTTTAATTATTTAATTATTTATTTTTATTTTAATAAAAACCTGGGCTGTTACAACTATTGCCATTGTGTGCACTAGATAATCCTGGACTAGTATGATTAACACAAAGGATCCGAAAGTGTTATTTCAGGGTCCGACAGAGATAGTATCAGAGCAGTGATGACTCTAAGATGTGACCGTAGATAGAATAGAACTGGTTCACCCTAAGGACTTATTTTATTATAAAATATATTTTCCAAAATCTCCATAAAGGCTTGTCTTCTTTCTTTTACTCAAATACACTCCCTTAAAAAAACATTGTTTTCTAACTCCTTCTTTACAAATATTTTACATGGCTGAAACCCCCACCAAGATTTCCCACGGAGTCCAAGCTGGATACCTAGCCACTCGCCTTTGGGAACTCCTTCATCAATTAAGGTTCAAGGCTCGACTAATTTACCAAGGCTATCTCCAGTCCTACAACAACCAAGAGCGCTGGAAGGTGGAGGTGTTGATCTTCGCCAACATAGGCGATGAAGCTGCTTTCCACAACTTTGATGCTCCACAGTCCCAGGATACCTTCCTTGCCTGTATCCAGGACGTAGCCCAGAAAGCCATTCGCAAGCTCTGGGACATCTATGAAGTGGAGTTACGAGGTACCGCTTTTCGGTACTACCCCAGCAAGTACCCTACCAGTTCCAGGAGTTTCTATGTGGACATGGAGGATGAGTACGACCCCACGCTGGTTTAGCAGGTGCAGCTCATGAGCCTCTAGAGATCTGTATCAGTCCACCTTGGATGAGCTTACCTTTGCCACTTACTAGCTCCGCCAAGCAGAGGAGGAGTTGGCAGAGCTTTGTGCTGGAGATGACGGCTCCTCAGTTCAAGGAGAGAATGATATAGAGTCGCCACCCAAGAAACATCGCACATGCGTCAAGAAGAAATACCTGTCCCAGTTCAAACTAGCCTATATCTTTTAAGACTTAAGTCTTAGGTTAATAAAGAGCATACTTGTGAGCTGTTATTCCTTTATCAATAGCCACAAGATTACTATAATAAAATAAATAATAAAGTTGCTTTTGCTTTATTGGAGTTTGATTTGTGCTAAGTTGGTCCTTTTATTTGACTATTTTCTTATGTTTTACTTGTAGGATGGACTTAAAAATCTCTCTTAGTTCCTTCTATCTCTCTGTAACCCTTGGAAACATGAAGCAAATGGTGAACACTAGGAGCAACGACAATGGCAACAGCAACCACAACGGAGCTCATAGAGGTTAGAATGCTCCCATTCCCCAACTGCCACATGCCAATGGACCCAATTGGGCCCAGATGATGGCTAATCAGAACCATCACATCTAGCTATTAGTCCAAACCATCAACAACCTCACTCCACCCTCTCATCAGCCAACACCAGTTCAGGCTCCCTAGTGAAGATTGTCGGAGTTCATGAGGATGCGTCCTCCGACCTTCTCCAGCAGCAACGAGCCAATGGATGCAGATGATTGGCTCTAAGATATCAGGAAGAAGATGGATATCCTTCAGTGCAGTGATTGGGAGTGAGTTATTTTTGCCTCCCATTAGTTGCACGAAACTGCTTCAGAGTGGTGGGATACCTTCACCGCCGCTCACCCCAATGTGCAAGACATGACTTGAGCTAAGTTTGTGCAACCCTTTCGCAAGGCTCATATCCCTGCGGGCATCATCACCCTGAAGAAGAAAGAGTTTCAAGCTTTACGCCAAGGAGGGCGTACAATGAATGAATACCTTCAAAAGTTCAACCAACTGGCGCGTTATGCACCTAAAGATGTTGCCACTAATGAGGTGAAGCAGGAGAGGTTCTTGGAGGGCCTCAACGACAATATTTATATGCAACTCCTCTCCAACGACTACTCTGACTTCCATCAGCTAGTTAGTAAGGCTATTCGCCAGGAGGGCAAGCATGTTGTGATGGAGAACTACAAGAGGATGATTGCCACCCAGAAGGTCAATCCAGGAGGTTTTTCTAAAACTCGTAGTAGTCCACCCCCATCTGATAGCCTCAGGCCAGCAGCCAACCATCCACCTTTCCAAGCCAATCGCTCCACTCCTCAAGTGACTCGCGCTCTTCCTGCTAGTGGGCCAATGCCGAAGAACCCCGCTCCATCAGATGGAGTGACCTATTTCTACTGCAAGGAGACATGACACTTTGCTAAGTCTTGCCCCAAGAAGCTTTAAGCTGCAACCAATGCAGGATCCTCAGGTGGACAGAACACAGGGCAAGCCTTCAAGAAACCCCAGAACTTCATCAAGGGACGTGGGAACCACATCACCACACAGGCAGCCCAGGCTGTGCTAGACATTGTGCTGGGTAAGTTTCTAGTGAACTTAGTACCAGCATCAGTTTTGTCTGATTTTAGAGCTTCCCATTCATTCATTTCCAAAGCTTTTGTGGTTAAGATGGGTTGCGTTCAGTTCCCCTTAGCAATCCCATTCTAGTCTATTCCCCTGGAGCAGAAACGAGAGCTGGGACCTTGTGTCCAAACGTAGAGTTACTCATTGAAGGCATATCTTTTCTAGCCGAGCTGATAGTCCTAGACTGTTAAGAGTTGTATGTCATTCTTGGCATAAATTAGTTGTCCAATAATAGAGGTTCAATAGACTGTGCCACCCGATCCATCAATCTCACCAATAGTAAGGGATTGGAAGTGACCTTTGCACCAAGGATTCCTATAATGGAGGAGTGTATCCTTAATCACCTCCAAGTCCTAGAAGAAGTACCAATCGTATAGGAATACCTAGATGTGTTTTCAGAAGACTTACCCAATGCCACCAGATAGGGATATTGAGTTCATGATTAACTTAGTCCCTAGTACAGCCCCAATCACAAAGAGATCGTACCGTATGCTAGAATATCAGGAATCCAAAAGAAAGATTTTTCTTTTCTGACTTATTCATTCAATTCATTTCAAATAAGACATATCTTGTTCAAACCAATAAATAGAGCTGGGGTTATAGTTAAAGCGGCTAGTACAAAACAGAAGTAACTAGTTATAGTAAGCATGAAAGGGTTAAAAGTCTGATTTTAACCCTTTTATGGAAAACCATAAGACAGAAACCACTAAAAAGATATAAGCATAATATCTATCTTTCAAAGGTTCACTAAAAAGACAGTTGGTGGGTCTCTTTGTATGTCTTGTCTGAAAAGAGGACTTAATTATTATTCATTTGCCGGAACCAGAAGTAAAAATTGTTGTGGATAGGGATCCTGTAAAAACATATTTTGAGGAATGGGCCAAACCGGGCCATTTCTCAAGAACAATAGCTAAGGGCCCTGATACTACCACTTGGATCTTGAACCTACATGTTGATGCTCACGATTTTGTTAGTCATACCGGTGATTTGGAGAAGATCTCTCAAAAAGTTTTTAGTGCTCATTTTGGCCAACTCACATTATCTTTCTTTGGTTGAGTGGCATGTGCTTCCATGGTTCCTGTTTTTCCAATTATGAAGCATGGCTAAGTGATCCTACTCACATTGGACCCAATGCTTAGGTAGTTTGGCCAAATGGATTCATAATTGGACGTTGAACCCATTTCATGATGGAAGTTACCAGAGTATTAGGCGCGGCTCTGCTATGCGCTATTCATGGGGCGACTGTAGAAAACACTTTATTCGAAGACGGTCATGGTGCAAATAACTTTCGCGCTTTTAACCCAACTCAAGCTGAAGAAACCTATTCAATGGTCACTGCTAACCGCTTTGGGTCCCAAATCTTTGGTGTTGCTTTTTTTCCCAATAAACGTTGGTTACATTTCTTTATGATATTTGTACCCGTCACCGGTTTATGGATGAGTGTTATTGGCGTAGTCGGCCTGACTCTGAACCTACGTGCCATGACTTCATTTCCCAGGAAATCCATGCAACGAAATATCCTAAATTTGAGACTTTCTACACAAAAAATATTCTTTTAAATGAGGGTATTTGTGTGTGGATGGCAGCTCAAGATCAGCCTCATGAAAATCTTATATTCCCTTAGGAGGTTCTACCACGTGGAAATGCTCTTTAATGGAACTTTTGTTTTAGTTGTTTGTGACCAAGAAACCACCGGCTTTGCTTCACCCCTTCTTCTTGCGCCAAAGATCTTATCATTTCTAAAGGAACTAGGGCTACATTTCCTTTCAATTTCCATTCAAGAGTTTCTATCTGCTTCCACGCCCTTTTTTTAGACCTCGAAACATGAAATGGACAAATTCCTTCTCTTAGGAACACATACGAGAAAAAAGATAACGGTAGCCCTCCCATTAACTACTTCATTTTCATTTATTAATTTCATAGGAATAGAAATCCATGTCCTATCGAGACAAAAGTTTGAACTGCTATCCTCTTGCCTAATAGGCAAAGATTGACCTCTGTAGAAAGACTAAATTCCAAAGTCAAAAGAGCAATTGGCCTGCAAAAATAAAAGATTTGTTCTCTTTTGTAATTAACATAAACTAATTGGATAGAAAAGGAAACGATCTGTGGATTAGACTCCCTTTCTTTCTAGGGTTTGTATTAAAAAATGCAACACCCTGTTCTAACCATATTGCACTATGTATCATCATTTGATAAACTGATAAATGCTTCCTCTTTCTGATTCAAGTAGAAATACAAATGGAAAAATTTGAAGGGTATTCAGAAAAACAGACTTATCATCAATAATACTTCGTCTACCCACTTCTCTTTCAGGAGTATATTTATGCATTTGCCCATGATTATGGATTAAATGATACCAAACCTGTGGAAATTTTTAGTTGCAATAACAAGAAATTTAGTTCACTACTTGTGAAATGTTTAATTATTGAAATGTATCAGCGGAATTTTTGTATTAACTCGGTTAATCGTCCTAACCAAGATCAATTGTTGGATTACAATAATTTTTTATTCTAAGTTTTATTCTCAGATTCTATCTGAGGGGTTTGCGGTCATTGTAGAAATCCCATTCTCGCTACGAGAATTATACTTTACACCTAGATGTCCAGTCAACTACTGTGCCTCAATGTATTTCGGGGAGAACCAGTTAGCCCTGGATTCCAGTGGCATTTCACCCTTAACCACAACTCATCCACTGATTCTTCAACATCAGTCGGTTCGGACCTCTGCTTAGTTTCATCCAAGCTTCATCCTGGTCATGGATAGATCACCCAGATTTAGGTCCATAAGCAGTGACAATCGCCCTATGAGGACTCACTTTCACTATAGCTTCGGTGGGTTCTGTTCCCTTAACCAAGCCACTGCCTATGAGTCGCCATCTCATTCTCCAACAGGCACGTGGTCAGAGATAACTTCCCCTCCCACTGCTTGGGAGCTCAGCATGGTTTCACGTTCTATTTCGCTACCCACTAGGGGTTCTTTTCACCTTTCCCTCATGGTACTACTTCGCTATCAGTCACCCAGGAGTATTTAGGCTTGCAGGGTGGTCCTTGCTGATTCACACGGGATTCCACGTGCCCCATGCTACTTGGGTCAGAGTGTAAGCTAGTGATGCTTTCGGCTACTGGACTTTAGCCATCTAGGGTGCGGTACTCAACCGCTTCACCTAGCAGTGTAACACTTGTATTGCTCTCCCACAACCCCGTTTTCATGGTTTAGGCTGCTCCCATTTCGCTCGTCGCTACTATGGGAATCACTTTTGCTTTCTTTTCCTTTGGCTACTAAGATGTTTCAGTTTGCCAGGTTCTCTTTCCTGCTCATGGATTCAGTAGGCAGTTCAAAAGGTTGTCCTATTTGGGAATCTCCAAATCGATGCTTATTTTCAACTCCCCGAAGCTTTTCATTGTTTACTACACCCTTCCTTGTCTCTAGGTATCTAGGTATCCACCGCAAGCCTTTTCTCTTTTGAACTTCGCCATTAACGTTAAGGCTATGCCATCCTAAGGTGCTACTAAATGGAAGGATCTTATCAACATCCATGAATGCGAAATCATAGATCAAAATGTCGCATTGGCAAAAAATGGTGCTATCATAGTATCTGCTAAGTTAACGGCCTGGAGATAAGCTGACTTGAACCGCTAACATCCACTATAGGGTAAACCACCGCCTCTTAGGCCTCCCCGACGGGTTCTACCTTAGAGGCCAATGATAGACAATAACCCCCCAACCTAACACAGCTCACAACTTTTATCGTACTGTGCTCTCCAAAGAGCAACTCTTCTCAAAATCTCAAAACAAAAGGTGCTGAGTTGGAATCCCATTCTAAGGATTCTTGTGGTTCCGAGGAATTCAGCTACAGGAGAACCAAGAATGGGGAGTTCTCCTTTTTTTTCACCCGACTCTTTGATCTTAAACTTAAGAATGCTGGTTTTAAGAACGAGTGATTGCCCTTCTCCAACCCTTACTGCCCAACCGGAGAGCGCACGGCTAATGTGTTCCACTTATTGAACAGGGTCTATGGTTGATATGTGACCCCTGGACACTGAAGGCACCCTTGGAGTGATCTCATAGTTCCTATGAGGTGGAGACAATGGGATCGGTCCATGGATTTTCCTTCCTTTTGCCACATTTTGCTCAAAGGGTTAAAGGGAGATAGTGCATCAAGCTATTCGCAAGGGCCAACTTGATCCTCCTTCCCTGGGATCCTAGATGTGGGAAGTCTAGGAGAGCCGCCAACTCCAACTATCATCCATAAGAGAGCTGTATTTGCGAGGGAATTAGGGGCTCCTATTGTAATGCAAGACTACTTAACTGGGGGATTTACCGCAAATACTAGTTTGGCTCATTATTGCCGCGACAATGGCCTACTTCACATTCATCGGGCAATGCATGTAGTTATTGATAGACAGAAAAATCATGGTATGCATTTTTCATGTATTAGCTAAAGCATTGTGTATGTCTGGAAGAGATCATATCCATGCCAGTATAGTAGTAGGTAAGTTAGAAGGGGAACGCGAAATGACTTTAGGTTTTGTTGTAGCATTGAACATGGTGAGCAAGAGTGATATTTAGATGCAAATTTCTTTAAAATTTTAGCACATCAAGGCTGGCTTCATGTAGTGTACCGTGTGAAACCTACCTAGTGGGCCTATTCTTTTCAGCTTTTCTACAGTAACTAGCTTTCAAACGGAGTGTATTTTTAAAGCAAGGTCTACAAGTTAATTGTAGTATATATTGTAGCAACTTCATTTATATTGGCCAAAACCGTATATGAGTTTCTGTTACTCCATAATCTCTCTCTCTCTGACAAATAGCCCAAAAATCATAAGTCACAGCCAAAAAGAACAGACAAGTATCTTGTCACAACTAAGGAAGGAGCAAGCAATGCAGTGTAGCCAAAAAAATGCACGCATGAGCTTGGCCGCATTATACAAAATATAGTACAATCATTATAACCGTCGTGAACATGTGCTCAATCCTAACTGAACTAGGACGACACCTTTAGCATTGCATTTCTATCCATGTTCCAAATTAAACAGGGGGGACTAGAATTTAATCGCAAGTGGCCATCTCCTGCCACTTTCCACTTCACTTACATTAGAGTTATACAATATGCATCTATACCACATACAACTTTGTAACTGTAACATCCCAAATAGGGAGCTAGTGTAATTTCAAAATTTTAAAATCTTTTAATCGTTTCTTCGAGGCTTCTCAAAAAGTTTTTGGCGAAGTTCAAATTTCTCGAGTTGGATTTCTTGCCAAAAGCCCGATTAATAAAAATCCAAACCTTGGAATCAAAATCTAGAAATTAAAGTTTACAATTGAGAAGATCCAAAACTCCATGGAAGTCTTAATTTCAAATTTAAAGCAAAATATGGAAACTCAAAACCAAGAATGGAAATTGAAAATCATATAAAGTCTTTCCCATCCAATTTTCATATCTGAAAATTCAAATCCGGAGAATTAAGAAAATATCTCTCAAATTCATCAATCTTAACAATTAAATTGTTGAATATGAAAATTTGAACCAAGCTTTTAAATTGAAAATCTAATTGCAAATTCAAATTCAAAAATTTATTAAAATCGCCAAAATCTTTCTTGGGCCGACCCATTTCTTTTCTTTTCTTTTCTCAGCCCGCATCATCTTTCTTCTTTTCCCTAGGCCGTATCCTTTTCTTTTCCCCAGCCCGCTCATTCTCCTGGCTTCGGCCCAGACCACATTCTTCTTCCTCCTCCTCCCCCGTTTCTCCCTCCTCCGCCCGCAGCTCCTGGCGCTCGTCGGCCCAGCTCGCGTCACTCGCCCCGCCCCGGTTTCGCGCCGCCCCCGGTTGCCCCCCCGGTCACATCCGCGCTAGCACCCTACCACCGGCCTAGCCCCACGCCACTCCCCTACGTCACTGCGCCATGCTGCTGCCCATGCCGCCGTACGCACCGCCATGCCCGGGGTACCCCTTGCCATGCCTTGCCATGCCGGCGCCACTCCCCCTAGTTCGCAGGCCGTAGGGGACGGAGGAGGCCAAAGGACTCGACGACATGGCTTCGGCCCTGTGAAGCCCTTCACCATGAGAGGCTCCTGTCGTAGGGGTGGCCCCCACCTAAACCCAGCAGGCCTGGTAGGAAGGAATAAGGCCTAAAATAGGCCATGTGTAATGACACGACTGCCCCCAGAGGGGATAACCAGATGTAAGGGTATAACTGTAAAAGCACTCCTCATGCGTATATATATATGGGTACAAGCCATGGGGAGGACCCAGGCCATTACACTTATCTTCATCACTCTCCACTACCATCTCTCTCTCTGTTTGGTCTGTAGCCACAACAGTTGGCGCCGTCCGTGGGGAGGACGAAGACAAGCCTGAAGACCGAAGAAAAAGATGGCACCGAAAAAAGCTTCCTCAGCGGCAGCGAAGGGAAAGAAGGCGGCTGGGTCGGAGCGTCGTATGAGTACCAGAGCTTCGGCATCGGCAGCGGTGGACGCGGGTACCGATGCAGGCGCGGTGGTCGAAGACGTCGACGTTCGCGCAGCGACGACCAACCCCGCCACCGGCGTTGCGAGGACGGACCCGGCGGTCGAAGACGTCGACACGGGTGCGGCGACAACCGACCCCGCCGACGCGACGACAGCCGACCTCGCCGCCCCCACTGCAGCCCCCGCCGCCGGTGCGGACCGGGCGGTCCGAGGTAGCCACGACGGAGCGACCGGCGGCTCGGGACCCCGCGACGCGGTCGTCCCCGCGCCGATCCGCCCGTCGGAAGCACCGGCGACCCCGCCCGCACCGGTGATGGAAAGCGCCCTGCTGGCGGCTCTCAACGCGTTCTAGCGGGAGCTGGGGGACCTTCGTGGAGCCGTTAGAGATATACAAGAGGCTCGGAGTCAGCCGGCCGCGCCAGCAATCGCGTCCGAGCCCGCGCCGGAGAGGGCGGACAGTCGCGAAGCCCCCACGTCCAGCCGCGTGCCGCTGCGGCGCATGGATCCGGAGTCCCCGCTCTCGGCGGGGCTGCAGCAGGCGGCATGGCCCGAAGACTTCAAGTTTCCTAGCGCCATCGACTCGTATAACGGCGACACGGACCCCCGTGAGTTCGTGCGTGTATACGAAACCGCGATCGAAGCCGCGGGCGGAGGCGACACCGAGAAGGCGAAGGGACTCCCCCTCGCACTGCACGGAGTGCCGCTCTCTTGGTTTTTTACCATAGAGCCGGGCTCCATCTATGCGTGGGAGCAGCTTCGTGATCGGCTTCGTGGCAACTTTCAAGGACATCATGTCGAGCGAATCGATGCGGACCGACTCTTCGCTGTGAAGCAAGGACCCTCGGAGACGCTCCGGGACTACTTCAAGCGCTTCGCCAAGATTCGAGGTCAGGTACACGATGTTAATGAAACCACAGTCGTTAATGCAGCCATACAGGGCCTTCGCCCGGGCCCGATGGCCGAATACAACGCGCGGAGGCCAATCACGACAGTTGGCAAGCTCTTCAACAAAATGGACGAGTATGTGCGGGCAGAGGAGGATGCGCGAAGACGCAGCATCACCGCCCTCGGTCTCGCCCATGAGGAGCGCCCCCCGCGCGAGGTCGGGGCGGGTGGCCCCTCCTCGAAGCCGGGCCGTAGCCGAAAGCCCCGAGGAGGCCCTCCCCGAGGTAGTGAGGACGAAGTACCGGAAGGCTCGTCACGGTGTAGGCCCAAACCTCGGCGCCGCCAGCGCCGGTCGCAGGCGGCCCATCACGTCCTCGCCACCGAGAGCACCCGCCAAGGACCCTACCCCGCCTCACGGAGGGGAGTCCGGGGATCGGAGGGCGGATTTGACTACGACAGCCAACCCCGCGCAGAGCAGGAGCTCCTGCGCTATGGCAAGTGGTGCGAGGTGCACGGCTACGGCGATCATTACACGAGGGCATGCATCGCGGTGATGGAGCTGCGGAGGGTGACGGAGGCCGCGCATCATCACACCGTCAACATCATCACCGGAGGCTCCTCCTCAAAAGCCCTCGGGGAGCAGCCGCAGCTGTGGATGCCGCACCTCAACATCACCTTCGACTTAAACGATGCCAGGGGCGTGGAGTACCCTCACCAAGACCCTCAGTCATCCAGGCCCACGTAGCGTGCTGCGAAGTCAAGCGCGTCCTTGTCGACGGGGGAAGCTCCGCGAACATCTTATTCGCAGACGCCCTCGACCGCATGGCAATCCCCCGAAGCCGGCTGGAGCAGCCGGGAGCTCCACTTCAAGGCTTCGGGGGTCAACCGCTGTAGGCCCTGGGGCACATTTCCCTTCCTGTCACCTTCCGTCAGGAGGGCAACAAAGGTAACATCCGAACCGAGCATGTCACCTTTGATGTCGTAGGTATCCCGCACCCCTACAACGCCATACTGGGGCGACCCGCCATCAACTCTTTCGAGGCAATCCCGCACCACGCCTTCTTGTGTGTAAAGCTCCCGGGCCCGAAGGGTGTCATCACCATCTTCGGCGACCAGGACCTGGCAAGATGTGCCGAAGGCGGTAGCCGCGTGTCGCATCGCCCGGTGCATGCCCTCTCCGGCGCGCCCGGTGCTGGGCCCTCCGCCCCCGGGTGGACGCCCAAGCCTCGGCCCGAAGGCGGTGTCAAGAAGGTGCCGCTCCATGCGGAGGGGCAGTTTGTCTCCATTGGCGAAGGGCTCCCACCGGGGGTCGAACGGGAGCTGCTCCGAGTGCTTCAGAACAACGTGGACATCTTCGCATGGTCCCCGGAGGACATCAAGGGCGTGGATCGCGCGGTAATCCAGCACCGTTTTGCGGTCCGCCCCGACGCCAAGCCGGTCAAGCAAAGGCTCCGGCGTATGTCGATGGATCGGCAGTAGGCGGCAAAAGCGGAAGTGGCGAAGCTTCTTCGCGCCGGGGTCATCCGCGAGGTCCACCATCTAGAATGGCTCGCTAACCCGGTGCTAGTCAAAAAGGCCAGCGGGGCCTGGCGCATGTGCATCGACTTCACGGCACTCAACAAGGCGTGCCCGAAGGACAACTACCCCTTGCCGCGCATCGATCAGCTCGTTGACGCCACTGCTGGGTACGAACTCATGAGTTTCCTGGACGCCTATTCCGGCTACCACCAGGTATACATGGCCGAAGACGACGAGGAGAAGACCAGTTTCATCACACCACTTGGGACGTTCTGCTTCGTCAGAATGCCCTTTGGCTTGAAGAACGCAGGCGCTACCTTCACCCGCCTCGTCGCCATTGCCCTGGCCGCCCAGCTTGGGAGGAACGTCGAAGCCTATGTCGATGACGTGGTGGTCAAAACTCGGCAACTTGCTCTACACGGCCGGGACCTCCAGGAGACCTTCGACAACCTCCAGAAGGCGGGCATCAAGCTCAACCCCGACAAATGTGTCTTCGGGGTACAGGCGGGCAAACTCCTCGGTTTCCTCGTGTCCGGGCGGGGCATCCAGGCGAACCCCGACAAAGTAGACGCTATCCTGGGTATGGAGCCGCCCAGGACAACGAGGGAGGTCCAGAGGCTGGCGGGCCGCATGGCAGCATTAAGCCGCTTCCTATCCAGGGCGGCGGAGCGGGGCCTGCCGTTTTTCAAGACACTCCGCGGGTGCGATGGGTTTCGTTGGGACGGAGACTGCGCGAAGGCCTTCAACGAGCTCAAGCAGCACCTGGCAAGCCTCCCCACTCTGGTCACCCCAGCACCAGAGGCTCCCCTCCTGCTCTATCTGGCCGCGTCAACTACCGCGGTCAGTGCCGTCCTCGTCTTAGAGGAAGGCGCCATGCAGCGGCCTGTCTATTTTGTCTCTGAAGCCCTTCAAGGTGCAAAGACAAGATACACGGAGCTTGAGAAGCTCGCCTACGCGCTGGTCATGGCCTCCAGGAAGCTTCGGCATTATTTTCTGGCTCATCCGATCACAGTGCCTTCCTCATTCCCCCTGGCAGAGATGCTACACAACAAGGAGTCCACAGGGCGTATCGGTAAATGGGCCGCCAAGCTCGCTCCCTTCTCCTTGACGTATGCTTCGCGAATGGCAATTAAATCCCAAGTCCTGGCGGATTTCCTCGCCGAATGGACACCGCCGGCCCAACCCGGCCAGACGCACGATGACCCCGTCTGGACGCTTACAATCGAGGGAGCTTACAGCGTCGCCGGCGCGGGCGTAGGGGCGGTGATCGTCACGCCCGAGGGACAGCGTTTGCTGTACTCGGCGCGCCTTGCCTTCCCCGCCACCAACAATATGGCCGAATACGAGGCGCTGCTCTTTGGCCTGGCGAAGCTCAAGGCCGTCGGCGCGAGACGGGTGTTGGTCCGCACCGACTCGCGCTTGGTGGCCGGCCATGTGGACAAGTCATATCAAGCCAAGGACCCTGAGTTGGCCAAGTACCTCGCGGCGGTACGGGCGAGGGAAAGGCACTTTTTGGGTGTCACCGTTAAGGCCATCCCCCGGGCGGAGAATGAGCAAGCGGACGCCCTCGCCAAGGCGGCCAGCCAGCAACTGCCCCCCCTGAGGGGGCATTCTCTGAGGTGTTAGCAAAGGCGGCCATCGCGCAGGACATCCGGGACGCGGCACTTGTCCACCGCATTGATCGGCCAGGAGATTGGCGGGAGCCCATTTTCAAATTCTTACAAGGCCTCACCGAGCCGGAGGATCCTGCCGAGCTGCGACGATTGCAGCACCGCGCACGGTCCTTCCAGGTGTTTGAACGGACACTCTACAAGAAGGGGGTTTGTGCGCCGCTCCTGCGCTGCCTCTCGACTGAGGAAGGAAAGGAACTCTTGGCGGAAATCCACGCGGGCGTATGCGGATCCCACCTGGTGCCGAGGTCATTGGTCGGCAAGGCGTTCAGACAAGGCTTCTACTGGCCGACTGCCGTCACCGACGCCCAGGACCTCGTCCGTCGGTGCCAAGGGTGCCAATGGATGGCGCGCATCATCCGCAGGCCCCCGACAAGTCTCAACCCAATCCCCCGGTGTGGCCACTGGCCCGCTGGGGTCTCGATATAGTAGGACCGCTTGCCCGAGCTCCGGGGGATCTCCGGTTCGTGGTAGTCGCGCTGGAGTATTTCTCTAGGTGGCCGGAAGCGATCGCTCTGGCCAAAGTAACTTCTGCGGCCATACAGCGCTTCCTATGGCAAAACATAATATGTCGCTTCGGGGTACCTCGGGAGCTCACGGTCGACAATGGCCTGCAGTTCGACGCCGCCCTCTTCAAAGATTATTGTGACAGCATGGACATCACCCTCCGATTCGCTTTGGTAGGGCATCCCCAGTCTAACGGGGCGGTCGAACGGGCGAATGGCGCCATCTCTGCCGCCATCAAAAAGCGCCTAGTTGGATTGCCGAAGGGCAAGTGGCCAGACGAGCTTCACAACATTCTATGGTCGCTTCGCACAACGGTAACGCGCCCAACGGGATTCACGCCGTCCAAGCTCCTCTTCGGCGACGAAGCAGTGACGCCCGAGGAAATTAAGGCCGGCTCGCGAAGGGTCCTCGTCCAAGCACCCGAAGAAGAGCGCCGTGTGTCCTTAGACCTCCTCGACGGGATACGGGCAGACGCAGCCCACCACGTCGAGAAGTACGCGCGGCGGACAAGGCGTACTCGGGACCGCTCTATATGCCCGCGGGGGTTCAAGCCTGGGGATCTCGTCCTCAGAGTGGCGCTTCAGGCGGAAACCGTTGGCAAGCTGGAATCCAAGTGGGAAGGCCCGTACATCGAAACGGAGGCATTGCCAAAGGGGGCGTACCGCCTCGCCACGCTTGAAGGACAAGCCTTCCGGCACACATGGAACGCGGACAGGTTGCGGCGGTACTACGCCTAGAAGCAGCACAGTAGGCGTAGAGCCACCGGCCCGTTGTTAGGCGATGCTCGCCCGCGCAAACGGGAGTTCAATAAAGGTTGCTGTTCCAAGAGCATCCCCTGTCCGCGCTAAGCAGAACATAGTCCACGGACTCTAAATAAGACGTAGCGTCGAGCCTAGCTCCGCACGCGCGAGTCTCCAGACTATAAAGAAAGCGTAGCGTCAAGCTCTGCTCCGCACGCCCTAGTCTCCGGACTCTAAATAAGACGTAGTGTCGAGCCTAGCTCCGCACGCGCGAGTCTCCGGACTATAAAGAAGACGTAGCGTCGAGCCTAGCTCCGCACGCAATAGTCCACGGACTCTAAATAAGACGTAGCGTCGAGCCTAGCTCCGCACGCGCGAGTCTCCGGACTATAAAGAAGACGTAGCGTCGAGCCTAGCTCCGCACGCAATAGTCCACGGACTCTAAATAAGACGTAGCGTCGAGCCTAGCTCCGCACGCACTCTACGGAGTATAAATAAGACGCAGCGGGGGGACGCCTTCGCGCGCACTCTACGGAGTATAAAGAAGACGTAGCGTCGAGCCTAGCTCCGCACGCAATAGTCCACGGACTCTAAATAAGACGTAGCGTCGAGCCTAGCTCCGCACGCGCGAGTCTCCGGACTATAAATAAGACGTAGCGTCGAGCCTAGCTCCGCACGCGCGAGTCTCCGGACTATAAAGAAGACGTAGCGTCGAGCCTAGCTCCGCACGCAATAGTCCACGGACTCTAAATAAGACGTAGCGTCGAGCCTAGCTCCGCACGCGCGAGTCTCCGGACTATAAAGAAGACGTAGCGTCGAGCCTAGCTCCGCACGCAATAGTCCACGGACTCTAGATAAGACGTAGCGTCGAGCCTAGCTCCGCACGCACTCTACGGAGTATAAATAAGACGCAGCGGGGGGACGCCTTCGCGCGCACTCTACGGAGTATAAAGAAGACGTAGCGTCGAGCCTAGCTTCGCACGCAATAGTCCACGGACTCTAAATAAGACGTAGCGTTGAGCCTAGCTCCGCACACGCGAGTCTCCGGACTATAAAGAAGACGTAGCGTCGAGCCTAGCTCCGCACGCAATAGTTCACGGACTCTAAATAAGACGTAGCGTCGAGCCTAGCTCTGCACGCAATAGTCCACGGACTCTAAATAAGACGTAGCGTCGAGCCTAGCTCCGCACGCGCGAGTCTCCGGACTATAAAGAAGACGTAGCGTCGAGCCTAGCTCCGCACGCAATAGTCCACGGACTCTAAATAAGACGTAGCGTCGAGCCTAGCTCCGCACGCGCGAGTCTCTGGACTATAAAGAAGACGTACCGTCGAGCCTAGCTCCGCACGCAATAGTCCACAGACTCTAAATAAGACGTAGCGTCGAGCCTAGCTCCGCACGCGCGAGTCTCCGGACTATAAAGGAAGTCGTAGCGTCGAGGTTCGCCTCCGCACGCGCCACTCCACGGAGTATAAACGAGATGCGCAGACCTGCCCTCCGCGTTCGGCGGCAGGTAACACCAAGCATAAGGTATTACTTGGTTCCATTATAGAGGCAAAGGGGTTACATCGTTACAAGCGTAAGCACCCGTGCACCATCCCCCTGCCCTACCCAACCAGCCGCTCAGCCTTGGCGCGGTGCGCACGAGGCCGTGCCGTCGTCGCCGCGGCGCTGAAGGACCCCTTCAATCCACTTGAGGAGGTCCCCCTCCCCATGCAGCGTCTGCTGCACGGCGATTCTTGCAGCGCCTTCCCCGAAGTGGCCCCAGATCCGTTGGTGGAAGTTCTGCAGGCTAGGCCCGATGGAGCGGATGGCGTCCGACATAACCCCTGCTTGGCCGGGCGGATCCAATTGTGGATTCGCTAGCTCCTGGGTATGCCTACACCCACGAGTATGAAGCAGGGCGAGGGCGAAGCACGCACCAACATAGCTGCAGTGCTCGCCAAAGGTTCGGGCGCCTTGAAGAGCAACGCCGGCCCCCTCCTCGATCAGCTCGAGCGTCTCCGATAGGGCCTCCGGCCTGTGCGTAGTGTCCGGCACTCGGACGCACAGATCTCGGAGGGTCTGGTTCAGAGACTCCATGGCCCGCCACGCCGATAGGGACGCATTTTCCAGGGCAAGGCGGTTCTCGGCAACAGACTCCACCAGCTGGGCGTTCTCCCCTTCTAGGGCGGCGATCTGCTGGATGAAGGCGGCGCGCTCCTCAGCCGCGGCGTGCCGAGCTTCCGTGGCTTCGTGTTGCGCGGCCGCCAGGGCACCCTCCAGCGCGTGACATTCCTCATCCTTCACGGCGAAGGCAGTGTTTGCTTCACGAAGGTTGGCTTCCAGCGCCCTCCGCTCCCGAACGCGAGCCTCGTCAAAGGACCGGCTGAGGGCAAGCATCTGGCAAACACAACAAATTCAGCAGGCGCCCAGCAGGACATTGCAAAGCCAAAGCGCGCATGCTTACCCTCATCTCGGACGCCTGTAGCGCGAGCGCTAGGAGTTCCCCCTCGCATGACGACAACACCTCCCGGTTGAGAAGTCCGCGCGAGCGAGCCCCGGCCCCAACGCGCCAGGGTTTACCAAGGCCACAGCCACGTCGACGCCGACGGGCACTTGCGGGGCACCCGGCACAAGGCTTCTGACCTCGCGCGTACCTCCGCTGCTCGATCCTTCGCCACGTTGGGGAGACTTTGTCTCGTCTGATGTTGGCAGAATGAGCGAGCAGATCGGGGAAAGTCTCGCGAAGTCAAGTGAAGAAAAGGACTCACGCCTACCTCCTGTGCCCCTCGTCGCGGTAGGGAGTGGCGCCGGGTCGACCATCCAGGGGGACGCGGGCGCCTCAACGGTTGGGGAGAAGGTCTTCTCGGCCGCGCCAGCCGCCATAATCCCACGGCAAGGCCCCGCAACAGCATATCGGCCCCTCGTTGGCGGGGGGGACTGCGTCTGAGGGCGTTTCGCCTGCGGTGACGCAGGCGATTCTTCCACGGTAGAACCAGCTCCGGTCATTGCCGCCCCCACAGTCTCCTCCACAGGGGGCAGGCCCTCGTCGGCCGCCACGGTTGATAACGCACCGTCCCCCGTGGTCTGCTCGCCGGCGACGACGCCACCCCCCGGGTTGACTGGTTCCAACTCAGCGGTGGCCGCGAGCCCGAGCACGGGCTCGGGGGCAGCGGCAAAAAATGTCGGGGGATCCGCGGCGGCGCGCCCCTCCGAAGCAGTGTGGCCAGGCCCACCGCCGGTCGCACGCTCCGCTTCAGCTAAGCTAGCCGCCGGGGGGGGCTGCCGGGGAACGGGCCCGGCGTCGCGAAGACAGCCCCCCCGCGGGGCTATCACCGTCCTGAGCGCCGGGAGTCCCGGCGGGGAGCTCCTCCGGCACCATGCGCTCGGGCACGGCAATGCCTACAGCCTCGCAGGTGCGGTTTATCCGCCCCTGCTTAGCCGCCTTCACCGCGGCCTCGCGAGCCCGGTGCTCCTTAAGCGTATATGGGCCGAGGAGCGCCGCAACCGCGCGCTCCGCATCTTCTAGCCGAGTCACTGCGCAGGAGATCACGTCAGTTAGGCGGAAGTCAAACAGATACAATGACACGATGGGCGACTTACAAGGGGCGGAGGGCGGAAGCACCCGAGACACACATGGTTCGAACCCGTCCTCGCGGGGGCCATTCGGCACAACATACTTCCCCCGGGAGGAGAGGGGCGCTGCCCCATGCATCGTGAACTCCTCGGCTAGGTCACGCATGCTCATCCGACGGGCGACACCGACGAGGCTCTGAAGCTTTCGTGTGTCGTCAATCTCCCCCTTCAGACTCGGCGTGCTATTAAACGAGATCGGCCCGCCTCGGCAATGCATTCTGCTCTTGTCGGTCACGGTATAATAGAACCACCACCGCGTCCAGCCGGACGTCCACTGCCCTGACGAGGCGGACACAGGAAACAACGTCGCACAGGACGCCCGGAGCACGAAGTCCACACTGCCAAAGTTGGACACCGCCCCGCCAACCTTTCTGGGTCGACAGTGTGCATCGTGCAGGGTGGCGAATAAGCTGGCGCTGGGGCGCCACCCCTCGGTCCGCATCGCCCACGCGAAGACAGCGAGGCGGAGTAGCGCGTGGGGCGTCAGCTGGGCTAGCTCCAACTGGTAGGCCCGCAGAACTTCGCCCACAAACAACGTGCAGGGCATCCGAAGGTCGGCATCGAAGAACGCGACGAAAACAATTGCCTCCAGGGCCCCGGGCTTCGGCTCCGTCTCGTCCCGGCGGGGTAAGCGAGCCCCATTGCGATCCGCGATCTTCCCCTCATCCACGAGCCGTTGTAGCGTCCCTTCCGTCATGCGGCTCTTCCCCAGCACACGGGAGCAGGAGCCTCCCGAGTGCTCCATCGCGTTCCACAGCTTGTTGGCGCGCGAGCTCCCCCGCGGCACCAGTTTATACTCTTGGGAAGGATGGTTCACCTCGCCCTGGCTAGGCAAGGAACCGCTGCGGGGGTGGTACGTGGCGTCGTCATGGCTGGCCATCGCTCTCCGCGACAAGGGAAGGAGAAGAAGCAGGCAAAGCAGCAACTGGTGTGACAACTAGCACGGGCGGAAGCGAAGCGGCAGATCAAAAAAGCAAAGCAAGGAAGGGTGCCTCCACCTCAACCTTAGCACTTTATAAAGGCCGCTCGCCTGCCTGGTGGTTCAATGCACAGACGGATCAAATTCCCAGCGGTTCGGCTATCCAAGATTTGGAAAGAAGAACCGCCGGGACATAGAGGGCCGTGCCGGGTAGGTGGCCAAGCAGCCCGCAACGCCCTCACATCTTCCACACGCGTCCAGCTTCTCGGGGGGCGAGACGAACGGCCGCGGTCACGCAACCGCTCACATCCCACGACGCACCAGTTGTGAGTCGCCACGTGCCCCACCTGCAGCATGGCAGACTGCACGACGCGACAGCCTGACTTCTGCCAGGCCAGGCGTCGGCATGATTCCAGCCGCCATTAAAAGCGCACTACCAGACTGCAAGGTCACAACAGCCCCGGAGCACAACCACACCAGCGCCAAACTGCGATCTCCGCACTGGGATAGAGCGCGCGCGTCTACTTCGACTAGGCGCCAGCTTCGCTGCCACCCGCTCGAAGGGTAGGGGACGGAGCGCGCGCGTCTACCTCAACTAGGCGCCAGCTTCGCTGCCACCCGTTCGAAGGGTAGGGGACGGAGCGCGCGCGTCTACCTCGACTAGGCGCCAACTTTGCTGCCACCCGTTCGAAGGGTAGGGGACGGAGCGCGCGCGTCTACCTCGACTAGGCGCCAGCTTCGATGCCACCCGTTCGAAGGGTAGGGGACGGAGCGCGCGCGTCTACCTCGACTAGGCGCCAGCTGCGCTGCCACCCGCTCGAAGGGTAGGGGACGGAGCGCGCGCGTCTACCTCGACTAGGCGCCAGCTTCGCTGCCACCCGCTCGAAGGGTAGGGGACGAAGCACGCGCGTCTACTTCGACTTAGGCGACAGCTTCGCTGCCACCCGTTCGAAGGGTAGGGGACGGAGCGCGCGTGTCTACCTCGACTTAGGCGCCAGCTTCGCTGCCACCCGTTCGAAGGGTATGGGACGGAGCGCGCGCGTCTACTTCGACTTAGGCGCCAGCTTCGCTGCCACCCGTTCGAAGGGTAGGGGACGGAGCGAGCGCGTCTACTTCGACTTGGGCGCCAGCCCCATTACCACCATCCCGGGTTTCTGGCTCCCCAGCCACAAGCCCGCAGACATTCACAGGCCGTAGGGAACGGAGGAGGCCAAAGGACTCGACGACATGGCTTCGGCCCTGTGAAGCCCTTCACCATGAGAGGCTCCTGTCGTAGGGGTGGCCCCCACCTAAACCCAGCAGGCCTGGTAGGAAGGAATAAGGCCTAAAATAGGCCATGTGTAATGACACGACTGCCCCCAGAGGGGATAACCAGATGTAAGGGTATAACTGTAAAAGCACTCCTCATGCGTATATATATATGGGTACAAGCCATGGGGAGGACCCAGGCCATTACACTTATCTTCATCACTCTCCACTACCATCTCTCTCTCTGTTTGGTCTGTAGCCACAACACTTGCGTTGGGGGCTTCTTCTCGGTGCGCTGGAGCTCCTCCAACCGCCGGCCTGTGCTCTCCTTCCCCGACGCGACCCCTCCACGGGAGCCATCCGCCGCCGCCCCTAGTCTCCGACGCCGGACCGCCTCGGCCTCTCTCCGACCACCTCGAGCATCCCAGTGAGCTCCCTGTACCTCGCTAACGCCCATGCTCATCTCACCCCTCTTCCTCTTTCTCTCCGGCCACCGGCGCCCAACCGGCTCCCTCACCCGGCCGCCTTCCACTGCCGCCAGCCCGCTACAATGTCTTCCGACCGGAGCTGCCACCCCCAGGGCCACCCTCTCCTCCACGGGGCTCCATTTCGCCGACCACCGCTGCCTGCCCGGCTGCCCCCCGCCGGCGACGCCGCCTGGCTCTGGCGCCACCCAGCCTCCCTGTCTCTGCTTTGCCTCATCTCTTTTATCAGACAGCCTAAGACACCTCCCTCTCTCTGTGTGTCTCTCTCTGTGTATGGCATATGGGCCCAACTAGGTAAATCAAGTTTAAGGGACATTCATGCTAATGAAATGAAGTAGTCTGTGAATACTAAAGTGGATAAGAAATTAATTATGGGTTCATAATGAAAAGATTTATGTAAATAAGCTAAAAACTTAACATGGGATAACTATATGCCAATTAAGGTTAATATATTAACCTCCATGTAAAACTAAGACAAGATCATACATGGCCTATTTTCAGATGACAAGAAATCGGCATGAATCTAATAGGTATTGAGGTTAAACTCTAAAATATGGAACCAATTAAAAGTTTCCCCTTTATAAACCTAGAATACCAAGAAGTCTAATCCTGAATAATTAAAAATGCACGTTTGAAGCTTTATAAAGAATATTTCGATGCTTTCAAACTTTACTCTAGAAACTCGAATGATAACTTTAATACAATCTCGAGTGATTGAAATGCTACCTTTCATCCGCCGATCTAAATCTATTTATGCAAACTAAATAAATCAATTTAGCAGGATTTTGCCACATAAAATACTGACCATAAATTGCTCATCTCTAAGATCATGTCATCTCTCTTATTAGTGCTTAAAATAATCTTTGGCAAGGCACATAAAATATAAGTGTGATTTGCTCATCTCTACTGCCATGGAAACTCTCCATCCAAAAAATGCTTAAAATATTTGAAGTAAAGACTTTAACATTATCTTAAAATACTGAGATTAAGATGATAAATAAAATACGATTAAGAAAGTCCTAAACAAGAAAGAGCAATCCTTAGTCTTTGTCTCGCGCCCAAATCCCCAATCATTATCTCGGGATTTAACTTTAATGATCGAAATTAAATAATAATAATAATAATAAAAGGAGTAGCTTTATTAAGAAGATCCCTATAAAGTAATAGCATCTCTTTTAGTAAAACATAATCGTTGGCCATATCTAATAATAATTGTTAATAAGCCGGCTGGTTAACTTTGCTCCTAATAACGACTAGACTGAAATGGCTAACCCCATCATTTGATTAAGCCATTAACATAATGATTTGTTAAGCTGGCTACTGCAATCTCAGATAAATATCGCCTCATGAAATATCAAATTTCATTAAATAATTAAAATTACTCATCTCCGGTAAAGCTCCCGCATCCTAAAAATACAAAGTTCAATTCCTCCTTACTATCTTCGCTAACCCCTTTTATCTATCCATAAGTCCTGCCTGACTCATGGAGCTTCCTTGATAAATAGGAATCAATAAAAAGAAAGTCATCAATTAAAAAGGTCAGGCCTCGCCTTTCCCCAATTGGCTATGTTTGGCCACTTCCTTCCCTAAAGCAGATAATTCCTGTAAATACTCATTCACCTCCGATCCCTCTTTATCCTAATTTTCCCTCACGGTAAAGCTACTTAGATAATTCATTCTCCTGCCCAATTCCTCTACCGCTGTGTTTACAGTACACTAATCCAAATCATCCTTCCATTCTAAAAATCGTAATAAATGTATAATTTAAATTAAATCGGGCATTTAAAGTGTTTGGATTTATTTAGTCTTTCTTTTCTTTGCCGCGTATTAGAATCTGAAGACTCGACGAGGCGACGGATTCGAACAAGATCAAGACTCGGGTAAAAGCGACGACTAGGAAGTTAAGATCGCTGACTGAGCAGGCTTTGATTTAGGTCAATCAAGGCCGTGGTACATCAAGCAAGGCAAGTCATCACTTTGATCATATTGATCCTACGTTTTATGCAAAATTATGTTTCTTTAAATTATCAAATTGCATGCTTACTTTACTATGCAAATGTATGTTAAAGCTTAAGGTAGTTACCTGCCTATTTGATGTCTTAAAAACTACTCTGCCTTTCCTTGACACTTGAACCACCTGACCATTGTTACCCTAGATGTTAATAATAACTTTACTAGCTATAAGTCATATTAATGCCGTGCTAGTCTTGACAAGTCCAGGGCACTAGTGGCCCTGATCATCAATCTTTAAATATAAAAACTGGTTTTGGGACAGTCACGGGATGTACGTGGCTGATTATTTGTGATAACTTAAGTTATGCTTCTCCAAAACTCTAAAAATCTGCTATACCAGTCTGGGCGGATGATAAGAGTGGTGGGTGTGGATGTAACACAAGGATTGTGGTTTGTGGTATGAACCGCCCGGACAAATTAAGGACTTAATCCTGTGATGACCCCTCCGTGTACAACAGTACAACCACAAGCTGGCAAACTGTAGGCTTGGCTGAATAATTTACTAGACTCTCTAGCCATTTCACGGAGAACGTGTGTAGGTGGGTAATAAAAACCCCACGTGGAATGGGACATCGGATGTAGGTGACGTCGCCGAGGCTAGCGTATATGGAGAGTGGAGTCCGACTGCGCTAACCTGTGGTGGACATCTCGCACAACCTATGGAAGCAACCCCATAGGAGTGAGATGCTAGAGAGCGAGGTATTGTAAAGGCCTCGTGGTAGTCTCTCGATCTGCATGGCTAAGGAATCATGTAGAACCATCGGGACGATTACCTCTTGTGGGTAAAGATGTACAGACTCTGCAGAGTATACAACTATTCGAATAGCCGTGCCCACGGTCAAGGGCGGACACGGAAATCTTTCTCGAGTTAGTTCTATTTCAAAAACCTTTGTGGGTGGGACAAAAACCTATCAGAGGGAGGTACTCTAATTTTGGGCTTTTCCTGGAGGGACGTACTCCAGCGTGGTTGATAATATGGAAGTGGCATAATGATCAAAAGCTAGCATAGGTGGATGGAACCATGTAATCGGTGGATGGAACCTACACCGCTATAAATATTGCACCATTTCAAACTCTTTAAAGCATGTTTATAAAATGCCAAGTCATAGGAATTTTATTTATGATTATTGCAAATGTCGCGTTAAGCAAATAAAAGAACCTCAAGACTCCTATGACAGATTTGCATCTATTATTATTGCATCCTGTGTGGTGGCTTGCTGAGTACCGTCGTACTCACTGTTGCTTAATTACCATCATTCAGTCAGAAAGAAAATAAAGTCAAGCCCTGCGATGCCTAAAAAGGGTCGACAGAGCTGGAAGACGATAAGGCCATGGACTAGGTCGCGAACCCCAGTTGGCTACCTGTGGGCAAGTCCTGCGGGTCCCACCTGTGTGAAGTTTCCGCAGCTGCATTTTATCATTTTTGGCCTAACCGGCCCATGAGTAAGTATTACTGTATTATTTACGCTTCCGTATGATATGTTTTCGATATACAGTAATGTATCTGTGAGCACTATCTACTGATCCAGGGAATAGTGCGGTGGAATCACAGAGGATCTGGGTTTGCTAACCCGAGGTCCGACAGTAACACCCCAGCTCAATCACTGGGCCCGAAGTGCTACCACTACTCTATAACTGTATTATTTTCATCCATCGCCGCTAGATTTCAGTAGCAACTCCTCTAGTCAAAATCTCAAATATGTGGTATACCACATACGCTTAACAATCAGTGATGAAGCAATTGTATAAATTTCATCAACTATAGAGAAAACACGAGTCACACATGACTAAATTTTTTTTATTAGGACATACTTTTAACACTCACTTCCCTACTATGCCATTAAAGTCTAAATATATCAATTAAAGGTGATGCGTGAATTACTGTTTGCGCATGGAATAAATGCACTATTCTCGCCCCTGCATGTTGCCTTCAATGTTCACCTAAAAATCAACAAATAACCAAAGGTAAGTCTGAAGATTCAGCAAGCACATAATAAAACAGTGGCTTTAACATGGCAATTCAGCAAATCCTATATCTATGAACTATAAAACATAATCTCTATAACTATCAGTAAATCCTATATATGTGAACTGCAAATATAATCTCTCTATCACTATCTCATGTTTCTTTCATGCAATGCGATGTGTCTGTAATTGTAGCTTATACCGATATAGCGGGGTGTTCACCCATCGATGAACCACTCTCGCCCCATCCTCTTTCATACAGAGTCTCAAACTCCACTTCTGTGGAGTGTCTACCAAAATAATTCTTTATCTTTCCACTTCCATGGGATGTCTACCCAAGGTAGGTTCAATGTATGAGTGCTATGCATGATGCAACACTCTTCCAATATTAACATTTAACCATAGGCACCACTCATCATGGTATAATCAACATGTAAGCAGGGATATCATTTCATAAAATGCTGTAAAACATAGCATGGAAGAACAAGTACCAAGCATATATCACAATCCAATATTCTACCATGCACTTATTTTTTTCTTAACCTTTTGGATGATGCGTAAATAGCATCAAACCAGAACCTCCACCTGTTCAAGCATCATCCAGTCTCAATACACCATAGTGATACATGTACACAAATGAACATCATCGTTACTATGTGCAAACCTAACATAAACAACCCCTTTCACTGAATACTTTCCCACGATCCTGGTGGTTAAAAGACCATAACTTTTAATCCCGAAACCTAACATAGCAAGTCATCTGAATTATGGAATCTATACAACCTTACCCATGTAGGCCTAGTTATCTCAATTTAAACATTACATTATCTATACTTGTGAATAATTATTTACACACTAATCCCGCACACTAATTAACTCCTTGCTAATTATCTACAGTAATTAATTACCTACCCTAATACACACTACTAATCACACCTACCCCCTTTATTGCCACTGTTAGCTAATCCTCTTCTTCACTACCAATGCATTACTACTCCTCTTTGGGTGAGTTATTTTGGGCTGTGGTTTATAACTTTTGGGTTATGACTTTTGGATTTTGGCTGTTCGCGAGAGAGAACAAAGAGAAAGACAATCGCATATAATTTTGGCCAGTATAACTGAAGTCGGTATAGTGTCTACTGCAATTAACTTGTAGACCCCACCTTAAAAAGATATACCATTTGAAAGATAATTACCATAGCAAAAATTAAAAACCACAAGTAGCAAGCCCAAAAGAACCCAGCCTTCATCTGTCTCTTTCTCGATTCTCCAAGTGACACGCTGGTGTGTCGCGATTGCCCCCGGGCATGCCGGGCCTTTTGGTGGCCCGCCATAGGTCGCCGGCCCCTCCGCTGATTCCTTCGCGCGGCTCCCCTTTTCTGCCCCTCTAGTTTGTTCTCTCAACCACTGCGCGTGCACCTCCAGGCGCTTGGCCCGACTCCTCCTTGACCCTATGGTTTGGATGATTGTTTTAGACTTGGATCTAGCAATCTGGGTGCCAGTTCTTGGGGTGTGGCTCGCAGCTGGTGAGGTGGCCTCTCTAGGTGGTTTTCGCGCCGGTTCCTTCCTCCTCCGGCTGGGTTTACGATTCCCTCCCTTCGTCCTTTAATTTGGTATAGTATTCTTCTACACTATTTCTATATGATTTTTGCTCTTGACAAACTTTACGATTTCCTCATAGCTCATGTATTACGGTGGTGAGGGTGATGGTTGGGCCTATTGGGTTAATCTTGTTGTATGTATATTGTGCTCGTATGTGTGTACGAGCACTCTGTATCTGTGTGTAGTCGATAGTCGACAGTCGTGGTCGATGGTCGATAGTCGACGATCGCGGTCGATAGTCGACAGTCGTGGTTGATAGTCGATGGTCGATAGTTAACAGTCGATGGTCGATAGTTGTAGTCGAGAGTCATGGTTGGTAGTCATCAATGCATACTTGGAGGAGTACCGTGGTCATCATACTCAGACAAGTACCGTAGACGTTATACTCAGTGGAGTACAGAGGATGTCATACTCGGAGGAGTACAGTGGACGGCATACTCGTAAGAGTATTGTAGCACTCAAAGGACTCGAAGCCTGTGTGCGTAGTCGGTTACAACTATGGTGTGTGTGGTTGTAACAGGGCGTCTGTGTGAGTGGTCGGTTACGAACACGTTGTGAGTGGTCGTAACGACCAGTGTCGTAAGTCTATGTGCGTGGTCGATTACGACCACATTGTGTGTGGTCGTAATGACCAAAGTCGTAGTTGCTAGCGTGTCCGTGGTCGAAACTCCAGCACAGCGTCGAAGGCAAGCCAAGGATGAAGCCAACAGTCATGATCATGTGTCAACCACTGTAGTAGTTGGTAGTAGGCGTCAACACGAGTGGTCATGGGTGACGTAGGAAGTCCTTGGTCGGCTACCTACCCGGTATGGGCGAGTGGCTGACACTGTAGCAATCGTGGGCAACTAAGCGAAGTGGCATGGGCAAGCGGCGGCCACTGTAGTAGTCGTAGGCAACTGAGCGAAGAAGTAGCGACTGGAGTCATATTGTGTGAGTGGCCGGTGTGGCCGGCTGTGTCTATATATACTCTATAAGTCATTGAGAGTTTTAAGTCAGTGTGTGTAACAGTGAAAACACAGTATAAAAAGGTGTGACAGTTTGCATTGCATAATTGTGCCTCCATTTCCTGTGTTCCGGTCCTGTTCACTGCTCCACCTTATCATTCCCACCTCCAGTGATCAGTCCACAACAGTGCATCTGAGTCCACAGCCAAAGCGTGTGTTGAGTGAGCCAGAGCCAACCACCGGAGAGCAAGTCGTAACGATTTACGACCGCTGACCCCGAACTGGTTATGACCACTGAGTAGAAGAGTTCCTCGTGGTCGTAACCTCCCCTGAGGCCTGTGTTGTTCCCCGTCCGACAATAGGGCGCTTGCGCATGTTGATCCGTGGGTGATTTCCCAACATCCGAGTGGTGATCACTTGGGTGTGTGGGCGACTACCTCTCCAAACCCGCCATAGTCGTAAACTCGCTTACGACTACCGAGAGCGGTGCTTGGAGTGGTCGTATCCCCAACGGAGCCACCGAGTCAAGACTTGGGGGAGTGTGTGCATGTGCCAGGGAGCATGTGCTCTCTCTCCAAGGGCACCAGTGGCTAACCACGGTTTGCCCGTCGTCTGCCGATGACGTCTATCGTCACGGCCTTACCAACCATGGCGATGGCTAGATTGTTTTCTTCTCTTTTTTTAGTGGGGCTACTCTCTACTCGGTTGGTGAGGCTTGTGCAGTGTTGTGCTATGTGTGCCTTGAATGTGCTATGGGATGGTTGTGGGGACCTTACTTGGTTCGGGTTGGTTGGGGATGAGAAGGCAATGATGATGGCCATAGTGGTGGCAGCGACGCTCTCCATACATTACCATTAGTCCTTCTCACCTCCTCCTTGTCCCGGTCCGGTTTGGCATGGTCTCTGTGGTCCTTGGTGGCTTGTGGTTGTCATGGACTCCGTCTTCATGCCATCGGTCTTCCCTAACTTCCTATGGGCTCCTCTCCTCCTGGCTCTACTTTCTGCCTTCTCTTCATCTCTATGTGGTGGCTCTGGACTTCGGTTGGGTTGGATGGCTTTGCTTGGCTTACTCTTTGTCTCCGCCGAGCAATGGTGGTGGCAACTTGGGTCTTGGCTGGCTCTCAGTTGGAGAAGTGAGGAAATGGGAAGTGGAGTGAAGGCTCCCTTGTGTGGTTGGCTTAAGAAGAGAGAGATAGCTGGCACTCTCTCTCTTCCAGAGGCTTGGTCTTATCCCCTCCTCTCTCTCTCTCTCTCGTTGTGCGCTGGGTAAGAAAATGGGGCAACCCGAGGGACATTCGGTCCATAGCAAGGCCTCTGTACTATTCATAGGTTTTATCATGGCTCTTTGGTATTACACCTTTAGGGCCTGTTTGGAACAGAGGAATTTCACAGGAATTTTGCAGGAAACAGTTCAATTCCCGCAGGAATCGGGAAAAATTCCCGCATTCCAAACAGGGCCTTAAGCATAAGGGCACAAAGGCAATCATATTAAGAACTGAACATAATCATCATCTAAAGAACTGAACATAATCAATCATCTAAAGAACTGAACATAATCACGACAAAAGCTTATAACTGGCTAAGACAGCAGACTGCTGCCAACACTGCGTGTATACCAAAATTTATTCTCCATTAAGATTTGGTAAATTAGTCACAAATATGGCATCAAATGGGTGAACAGTTGCTAGAATATCAAATAGATCACCAGTAGCAAAATCATTAATGCATTTTGGTTGCATCAGAGTAGTATATAGATTAAATAGAACAAAATACCGTCATGAATTACAGGATGCATATCAAATGCCATGGATTACAGTGCTAACACATTACAAATTAACTTACCAGTTTTTTGTCAAACACAAGAGCAGAAGTAAATATCATCATCACTGCACAAACTGCATTCCTTCACAGTAAGATTACATATCAAGTTCCTACAGTTCCACCATCAGTCATCTTAGATGTTTTAAAGCACTTCATACACAAACATCAAGCATTGCACGTACGATTTAAGTGATTAATCTTACTTTTCCTCCTCCTGCCTTTAGCCTTGAGGCTTGAGGTGGTAATATTGTGTGTTATTGTCACCCTCCAAGCGATTCTTTTCCTTGCATCTCTGTAACCATTTAATTTCAACCTCTCTTAACAAACACTGTTAACTATTGTTCTAGTTCAATTTTAGTGTATCTATCCACAGCAGATAGACCAAACTTTTTGCCTTGTTTATCCAGATCATCAATTGCCATTTATCAGTAATCTCAGCTTGTATTGCCATTTATCAATGCTAGTTCAGCCCATTGCCGGTTTTGACCAAATATTACTAACAAGCTCAAAGAAACCCTCTCTTTGGAGCCAACAATTTTCAAATGTAGAGCAAGATTGAAATTCAGGCTTGTCACCAGTGTAAAGGTACATTATCAGAGATTGCTCTCTCAAGAGCTTTGACCATGACATGAGGAATTACTTACTCCCATTCAGGGCTAACCAAGATTCTATCCAATTTTTTAAAAGTTGGATCATCTTGGTTATTGCCCTAAGTGAACATTCTTCCGTTCATCTCCAACTCCCTAAGCCCATATTGTTCTAGAGCTGCATTAAAGAGGAAAGTTCATCTAGAAGGCACTTCCATTTTATTTTCTATTTCTCTCCTTATAATATTGAAATCTCCCCCAATCATCAAATGATGGGTTTGATCTCTGCAGATTTGGGCTAGTTCGGTTAAGAAAAGTTTCTTTCCCTCAGTTTGAGCTTCTCCCTATAACACAATAAGATTCCACTTGAATCTATTGTTTTTGGTGCAAAGCAAATTCTCCTTTATCCACTTTTTCCAGAAAGAAAGTATCATTTGCAAACCCCTACCAAGATGCCTCCTGATCTACCCTTAGAAGGAGAACTAATCCATTCAATGTCTCGTCCCGCTCCTAAAGAATACAAACAGGAGGAATCAGAAACAGATTGTTTCATGGCCTCTTGCAGGCCTATGAAATCAATTCTGTTGTCATATATCAACAACTTCATGGTGTCCCAATAACATGGCCGAGCATATTCACGCAGAGCTCCTTACCATTTTGTCGTTGCACACCATGGCTTAGACGTCGAGTCCTCTAAACATGCACTGTCCACATCACAAATGGGCTCTACTTGACAATGACACACAGAATTGCCCAATGTTGGATGGATTTTGCACAGCAAGCTTAGAGTTATCGCACCCGAAAAACCTAGAGGTGTAGGCATCGTTCTGTGATGATCCCCAGCTGCCCTCCTGCACTCTAGATTGTAAGCCATCCTGCATCTTCTCCTATGAGCAATCAACAATGGTTCATGTTTGTTCATTGTGCTCATATATTGTCGTTGGCAGGTTGGACTGTTAGCACGGAGTATACAGCCTCCTTGTGCATGTGCGGGAGGGCTTGATTAGCAAGTACCGTGAGTATCAGATCCCCTGAAAAATGGATGCAGGACACCAGAATTGTTAGCTAGGACGCTGCCGTTGAGGCGCTCTACCGCGCTCCTCGCCCTGCCATCTTGCAATGGCTGTGTCCCCGCCGCCTCTGCCACCCCAAGGGAGGAGGACAAGGGTACCGTTGTCACTGTGCCCAACGGAGTTGAGCGCACAAATGGCACCGTAACTAACTTTTTTTAAAAAAAAAGCCTAACACTTATGAGTACAAAATTACAAATCTGGCCCTGATCAACTCGACTTCGGCTTCTGGCTTCTGGCTTATTTTTCACTATTCATAAACTTTTGGCTTTTTGTTGAGCTTTTTTGCCGGTTCTTTTTTTTCCGTATTTGTTTATATTATACGTAATGGGCTAACATATTTTTTTATATTTTTAAATTTTTTAAATTTAATTATGCTAAATAAGTCTCTGTCAGCTACAGTGCTTTTTTCAGCCAGTTACAGTGTTTTCAGCCATGAGCTTTTCAGCCGAACCGATTACCAAGTCCGATACTTATACATATCGTGCTCAAGAACTGCAGCATGAAGCTACCACTCACGGGCACCGCAGCAGGGCCGATACATGTGATTGGTTAGTGTTTAATTAGTGATTTAATTAGTGATTAGTAATATTAATTAGTGATTAGGTAGTTGTCACGGTGCCCCTGAGCAGTAAGTAGCTACCACGGTCCCCAAGCACGGTAGCTTCCTACCGAAGTCCCCGAGCGCGATAGGTAGGTATGAGGCTAGATTTACAATTTTATGTACATGAGTACTAGATTTTAAAAAAAAAGTTAGCCACGATGCCATTTGTACACTTAACTCTGCTCAACGCCAGGCCCGAACTCACGGGCGGTGGCGATGTAGCACCGGCTATTGCGCTCAAGTTTGAGGACGTAAATGTCTGGTCTTCAAGTTAAGGTTTCAAATTTAGGGACCTACTTGAACCAACCCCACAAGTTTAGGGACCTACCATCTAATTTACTCTTTAAGTTAAATAAGACTAGCTTGCAAAACATCAAGGTTTTAAATACCCGAGTTGGCTACATCCAGGTACTACTTGAGACGTCTTTTGAGTTTTCATTGACATATAAGTTAAATCAGCACTCTCCTATGGCAAGACTGCGTGGACGTAAATTTCAGCAAGTATATGCACTGTTACATAGTTACATGAGGGGTCAACAAATAAAAGAAATACACACTGTTATATAGATACAGTCCCAAATTTGAGTTTTCATCTATAGACACTGTCCAGCAAAGAAGTTAAATCAGCACCATCCAATAGCTAGACTTCCTGGAAGTAATTCAGAGACAGTTTGTGGCATATAACATCGAATTATACCAAAACGGAAAGTAGTTTTCTTTCCAGCTAAAATCATTAATGAACTGTGACAAAAGGTAATACTTTTTCCGAACAAGGAGGAAATCATACACCCTCCGCCCTCTACTTCCACCGGAAGCAGACAACCAATCACAGAAAATACAAGTGAAAACAGCAGAATTTAACTAGAGCTAAAAAACGTAAGAGTGGGGGCAGCCACCAGAGACATGAAAACAGAGCAGCATAATAGAAAAGGAGTATGGACTCAGAGATGTGAGGGCTCCTCCATCTTAGCAGACCCATTAAACCATCCCAAAAAGCTTGCACCAAGACATCAGTACCAACCATTGATTGCCGACACTCCTTAAACAAACATCACTTTACTTTCTTGTTTCTGCAACAACAACCAAATGTGAAACCAATGGCTAACGTGGAAGATTACCTGATTAGGATGGGATAGAAATCTGTGTTCAAAACAGGCGGTGTTTTAAGGCACCAAATCGCCCAGCAAACTGCAGCCATCCCGATGCATATTATTGGTTTCTCAAGCCTCCCAAAGCCGTTTAACCACGAGCCCAACATATGAGCTGGGTTTCATTGAAGCAAAAAAGACAGGTCTTATCCCCCTTCGGCCCTTCCACTTCCTTTTTAAAAGATTATACTTAGTTCAAATTACACCTTTACTCACATACCACATGAAGATCTTAATTTTCAAAGGCAGCTTCATTTTCCTTTTTTTTGAGGGAATTGCACATTATAATTACCCAAAGCCAAATAAAAAAGAATGAACAGAAGAACATTTATTTGAGGAAAGTTTCCAGTCAAAGAATCTGATTCATCTGACAATACTACCTCATTCCATCTAAAGCACAGCTGTAAACTGAGACCATGCAGAGAGGTTCTCCCCAACCAAGGCCCTTTTGAAAGGGCTGCTAACCCCTCCTCGAAAGCATCATCAATAGTCACATTCTTATTATAGGAACTATGATATAACCTAGGATACTGCATGCACAGAAGTGTAATACCCATCGAAATATCCTCCTTGTGCGCTCACCATTCCCCAGTTTCACTTGACAACAAGAAAAAAATGATTAAACTTTCCTAAGCCCAGTCCAGAAGTGAGAATCCCCCCCCCCCCCCGGGCCCGCTTTATGCTCTACATGAGAAAGAGTTTTGACTTCCCAGGTACTTGTTCCAAAAAAAATTTAATAGTACGCTTCCCAAAATTTCAACTTTACATTAATGAGTAGAGGGAGTAGAGGAATACGGATACAGATTCTACGTGATTACAGTAGATAGTTAACAAGTCCATAGTTCCTTCTAACAGTTACAAAAGAGAAATAACTGGTGAACATTTCAGTACGAAGGGCTACTTATACATTTATATTGTCCTGTTAACCACATACTGTAAAATCCTCTCTTCTTGTGAGATATTAAAACATGGATTGTAACCAAAACTACTTTGTAGAAGAATTAATTGTGCAAAGCTAAAAAGGCTCCTTCAAAATCTACATCCCTAGTGGTCATGGTACGAGGCGCCAGGACGCCTAGGCGACGTCCAGGCGAGGAGACGGCGACGCCTAGGCGAGCCCTTGGCGACGCTGCGTAGAGGTTCGACGCTGTATACATACGCGTGATGTTCCATTGATCCATTCCGCTGCGCTGTCTCCCGGCCCAATATATTAACTTGCGCTGTCTCCCGACTCTCTCTCGTCTCACTCCTCGCTCCCCCCGACTCTCCCGTCTCTCCCGACTTCCCTCTCTCGGACTCTCCGTCTCCCCCGTCCGTCGACTCCGCTCCCCGCCGCCGCCTCCCCCGTCCGCCGCATCCTCTCCCCATTGCCGCCTCCCCTCGCCTCCTCCCCCCACCGCCTCCAGCTCCCCGCGCCCGATCTGCTAACCCTAGCCGCCGTCGCCGGCGGGAGGGAGGGAGGCGGCGCGGCCGGAGAAGACAGGGGCGGACGGCGTACCTGGGCAAGGCGAGGCGAGCCTCCCCGGCGTCTGGACGACAAGGCGACGCCGTGACAACCTTGCTAGTGGTATGTTTTAGGATTGTGTAAAGCTACAATCAATGAGCAATAGATTATGAGAGAAAGCAATGCATAGACTTACCCGATTTATAAAGCCTTTATCTGTTAATTGTCCCCACAAGTGGAAATAGAACTACAATTAATGGTACCTGAAACCTTTATCAAATACAAATGACATGGTTAGATTATTATGGAAAATAATGGATAGTTATATCATACCTATGGCAAATGTAGTTAGCAAATATATTATGGTCATACCTGGATGTATGATAGCCTAAGTACATGGTCGCAAATTCACTTGGTCTAACCAGCAGGAGGCTCCGGTTTTGGTCAAGCTTGACAGGGTCCTGTGCTCGGTTGATTGGGAGCACCTTTTTATTGCAAAGTGCTGCTACAGATGACTCGGATCACTGCCCCCTTATTCTGGGATTAAATGACAATAAGCTTGGAAATAGGAGATTCCACTTTGAGTCCTTTTGGCCAAAGGTTGATGGCTTCCTAGAGGCAGTTGAGGAGGCTTGGAGTTCTGTTACAGCCTCTTCCTGTCCCTTCGACATGCTGTCCCGCAAGCTTAAGGCCACATCAAAGAAATTGCAGAGCTGGAGTCACAGGTCAGTTGGTCATGTCAATTCTCAGCTTGCTTTGGCCAGGGAGATTTTACATCAATTTGAGATTGCTCAGGACAGCCGTTTGCTCTCTCCTGCGGAGGATAGGCTGAGAATGCACCTTAAGAAGCAGTGCCTCGCCTTGGCCTCTCTTCAGCGGACCATTGCTAGGAGCCGATCTAGGATTAATTGGCTTAGCGAGGGAGATGCCAACACTGCATTGTTCCAGTCTCAGGCCCGTCACCGCAAGAGGAAGAATTTTATTGCTATGCTCTCTTCTGATGACCAGGTGCTCACTAGTCATGTTGACAAGGCGGCGGTGTTGTTTGATTTTTATAATGGTCTGCTGGGCTCCCATTTGCACAGGGATCGCACTATCAATCTGGATGAGCTGGACATCCCCTCCCATGATCTTGCTGCACTGGACGCCCCTTTCTCTGAGGTTGAAATTTGGAAAACAATCAGCCAACTGCCGCTGGATAAAGCCCCAGGTCCTGATGGGTTTACAGGGCGCTTTTACAGGGTATGTTGGCCGATTATAAAAGTGGATATTTTGGCTGCAATTTCGGCTATTTGGGGAAGGAAATTAGCCAACCTGGGGCTGCTAAATTCAGCATTCATTACTCTCCTACCTAAGAAGGAGGATGCTTTGTTGGCCAAGGATTTTCGACCCATAAGTCTTGTGCACAGCTTTGCTAAGTTGGTCACAAAAATCCTTGCTAATAGGCTGGCGGGTCGCCTTGATGAGTTGGTTTCTCGCAATCAAAGTGCATTCATTAAAGGTCGTTTTATTCAGGACAATTTCATGTTGGTTCAGCAAACTGCTCGTTTCCTTCATCAGCAAAAGCAGCCTAGGATTCTTTTAAAACTGGACATTTCTAAGGCTTTTGATTCAGTTTCCTGGCCTTTTCTTCTTGAGGTGCTGAAAAAATTGGGTTTTGGGCAGTTGTGGTGTGACATTCTTTGCGGGCTCCTCTCAACTTCTTCAACAAAGATTCTGCTAAATGGGACCCCTGGTGAAACCATCTTGCATCACCGGGGACTGCGTCAAGGAGACCCGTTATCACCAATGCTCTTCATTCTTGTAATGGACACCCTCTCCCATATGGTCTCCAAGGCAGCACGAGAGGGTTTTTTGCAACCTCTTTCGGCTAGGTCCTTGCAACATCGGATTTCTCTCTACGCTGATGATGTGGTTATTTTCCTCAGGCCTTCCGCTAATGACATGGATCTTAGCCTTGATATGTTGCAGCTTTTTGGGGAAGCCTCTGGGCTGAAGACTAACCTGCTGAAAAGCAATGTTTTCCCTATTCATTGCTCAGAGATGGACATTGCAGCTGTTCAAAATCACCTTCCCTGTGAAGTGCTTGAGTTCCCCTGTAAGTACCTCGGTTTGCCTCTCTCCCTCTCGAAGGTTTCAAAGGATCAAATTCAGCCTTATGTGGACCGGATTGCTGATCGCCTTCCTGGTTGGAAAGCTGACCTTCTCACTAAGGCCGGAAGGAGGGTGTTGGTTCAGTTTGTGCTCACTTCGATGCTCATTTATTTGGCCATGGCGGTTGATCTTCCTTCTTGGGCAATCAAGGCGGTGGACAAGATTAGGAAGGGTTTTCTTTGGCGTGGCAGAAAAGATGCTAAGGGTGGTCACTGTTTGGTTGATTGGGCAAAAGCTTGTCGCCCTCTGGAGTTGGGAGGCTTAGGTATTTCTGATCTTTAGAAGACCAATTGGGCATTGCGAATGCGGTGGGCGTGGCTTCAAAAATCTGAACCCAATAAACCTTGGTCTGTTTTTCCCATCCAAATCCATCCTTGTGCACAGGCTTTCTTCTCCTTTGCAGTGGTTGCTGAGGTTGGGGATGGAGCTCGAGTTCTTTTTTGGACAGATCGATGGCTTCATGGACAGCGGATTTTGGACTTGGCGCCACAACTGTCTGCTCTAGTGTCCAAAAGGAAAGCGATGAAACGCACTGTTCTTGAAGCTCTGATTGACCAAACCTGGATTTCTGATTTTCAAGGGGCCCTTTCTGTGGGAGTTCTGGTGGAATTCCTCGAGCTTTGGGATTTACTCTCTGGAGTGACTCTTCAGCCAGGTGTGGCGGACACTTATATTTGGCACTTCTCAAACTCTGGTGTGTATTCGGCTAAGTCTGCCTATAGAGAGCTGTTCCAGGGTGCCACTCTTTTTGGTCCTTGGGAAAGGATTTGGAAGTCTTGGGCGCCGGGCAAATGCCGTTTCTTCATGTGGTTGGTGGCCCATAACAAGTGCTGGACTGCAGACAGGCTCGAGAAGAGAGGCTTGCCTCATCCCGCTTGTTGTCCCCTCTGTGATCAGGCTCCGGAAACAATAAATCACTTGCTGGTCGGCTGCTCCTTTGCCCGCGTTTTCTGGTTTTCTCTGCTGCGTTCATTTGGCCTTCAACTCTTATCACCGCAGCCTGCAGATCTTTCTTTTGATGGATGGTGGTCGATGGTGAGTTCCAGAACTGTTGGGGAGGTGAAGAAGGGCCTCAACTCGGTAATCATTTTGGGGGCTTGGTCTCTCTGGAAACATCGAAATCTTTGTGTCTTTGAGGGTGCGTCACCGGTTGTGGCCGTGGTCTTGGCTCAGGCGAGGGAGGAGCTAAAGATGTGGATCTTAGCAGGGGCACGGGGGATTTCCTACCTGGATGCTCCTGCATTTGAGGCAGGATAGTCCTAGTCCTAGTCTAGTTTTTTGTTTTGGCTCTTTTGGTTCTGAGTGCATGTGCCTTCTGGGCTCATGTTTTCTGTAAGTTTGGGTTTCTTGAACCCTGGTTCCGCTTCTTCTTAATATAATGATACGCAGCTCTCCTGCGTGTTCGAGAAAAAAATAGCCTAAGTACAAATATATGCAATCATGAACCAAGTGGTCGTGTTTGTTTGCGCAATATACACTTCTGGCCAAAAAAGAAACCGATTCGCACTAGAGAGATTGTTGCAATATATATAGTTGATCTGACTATTAGTAAATATTGAACTTATAATACCTTTACTTGAGCTAGTGTATGATCTTGAAGTAGCATGTGATTAACATAAATTAATCTTGCAAGATTGAATACATTAGGAACTAGACAATTTCCACGACAAATAAACTACTATAAAAAGTTCTTTAAATATGAGAATTTGCTGAATGTAGTCATAGATTGATAGCAAATGATTCTATTTCGTTAACTAGTTCACTTCTTCCTTAAGATCAGATATACTTCGATTAGCATGGTTCATCTTCAAATCCAAGGGCAGCAATTAATTATACTCCTCATATCATCACACAAACATTGGAAGATGCCACTCACCATCAATAGCACAAAACATGACAAAAGATAATGTACATGTTTCACTTCAGTAGAAGGTCCTTAATTGATACCCATTGCAACACAGAAACATAGTAAGGATATATTTTAGTAATCTATATTTATATTTAGAAATAAGCTCATTTGCCCCCTCAACTATCACGTTTGTCTAAAATCAACCTTCAACTATGAAACTGGGTAAACGACACCCCTTAACTGTCAAAACCGGGTATATTACCCCCTCAGACCAAAACCCACACTAGTTTCGCTGATATGGCATCCACGTCACCTTAAGGGGGTGTTGTTTACCCGGTTACATAGTTGAAGGTTGAATATTAGACAAACATGATAGTTGAGGGGGTCAAATGGATTTATTCCTTCTATTTACACATATAGAACTATTAATAGCTGGCTATCCCCAAATAAAATCTCCAACTCATTGATGACAAAAGAAAGCCTGGCAAATTTTATGTCATAAACTTCATGCTAGATCTCTCAATAAGGCCCACTACCTCTCCCCGTGTGTTGAAAACTGGCGCACCAATCAACCTTTCTAATGTAGCGGATCTATCATACATGGGCATAACCACAGGAGACAAGACAACAGATAGTGAAAAAGTTACTGGGCTCAGCCACAGGAGACAAGACAACAGATAGCGAAAAAGTTGCTATAATCATTGACGGTTCTTCTCGATTGCCTTTTTATGGAGATACACCTGGGATGACTACAACACAAGAATGAAATAAATAAAAAACTTCTAAACAAAAAATACAAGAAACAAGATATCAAGATACGTTCACTTACATTACAGATCCTGTGTAGATGCTTGGTGGTTGAAATTGTGGCCACACTGTAGTAATTGTGAAAATCAAATCTGCCCTTTCGACAGGTGCCTCAGTAAAATCAACAGGTCTACAGTACTTGATGCTATCATCCATTACGAGTATAGATCTTACGTCTTTACAAAACATTGAAACTTTCTTAACTAAATCGTTTCCAAGTCGAACATTTACTACTTCATCCTCTTCATTAATGATGGCAGTGTTTGCCACAATCACAGTTTTTTTGTTTTCAACCATTACAACAAAATCTACCCCAAAGTCAAAATATTCATTTGACTTTTTGTTGTATCGAAGAAGAGTAACGACTGAAGGTGAAACATATTCATGCAACCAGTCAAGCCTTTCGCTATCGATCGAAGTGATTTGAGATTTAACCAAAAAGAAGTGATGGTACTGTTTTGGTAAGTCATGATTAGGTGTTTATAGAAAATACAATTGGCAGTAAGATGTAGAAAAAGCATTATTACCGATGGCATCTTGATAAATCTTTCTTTCAGATGATCTTCACGCACACTGTACAATTGTTTTGCTCTTGAAGGGATCCATTTGGAATCTGTTTTTAACAAAAAAAAATAGAAACAAGAAAATACGATGGGAATTAAGAGTGTGTGCCCAAAGATGTCCCCTTCCCAACCCACAACGACTACCTTTGATCCACGCCCACCATCCCATCCCTCCTAGCCACCTTCCCCTCCACCAAGCACGCTGCTTGGTCACTCCGACCTGCAACGCCCCAAACAGCCCCCCCCCCCCCCCCCGATTTGGTTTGCAGACCAAAAAAATTGAGAGGGTTGGTTATGGCTTGACTGGTTGCATGAATATGTTTCACCTTCAGTCGTTACTCTTCTTCGATACAACAAAAATTCAAATGAATATGTTGAATTTGGGATAGATTTTATTGTAATGGTTGAAAACAAAAAAGCTGTGATTGCGGCAAATAGTGCCATCATTAATGAAGAGGAAGTAGTAAATGTTCGACTTGGAAACGGTTTAGTTAAGAAAGCTTTAATGTTTTGTAGCGACGTAAGATCTATATTTGTAATGGATGATAGCACCGAGTACTGTAGACATGTTGATTTTACTGAGACACCTGTCGAAAGGGCAGATTTGATTTTCACAGTTACTACAGTGTGGCCACAATTTCAACCACCGGGCATCTACACAGGATTTGTAATGTAAGTGAGCGTATCTTGTTTCTTGTATTTTTTGTTTAGAAGTTTTTTATTTATTTCATTCTTCTGTTGTAGTCATCCCAGGTGTATCTCCATAAAAAGACAATCGAGAAGAACTGACAATGAGTATAGTAACTTTTTCGCTATCTGTTGTCCTGTCTCCTGTGGTTGTGCCCATGTATGATAGATACGCGACTTTAGAAAGGTTGATAGGTGCGCCAGTTTTCAACACACGGGGAGAGGTAGTGGGCCTTATTGAGAGATCTAGCATGAAAGTTTATGACATCAAATTTGCTAGGCTTTCTTCTATCATCAATGAGTTGGAGATTTTATTTGGGGATAGCCAGATATTAATAGTTCTATATGTGTAAATAGAAGGAATAAATCCATTTGAACCCCTCAACTATCATGTTTGTTTAATATTCAACCTTCAACTATGTAACCAGGTAAACAACACCCCCTTAAGGTGGCGTGGATGCTACACCAGCGAAACTAGTGTGGTTTTTGGTCTAAGGGGGTAATATACCCGATTTTGACAGTTAAGGGGTGTCGTTTACCCGGTTTCATAGTTGAAGGTTGAATTTAGACAAACGTGATAGTTGAGGGGGCAAATGGGCTTATTCCTAAATATAAATATAGATTACTAAAATGTATCCTAACTATGTTTCTGTGTTGCAACGGGTATCAATTAAGGACCTTCTACTGAAGTGAAGCATGTGCATTATCTTTTGTCATGTTTTGTGCTATTGATGGTGAGTGGCATCTTCCAATGTTTGTGTGATGATGTGAGTATAATTAATTGATACCCTTGGATTTGAGGATGAACCATGCTAATCGAAGTATATCTGATCTTAAGGAAGAATCATGGAAGTTGTCTAGTTCCTAATGTATAAAATCTTGCAAGATTAATTTATATTAATCACATGCTACTTCAAAATCATACACTAGCTCAAGTAAAGGCATTATAAGTTCAATATTTACTAATGGTAAGATCAACTATATATATTGCAACAATCTCTCTAGTGTGAATCGGTTTCTTTTTTGGCCAGAAGTGTATATTGCGTAAACAAACACGGCCAGTCGGCCACTTGGTTCATGATTGCATATATTTCTACTTAGGCTATCATACATCCAGGTAAGACCACAATGTATTTGCTAACTATATTTGCCATTGGTATGATATAACTATCCATTATTTTGCATAATAATCTAACCATGTCATTTGTATTTGATAAAGGTTTCAGGTACCATTAATTGTAGTTCTATTTCCACTTGTAGGGACAATTAACAGATAAAGACTTTATAAATCGAGTAAGTCTATGCATTGCTTTCTCTCATAATCTATTGCTCATTGATTGCAGCTTTAGACAATCCTAAAACATACCACTAGGGATGCAGATTTTGAAGGAGCTTTATTAGCTTTGCACAATTAATTCCTCTACAAAGTAGTTTTGGTTACAGTCCATGTTTTAATATCTCACAAGAAGAGAGGATTTTACAGTATGTGGTTAACAGGACAGTGTAAATGTATAAGTAGCTCTTTATACTGAAATGTTCACCAGTTATTTATCTTTTGTAACTGTTAAAAGGAACTATGGACTTGTTAACTATCTACTGTAATCACGTAGAATTTGTATCTGTATCCCTCTACTCATTAATGTAAAGTTGAAACTTTGGGAAGAGTACTATTAAACTTGGCAAAATTCAACCGTGCACGGCGGTTGAGATGGTTATGGAAAGCTTGGGCAGACACATCGAGACCTTGGCATGATATGGAGCCACCAACTGGCAACGGATGAATTACTCTTCAATGCTTCCACGATTGTCCCTATGGGAGATGGTAAGATAGCAAAATTTTGGCACTCGAGATGGCTGCAGGGAAAGGCGCTGAAAGAAAACGCCCCATCAGTTTTTTCTCTAACCAAAAGGAAGAATCGTTTGGTAAACCAAGAGATATCGAAGGGAACATAGATCTGATCACGCCGTGTCATATCTAACAAGAAGTAGCTGAATGAGTTCATTACTCTTTGGGCAATGATCTCACAAGTAAAGTTGGAGCCAGATAACCAGGATACAAGCTCTTGGAAGTGGACAAGAGATGCAACCTACAATGCAAAATCGGCTTATGAGATCCAATTCCGAGGATCCTTCTCTGGCTTCAACACTCTAAAGCAGAGAACAAGTGCAAGTTTTTCCTCTTAGTTACTCGTTCAGTCAAAATATCCTGATGGCAAATAAGTTAGCTCTCCGTGGATGGCCAGACAAGGTGGAATATGCCCTTTGCGATTAGGAACCGGAGACATCAAGGCACCTCTGCTTTAGTTGCGTCTGCGTCATCACCAAAGAAGCTAGAGGAACTATAGAAAACTTCTTTTTAGACCCAATTTCCACGGCAACAGAATTTCCTAACCACAAGGTTCAAATTAGGACCGCGTGTGAAACTAGTCATAACTGGGATCGAATAAAAGCAATGGTTCATATTTGCCTAAATCCACCCGGTGGATTTAAATGCCAACTCTAAGGGATGTGCACCCTCCTAGTAGTTCCAAGGCAAAATTGGAAATCGTGTCGATGATAGCTTCTAAAGCTCGTGAAGCTGGCCTAAGGCAGCTCCAAGAAGGCAGTAGACTTGGCTCCAGCCCCAACTTCTCCCAGCTCTAGCTTATCTCGAGAAGTTTGAGCCCGAGCTGGACCAAACAGATCAACAACGAGAAAATTGATCATTTGCCACTTTGAAAGGTGGGCTTCGCAAAATTGCCACTTTCAAAATTGGCTTCGCAAAAATGCCATGCAGTACATTTACTTCTTGATTACCATGCCATTTGAGCCATTTAACTCATTTAATATTTTTTTTCTAATTTTAGAAAGTGGAAAAGACCTTTCTACCCTGGACGAAGCTGGGGTTCCCATTGGAGCTCTCCGCGCACGGTCTCCGGGGCCCGCTGAGACGGCGGCGCGGGCCGGCGGCGAGCGGTCCTCACTCGCGAGCGACGAGGGCCCGTCTGCGCGCAAGAAGCTGCGCCTCTCCAAGGAGCAGTCCGCGTTCCTTGAGGAGAGCTTCAAGGAGCACAGCACCCTTAACCCCGTAAGCATCCATGAAAAATCAAAGCTCACTTTTCACTGCTCAGTACACTTGTAACCGTAGAGTTAACCGTGATTTGTTCTCTGTTTTTTTAAGAAGATGAGTGTTAATCCGTTAATCATGTTAATCTGTTAATGGTTTGTTTAGGGAGTGAGGTAAAGCGGTTAGTTTCATTTTCTTTAGCCCGTTCGGAATAACAGTGTTTTACTATATTTATGAAGCGTAATTGCTTTTGTTGCTCGCATTCCTACTATAGCACAGATTTTGCAAAACTTAGCAAGGGTAGAAATGTCTTTTTCACCCCCTAAAATTAGAAAAAATATATTAAATGAGTTAAATGGCTCAAATGGCATGGTAATCAAGAGGTAAATGTACTGCATGGCATTTGTGCGAAGCCAATTTTGAAAGTGGCAATTTTGCGAAGCCCACTCTTCAAAGTGGCAAATGATCAATTTTCTCGATCAACAACACCACCTGGACTACAACACTCTAAACCCTAAACCCTACAACACCTGGGTTTGTTTGGGAGGCAAAGGGAGATTTCCTTAGGGAGCCCCAGCGGGATTTTTCTGGTCACGTAGAACCCCCGTGGAAAACAATCTCATAATCTTTGGGGAGAGTTGGGTGTAAAAATCCCTCTCGTTCAAAAAATATTAAGAACAAAATAATAAATTAGAGGCAAATAGAAATTCCAAAAAATATATAGAAAAAATAACAGAAGAAAAGAGGGAGCGATGGGGAGGCCGCGGGACCGACCTGGACGCAGTGGCGGACCCAGGATTTTATCAAAAGGTATGCCGCACCAAAAAATCAATTTATTGAATGGTTAAAGAGCTATCTACAGCAAATAAATAGCATGCAACTATGCGAGCGAAATAAAGGAAAACAAGGATCAAATTGCTACATGGTGAAAGTAGTTATATATGATATAAGCACATGTAACATTGATGTTGATAACATAGGAAGTGGATACCTGTGTGGATATATTTCAATGCACGAAGCATCTGATACAGGAAAAACTGATAATGCTCTCTTGTCAAATCATGATCATTAGCCTTTATGACCTGATGAAGATCCGACTCCATAAGTTCAAAGACAACATATATATCTTTGAAATCCTTTTTGGATGGGGGTAGCATGATATGCTTTATCTCCACGATGTCAGGGTGCCTAAGAAGCCTGAGAAGTTTTATTTCACGGAGTATGCGTAGAGCATCTGATATATACTCAAAAATGTTGTGTATCTTCTTTATCGCAACCTTCTCTCTGGTTTGCGTATCATTTGCAGAACATACAAGTCCATAGCTTCCTTTGCCTATGACCTCCAGAACCTTGTACCGATTAGCATCACCACATTCAGGAAAGAACTCCATCCCTGGTGCATTCTGAAACAATAAATAGTAATCAGAGAGCTGATACTAGTTACATATTAAAAACTACAGAACCGAGAAAATTAATCAGAAATAAAATTATAACAAAGAGTAAAGATTTGTTGTCCCAATATTGTGGGATGAAGCTTCCCAGCAGAATGGACATTCATATTAGTACAGGACAGCACAGATGTAGATTGCAGCGGATAAATATGTATGTACTATTTTTTAATTGCAAATCTTCTACTCCGTGTACCTTTCAAATTGTTTGATTAGAACTTAAAATTATGAAACTCCTGTCACTGTAACAAATAGCAGAACCGTTTTGCTTTACAAAAAGGCCTTTTTCCTCCTACCTATAACTGAGAGTAGAAAGAAAATATTTGTCTGTGGGTTATCGTCTGTGGGTTCAGAAAATATTTGTTTCGAAACTTGGAAGGAATATATCAAAATTAACATCCAAATTAGCTTAATTTTGAAGTTGACCACCTCTGTGGGACTCATCTTCTTTCTTTAATTTTGAAGCTGACCACCTATGTAGGATTCATTTTCTTTCTTTCTAAGAAAATAACAGCAGGATCCAGGTTAGGTGTGCAAGTTGCAATAGTTTGCTATAGGATGGCAAAAGTGCATGTCTCTCACGCCTCTTCCATGTTCTTCAAACATTAAACCAAATTATTGAAAAAAAAACCCCCATATGTCGCAACATCTCGCCAATTTTTAGTCGCCTAAATTAATCTTTCACCAAATTTGGACCTCTTTTAGTCTATTGCCATCATTTCCAGTCATTTCCCTATCTTAATCCCATCTGAACTAAAAAGATCGAAGAATCCAAGAAAGCTGAGGGGCCGAGCTCGAACCTTCTTGCGCCAATCGTTGTTCTGCATCTTGGTGCCACCAGCGGAAGTCTCCCAAGATCCGAGCTTTCTTTCTTTCCTTCTCTTCCCCTCGCCTCACGAACCCACCATCACTGGAAGGCATACGACTGGATTGAGGCGGCGCGTGCGGCAGGCGATGAGGCAAGCCATCAGCAGGTGCGCTTCGGCTGCCGGCTGGACCCCAGGGTATGCCGTGGCCCACCCGGCATACCCTGTGGGTCCGCCCTTGCCTGGACGTCGGAGAGGGCGATGAAGGTGGAGGCGGCGGAGCGAGTCGGGCCTTGTTCTCGGAGACGACGGGGAGATGTCGGCGGTTGCAGCGTGGGGGCGTCAACACGAGGCGAGGCGCCGGCGGAGCAGATGCCGCTTGTGTGGGCAAAGCTTGGAGGGAACTGCGTGGAGGCGGAGGTGTGCGGCGGCCGCGCTCAGCAGAAATCGCGAGGGCGGCGACGCGCGAGGCGCGTCGAGGCCGGGGGGAAGATAGTCGCCACGATGGGCCAAAGTTTCCCCGTGGGAGGAGTCATCCAGACTCCGAGTCGGGCTGGAGAAACTGGGAAAATTTATTTATTTACCATTCTTACGACTCAGATGGCAACAGATTTGTCACTCGGACCCATTGTCAATGTCTCAGATGATCCCACATGTAAATGACAGACTCTCGATGTCAATCTTAAGAGTGGCAAAAAATTGAATCTCCCGGAGAAACTGGCCTGGGTACTATCCCCCACGTGGATTCGGCCCACTCAGACAAGCCCCAGAGGCGTGCGAGAGATATTGCAAGGATTTGGCAGAGGAAAAAAATAATCACTGGTTTTTAGATTTGACTTCTCCCAATAATCACTATTTATTAGATTAATTAGTTTTATGTTCATGTATTACAACTAAAAATAAAGTTCTATGTAAAAATATTCAGATAATATGTAGTACTTTTCTAAGTAATCACTAACCAGTACAGACCACATCATCTGCAATCAAGAAGTTATATGTACTTCCTTCTACCTAGTGAGTAAGGCAACATCAAGCACAGGAAAGAAAAAGCAGAAGATATGACCTTGAGCTTTGCTGCAGCTGCTATATGCTCTTAGCAGCCGCCTCAAAGCTGCACTATGCCTCAATGAACTATGGATGCGTATAAGCCTGCGTGCGCAGCTTGATCTCAGTGCAGGCGCTGCTGCAGGTTGTCCTTGCTGAGCCCCCACTCCGGTCGAACCAAATATTGTGTGTAGATAAGATTGACTGCTAAGATAAATGATAAAAATTTAACGTCATTGCTACTTCTTAAGTTCTCCTGCGGTCCTATCTGAATAGCCTTGTTCGCCATTTCATTCACCAACATAATCAGCCTTTTCGTATGAGCAATCAACATCCTTTTGTAATCAGCTGGAAAGCCACGGCAAGCAAAACAAAGTGACAATGTGTAAGCTGCAATTCGATGGTGTTTCTAAACTTTCTGGCATGCCCATGTTTGAAACTACATTTCCCATCATTCAAGCAGAAAAACAGCCCCGCTGTCCTGGAGCAAATATTAGTCAACTTCTTTAGCAAAATTCAACAGTTATCTACAAGTCAATTACACCCTGAGAATAGACACTCATTGTGCTTCAGAAACATCTAAGTCACTTAGTGAAGTGACTTCAAAGTCCAAATTTAAAAGATAGACTGGAAGGTACCAACTATCACAGGTACTCTCAATGCTCCTTCAAGAAAACGATTGTTCGTCTGTCCTTTCATGAAAACAAAATAACTGCATTCATCTGCATTTCCTGGTGTGTATATTTTATCATATCAAAAAATGGCGATAATCTGAACGGTGACCAAAACTTAGCCCACACTTGAAGGCCATCACGGACACATCAGGCATACACTTACACAGTGCACACAAACACAGCCATACAGACGCATAGTGTGAATGTAAGCAACGAAAAGTTCATATAGAGGAGGTAACATCAAAATAACATTGAATTTGAACAATGAAACACTTAATCACTGGCCTTATTAATATGATCTAAATTAAAAAAAATAGATGTCTTAATCTGCTCTAAAACAAAGAAAAGATGTCTCGATCTCCCCCCTTTGAGTTCCTACTCATTCAATCCTTGATAATAAGGATTTTCAATAGTGTTAGTCCTCATTTAGATGACAGCATTCACATATGTCTGCACCATCTAGGAGCATTAAGTATGGATACACGAAGACCTACACATCAAACAAATAGTATTATACTCATTAGAGTGTTATCGTAGAGAGATAATATTACTTAATACTGTCAATCAACATAGATGGCGTTCTTACCGTTTAACTCATATGTGTATTCCGTGTTTGAGTGGAATATTAAATCGCTGTCGAGCGTCGTGGATAATCCCCCTAAAAACATATAAATAAAATAATTAAAATCAGTATATACTGACATGCATTCAATGTAAGGACAAATGGTCAGAAGTTATGTCATACCAGTTGACTTGTTGACTTTAAAGACAGTTGCAGCAAGGACATGAAAATTGGCTTGCGTCGGTATCCAACGTGTGATGTGGCATGCAACATGCACATCCCAGACACGCACAGAGACCAATTCTCTCCTGTGTGTTATGGAAAGATTAGCACCAAATAATAAGCGAAATCAAAGATTGTATAGAGTAGATGATAATATCGGCTATTCATTAGAGTTATCTCCCTGTTTGGCGTCTACCGATGCCATGACACATGGTATTTAAAAGGCCCGATGTGCACGACCAGCCCGATAACATCTGAAAAAGCCGTTAATATATAGTAATAGATAGTTCAAATCTATAAATAAAGAACAGTTACAAACAGTAGAAATTTTTTATCTACCTAGTAGAGTCTTGTCTAGCCTGGAGTACACGTCCCGAAACTCCATGAAACGACAGGGACATATGGGGAAGTCGATGGTCCATCTAGGTGTATTCACTAAGGACCTAAATTTCAAGTTTATGTAGAACTCGGACTGTAGTAACTAGAACATAGATGTTGACATATCCATTGGTTTGAAGTCGACGTTTGCGAAATTGTAAACTATGCCGGCCCTAAGGATCTCATTATAATGGTCCGCCTCTCTATGGTACGCTACCGCCTCCATTTTTGTTCCCTGTGGAAGATTAGTTATGCACAACGTAGAACAAGAAAAAACTCTAAAGGTTGAACTGCCACAGTACATGCGAGACAATTGTAATATAATATAAAAACAGATGAAGCTAATTTGTATCTATATGACATGTTAATTATTCAGCTGAAATATGGTCAAAGACTGCCATGAACTTATAGAAAGAAAACCACAATGTTCCATCCAGTCTATTAGATTGTAGTTAATTAGATATCATTATTTTATTAATGATCCTTTTCCATTATTCATGCTATATGTCAAAAGTGAAGCATTGATCAACATAATTCATAAACCAAAAACCACCAAATCAGCTAACTATCTAAAAGATTAATATATAAATTTCATACGTTGTGAAGCATCATAATTCATGATGTATTTCTAGTTAAAATCCTCAAGAATTCTAGGTTGCTTAACATACGACCGGATGGATGGTACATCAACAGCGCAGGAGGCGTTTATTACTAATTTCCTTCCCCTGAATAGACTGAATAGAAAGCTAATAGAAAGGTTAATTGTACACCGAAACAATGTGGTCTTATTGTTCAGTTAATCTTTTTTATTTAAATACGAGGAATTGTTCAGTTAATCGTAGTTCATTGAATTCCAGAAAATCATAGTAGAGAATTATTCACCCAATCCGCTGTTTGTGCGAATTGAACTATGACTGTCAGCATTACTGTAGGTAGATTTTTCTTCACTGCAGTAAAAAAGAAGAGGGGGGAAAACAGGGTAGAAAAGCACGCATGCAACTATGCAAGTGACATAATGCATTAATTCTATGTAAGTACTCGTAACTAGATGAAACAACTTACAGCTTGATCTAATAAAATTACTCGCAAGTAGCGAGTTCCAAAAGAGTTCTCTCGTATTTGCGCCGCTCTCCAAATCACCTTGGCATGGATGATCCAGCAGGTGTAGTACATATGTTCCATCTCAACCTCATGGAACAACACCGATCTGCATTATATAAGACAAAAAAATGATTTTGAACGTTACAAGGTATAGTAATGTCTTGATGGAAATCCTACTATCATTTAATGGTTGGAAGGGTAGAAAACTCTTCATGAGCTTATACTGTATTTTGGCCGTACTATCTCTACATATGATTTAGTTTAACCTATTGATCCTCTGCAAGAATATCAATAAGGCTGTCATATGACCTAGCTGTAAGAGTAATTACAACAAGAACACAAGTCTACAACTGAATAACGCTCTACTGGCATGCATGGAAAAATGATTTTTTTTTTATTGTTGTGAGTGCCAAACTGACAACATTTCCACCCTAAATAAAAGCCAAAAGGAAAAAGGGGGTCAATTTCGTATGCTATAGATTGTGTTCTCGAAGGAAATGCTATTGATCAGTGCAGTGAACAAGGCAACCTTAATTAAATAATACAACAATAACAACAAAGCCTTTTGTCCCAAACAAATTGGGTAGGCTAACCTTAAGAAAATAATGTAAGAACATTTACCCAATTAAATTACAAAATAAGATATTGATGTATAATAGATTGTCTAACAATACTCGATTTGGAACATCTCAAAAGGAAGTTGATTTGTAATGTATTTTGAGGTCTTCTAACTGCTAAAGGCAAGTACACATCATAACCTTTTGTTGGCAGTAAAACAAAATTACCAGTTAAAGGAATAGCAGAAAAAACACAGGTTCAAATTAATTGTCAAGAGCTAAATAAGAATCCCAGCAGTAATCTTCTTTTTTTATGATAATTCTGGCATACAAATGATTTTTAACGTTACAGGGTCTAGTAATGTCTTGATGGGAATCTTACTATCATCTAATGGTTGGAAGGGCAGGAAACCCTTCATGAGTATATACTGTATTTTGTCCGTACTATTTACATATGATTTAGTTTAACTTATTGAGCCTCTGCAAGAATATCTATAAGGCTGTCTTATTTATTTCATATGACCTAGCTGTAAGAGTAACGACAACAAGAACACAAGTCTGCAACTGAAGAACGCTCTACTGACATGCATGAAAGAATGAAATATTTTTCTTGTTGTGAATGCCAAACTGGCAACATTTCCACCCTAAATAAAAGCCAAAAGGAAAAAAAGGGGGTCAATTTCATATGCTATAGGTTGTGTTCTCGAAGGAAATGCTATAGATTAGTACATCGAACAAGGTAACCTTAACAAAAATGAATGAACCAACTATAGATCACAATGTGATAAAGTGTTTCTCTACTTAGTTTAATCTAGCGATGTAAACGTGTCAGGTTATGCCTTGCCCCTGGGTATATATGAATAATGTTAGGCGAATAGATGTTCCACCCTTATCTTGGACAAATTATTGTAGCCATTTAGGTTGCGTTTGGCATAATGTTTACAAATCAAATGTTACAACTACGATATAACAGTTATTAGAGCTATTAGACAAATAAGGAAAAGAAATGGACCTAACTTAGACATATCTTTAATTCTTTATTGGAGCTTAAGTAACTCATGATACAATAAAAATATAAAAGCAACTGAGCCAATTTGAAAGATCATTACATAGAAAAAACAATAATATATGGAACTTACTGTGCAGCCAACTCTATAGTTGGAGTAAGAATAAGCACCCTTATTGCAGGTAGTAGTGATCTAAAAGGCGGGCTGGGCGGCCGCCTAGGCGCTCGGCGGCCACCCGGCGCCTCGCCTAGGGGTATTGGGCGGGGAAGAAGAGGCCACCCTTATTGCAGGTACCAGTGATCTAAAAGGCGGGCTGGGCGGCCGCCTAGGCGCTCGGCGGCCACCCGGCGCCTCGCCTAGGGGTATTGGGCGGGGAAGAAGAGGCCAGGCGGCGAGTCGGCCGACTAGGCGGCGAGGCGGCGTGAGGCGACGAGGCGGCTGGACCACAAGAACAGAGGGGATCACAAAAAAGACAAGCAACAGACACACTTCCATAGTCCACACTCCACAGTACCACGAGCGGGAGACGGGAGCTAGGGTTCTGTGCCGCCTCCTCCGCGCCGTCGCCGCGCCGCCTCCGCACTGTGGCCGCCACCTCTCCGAATCCAGGCGAAGGAGGAGCTAAGCTAGTACGGTACCTCAGGCGAAGCCGCGAAGGAGAGCTGCGCCGGAGGAGCTGCGGGGGAGGAGGAGCGCCGGCCTGCGGGGAGGACCGGAGGAGCACCGGCCTGCGGGGGAGGAGGAGCGCCGCTGCGCCGGCGGGGAGAGGATCTGCGGGGGGAGGATCTGCGGGGGAGGAGGAGCGCCGCTGCGCCGGCGGGGAGAGGATCTGCGGGGGGAGGAGTGAACCGACTGCTTGAACCTTGAAGCCAGTCAAGTGACCGAGGGAGTGAACTGAAGCCGAGAGAGACTGCCGAGTGAACCAAACTACCGAAGCCAGCCGAGTGCCGACCGCCAGTGGCGGACCCAGAAATTTTCTAGAGCCTGGGCAAACTAACAAGTACCAATCAATAACAAGTTCACACCGACCTATATAAGCAAAGTTGGCATGCTTAATAGTTTTGTAAATAAAACCATTGTTTTAGTACACATATGAAAATGCATACATTAGAAAAAAAAAGTACATAACATAGACTAGGGTACTAAAATTACCACCAAAAGTCCAATAATATAACTTCAAAGGAGACACTATGCAAGCCTACGAGCACGAGGCAGCTGCATTTTCCTTTTCTTGATGTTCTGAAACCGTCGAAGAATGGCAGCTTCATCAAGTGATCTAAATAGTTCCCGCTCAATATAGCAAACCATCAAGTTGTTGAACCAATCATCGGCAATCTTGTTCCGCAATTTAGACTTGATTATTTTCATTGCCGAGAAACATCTTTCTACTGTTGCTGTTGACACAGGAAGTAACAGGGCCAACTCAATGAGCTTGTAGACCAATGGACAAAACAAATGCTAGGCCCCACCTCGCCGCCCGCCTAGTGCCTAGCGCCTTCTTGAACATTGGCAGGTACATGTTTTGGCCAGAAAAGTAGTCGCTCCAGCACAGGCAAAGAGAAAGCAGCTATCTAATTTACAGAAATTAGTTAAACTAAAGATATATACAACTTTAAAATGATGCAAACAGGACCACTCCTATACAGATTTGATATCATGCAAAACTATAGTATTCAATTAAAAATTCTAGTGAGTTCAGTGTTCATATAAAAATCATGCTCAGGACCTGTCTATTTTACAGAAATCAGTTAAACTAAAGATATATACAACTTCAAAATGATCCAAACAGTACCACTCCTATATAGATTTGATATCATGCAAAACTATAATATTCAATTAAAAAATCTAAAGAGCTTAGTGTTCATATAAAAATCATGCTCAGGACCAAGAAAGTACAAACCAAAAGTAGGCAGACACCATCACGCTTAAACTGCATTTGATATCATTGGACCACTCCTATATAGAGTTGATATAATGCAAACAATATGGAAGGGGAGAGAGTGAGATGTGTCTCACCCTCTCAAGGCGTTGGAGCAGATCCGTCTTGAAATGTCGGTATATGTAAAGAAAGATTCTCTAAGACCCAGGTATTTCCATGCAATATTTTTCTATATAAAAATTCAGAAATGAACTGATTGAAAGTGAAGCAATATTTTCCAGGCAAAACAGGTACTTTTCTAGAACGCGCATGTCATTCTATACTAAGTAGAAAGTGAAGCTATACACGACCTGGTTAGCCTACAACAACCGGCAACAAACAGAAAAGAAAAACTAAAAAACTGAATAATCATTCCATTACTTGTGCTGCATCGTTTTTGTAGTTAGCCGTCAGTCCGTCACTACTGATAAATACAGATAGACACACATGTGCTGCATCATTTTTGTAGTTCTATAAATACATTGACGATGACATGGATAAAGCTTTCAGATGCTCATACGGGTCGCGACGGGAGGGAGCGGCGGCGCGGGGCGGGGCAGGCGAGGGAGCGGCGGCGCGGCCAGGCGAGGGAGGAAGGGCAAAAGAGTTATTTCGCGTAGAGAAAAAGGGATGAAAAATGAAAATGAAATTAAAATGGAAAAAATCATATATTTGCAAGAAGGAGCTCAACTCAGTCCTATATTTATAAGGACAAATAACTTGATCCTATTTTACCAAAGCACTCTCAACTTAGTCCTATATATTTAATTTTCCCAATGTCGCAAGGAAGATGGGCGACCTAAAGGCTAAAGCGGGGTGCGGCACCTGCGAAGTCTGACCGTTGGATTGCAGAGTCTGACCATGGATTAGAGACGGACAGTGTAATTTTAATAATTTGGAACTTGGAAAGTAGATGAATCATGGGTGGTGATGAACCACCACCACCAATTCTTTCTTTTAAGTAATAGAGATAAATTAAAGCTAAAACATATAAATCACAGTAATCACTATTTATTACACTAATAAATTATTCTTTCAGCAATCACTGTTTTGATTGCTCAGTGATTTTTGTCTTTTGACTCGTCCCAGTAATCATTATTCATTAGATTACTAAGTCACAGCCATAAGCCATAGACCGCAGTCCAAAAGAATATGCCCATATTTCTTCCCGTCGGCGGCATAATCGAACTCAAGTCTCGCGTCATTCGTTCTTCCTCGGCTTTGTCTCCTCTGTGGTGCGTCTGTCGATTAGGGATTAGACGAATATGGCTGTGAGGCGTGAGCAGCTGGAAAGTCCTCTGCGCAAGGCAATGGTAATTCGCTCTCGACCGTCAGCCAAGCGAAAACATGACATGAATTTCCACCGGTCCCCCTCCGTGATCGACGATGGAATATGGATCCAGTACTACACTACGGGTATGGTCACTGATGCATTCCCTTATATGCTACTGATCAATTGCCAATAAATTCCTTCATATCATGTCCGTTTACTGTTAAATATCTTTACACGCAGAAATTTACATAATCTCCTTTTCCTAAAGTGCAATTTCGCTAATTAACGGTTGGTGTTTTTTAGTGGAGGTACCTGCGAGTACCTCCCAAGCACCATAAAACATCTCATTTTGTAAGCTTGATACATAAGTTAGAAAACTATCTGATAGGCATGTCTAAGCTTCTCAAAAAAGAGAAAAAAAATCCAAAAAAAAATCCCGATCACTAACCAAACATTGCATTCATTATGGAGGTAATACTATGGATGCAGGCATGTAGCACTTCATGAACACAGATTTGTTTTTCCCCCTCATTTCCTTACAGCTTGTAAGGACAATTAAATTATCAAGATTTAAGTACGCTTTACCTTCAAGAGTTACTGTTAAAACAGGTTAATAACGTCACTGATGCTCGCCATTAAAAGAACAGCCCCACAAAAAATGATGATTTCAGTGAAATGACGCAGTTGTTGTACAGCTGGTGTGTTCAAAATTTTGGAATTATAAGCAGCCATATTCAACAGATTATCTGATAAATTACGGCAATTGAAGCACAATATTCTAATACTGTTACAGCAGAAGGTTTCTCTTTGATCGCCTGCGTCAATAGCGAATCTCCAGGAGTTTTCTCTTAAGCCTCTGAAGCCTGATACGAAAGGGGAATGTAGAACATATGCAAGACAGAAACCATGATAGACCAACAATCACAGTGCAATTATGCATAGGAGATATCGATAATCTGATATATTGCACATAGTGGAAATGTCAGACTAGCGGCAAAAAGATCGGCTCAAGTCTTTTAAAAACAAAAGATAGGCTCACAATGGAACAGTGGTGGATTGAATTCAGGCACTCAACGACTCAATTAGAGTAAGAATACAATTAGTCGAACATATCTGTTTTGTTACTTTGTTACTCGTAGACAGCTGAGGCTACAATCTGAAGTTGGCCTTTTTGATCCTTGATCGAGCGCGATCACGAGCCGTTGCCTCCGCTGTTTCTACGGACGTACTGCTGATGCTGGTCACGGCCTGGTCCCTCTCGATACGGCAACATATGCACTGTCTCTGAATTAATCTAAGGCCGTGTAACAAAAAAAACACCGTCCAAATTTAAATGCGTACAACTCTAGCGGCGATGGAGATCGCCAACAATAATGTACAACAGCCAGCCGTGTGTTTCTGCACCTCTTCATGCCAGTTTTTGCTAATAAGATGCCCCATTTTTGCAAGCATACCTCTACAAGTCTACAGAAAGCAAAAGACCAGCTCATGTTCAGTTACCATGTACCATGCAACTGTAAAATCCACGTCAACAGCAGCCACAAACCGGCTTAGATTTGTCAAATTGATGGCTCAATTCTTGCTCGACAAGGAGAGAAGAACTCGACGGATATATACCAACATTATTAAGGACATAATGGTATGTACAAATTGATTCGTAGGGTGCAATGCGAAGCCACAAAAATCCTCTCTAACCATATGCAACAAACAGCGATTGGCCATCGATCAACTCCCTCGAGCCACCGGAATGCAGAGCAATCAAGGCTTGTCATGGCGTGTCGCGGTTTATTTGGCGCTGCGTGCCACACACACACCTCATCCGGAGATGCCAACTGCCTGCGTCATAGGAAACTGGTGTCCCTCCAGGCTCGCACGATCGAACGGGCCATCAAGAAGGGAGCAAGCTGCCGCCGCGGACCAACCCTTCACGGGCTTCCCACCGGAGTCACGTTCGCCGCCAACGACGGAACGCGCCGGGCAATGCTGATGCTCGGCGCTCTTGCTGCTCTTCCTCACGAAGCTCAGCAGCTTCCTGAGCCCCTTGGCGAAGTCCTTGTGCGAGTCGGTGGCTGTCGAGAACATCGCCGGCGGCGGCCTCTCCGGGCTGCCCCACCGCTTCCTCGCCCGCGCCTGCGGCGGCGGCGGCTCCACCGCCGACCTCGGGGAGTCCATCGCCGCCGTCGTATGGAACGGCAGCTCCGACACGGACCGGGAGTGGCGCCGCGCCACCTGCGTGGCGTTACCTTGCGGTGGTTGCCTCGGGCTGCTACTGGACACGTCGCTCAGCGGGAGCCGGTCGTGCACCCTCGGCGTCCGGAGCCGAGCCACCGCCGCCCCGCCCGTGCCGCAGCCGCGCCTGAGGAACGGCCTCGGTGTGGCGCTGTCGCCGAAGTCAACAGGGACGGCGCCGACGCTGTTCCGCCTCTGGTGCGGCCTCGCCGGAGTGCCCCCCGCCGAGGCCTCGCCGGTGCTCACTCTTCTACTCCTGGGCAGCGCCCCGTTCTCCTTCCTTGGGGTCGTCGGAATGGACACGGCCGACGTCCTCTTCACCTGAACAACGGCAAGTCACGCGTAAGCAAAACCCCGCACAGTCTCACACACACGAAGGCAAAGGTAAAGCGCGCGTAGGAGGGAAACGGACGGGAAGAGAGGACCGCGCGCGTGCGCCTACCTCCTGCGTGTCCCGAGAGGCTGCGCACTTGAGAGTAAGCGGGCTCGGCCTGCCGCCAGCGGCGCGCGTGCCCCGCGGCCGAGGCTGTTGAGGCTGACCCTTCGCCTGCGTATCGGCCGAGGACGCGGCCTCGACGCTCATGCGCCTGGCGTCGCGCCGGCGCATGTAGGCGTCGTACTGCCGGCCGCGGCATGTGCCCCACGCGCCGTCCGGGCAAGCGAACGCGCCCACGAGCACGTCCTCCTCCCCCCGCGCGGCGCGCAGGAGCTTGTACGCCGCGAGCTGCAGCTGCAGCTCGTACAGCTTCGCCCACAGCGCGTCGTGGCCGTGGCTTGCCATCTCGCGGACAAACAAACTCGCTCGTGCCGAGCACGGGTGCCGCGAGGCTATATACGCGCGTCTCGGCGCGCGCGGTTATTAAGTTGAGGTGTGCGTGACCGTGCCGCGTCGGAGGCTAGGTCTCGCGCGGTAGGCCTTAATAATTAGCGGAGCGGACGAGGCGTTTGGGATTTGTAAGGTTTGGTGGGATGAACTAGTGATTTGGGCTTTGATTTGGTCGCGGCTGATGGGGATGCGGCCGGGGGTTGCTTGACCAGACTAGGTGGCGGGGAGCGTTGGGTTGATGACAACCACGGCGGCGTACGTGGCAGGGCAGCATCGACCTGGCCAGGTCCTGGCATCTCGAGAAAACTAAGTATGTGTTTGGTTCATGGGATCTTGTGGGATGGGATGGGGCGGTCCTCATTCCAGAGCTGTTTGGTTCAGAGTCAGATGGGATGGGGGATATCTCTCTAGGGAATATTCTGTGGATATGCTCTCAAATTGGGGATGCTCCTATCCCCAAAAATGAGGGGATGGTGAGGGATGAAGTGGGACGAGTGGCTGACAGGTAGACCCCGCATGTCAGATTGTCGTCCTAAACCTTTTGTCCCTAAACCAAACAGAAAACAGGGACCGTCCCGTCCCGTCCCTAAAAAATGGGTTGGATCCATCCCGTCCCACCATGACTCTGAACCAAACACACCCTAAGTGATGTAGTCGGAGCCTGTTCTTTTTTAACTTATAATTTATGATTTTTTTTTGATAAATAAATATGATAGTTTTTAGTTATTTTTTGAAACAGTTTATTGGTTTATAGCTATTCAATTCGTTCATATAAATATTTACATTGAAATCAAAAGCTATAGCTATAAATCATACGTCATAGCCGAGAGGAACACACCAACACCTGAAAACTACGTGATGCGTCTTCCTCGAGTCCTGGGCTGTGCTATTCAGACTTTCAGAGCCAGGCGTTGTTCTTGTTAATCAGCTGTATGCGCTACATCAGGCAGCAAGGGAACCATGTTTATGTTGGTACTCTTGGGCAGTTGGGCTGGATGCAGTTCGGGCCTTGTAAACCACAAACAGGTACGTACGGTTGGCCGTCGTTCTCCGGTACATGCACCTCTCACGTTGTCGATTGTTCCTTCTCCGGTTTCTACTTTCAAGATGAAGAAGGCTTTCATGGACCAATCAAGAGTATGCAGTTCACATGTGAAACGGTCTTTCTTACAAGATGGCCATCAGAAACTTCTTCGAAAGCTTGGTCGTCAGAATTGACTAGAGATGTCTGACTCTTACGGTGTTAACTGCTCTTCACTTTGACGTCAGGTTCGGTACAGTGCTCTAGATAGCAGTAGCATCAATATCTGGTTTTGTCTGCGCTGCATTGACGATTTCATCAAATCTATATTTTTTTTCGCTGGCAAAAAGGAATAGAAGGCCATGCCTTGGCATAGATTTGTTGAATGTGGGCTCGAAATAGGCAGAACCGCAGTAGCATTCCACATCTTCACCAACTCTAGCATTATCCGTTAATCCTTCACCAACCGACCTGATGCTTGCACTCCTCTTGACTGCAACTCCCAAGTGTTGTTCTTGGAAAGAATATGTTGTGGTGGTTAGTCAATCTTAGAGCAAGGCTAATAATACAGTCTTCAGCTGACTGTATGGATACTTACAGCCTGTTAGGTTGCTTTTAGGATCTCCTAGGTTAGATCTAGAGGTGTTCATCTTTAGGGTTCGTGTTCTTGAAGTAAAACCGAGAGGGAGAGAGGGGTACCGACCTTCGGATGTAGAGGAGGAGGAGGTGGCCATCTCGGGGACGCTCGGTGAAGTCTGCGCACGGGCAGCGACGGTCGGGGAAGAGGTGCGGGGCTCCTCGGCGGCGGCGTATCCCGGGCGGCGGCGACCTCCTTGGTGGCGGCGTTGAACGGCGGTGGTACTTCCCGTCGCTTCAGCGCCCCCCTCTTAGATCGGTCTTAGGGTTTGTCGGTGGGGTGACGGCGGCGCGGTCAACCTCGTGATGCGTGCCGCCCGGCCCCCACCTCTGTATTTATGGCGCTGGCGACAGGGGCCCACCAGCCAAACGGGCTGGGCGCCCCCGATCAGGGCGCGGTCAAGGGATGGGCTTTGGCCGTTGGGCCAAAGCCCTGAGATCATTCTAACATTCTCCCCCTTGATCTCAATCTATACTTAATCTTTAATTACTTTTGACTTTACACATTCCATCACAGATTAGTGCATAGAACATGTCTCATCGTCACGGTCAATCGCCGATAGATTCAACAGTTACAATACACCTCTCTGTTCTGAAATAGTTACTTTAATCTTTGGGCCATCTTTTAGTCCAGGAATCATAGGCTTTCCCTTAAACCCATGTCGGCTACATGTTCTCTGAACACGTTGGGTGGTAAGCCTTTGGTAAGCGGATCCGCTAACATCTTTGCGGTACTTATGTGCTCAAGACTTATAATTTGATCCCGAACTTTATCTTTCACAACATAGTACTTTATGTCAATGTGTTTGGCAGCACCACTTGACTTATTGTTGTGGGCATACGTTACTGCGGGTTCATTATCGCAGTACAACTTAAGTGGTCTATTGATGTCGTCAACCACTTTTAAACCGGGTATGAACTTCTTTAGCCAGTTCACCTGCCCCGTAGCCTCATAACATGCTACAAACTCGGCATACATTGTGGACGATGTAGTGACGGTTTGTTTTGAGCTTTTCCACGATATAGCTCCTTTAGCGAGAGTGAACACATATCCGGATGTAGACTTTCTATCATCTCCCGCAAAATCAGAATCTGTATACCCCACTATATGGAGTGAATCTGATCTTCTGTATGTCATCATGAGGCCTTTTGTTCCTTGCAAATAACGCAAGACTTTCTTTATCAATTTCCAATGTTCTATTCCAGGATTGCTCTGGAATCTGCCAAGTAACCCGGTAACAAATGCTAAGTCAGGGCGTGTGCACACTTGAGCATACTGTAAGCTTCCGACAGCTGAAGCATATGGAACCGCTTTCATTTGATCGATCTCATACTGGTTCCTGGGGCATTGAAAATCCCCATATCTGTCGCCCTTGACTATAGGTGCAGGTGATGGACTACATTTATGCATACCAAATTTCTTTAAGACTTTCTCTATGTATGCCTTTTGTGACAGTCCCAATACCCCTTTGTTTCTATCTCGGTGAATTTCTATCCCTAGAACGAATGAAGCTTCACCAAGATCTTTCATATCGAAGTTTGAGGACAAAAACTTCTTTGTTTCCAGTAGTAGGCTAACATCACTACTAGCTAGTAGGATATCATCCACATACAGGATTAGGAAGATAAACTTCCCATCTTTAAACTTTGCATAAACACAGTTGTCCTCTACATTCTCTTTAAACCCAAATTTTCTTATTGTACTGTCAAACTTCAAGTACCATTGTCTTGAAGCTTGCTTTAACCCATAAATTGATTTCTTTAGGCGGCATCCCATTCTTTCATTTCCTTCCACGACAAAACCTTTCGGTTGTGCCATGTAAACATTTTCCTCCAAATCCCCATTAAGAAATGCCGTCTTTACATCCATCTGATGTAACTCTAAATCATAATGTGCTACTAATGCCATTATGATTCTGAAGGAATCTTTACATGAGACTGGAGAGAATGTCTCATTGTAATCAATCCCTTCTCTTTGCGTAAAGCCTTTTGCCACAAGTCGCGCTTTATATCTTTCTACATTCCCTTGGGAGTCATGTTTAGTCTTGTAGACCCATTTACAGCCTACTGTTTTGGCTCCTTTAGGAATAATTTCCAAGTCCCAGACTTTATTAGTCTTCATGGACCTCATCTCCTCTTCCATGGCCTCAAGCCATTTTGAGGAATTTTCGCTTCTCATGGCTTCTTCAAATGAGGTGGGATCATCCTCCATTTGAAATTCCTCTGTATTATAAATCTGATAATCATCAGAAATAGCTGATCTTCTTACTCTTTGAGACCTCCTCGGGGCCTCCTCATTTGGTACATCTACTGTTTGAGGCTGCTGTTGCTCCCCCTCATCTGTGGCAATAGGTTCTATATGATCCTGAAGAACAGGTTCTTCATTCTCATTCATTGTTGCCACGGGAGGAGCAATAACAGGTGCTGGCACCACAGTGTCTTGCACTGTCGGTGCAGCGACAACAGGTAGTGTGAAGAATGGCTCTTGAATCATCGGAGTGGGCGCAAACACCCGCTTCTCTTCAAGATCAATCTCTCGAGCTACCATGTTTCCCCTCATCATTTCATCTTCTAAGAAGACAGCATGTCTCGTTTCTACAAACTTTGTATGTCTGTCTGGACAGTAGAAACGATAACCTTTTGATTTTTCAGGGTAGCCAATGAAATGGCAACTTACTGTTTTGGGATCAAGTTTCCCAAGGTTTGGGTTAAATACTTTAGCCTCAGCAGGACTCCCCCACACACGTAAGTGGTTTAGTGAGGGAACTCTTCCTGTCCACAACTCGTACGGTGTTTTGGGCACCGACTTACTAGGTACTCTGTTGAGAATATGAATGGCGGTTTTCAACGCCTCCATCCACAAACTCAATGGGAGTGTGGAGTAGCTCATCATACTTCGCACCATATCCATCAGGGTACGGTTGCGTCTTTCAGCTACTCCATTTTGCTGAGGTTCGCCCGGCATAGAATACTGGGCTACTATTCCATTTTCCTGTAAAAACCTTGCAAAAGGTCCAGGAACTTGTCCATATGGGGTATGTCGACCGTAGTACTCCCCCCCACGATCAGATCGGACTATCTTAATCTTTAAATCGTGTTGGTTTTCAATTTCAGCCTTAAATATCTTGAATTTGTCCAAGGCTTCATTTCTTTCTTTAATTGGATAAATATATCCATAACGGGAGTAATCATCTGTGAATGTTATGAACGAGTCATATCCATCCACACTTTTCACAGGAAAAGGACCACAAATATCTGTGTGAATAATTTGTAGAACTCCTGTGCTTCTTTTAGCGTCTTTTTTAATTTTCTTTACATATTTTCCTTTAATGCATTCTCTGCATTGTTCTAAGTCTGAGAACTCTAATGGAGGAAGAATATCATTCTTTACTAGTCTTTCTATTCTCCCCCTCGAAATATGGCCTAAACGACAGTGCCATAATTTCGACGACTCATCTAGAGTTCTCTTTCGTTTTCTGTTTACATTCGTAGACGAGGATTCAATCACTTTCTCGCACGCAACGTTCTCATTATCGCATACGACATTCACATCATCACACAATGATAACAAATAAAGCTCATTCTGTAATATGGCAATACCAACACATTCTTTATTAAACATTATTTCACACTTGCCATTTCCAAAATTGCAATCATAACCATCTTTGTCCAAATTTGACACACTAATCAAATTCCTCTGTAAAGAGGGTACAAAAAGGACATCTCTAAGTAAAAGAGTGGAGCCATTAGCTAATTCTAATGAAAGATCGCCAACGGCTTCAACTTCAGCTTCGACTCCATTTGCGACTTTAACGCATCTTTCTTTTCTTTGCGTAGTCCTCGTCGAACGGAATCCCTGTAATGAATTAGCAACATGAACAGTTGCTCCTGAGTCAATCCACCAAGTGGATTTCGAATATTTCACATACAGGCATTCATTAATAAAGGTAATAATGTTCTCACCTTTCTTAGCCATTATCATCTTTAAATAGTCAGGACAATCTTTCTTGTAGTGTCCCGTCTTCTTGCAGTGAAGGCACTGGTCTTTGTCTACAGCAAATTTGTTCTGTTGAGGCTGATGTACATGGGTTTTGCCCTTGTTCTTTGAGAAGGGGTTACTGTTGTAATTCTTTTTCTTGTTTTCCCTCACAAAGTTGATAGCACCACCATGTGAGGATTTGATTCTTTCCTCCTCTTGCACGCACATGGCTATGCACTTTTCCATGTCCCATTTTTCGGGCTGCATATTATAGTTGACAACAAAAGTGTCAAACTCTTTTGGCAAAGAAGCAAAAACCAGATGAATAAGGAACTCATCCTTGAGAGCCAAATCCATCGGTTTCAGTTTAGATGCCAAGTTGCTCATTCTAAGAATGTGCTCTCTTATGCCATTGCCACCGCCAGAATACCTCTCTGTTACCAGCTGCTTAATCAGCTGTGTAGCATAAGTCTTTGAAGAGCCAGTGAACTGACTCTTTATTTTATCGAGATATTCAGTGACAGTGTCACACTCTGCAATTGAGCCCAAAATAGCAGGCTCAATTGTGTTCTTTATCACAGCCATACATTTCTTGTTGGCTGTGGTCCATTTCTTATGATCAAGATCATAAGACATCTGCAAGGGAGCATGATCCCTCTGTCTTTTCTGCCATGCAGTGTCATCCTCATTCTGTTCCCTCACTGGTGCCAGAGGCTCAGTGGGACGTGCTGTAGTGAGGACCCAGTCCACCTCAGCCAAGATAAAAGCTAAATCTAACTTTTTCTTCCACTCTCCATAATTATCACCTTTGAGAGTGGGGATCTCTCTAATACAACTCATTAAGTTGTATCCTCCTGAAAAAATATTTCAAATACAGTGAGAACGTAACATCAAAATTATATGCCTTATTTCCAACGTTGGTCAAAAATACGACATACAATTTAAAACAATTCTATCATACATTAAATCTACATCACCGTTGGGCAGAAATAGAAATAATGCATGAAAACAATATTAAAAAAATTTATAATACTGTTATTAACAACGTTGGTCAGAAAACAACAATATCATAAATCTCTGGGAATTTTTATCTATTTTTCCAAAATTAAATTCTCCCGTTGGTTCGAATTTAATAATGAAAATCATTCAATCTTAACTTTTGCAGCGGAAACTGAAATTATTCAAAATAATTCATTATTCAGAAGCATTAAAACTGTACTGATCAATCTCTGTAAAAATTAACACGTTGGTGCAAAAATTTACAGAGATTTTGGTTCAATTTGCATTCAAAATCACTCATAAATGCTTCTGGAAAAACAATAAAAAAACATTCCTCAAAAAATCACTGTTTATTTGGCCATTTTGGCCCAGCCTGGCCCAGCCTGCGTTAGCACGGCCCACGGCGGCCTGCCCGCGCGGCCGAACGCGCCCGGGCTGCCTCGCCCACACGCGGCCCACTTGGCCTGCGCCGCCCGGCCTCAAACGCGCGGCCCGCGGCCTCACGCACGCGGCCTCTCAGCGCGCACGCCCCGCGCTCGGCCTCGGTCTCACGCGCCCACGCGCTCGCGGACGTCCACAGCACCGTGGCCCAACTCGCGCTCCCCCCGCGCAGCCGTGCACGCGCGCGAAGCGCTGCCCCCGCGCCCCGGCCGCAACCTGGGCCTGGGCCGGGATTTCTCTCGCCCGCCTGGGCCAAAAGAAGCCCGACGCCATCGGCGCGATCGCAAGCCGTCCACGCCATCCAACGGCGCAGCGGCGATCTCGGCGGAACAAAACCGCCGCGGCGCGGCGGAAAACCCTAACCCTAACCCATTCTGTTCTCTCCCCTCTCTCTCTCCGCACCCGAGCGAGCGGAAGCGGCGGCGGCGGCGATTTCATCCACGCCGCCGGAGATGGAAAAAGACGGCGCCACCGCGGGCCCTCTCGCCGGCGTGCGCGCTCCCGTGAGAGGGAGCGCGCCGCCGTCGAGCGGCTCCGTGTTGGCGCCCTGTCCCGCGCGTCGACGGCGGCCCGTACGCGGAGCGCCGGCGAGCCCAAGGCTCGGCCGATCTCCCGCACGCCAGCGACGACGACGGCCCGGCGACGACGGCCAGGTAAGCCTCTTTTCAGATCTAGGGTTAGGGTTTTGCCCCGTTCCCTTCTCCGTTCTTTCTTTCTTTTCTTTTCCGCACGTCGGTCAACCGACTGCGGTCGGTGTTCTAGGGCTAGGGGGGATCTCTTTTCTTTTCTCCGTCTAGATCTAAAACTAGGGTGCTCTGATACCATTGTTAGGTTGCTTTTAGGATCTCCTAGGTTAGATCTAGAGGTGTTCATCTTTAGGGTTCGTGTTCTTGAAGTAAAACCGAGAGGGAGAGAGGGGTACCGACCTTCGGATGTAGAGGAGGAGGAGGTGGCCATCTCGGGGACGCTCGGTGAAGTCTGCGCACGGGCAGCGACGGTCGGGGAAGAGGTGCGGGGCTCCTCGGCGGCGGCGTATCCCGGGCGGCGGCGACCTCCTTGGTGGCGGCGTTGAACGGCGGTGGTACTTCCCGTCGCTTCAGCGCCCCCCCTCTTAGATCGGTCTTAGGGTTTGTCGGTGGGGTGACGGCGGCGCGGTCAACCTCGTGATGCGTGCCGCCCGGCCCCCACCTCTGTATTTATGGCGCTGGCGACAGGGGCCCACCAGCCAAACGGGCTGGGCGCCCCCGATCAGGGCGCGGTCAAGGGATGGGCTTTGGCCGTTGGGCCAAAGCCCTGAGATCATTCTAACACAGCCCACTTATCAGTCCATTCATATAGTAGTTTACAGCCAGCTGAAGGCTGTATGACTCACCCCTTTCTCTCATAAAGTTTCTCGGTTCTTGTGCTTCAGCTGGCTGTAAACTTACAGCCCACCTCTCTTCTCCTCCTCTTTCTCCTCCACCTCAGCATACAGCCTACTAACAGCCTCTTATTATACTTGCTCTTAGTGAAAAGAAGATGACCACCAGGCACAACTTAAATAGCAAAACCGAACCCTGTTAATTGGTCAAAGCTTAAACATCTACCAACCAAGAAGCACAGGATAATCTTGTCTGAACTCTTAAGCAATTTATCTTATACTAGACAGCATTACCACCAAAACAGAGCAGAACAAGAAGCAATTCACCGGTTCCGAGCAAGAGCAATGCAACGAAGTTTATGACTAAATATCAAAATTCCTATTTCACAGGAGCACGGTATGCTTAGGAAAGAACAGCCATCACGTCGGATGCCCTGAGAACAATATACTCGCCGTCCTCACCCTTGAACTCACTTCCTGCATACTTCGAGTACAACACGTTGCTTCCGGGGGTGATGGACAAGGGCTTCCTGCTGCCGTCCTCGCCCAATGGCCCTGGGCCAACAGCGATCACCTGTTTCAGAGCACCAGCCAAGAAATGAGATCGACCTCAGTGCTCGATGCTATAAGCCAATGCGTCAAGCCAGATATAAGTAATTCCAAGATAAATACCACTACCACATCCAGGGGATGGCAGATACGAAAGTAGCACCCAATGGAGAATGCACACAGTGCATGTAGGGAGTGTGGAAAGAATGAATGCTATACGGTTATTTGTTCATGTTCGCAGTTCATGCAGGGAGTGCGGAAATTATACAGTCTATGTGAATGAGGTTAACCGTATTCAGCCGGTCAAGAGATGTGTTCACCGTTTTGTTACGCCTATATATTTGCATCTTCCACACTGAGGTCTGCCATTTTGAAGTTATTTTCTCCTGAAAGTTGGCTGCTGGTTCTGTGCCTAAGATGGTAGTCACAGACTCACCTTTATGGCATGCCACAAAAGCAGCGCAAACGAAGTTTGAGCTTCTAAACTGAGGTCTTGATCACTGACCAAACATTGCATTTATTATGAAGCTGAGACTATGAACATAGCACTTCTCGACGCAGCGCTGATTTCCCTCCTTTCCTTAAAGCTCGTATGAACAATTAAATTATTCAAATTCGGTACACATTGCCCTCGAGATTTACTAAAAATGCAAATGGTGCCACTGATGCTCGCCATTAAAAGTTAAAACCTCCAAACAAAAAGGATGAATTGTGTGAAAGGATGCAACTGCTGTACAGCTGCTATGTTCATAATGCGGGATTGTAAGAAGTCATAATCAATAGATATTTAATAAATTACGGTAAATGCTGAATAATATAAAAAAAATACTCACTGTTCCAACAGAAGGCTTCTCTTTGGTCGCTTGCGTCAATAGCAAACCACCGGCAGTTTTCTCTTCAGCATCTGCAACCTGATACAAAAGGAGAATGTAAATCCTCTGTAAGTAAAAGATATTTGAGGATGTAATGTCAAAATTCAGGGTCAAACAAGAAAGAACGAGCATGGACGCCTGTTAGTGTGCATTATTCAAATGCAGGTTTCTCCTTGGCTAGCCATTCAAGTGCATAATCACATAGAGAATCTAGCACCACCATTGTCCAGTTTGAGTCTTTGAAGGAGAAACCATGATGGAACATCTTTTATCGACAAGAGATGATAGACTGATTACCACAATGCAATTACGCATAGGAGATATAGATTGGACATGGTACAAGTGTTAGACAAGTGTCAAGAAGATTGGCTCAGAATGGAACAGTTGTGGATTGAAGACCCTCAAGCAGAAAGGACGGGTATAAATAGTATAACATATTAGTACTCTGGACTCTGTAGAGACCGACGAAGAACAAAATCAAGGAGTTCTCAAGCAAGTGTTTATGATATGGAGTTGGGAAGGCACATGAACAATCTGAATGGTTGCAAAGAACATCACAGAATTTTCAGCCTAAGGAGTATCTTTCTTTCTCTGCTGTTAAGAGTAAATGATGTATTCTATATTTCTATGCTTTGTTGTTGTGGTGAAACAGATGCTATGCCAATTTTCTAAACTTAATATATACGTCGTGAACATTATTTGGTAGACATGTAACCTATCACCTATGCAACTTGAATGTGAAGTTGATGTACTGAATGGGAGAGAATTTGAAAAACATCTTGTGCAAAACAGGAAGAGAGCAACCGCTCAGTCAGTAAAAAGGTGTCACAATATTATTTTTGGTGAACATGCCTTAATGAGAACACGATCATTAAGTGGCTTCAGATCTTTCACATCATCAGTGTCGAGAATACCAATGATGTCGTCTTCTTTCAAAATGAGATGGGCAGACTCATTGAATTCCAACTCTGTGCCAGCATATTTAGAGTATACAACTTGTGCACCAACCTGTAACCAGATTACATATTACTTGTCACTGTCAAATTTCACAATTAGTTCACATAGGATAATAAAGGCTGGGTTCGATTCAGCTTGGCTTTGGCTTTAGCTTGTATGTGCTACATTAACTAGTTTTTAAACGGTATGTTTTTTCAAGACAGTATCAACAAGAAAATTGTAGTAAAAAGTGTACTGAGTTCAACTGTACTGATCAAAATCGCAAACGACTATTTTCCTCTGCATACTACCTCTCATGAATAACCAGAATTAAAAAATTTAAGCCATAAGCCACAAGGCCAAAAGAACTCACCCAAAATCATCATATGACTGTTGATGACGCCATGGGAGTAATTATCTTTAGACAAAACAACATGATGTTGATCCAAGAAGAAGATTAAGTATAGTAGAAAATCTCTTACAACGCAGTGAAGTTTTTCATCTTGCTTTTACCCATGGATGGCAGTCCAGTAACAACACATTTAGATGATTAGTCATCTTTAGTTTTTTTTTATTTTTATTTTTAATTGCTCATCTAAAGAGGTGTCGATTATTTCAGACTACGCTATGGGAACTAGTTGAACATAAAAGTACATACCGGAACACTGATATCTACGCTGTTGCTGCCTATGCTTCTCCCCTCTCCAATTGCAACAACTTCCCCTCCTTGTGGTTTTGATTGAGCTGATGTTGGAAGTAATATCCCTCCAATAGTTTTATCCTCAGAGGTCTTGATCTTCACAAGCACCCTGTTTCCCAATGGTTTGATGGAAGTGTACTGCAAATTACACATGTCCATGAATACAACTGCTTAGGTAAAAAGCAGAGATTGCACATGACATGCTCAGAACTTTAATCTGAAACAGCTTAATAGGGAAAAAAAGATTAAAATAGACCAGCTTTCGAAAGAACAAAACAGCAGTTTTGGGGATCACTTAAATACTTCAGATTCAAACTTTGAAAATTCCATCAGAACTAACTGAGATCAGGTGGTAACACTATTGAAAGGGTGTGTGTAGTAAACTAGTAATTGCCTGCACAGTAGAGCACTTAATAGTTAATATCTACCAAGACTAAAATAGAAGGAAGCTATATCAAGGTGCGGACCTAAACCCATGGCAACATAGGCTCCAGGCCGGGGCGTGAAAAAATTACTAGTATATAGCCCAGCTAATTTCAGCTCAGCCCGAGATATAAATCCTATAATTCAACTCATGTTATTCCTAGTATCCAGACTTCTTCCAGCAAATTCAGCCCAGATCGTGGTACAATTCTAGATCCGTCACTGGCTATATCTATACACAGATTCCAAGCATGTGGAGAGAGAACCTATTGTTCATCATGAATCAATTAAGTTTTGTACTATACGGCACAATCTTTGCTCTCTCGGGGAGAAAAAAGTGGTCGCGTAAACCTCCTAAATCACGATTCGATCTGAGCCTTCATTGGGCAGTAAATACTTCTGGGTTACTAAAAGCTTGAGATTTATCAGATCAGTAAGCTCCACCAAACGAAGCTCAGACCACCGAATGCACCTTGTAACCATAAAATCCCAGCACGTTGCACAGCACACACTGATAGCAATTCGTTACCTTGGGCGACACGACCGTGGCGGCCCTCACGACGAGCCCCCGAAACCTCCGCCCCCTCGACGCGGCAAGCGAAGACAGGCGGAGCCCATCCAGTGACGACGGCTTCGCCACCGCCGCCGACGCCACCCGCGGCCCAGACAGATGCACCGACGCCATGGCACCTACCGAAAATCCGCAAACAACTCACAAAACCACACCGCGTACAACAGCAAGCAAACTTAATTGGATTCCGAAGCAAAAGCAGCGAGAGGCGCGTACCCACCGCAAGATTTCGTTGAGCGCGCGGGTGAGAGAGTCGGAGAGAGAGGGTTTGGAGAGCGGAAGAACTCGAGACGGGGTGGCTAAGCTTGGGATAAGGGTTTTTTTTTTTTTTGAAACTGGATAAGGGTATTATCAGCACGAGCCACAGTGCTTGGAATGTTTGTGTTTAGGAGAGAGGAGAGGCGGCCGCCGGATTGTTCTAGAGGGTGGGATCCCATGGCAGAACCATCCGTGCTGGAGGATTAGGGCTTTCGGGGGTGAGTGGGCCGACACGTGGGCCCACAGTGATGATTTGATCCGCGGCCCGGCTCGTTCGACGAATGGATTGCGGATTAGAATCATCTCACAACCGCCCACATGGAGATGGATGGCGGATAGATAAACCACCACGGAAACGGACCGCGGATAAGGAGCCGTGATCTGCGCCGCACTAGCCCTCGCCCTTCTCCTGTGCTGGGATTCTGCCCACTCGCCTCCTTCACAGGGCAGGCCGCGACGCCGACGGCGTGAGCCGGGATAAGACTTAAAGATGAGCTAAGGTATAATCAAGGAAGTCAAGCAGGATGATTGAGCTCAAGTAAGACACAGAGATATTAAAGAGAATGTTCGAGTAATGATTCATTGAATGGTACGGTCAGTATAAATGAGGCGTGGTCGAGGGGAACCAACATGGAGAGACTTACCGATATGTGAGCCGTTGGTGAACCTACATATTGTAGGCATGGTGATTGCTTGCAAAGGAGAAGATGAATATAGACTAGGCTCGGAAAAGATACGAGGTCTACAGTCAAAGTAAGGGTGTTTTAGAGGAGAAGTTAAAATATCAGAAACGACAATGGGACCAAAACTATGGTGCTTAGATGACATTAGGAGAGCGGTTTAAGTCAAAGAGATGCTAAGGAGGCCAAATGAACATAAAGCTTGCTCCTTTGTGGTTTTGAGCTTGTGCACTTTGAGAAGTATGCATAAGTCATATGTGAATGTAAAACCCAGTGTGTGGAGTTAACGAGTTTTTTCAGTTGTGCTAATGGATGGTACCTATTAGGGTTAGATGTAGGGTGGTTGCTCCATCTATATTAGTGGGGGAGTTGGAGGCATGAACCAACCGACCATACATTTATTAAGGTTTGTGAGAGAGACTTTCTTATGGTGAAATCTTTGGGTGAGTGCTCTTGTGAGAGCTCTGTCCTTCATGGTGTAGTGGCTATAAACCCTCATCTATAAGTTGCAATAGATTAATCATGTTCATCATACATGATGTGTTTTTGGTCTTGTTGATTTTGCACTTATTTTGGTTGGTGTTTTGCTTTCTTGTTCCCTCTTGATCTTACTAGGTTCCAAGAATATATAAGTGATGGAGATACCTCATGAGTATCATATTTCATCCATCTAGGGACCAGTTATAGCAAGATCTTGAATGTTTCCCGGTTTAGTTCAATTTAGAGCTCTTCTAGTGATATCCTATTTTTAGGGTTTTGATCTCGAAACTTTGGGTGTTCTACCTTACTGTGATATATGTGAACTCATTTATATCTATCTTGGCTATCTTCAATCCACGAGTAAGTCATATCGCAAGTCTTTGAGTTTTACCTGATTTTGATGCAACATTGCTTGTCTTGAGAAAAAGATTGAAACTTTAGCCAAGATATATCCGAATCTTGGAGGAATTAGGTTACCAAGATCCTTAGCAATGTGTGTGCAAAGTTTCAAATAATTTAGAGATTTATGAAGATTGCATCTCCTTTTTGTTTTGACTCAGGCCGATTTTCAGTTCTGGGATCATGGGTGTGGTCTGACCACCCCAGGCCTGTGGTCCGACCATAGTCCGGTCAGATCGGCTGTCTCCGGTGGTCAAACCGCTCGGCCGATCCAACCGTTTCCTCATAGCGTTCCGTGGAGTCGAACTCCATTTGCTTCTGTTCTTTTGCAAGTGTTTTATTGGTGAATAAATATGATCTTTTTAGTTTTCAGTGGCTAGTAGAGTGAAAGTTTTTTTTTTAAAAAAAATAGAGGTTGAATATGAAGACATCATTCACCCCCATATGGTTATTATATCGGGTCCAACAGTTTCGAGGGAATAATGGTTGGATTTGATGGCAAAATCTGTAACGCTACTCCAATACAATTCTTTCCTCCATCTTGAAGTCAGACGAGTAAACGTTGGGAGTTACATCGACCTCCCGATAAAAAGTTACTACATACATTAGTTAGCGTCCCAACAAATTGCAAGCATGTGTTTTATGTGCCCACAAAGTTAGGCGCCGATGGCGAGTCAGGCTCGTCATGACTCAAACGGAAACGCAGACCTGCAACCGGATAGCACGGGCAGGAACAGTGTTTTGGTGTGACCTCGAAGCCTATTTATCTTGGTCTTGGTCTATGGCCACCCACCGATGCGATGGAGAGTAGTGGAACAGTACGCCGCGATGCCGGACAGATGGCTGAGGTTGCTGTCGGAAAGCGAGGATGAAAATCCCAGTGCCCGGTATCGTTGTATTGATCGCAAATGTACAGATACAGTTAGGAGTCCAGGACTTGTACAAGAAGGAAACCAAGTCCCGAACAAATAATACAGCATAAAGCAATCCAATCCAGTCGGCCTGCGCTTCCTGTTCCTTGTCTGGCATGGGTGCATCCGTTTCCTAGTCTTGTGCGTCACGGGTGCAATCCTTCTCTAACACCGGCGAGGAACCTGTGCGCCAGGGTTCCTCCTTCGGATCGGTTCGGTCCATCTTACCTCACGTATGCGTGCGCATTCATAGAAAAGCATATATTTACATTTTGTTAGGTACTAGATAAATTTAAGATTTATTTAACAATTTTTGCTCTAGATCTAATATATGTTTCAATATAACACACATATACATACATATGTATAGTATATGATGGAAATTTGATGTACGTAAGTAAAAAATCGCCATTTTGCTAGAAGCGACGCGCGCGCCAATGAGCGCGATGTGCCGAGGAGACAGCGGCACGGGCATACGTACAATGTGTGGTTCACTTTCTTTCACGTCCGTCCGACGGCTTTGGTTGCTCTGCTTCCCTCCTCCCAGCCTCTGGTGTTCAGACTTCAGAGGCTAGAGCACGCCCAAACTAAAACGTCGTAAGCCACGTGCATTTTATGGACCTGTTAGCAGTTTACAGTACAGATTACGGAGAGACAAATACTTATTTGCGATTTTGACTGGTACATATGTTGGGCTTTTAACGTGTAGATCGTTTAACTTGTAGACCCCGTCTTAAAAAAAATACTCCGTTTTAAAAGTTAGGTACTGTAGCAAAAGCCAAAAGCCGTCAACTTCGGAGAAAAAGAACAGGCCCTATACTTCGAAGCCTCCAGACCATATAATCTAGCAGCGGAAGTGCGACGCACGCCACGCTAGCCATCGTATGGACTGAAGCAAAAGAACCGATAATTTAGAGAGGTTTTTCTGAAAAATCAATACCATGTACATAATTCAGGAAAAAGTGAAGGTTTTTTTGGAAAAAAACCAAGAATCCATACGAAATATTGGAATAACCATAGGGCTTTATCACGTAAAAGGAAAGCCTTCTTGAAAAAACCGAGAACCTATGCGTAATTTTGGAAAACTAGAAACAAAAATCCAAGGACCCAACGTAATTCAGGAAAAACCGTGGGGCTTTATCACGTACAAGGAGGGCATCCCTGAAAAACCGAGGACCCGTACGTGATTTCGAAAAGCGGAGGGGTCTTCCGAGAAATGCTAACGTGGCAGGGCCTTTCTACAAAAACTGAGAACACGCTCGCAAATTGGGAAAAGCCGGAGGGCCTATTCACAAAAAAGATGGCATAGAGGGCCTCCCGAGGGTGAATCCCCCAGGGTGTAACAACAACTAGCCTCATAGGCGCGGCGTCACGCCGCGCCAGCCACCGTGTGTACCGAAGTAAAAGAGACGATAATTCGTGAGGGGTTTTTAAAAAAACCGAGGGCGCATGTGTATTTTCGGAAAAGTTAAAGGTGTTTTTCGTAAAAAAACCGAGGGCACATGTGTATTTCGAAAAAGTCAAAGGTCTTTTTTGTAAAAAAGGGAGGACCTGTACGTAAGTAAACGAGGACCCGTACGTAATTTAGAAAATCGCGGGGGGCTATCCTGCAAAGTGGAGGGGCTAAAAAAACTGACAGGGACCTTTTCGCGAGAACCAAGGACCTTTACGTAATTTCAAAAAAATACAGGGACTTTTTTTGCAAAAAGGGTCCCCCGACCGTACCGAGATTCCCCCGCCACGCGCCGGCCGGAGCGCGCACAGGGGCGACGTGGCGGGGCGCTCCACGCGGCAATCCCCCGGGGTATAATATGGGGAGTATATGGGGGAAGAAAAACATAGGCTATTATTTTGCAGCAAATAACTTTGTTTTGCACCGAGCTACGCCACGTTATGGCTGATCTGCAGCAATCTTGGCCACTTTATAAGTTGTTCATTTAATAACGCTCGCACTGGTGTGTTTTCTACGCCAATCTTGGCCACTTTATAAGTTGTTCCATTAATAATGCTTGCACCGGTGTTTTTTCTTTTTAAAAGAACTAACTCAATGCTCATACTTTGTTACAAATAAACAAAATCATATAACTCCAATGCGTAATCCGTAATATACACTATGCCCTTGCTTCGTCATGGCACCCGACTGAGCTCCACTCAGCTTGCGCCATGGCACGGTGGCCTATATCGTGCCTTCGGCTTTTCCGTTATGTTTGACCATCGCTATCCAATTAGACCCTGATAGGACTGGGGCGGCGGCCATGGCAATGAAGAGGATGTCTCAGCAATGCAGAGATCTGGTGAAATTTGCCTGATACCCCTTGATATGCGGAAGAACACACTTGTGCCACCACCAGTGCTTCATAAGAGGAGCCATGGCAAGGCCACACCGGAGCTAAGGCTCAGCCCAAAATGCCATTTCCGTGTTCAGGAAATTTGACACAACCTTGACAGAAAGAATCAGCATAAAAACTAGCCAGAATGATTGAGAAAGAATAGATTTATTTGCTCATTTTTATGGAACACAGCAAACATATTTCTTTATGAAAAAGAGAACTTTATTCAGTTATTGCAACAATAAAACAGTTGCCAACTTCAACAATATCGCATCTGCTTCAGGCTCAAATTTCAGATTAAATGATCAAATAAATTGCATGAGCATAATACATTTTTATCCTCTCTTCTGTCAAATGCCAAGAGCAGAAATTGATTCATGAATGAAAAAGACACAAGTGAAGGGAAAGATTAGGAGGAAAATATGTAGAAAAGGCTGATCCTCTCACCTATCACTGTAGCAACTAGTACGACAAGAACGGCCATAATGCCACATTGCCAACATATGCTAAAATAGATCTTTCTTCCTAGACTCAAAAGTAGCAATCACCACATCAATCAAGAACCAAACACCGAGCAAAAACAAAACAACCCCACAAACTTCCAAGTAGGGCCTAGTCACTGCTTGTTGTATGTCTCCTGCGACAATCCATAGGTGCCGCTGTGCCCTGCAAAGATGCTCCCCACGCTGTGCCTAACCTACCGTTGTCGCGTTGCTCGGTCCAGTTAAGCCCACCCCACTTCTCCACGGCTTCACGTTGCTTGCGATGTGCGCCTCACTAGCTATGGTTGCTCGTTGCTGCCTCTCTCAACCATTCATGATCATGCATGATGAATAGGTGGTCATTCACATAGAATCACACAAGAAGAGATACAACTTGTTATGAGTTTGTTAGGCGAGAGATTTTTCTCTGGTTTTTCAGCTGGTTTCAGTCAGAAAGCAGGTGAGCAAACTCCAAATAAATTGTGTGACAACATCATCATGATCGGCTTGCCTGGCCCACGCCCTCAACTCCACCTCCGCAGTCAGCTGAAACATGACTCGGCTAAGCTCATATCCATATTTTCTTCTTCTTTTCCTTTCTTTTTTCTTTTCTTTTCTCCTGAGCCGGCCTATTTCTCCTCCCCTCCTCTTGGCCCACTGGCCCCCAATCCACCTGGCTTCCTTCCTCCTTTAGCCCTTGCACTTTCCCTCGTCCACATGCTAATTGTATGTGTATCGCTACCCTATGGCCATGTTGCTGCCCTGTGCCCACATTACGGCCACCCTCGCACTGCTGCAGCCATGCTGTCATCCCGTCCACGCCAACCTCACCGGTCGCCGCCCCAACGACCTGCTCTCATAGCCCCTCCTACGTCGCACACGCTAGCCATAGCAACATCGTCGCTCCGCACAGCAACTGCTCGCCCACCTCGCTGCCAAGTCGCCGCCGACTTCTCATGCCTTGCCTCTACCTACTTAAGCCAAGCGCATCATCTTATCTTCCATCCTGCCTACTCTCACTCTCCTATCTACCCTCCATACTTGTGCATTGACGAATGCAAAGCTCAAGGAGCTCCTTTGTTTTGGCGGCCGCATCCATCGAGCTTCACAGCTCATCCCGGTGAGCGTAGACCTTGGTACTTGTTTCCTTTAGCATCACTTCATCATCCTCTCCCTCTTCCTCACCTTCATTTTGCATTTCCCCCACAGGAGCGCCAGAGCAACGCCATCTTCTTCCTGTCCGACCTGGCCACAACCCATGGCCGCTGCATCAACCTCTCGCTGTTCCCATCGAACCAGGTGAGCTTTCAAATCCATTAGCGTCACATCGTGTTCCACAACATCATGAGCAAAAGCATTTAATCAATTTCTCCTTTCCTCCACAGGAGCACCACATGCCATCATTTTCCTCTGTTCCAATTGAAACCGGCCGCCTCTGCAGCCATTTCTCCCCTAGTAAGCTCTGATTCGATTTCTCCTACCTAAAGTATCTCTACATCACACTCTTCCTTGCCCAACTTCTAATTCTAGGCTTCCTTCACCCCAGGCTATTGCCACCGTCGAGCTCACCTCGCCACCTTAGTTCGCTATCACCACGTCACGTTGGCTCTCCTTGGGCTCCACCATCTACTTTGGTAAGCTTTCCCAGCTCCTCTTATGCCCATGCTCAACTCCTTTTTCTCCCCTCTTGCCCTCCAGCATCGCCACCCCGTTTCATCCCCACCTTCGGCCACTGTGCGTTGCCACCAGCTTGCCTTTGCGCTGCCCTAGCCACCACCCCCATAACTGCACACTGCCTCCTATGTTTTTCTCTGCTTTGCCCTCTATTTTGTTGTGCTCTCTTGAGGATGTTGTTCCGTGGGGGTCACCTGTTAGCACTTTTATTTTGAGAAGGGGGAGAAACAGATGAGCCATCACCACCGTAAACTTTTTCTTTTAAATAATAGAGAGAGAAAAAACTAGTTTACGTGGAAGCTTAAACTAATTTAAAAAAGCGGACAAACTACCGGTCCTTCACATCCGATCTTTGATTAATTAGGCAGGGAACGTTCAAACGAAAACGGATATTACACCGCTGTAAACTACTGCAAATCAAACGAGAACCAGAGCTAATGGACAATGGCCAGACCTGACACGTTCATGACTTCAGCTAGCTAGCTTCGAAACAGGGAAATTACGAGACAACAATACTACTACATTACATGATCATTACATTATTCGAAAACACACAATTTTCAAGGCAGATGTTCCAGTAAAACAAAATGACCAAATATCTTTTATTAAACGTACAAATCATCAAGCACTAATGAGCCCATGTCAACATGAAAAGAACAAGGGACGTGCACACGAAGTTCCATAACATGTTGAGGAAGGCAATGCAACCATCCGTTGCAACACATGTCCCAGTAGACATAAACAGCCAAACTGCTGTGAGCATACGACTCCAGCAGCAAACAACGGTGCGATCGAACGGCATGTGCTTATATATGTGTGCCAATGGTCAAGTAGAATCAACCACCAGCTAGTAAGTCCTAACTTCTTACCAGTACAATTGACTAACCAACAGTAATTCCCCTCTTAATGTCGAACGAAGAGCTCATATCTCCTGCTTTATCGCCACTTCTTGGCCTAACCCGAGCCAAGATTTGTCACCCGTATCTTTCTTGGACGCATCAACAGAGCTGTTAACTTGGTATGGCGCCTTTGCAATTATCCTGCAGGAAATGAGCATGAAAATGTTAGGATCCTAAACTTGAGCCCACAGCCAGTTCTGAAGGCAACTCTTTCCCTTCTTCAAAGAAGTTCTAAAAGCAACTGAGTTACCTGCCCTTTCTCTTCTCAAGGAACCTATGGAGTGAGTTCCTCCTCGCTATCGGCAGGTCTGTTACACAGCAAAAAATTAAACGTTTGTCACCGAGAGCTTCGTAAGGATTTCAGACGGAAGCTTACATAAAGTTTTGTGACAATTTCTTGATCTACATTTTTCACCTATATTCGCTACTGTGTATAATAAAACGTTACGAATTATTGATTTAAGTGGCCAACTAGTATTTTCATGGTAGAACTGCAAAAGAAAGAAGAATTTATTACCAGAAAGATTGTTCTGTGAAGGTCGTGGCAGGCTCTGCGCTGCTGCGCTGCTGCTGGCCTTGTCCACGCCATCTCCTATGTTCACCATTTGCAACAGATCCTTGACCTTGGTGGACGGGAAGTTGTCAAATACGACCACTTTTCCACCGTAAAAGATGGTCAGCTGTTGCGCCTCCTCTCCGGCTGCCTCCCTGTAACTGGAAGGACCAAAAAGTTGCTACCAAATTACTAAGATTTGACAAAGCAGGACCTATCTTATCACCGAGCATTCGCAATAAGAATCATGTTTTCTGTTGTTCCGAGAAGAGTCTTTTCAGTCAGGAAAGGGGAGAGACTTTACCTTGTGTTTTCGTCAATTTGCTTGTCAGTTGGGGCCTTGTGTGGTGGGTCAGTGCTAGCTTTCTCGAGCGAGAGCTCCACGGAGTCCGAAGGGCGCGGCTCGCACGCGGTCTTCGCCGCGTTTGGCTCCTCGGCCGGCGCGTCGAGCCCTGACAGCAAGTTCATGGTGGTCGGCGGCCGGAAAACTCCTGCAATTAGAGATGAACAGCCGTGTGCATGTCCGATAAGTAATTAAAAGTCGTTGCTAATTGCATGGAACACATCAGGAGAACAGTGTGCAACAAACGAATCAACACAAGCGCTACTAACATTGTAAGCCAGCAAGCCACAGCAATTAACAGATTAACCAAGAAATAAACAGATTAACTTAAGGCACGCCACGCCATGGCTTACCTCCTCCCACGGCGGCCGGTGGCGCCATGTCAAGGCGAAGGCCCTGCAGCCCGCCCTTCTTCTCCTTGAGGTACTGGCTTAGGAGGCTGCAGGTGACGGCGAAGCTGGTCTTCTCCTTCGTCGCCGCCGCCGTCGCCGCCACCGTACGGCCAGCCATCTCCTCTCCTTCTCCCCTCTTCCCGCTCCCTCTCATCGCAAGCAAGACGCCTCTCCCACTCCTAGCCAGGAGTGCTTCCTCGCAGTTTCCTCCCCTCTCGCGTGCCTCCGACAAACTCTCGTCTACTTTTCCTCCCTCTCCCCCCGATCCGGCCCTCTAATAGTCTCGTCGTGCCAAACGCCAACGGCAAGTGGACTTGGCGTGGGACAAGGACCGGTCGGAAGCGCGCGCGCGCGCCTGAAACACGTGAGAAAATGTACCACGGCTTGCTTGTCCTCGGGGAACCCACGACTCGATCGGACGTGAGAGGGGCGCGGAGGTCTGCGTCCGCGACGGTCCAATCGAGCAAAAAGGGCGTAGAGAATTCGTGATCGCGGCGTGGGTGGTGATAAGAGCACGTGATTTTGGGCGGGATTTGACCTGCGGGCGGTGAGCTCTCGGTCCCCGTCGAGGGAGGAGTACGTACGGGGAAAGGGGACACGACGTGCGACCTAATAAGGGCGTGTCGTGTGGGCGAGCATAGACTACCGTAGTATGTGACCGCTGTCAGCGCTGCTAGTTCCCCATCTGGCGAATCCACTGCATATGGGCACGTCCTTTTTTCCGCAGCTTGCTTCCACTTACTAGTCTAATAAATCCTAAAAGCCTATTTTTTAACTTTTAAAAGCTGTTTTCGGTTTTTTTACAATAACTAAATTTTAATCAGAATGTCTTTTCAAAATGAGGTCTATAAGTTGATTGTAGCACACACTACAACGACTTTATTTATATCGATCAAAACCATATGTGAATTTCTATTATTCCGTGCTTTGTCTCACAAACAACCTAAAAGTTATAAGCCGCAGCGATAAGCTACAGTAAATAAGAACAGACTCTAATTATTAAAAAAATAATTAAAAAGTTAAAAAGAATGGAGCATATAGATAATATATGTACAAAGAACTAGAAAATAATCCAGGAAAGGTGTTTTTTAATTCTATCTCACAAGCTCTGTCAATCACCAAAACTCGAACACTAGCGGGTCAGGGAGCAATAAACGCACCTAGCCAACGGACAAAAGAGGTCAGTTCTCATGAAAAATGTTTCATAGAGTCATCATGAGCATACCTTCCTTAACTTGGTCTCACTTAGAGCAACTTCAATGTATAAAACCCAAATACTAAGGACGGGGGAAGTAGATCCTATGGTAGAGTGAGGTGGCTTAGTGGTATCGAGCTTTTGGTATTTATAGCATACTAGTTAGAGATCAGTGCGTTACAACGGAGTCATCTAAATCTAATCTAAACTAATAATCCACCAGTTCAAATTATCCTACATCCACCCAACAATTACCTGCTCCACAGTCATCACCTTAACTAAGTTCACACCATAATATGCACCCATAATTACACCATCCTAAAAACGTCCACACCAGATTAACTCTCCTCCATTCTCTCTCCTTACTCAACCATATCCGACGGTCATCCTTCAATGGATCTGCAGTACCCCTCCCGCTCTCCTCTCTCTGTCTCCCCCCACTCGCGAAATTTCCGCCCGATCCGCTCCGCCCTCGCTCCTCCTCCGCCTCCGTCTCCCCCGCTCCTCCTCCTCCCCCGCTCAGCCGCCGCCTCCTCCTCCCCCACCCCTCCTCCCCCGCGCCTCCCCTCCCTCCGCCTCCCCCCATCCTCCCCCGCGCCTCCCCTCCCTCCGCTTCCCCCCGTCCTCCACCGCGCCTCCCCCATCCTCCACCGCGCCGCCGCCTCCTCCCCCGCGCCTCCACTCCCGCCACTCCTCCCGTCCTCCCCGCCACCCACCCATACGACCTCCTCTGCGGCGTCCCCTACACCGCGCTACCCATCGCCTCCGTCCTCTCCGTCGACCGCTCCGTCCCCATGCTCCTCCGCCGCAAGGAGGTCAAGTCCCACGGCACCGCCAAGTCCATCCAGGGCTCGTTCCGCCCCGGTGACACCGTCCTCATCATCGAGGACCTCGTCACCAGCGGCGCATCCATGCTCGAGACCGCAGCGGCGCTCCGCGCCCAGGGGCTCGTGGTCGCCGACACCGTCGTTGTGGTCGACCGCGAGCAGGGCGGCCGGGAGAACCTCGCCCCCATCTCCGCCTTCCCCGCGCCTCCGCTCCCTCGCCTTCCCCGCGTCTCCGCTCCCACCGCTCCCCCGCACCTCCGCACCACCGGTCGACCGTAGAACGGCTTTACGCAACTACGTCTCTCAGCTTTGCCGTGGTACAGCAGTAGCAGTAGTAGTAGCCGCTGAAGGCGGCATATCCGGCTGACGCTTCCACGCCATTTTTCTTCCTCCCTCGTCTCGAGCCTGGCTGCAAATTTTCGCCCAAATCTCTCCCGGATCCACTCCCAAGATGGTACCTTCTTCTTCCCTGGCTCCACCCCCCCCCCCATTTGCTCCCTGCATTTCGATATTCTTGGGTAAGGAATTCTGACTGTTAGTTCATTACAGTAGAGATCGATAGGAGGGGAAACGTAGGACCACAGCCCTGATAGATAAATCTTTAATTTACAGCTATTGAATCTCAGTGATTGAGTGGCTACATATGACATTTTTTGAAGAAAAATGTGTCACTAAATGCACTTATCCCTTTTTCCAGTGGGAAAATAGTGATTCATTTGTCACATGCCATTTGGCAAATGAATGATACTGTCGGCACCTCTTGTTCCTTAATGGAATTCAGTAAATATCGGTAAATTGTATCATATAGAGAAAGACCTTATAGTGCTGTGTTAGAACTGAGTCAATCACTTTTACTTGCAGTTCATATGTTCACGAGGCTAAAAAGGAGGAATACCAAGGGACTTCTGCTATGGTAATTGAAAGTTTAAGGGTGGTATTACCCGGTAGCCAACCGACCTACTTCAGCAACTGGAGGCCATGAGAGCAAAGCTTAAGCTGATGCCCAGATTTATTGAATGAGCAGTATGTCTCATTTGCCGTCTGGACACAAACGATGCTGTGGTTTTTTATTATCTTATGAATATAGGAATGATGTCATTATCTTGCCTTCTAAACATAACAGTACCTTTGTATCTACATTGTCCAATATTCTTTTCAAATGCTGGATTAACTTGTGGTCAAGATTACAAGTTCATTTATCTAAAGCTATATTTGATACTTTGGATGACAACCTGCTTTTACGTACTAGAAGCTTATCAACTTCCGTGCATTGAACTACTGTCAATGAACCTCCATTCACGTTCTCATCTGGTTCCTCATGGAAATATGCCTGCTTAATGTGCTCACAGGTGTACTGGTGGCATGACAAGTACCGTCCACGAAAACCAAAGTACTTCAATCGGGTGCATACTGGATATGAGTGGAACAAATACAACCAGACTCATTATGACCACGACAACCCACCGCCTAAAATTGTCCAGGGCTACAAGTTCAATATATTTTACCCTGATCTTGTGGATAAATCAAAAGCGCCAACGTACACTATAGAGAAAGATGGAAGCAGTGGGGAGACATGCCTTGTAAGATTTCATGCTGGCCCTCCCTATGAGGATATTGTAAGTCTTTTGCCTCGCATCTATAATTTAGCTGTAGTTTTATGCACATAGAAATCAAGCTGGTAGTGTTTTATCTAAATTTTGTTTTGCTTGCTACCTTCACAAGAATGAATATTGTATTGGAGTACAAATTCAAAAGCTCTGGACATGTGTGCTATACATCGTATGCCTTCTTTCTGCGATTTTCTTCAAACTAACAAAAGAAACAGAGGCTATCTTATCGGTGTTGTCTGTTTGGTTTGTGATCGGTTTTGTCCTAACTATTATTGAAGTATTGTCCTGGTAAGCTCTATTACGCCTGTATGGACACTGCCCGTAAAAATACGCCAACAGTAAAACTTCTGTTTTCTTGGAATGCATTGGGAAAGGAAGATGCAAAGTTTTCTGGTGGTTTTTGCCTCCATGAAAACTTGTGTTTTTTTAGCAAGTGGAGTTGCAATGTGCAAAGATCCATTTGGTTCTGGAATCTAGATGACCATTTTTGTTCTGGACAATTATAAGTCCAAGCCATTAGCCGCTTTGAAGACAAGTGGCTTCAGTTTGGACCTGATCACCAAATGTCCAGAAATTATGCATGTATTATAATGATGTTCGTGTTATGGATGCGTAGATCTCCTACTAGCTAAATTTAAATTGAATCAAGTAGCAGCTACACAGGCCTTTCAGTTATAATGTGCTTCTGCCTATTCTTATAAATTTGGAATCTCATATCTTGTTCCTTGTTCAACCTAGCTAGGACTGGATGCAGAAACCAATTTGTTGGGGAGCTATACCTTTTCAACTTTTGCCATCTTTTTTTACCTGCAAACTGAAATCAATGTTGTGTAATGTGTGTGTTTTCTACATCAATGCTTACTGCAGTAAGAAGATTGTCAGCTCTGATAAATAAGTCATGTTAGTTTGTCAACTATTTCTGAACTGTGAACAGTCCACCCTTCAAATTATGCCTTAGCACTGCAACTATGGAAAGCAATTAAGTAAAATTTTAGGATGCATTTTCTTTTTGCAATGGTGGTTTCAACGTTCTAATAACTTCATCCATTCGGTTGCAGGATTAGGTCCCCATCCTGATTTGGAGCATTGGAGTGGATGAAGTCTTTTGTATCAAACCATCTTCCTTCTACTAATATGCTTCTGGCTGCACTGGGTTAGACTGCTGTTCTGAATGGATGCTGCCCTGAGTTGCATGTATTATGTGGAAGCACCATATCATACACATGTGGTCATCTATATTTCAGCGTTCATTGACTTGTAACTGAACTTTTGCCATTTGGATGTCTTCAATTATTTGTAGTGACTGACCAAAGTAATCTGATGTATATGTCTGGCTTTCATTCATGGATGGACTTTGTTGCCAGCAGCAACCCAATTATCCAAACAAAACATATATAGCCATTCAAAAATTGGCTTTGAAAGCAGGCAACAAAACATGTATGGCCATTCAAAAATTCGTTTGGTTGATTTCGTGTGCATCCCTAAAATGCCGCCGTGGCGTTAGCACGGACACTATACTAGTAAAAATAATGAGACGGAACTTACTGTCTGGCCAATTTTACACATCAAACATTGGAAAGCAAGCGACAGAGAGAGAATGGTGGTTAGAATGCACGAGAAGATAGGGAAAGTGGAGGGGGTGGGCGGTTGTATCCTGAGAGAGAGAGAGAGGAGAGAGACGAATGATCCAGATCAAATCGGATGGCTGTAGAGAGAGAAGAGGAGAACGCACCGACGACCATCAACTCTTCTTTATATAATAGTAACGATTTTAAGATGGCATCTATAAGAATGTCACTATACATATGATAATAGTAAAAATATCTGTTTTGTCGTTCGGTGATCGGACGATAGCGCCATGGACGTGACACCTGGCCGAAGGAGCCCCGTGGCTGTGTGACAAGCGTCTGCCGCCCAGCAACCTTGCGGCCAAAGTGGTGTCGTGTGGTCGAAGCGCCATGGTCGAAGACCATGTTCAAAGTACCATGATCGAAGCATCTTGTCGAATTGCGTGGTCCAAGCGCCAAGGTCAAAACTCCGTGGTCGAAGCGCCGTGATTGAAGTGCTATATTCGAAACGTCGTGATCGAAGTGCCATGATCAAAATGCCTTAGTTAAAATATTGTGGTGGAAACAGTATGTGACCGAAGAGGTCCTTCAAACTTTTTGTTAATGTATACACACAACGTATAGAGTTGGACTCTAGGATGTCACGTCATCCTTAGGACCCTCTTGTTGTCCATTGTGGATGTCCTTGTAACCGAATGACAGAATTAAGGGTATGTTCTATGTCCTGCCGGGGGCATATACCACTTACCACTACCAAGGTTGTTGGTTCTCATTTGGTGATTCCCAGGGGAAGAGACAATTTGGATACTATCTTTATCATATTCATATTTATATTTTATAAATAAATATAAATTTAAATCAAATATTTACTTAATTTGGTTGGATCTAGATATCCTTATAACTTATATAGTATAAAAGTATTAATGATATTTTACCTCGTATAATCACACTTAATCATTATAATTCATTTACTTTACTAGAGAAACACGAATTCACATTGAATTAAAAAAAAACTTATCCAACTAATTTACCGTATTGCAATAAAATATGTATATTGCTCCATCGAATACAAATACACATAGTCCGGATAAAACAACATTTCAGATGTTAAAAGTACAAACTATATTCATATCTATATTTTTATACGAATTTGAATATGAATACAAATAGGAAAGAAATTGTTAATCGGATGAAAAAAATTTATATCATATCTATATCATATTGAATAATAATACAGATAATTCAATATCAATTTCCCACCACTAGTGATTCCTCTACGTAAAGATGACATGTGCACAGGAACCGGGCAAAAGGAGATTAATACCTGCTCGGCGAATCTAGTAAAAAATGGTCCACAGGGTCACAGTGAGCATATATCTACGTTGGGTCTTTTACAGCCGAATAATTAAGAGCGTCTCACCGATGCGCAAGAAGATGCGATCACCGGACCTTGAACGTCGATGTTGTAGATCTGCCCCTGCTTGCTTTAGTTGCTTATATACGTGGTTTGTCTTAGCGATTTACACAAATTAACTCGACATTTCGATCCTAGGAAAAACCTTGATTTTTTGTTTATAAAGTGAAGCCGCTAATAATTAAGATGGCCTGTTTAGAGTTTTGATACGACGCAAAACGGTGCATAAAATTGGTTCGTTTGCCACATTCGCCCCTTTGCGAGGACACGTGGATGTGCTACTGACTACTGTTACTCACGCTTATCACCTGGGAGAGAAACGACCGTGCTGCTGCTGGTGGTGGGTTAGGGCGGGCCGGCCGAGTGGCGCACACGCCTCAAATAAAAGTAAAAGTTAAGTGAAGCCACAAATAATTTTGGATGTGGATTTTTATTTTATTTTTATTAATTCTAAACCTAATAAGAACAGTTTTTTTATTCGATCAGTGAAGAATAAATAATAAAATTTTAGTGGTCCGCCCATGGCCTGCACCTGCGGCGACGACGCATCACCTCATCAGTCAGCCATCACACGACTCCCCACCGCTCTCCCGTCGACGACGCTGATAGAGATGGGCACACCTCTCCGGCCGGCCGCACAGATCCTATTACCTGGTAGACTGGCCGGTCGGTCGAGAGTACTACGGTACCCACTGCCTTTTGGGGAAAGGCGTCACAAGATTCATATAATCCGGCTCGGAATGGCCCGAATTTCTGCCACGATTGCCGTGTGGGTGCGTAGGGGCCGGCCGGTCGAGCCCGCGCAGCTTGAGGGCAGTAGGCTGTCTAGTTAGAGTTTGGATTGTGTCAACTTCTCCTCGTGGACCTTTTAACCAAGGGGGAGTGCATGTGATTATTGAGCGTTACGGCGTTGCTTTTTTTTTTTACCCAGTACGTACTCGCATGTGCAGTATCATACCCATGTCGTGGTGATTAATGTCATCTACTGTTCTTATCTACTTGTTTCCGCTCCTTTTCCTGTTTTTATTTCTGTTCCAAACAAGGGGCCTGTTCTTTTTGGCTATATGGCTTTTGGCTGAAATTTTTAAATTTTTGTTGTTTACGGTACAGATTACGGAGAGATCAATACTCACTTGCGATTTTGGCTGGTACAGATGTTGGGTTTTTAACATGTACTACGTTTAACTTGTAAACCCCGTCTTAAAAAATACTCCGTTGAAAAGTTAGGTACTGTAGCGGCTGCCAAAAGCCGGTCGGCTTATGCCCAGCCAAACAGGGCCAAGATCTAATATGTAATACACCCAAATCAGCTCCGCTGTAGCATTGCATCTGTCCCTCCGACCTTTGTCTTCCTATAGAGTAGAGATGGAACATCCGTATAGAATACGCACCAATCAGCTCTCGAGGCTTTAGCATATAGAATTTTGGACACATTTGGACCCCTAAACACCCGAAATTCCATTTTTGGACCCCAAACCAAAAAAATTCCGTTTCTGGACCCCTCCCAACCGCGCGTTCGCAAGATGGCGCCACGTGTCCCGGTTGTGCGGTCTAACCGCACGACCGCACTGTTCACGGGTCGTGTGGTACCAGACCGCACGACCCGCCTGCCCCGAGCGCCCGTGCACGAGTGAACGCTAGAGAGCACAGACGCGCGGTCGCGTGGTCGGGGCGGGCGGACGCGCGGTCGGGTGGGCGGACGCGCGGTCGGTGCGGGCGGTCGCGCGGTCGGTGCGGGCGGTCGCGCGGCCGGCGCTGAGGGCAGGCAGGTCGTGCGGTCTGGTACCGCACGACCCATGAACAGTGCGGTCGTGCGGTACCAGACCGCACGACCGGGACACGTGGCGCCATCTCGCGAACGCGCGGTCGGGAGGGGTCCAGAAACGGAATTTTTTTGGTTTGGGGGCCAAAAACGGAATTTCGGGTGTTTAGGGGTCCACATGTGTCCAAAATTCTAGCATATATAGCACTATTATAGCACGTATTTACATAAATAACCGTATGCATCGAGTATTGGCAAAAATAGTGTTTTTACCGTCTGGTTGTTGGACGGCAACGCTGAAGGAGCAACACGTGTCACTGCCATCCTGTGGGCGGACAGCAAGCAGCCTGCCATCCCGTGGCCAGACGGCAGGTAATTAAGCCGCCTAATTAGCAGGCTTAATTACCTGTCTTAATTTTTTTACAATATTTGTTCAAATTTTTAAATATAGCAAACATGCTAAAAATATGAAATTTTATGTGCAACCTTCTGACATATTATACTTCATTTCATATTTTTTTGACAATTTTATCCACTCCGAATGTTGTTAAAAAATTTATAATATTAAGATATTTACAAAAGTTGTTACATATACCAAACGAGCTCTAAGATTTATGAAATTTTATGTGAAGCCTCCTAACACAATCATAGTAATTGTATAATTTTTGAGGAATTTTATATTATCCAAATTTGTCGCGTTAATTCATGTTAATTTAATCGTAAAATTAGCGACGCTCAAACATCTTTTGCGGTGCCTGATCTCTATCATTCCCACATATGTCGGCCTGTTGTTACTATCGTTTATTTCTCGCTGCGTCCTTTGCACATTTGTCACTCTATCCGTATTGTCCTCCTCACGCGCTCTCTCGTTCGCACTAATGTTGTTATATCCGTGTCGTCCCAATCGCCCACGCAAATGTCAGTCTGTCTATGTCGTCCTGTCTTGTCCACTCCCTCGTACACATATATGTCACTCTTACCATGTTGTCCCCGTCACCTGTGATGCTGCGTGGCAACAACACGTTCGTAATTTATGGTGGCAATGCATCGGGTTCCCTTTCCGCTCGGCTTGAAATACGGAGCTCTAGTAATCGCTCATCGCTCGTGTAAACTGCATTTCATTTCTTATAGAAAGAAGAACCTTTTTCGTTATAAAGTAACATAGCATGGTAGACGCTAAGGGGCCAGTCGGAGAGGGGTCACCAAAGAAAGACCTTCCCCTGTAAAAGAGAGAGGACATCGGCCCTAACTATCGTTTGATACCAAATATGCAGGCTTAACCGGTATGGCCGAAATGTAGACATAGGAAGGACACGGTCGTGCAGGTCGTCGAAGGCCATTTCGATAGAGGACGACATTTCTTCCGATGCCCACACTCTGGGGTACAATTAGCCAATAGTTTATTTTCTCTTACTGCTAATAGAGCTTCCGTGTTAACCTTCCTTTCTAGCAGATGGCGAAATGCGACTTCGTTCATTGGATCGATCCTCCTCATAAACACTATGTTGTGAGGTACGTGGATACACTGTGGGAGTGAATATTAGAGATGGAAGTGCGGATTGATAGTCTCAACGAGGAGAATAATGACCTCCAGCAACAGATAAAGCATGAGAGGGGTAACTAGAAGGTCATCAACATAGGAAATTCGTATGATCCCACATGCACCCTTGATTTTGAGAGTACTTTGCAACAAATGGGATATATAAAATATTAGTGCGAAGATTGATAATGACAATGAAATATTACAAGTTAGTGATTACATGCGTATAACTATATATGAATAATTTATTAATTAACGATAATTTGATTACTAGTCTAAAAAATTACTATTGATAAAAAATTACCTATTTTTTGGGGGAAGCAATCAATATTGTCACGTTCTTAATGAGCTATGCACTACCTTTTCGAAATAATAAGCTACGCACTCTTAATTTTGAGTGACGACCATAAGAATGAGCTTTTGTAATGAGCAACTGAGATGAGCGATGACGAACTGTGAGGGGTTCATATTTATGACCGAGCGAAAAGAAAACCCGGTGCACTCACCCCACATATTAAGGACTCCTTGTCACCGTGTAGCACTTCGAACGAGAGAGGACGGTATGGTAACACTGATAAATGTGCAGACGAGAAAGTGGATGAGGGGGACGACACAAACATAACAACATTAGTGCAGGCGAGAGAGTAAGCGAGGGGGGGACAATATGGACAGAGTGATAAATATGCGAAGGATGCAACGAGAAATAAAAGATAGCAGCAACGGGCCGACATATATACGAATGACAGAGGTCAGGCACTGCAAAAGATGCCTCAGGATCGCTGATTTCATAATTAAATTAACATGAATTAACTTAGTAAATTTAGAGTACATAAAATTCCCAAACAAATTACACAATTACTTTGATTGTGTCAAGAGGTTTCACATAAAATTTTATAATTTTTTGAGCTCATTTGTTATATGTAACAACTCCTGCAAATATCTCAATAGTACAAAAAAATTTAATAATATTTAGAGTGGATAAAGTTATAAAAATATTACACGATAAAGTACGATCTGTCAGGAGACTGCACATAAAATTTCGTAATTTTTTTTAAGTTCATTTACTATATTTAAAAATTTGAACAAATATATATATAATTAAGGCAGATAATTAAGCCGGCTTAATTACTGCGGTCCGGCCATCGAATGGTAGGCGGCTTGCCGTTCGCCCGCGGGATGGCAGGCATCCTGCTGTCTGCCCGCGGGACGACAGTGGCACGTGTCGTCCCTCCAACATTGCCATCTGACTATCAGACTGAAAAAATGTTATTTTTGCCATATTCAATATATATGTCTATTTCTATAAATACGTACTACATCAATGTTATATACATTAAAAACTCCTTTTATATACTACTCCGTGTCTCGGTCCCTCGTCCGTCTTTGTACAAAGTAGAGATGGGACATCTGTAAATAGGGGGAGTAATTATTGGCCCAACACAATTGTTATCATCATGAATTCGGTTGGGCGGCAGAGTGCTCAGTTTACAACAATGTGATTTGAGGCACGGTTCACGAGCACGATATATCAGTCCAACAGTACAACGATCTAGCTCAATCAAATCAAAGTTGGATGTCCCCAGAATCGGATAGATAGCAAAGTGTGCTTTGCTACAGTGTAGTCACATGTTCCATGAGGGCATTTCAAGAAGAAACGCGTTCCCTTCAGAGCAACTTCAAGAGTATTGTTAAAATAGAGACACCTATAATGTATTTTGAAGAGTCATCCTAACCCTTTTTTTATATTTTGTTCCTCCAACTCTAGCAGACTCTCTATTTTAGCTATCTTTGAATACAGAGGCACATATATGTGCCGTGAATTGTTATCGCGGCACATAGCATGTGCCGGCTTTCATTAGGAAATAAAGGCACATATAACTGTCGTGGTTATCTATGTGCCCTCGAAAAGCATTCCAAGGCACTTACTTAGATACAAGGGCAAAATATATGTGCCGTTTATATTGGTCTGTACTGTAGTGTTTTACACATCACAAGCTTGCGGAGCAAACGAATGTCAGTGGAGCAAACGAAGAATGAGATGCGACCCGCCGGGAGCTTGCGGGGCCGGCCGGGCACCGCCGGGCGTGCGGGGAGGGCCGGGCGCCGCCGGGACCACGCAGAGGCGTGCGGGCGCCTCCAATCCTGCGCCCGCAGGGGGAGGGGGGAAAGGGCGAGGGGGCGCGAGAGGGAGGGATTCCGCATGGGAAGACGACCGACTAGCGCGGGAAAATGGAAAAATGAGCAGGAGGAAATCAGCTAGCGAGCCGCGATGCCTCGCCAGGTTTCGCGAGCGAGACGGTGGAATTCGGCTCCACTGCAAAATAGATAACAGAATAAAAGAGCTGTTGAAGGGTGTTTTTTCCTTGGGTCATCTAATTTGGAGAAAAAGTGCAAGATAAAGAGTCTCTTGGAGATGCTCTCAGTATAACAGATCTTTTCCTTTCAGTTTTAAAAAATTGCATTTTAATTTTTCTACATTAACTAGTTTTTTAAAGTAAAATGTTTTTTTAAGACAGAGTTTATAAGTTGATTATAGTACATACTGCAGCGACTTTATTTATATCAGCCAAAACCGCTCGCGAGTTTTGTTACTCCGTACTTTTTCAAACGAACAGTCCAAAAATCACAATGCACAATCAAAAGCCATAAGCCAAATCCAAAAAAAAAGAGTAACCAATGGAAAGCAAAGGCGTGCTTAGTCAAGAAGCAAAAGAATGAGGCGCAAGCTGTAAGTAGGATCTCTTTTTTTCAGCTTATAAAATTTGCTTTTCGGTTTTTTACTTTAATTAACTTTTAAACGAAGTGTCTTTTAAATATGGGGTCTATAAGTTAATTTTAATAAACACTATAGCGACTTTATTTATATTAGCTAAAACAGTATGCTAGTTTTTATTACTTTATACTCTTTTTTATAAACAACTCAAAAATTATAAACCGTTGAAAAAAAGGTCAGTTAATGTTTAGCTCCTGCAAGGCGGTGACGTAACGCCAAAGAATACCACCTCGTCGAGAAACAGGACGTATAACATCCGCTCGAAAAAGAGTTGCACGTTCACATCTTTGTGCGGTTGTGCCACGAAGGTGCTTTGATCCCGATCAAAAGTTTCAGATCAAGTAGTAGTATTTACATTGCGAAATTACAATGGTCTTCCAACTAGCTTTTCTGTTCATTTAGGTTTTTGTCTTTTGCCATTTGGTTCTCGAAAGTCAAAATAAATAAGATGGCTTTTTAAAACGGATTTTCCACACGGTTTTTCAAACTTAAAAAATTATATACGTTGTTCACTGCTATCTCGAAAAACGTAAATAAAAACCATCAGCAATAGCCTAAAAACAGAGCTTTTGGTTTCTAACTTCAAAAAACTAAATACCGTTTGGAATGTGTTAACTTCTTAACGTGTCTTTTTTCTTTCTTTTTTTCCCTTTGTATTATTTGTAGAGATATAATAGTATTTTTTTTCTTATTTCTCTTTAATTATATACTCAAAAAGGTTAACAATATTACTATTTAGTCAAAAGCCAAAAATTAAAAGGCCAAAGCCATAAAAAAAAAAAGCGAATTCAACGAGGCCATCTTCCTGCTACAAATTTGCATCAGGAGTCCCAGGTTCTTAGTGCGCCGGACATTACAGTAGACACAGAGTTTCGGACTTTGGGCTATGCCACGGCCCATAAGGTACGCCATCACGGTCCATATAGTTCTCGGTCCACATCCGATCCAACGCGTACTGTTAAGGCCGAGATTCCTGAAGGTTGAAAAGGGCCTCGTTTGTTTGCCACACGTTCACAACACTACGAATGATAAATTTGACCCGTGCTGCCGGCGTTACTGCGAAACAGTTCGCAAATCATACTTTAGGTAGAACAGTGATAAGAATAAGCACAAGTAGCACTTAGTTGACGAACTATAGTTTCTACATTTCTGGGGCGATATGTCTCAAACTTTTGTAGTTTCTCTAGGAAGCTACGAGGTTTCCAGGACTGCACATTTTGGCTGGCCCAAGTTAGCCAGGCGTAGTTTGCAGAACATGTGAGCTAGTACATGTCATCGATGTACGATGGGCTGGGCCAGACGGGGTTTGGTCCGATTCATGTACTGTACAACTGGGTAAGCGTGGTCCATGGTATAAAATCTCGACAGATTGAGAATTTGAGACCTCCTTATTTTTTTTACTTTTTAGTTGGTTTTTGATTTTAAATTCTTTTTATAAGTATTGTTTATTAGATTAATAAGTCACAGCCAAAAGATATAGGACATGTTTGTATTGGCTTTTACTGATGGTTTTTGACTGTGGTTGATAAATAGTAGTAGCTGGTGAATAGTAGTATATTATGTAAGAAAGACAGTGCAACAAAAGACATTACAATATTCGGATCAACATGCGACTTACGAAATTATGATATAATAAAATAGAAAATATATTATATTATGTGTGTCGATGTTTTTAATATCGATCTTATGTATGATTTGTTTGGATTCAGAAAAACTCTAGAAGACTCAGACTATGAATATGCAGAGTAGAGATACGGAAAATTTTATACAGGTTCAGGCCTTCTCTTGGGAGGATAATAATCTTACGTCTTATGTGGCTATTGCTCAGAGAAATTGATTACAACAAAGAGTAATACAAAAATGTCTAGCACTATCTCTTGATCTGATCTCATATGATCTCTTCCCCTTTTTCTTCTCTTCTCTGACATCAACTTTTTATATAGTTGACAAAGTGAAGACCATTGTTCTGCACCAAAAGAGGTCTCAACGCTTCAGGAGATAACCCCGCTGACAGAAGTTATTGTCAAAGAGATGTTGTGGCCCATTCGTCGTGCGACGATTGTTGTTAGAGTGCTCATATGAGGTTATTAGGAATAAATGCACATTCTAACCGCTTTGTCAGACAAACCCACTATACAATAGGTTCAAGCCAGTTAAAGATAGACTAATTGCAAGATTGTCCACGACCACGAGGTGGTCGCAGGGTAACTTACGACTATGTAGTCGTAGAAGAACTTATGACTTATATGGTCATAAAAGACTTATGCCCAAAGAGTAGTCCTAAAAGAACTTACGACCATGTAGTTGTAGAAGGACTTACGACTATTCTGTGAAATCTCTGTTTTACCGATAAGGGGTATATTTGGAGAATATGATGACGTAATAATTAGATGATTACTATATCCTCGTCAATGTGGAAACGATAAGCAGTGACCGATGCATAATAGTGACGGATAGAAGTAATTTATAAAAACTAAAATATTTATATTGACTTCTATTTCTTAAAATAAAAGCTAAAAACAAAAATCAATATTTACATGCCCATAAGCGGTAACCTAAAAATACTGCGCCGAGATGTCTTGGATCTTCGAATTTTTCGTACGAATAATCTATTTTTTTATTCGAAATTGCAGAAATATACCCGCGGTAAATTTTTTTACAAAAATAGGCTCAAGTCGCCCAATGGAAGGGCGACTGGAGCCTATCGCCCAACCAGAAGCCGATTCTGTCCCTGTCGCTCTACCATCAGGCGACTGCATCCAGTCGCCCTCCCATTGGGCGACTTTAATGCAGTCGCCCAATGGTTGAGCGACAGGGATCAAACTTTCGCCAAAAATAGTGAAAATTGGTGGAGATATTCTTCATTGATCCAAAAGCCTTCAGAAAAAATTTTGAGCAATTTCGGCTACGGGATCAAAAGTTATAGCAATCGAGGAACACAAAGAGAGGAAACGGGGAGTGATTGAAACTGCTATAACTTTTGATCTCGTAGCCGAAATTGCTCAAATTTTTTCTGAAGGCTTTTGGATCAATGAAGAATATCTCCACCAATTTTCACTATTTTTGACGAATGTTTGGTCCCTGTCGCTCAACCATTGGGCGACTGCATTAAAGTCGCCCAATGGGAGGGCGACTGGATGCAGTCGCCTGATGGTAGAGCGACAGAGACAGAATCGGCTTCTGGTTGGGCGATAGGCTCCAGTCGCCCTTCCATTGAGCGACTTGAGCCTATTTTTGTAAAAAAATTTCTTACGGATATATTTCTATAATTTCAAATAAAAAATAAATTATCCGTACAAAAAAATTCTTGGATCTTCACGTGGAAAACCCCTGTGCTGCTCCGCTGGACAAGAGGCTGTTGGCATCGTGGCCCGTGTGCTTTGGCAACCTCGCTGGTCAACTACGAACAGGAGCGGGGTTTATTCTCTATGGCGTTAGATCCATTGCAGGTGCATTCTCTTTCCTCGGAGTTAATGGACTGATGGCTCTATGCACCTCCCGATTGGTGACACTAACACACAACACCTGTCCCACTACTGAGTTTTAAGGGAGATTATTATTACCAAAATCGTGTTCTTTACCGATTTACCGTCTACTCATTTATGGTTCTGATTAATTTGGTTTCGGCTTCTGGTTTATATTTCACTATTTATAAATTTCGTCTTTTTTTGAACTTTTGACTTTTTATTGAGCTTTTTTGCTGGTTCTTTTTTTTTCTCGTATTTGTTTGTATTATACGTAATGAGCTAACATATTTTTTATATTTTCAAATTTTTCAAATTTAATTATGCTAAATAAGGCTCTGTCAGCTACAGTGCTTTTTTCAACCAACTATAGTGTTTTCAGTCATAAGCCATAAACTTTTAAGCCGAACCGATCACCACCATAGAACCAAAAAAAAAAGAAAAAGGAAGACACATGCAGGCTGCAGCTGCCAACGTTTCCACAACACACGCCGACTCAACGCCTCACAAATCACAATCTCCGGCTAAAGACAAGGTTGCCAATTGCCAACGCATTCTCCAGATCCGGCGAATCACTCTGATTAATCGTGTCTCGTACGACCATATCAGATCATATGCTCCTTCGACGAGCACGGGACGATGAACGCATCGCCAATCGCCAACGCATGCTCCAGATCCGGCGAATCACTGATTAACCGTGTCCCGTACGACCATATCATATCATATGCTCCGACGACGGGCACGAGACGAGCCTTTCGGTCCGCGTATCATCGGAGCACCTAGCGGTGGACCTGGACCAACCCAGCGACTGCGAGACGAAAGTGGGCCCACAGCAGCAGAGCCACACACTGATGAAGTGATAACCTTGCTTTGGACATCTTAACTTATAGCTTGTACTTTCCTTTAAATAAATAAATAAAATAATTTCTTTATTATTTTATCGAAGCAGATAATTAGAATAATTTTTTTAAAAATTTATTAATATTTGGTTCATTCATACAAACATTCGTGTCATAACCAAAAAAATATATCCATAGCTATTCGATAGTGGAATTTGAGAGGTGAGAAATAGGATTAGAATACAAGATAGGGCAAATCTATCAATCCAACGGCTCATTTTCTTTCACTTTATATTATCGGTTTTGTTATTACACAGTTCGCTGAATTTTTTTTATCTCTCAGTTATCTGAAAATTGCGGTGTATTAATTTACTTTTTTAAAAATTATATTTTTAACCACCTAAAGCTATACTATAAAAAGTGATTGAAGACGAAGGTGTAATCTCGTTTCCGCTGTCCAGACGGACCATTGGTGGAGGCGTAGAAGGAGAACTCGGGTCAATCCAACGGCTGCAAGAAGCAAGCCCTGGCCACTACCGGGGGGCAATACGGTCATTCCGCCGCTGCCGCCATCGTGGTTCTGCCCCAACTCCATGGCCGCGGAGCGAGCACTCACCACCACTCCCCGCCGCTAGAGCTCAAGTCTCGCCGCCTCCCGCCCTTTTTAAACTGGTCTACTCCCGAGTCCCAATCCATCGCCACCTCCGTGAGTGCGCTTCTACCTCCTCCTGCCGTCTCATGGGCCGCAAAACCCTATCCTGGACCACCACACCAACCGATCGGTGCGCGCCGTAGATCCCGCCCCGTCCCGCGCCAGATCCGATGGTGGAGACCGCCGTCTCCCCGCGCGCTGTTGCGGCGGCGGCCACCGCTGGACCGCCGGTTGTGTCCTCCCCGCGCGCGGCGGTAGGCCGGGGAGGGGCGCACCACCCCCGGCGGTGGGCGTTCTCGCCCTCGTACAGGGCGTTCCTGGTCGCGCTCTGGCTGATCGGATTCGCGCTCGTCTTCCTGTGGCAGAGCACCTCGATGGGCCGCGTGCGGCTCTACACCCGCCCGCCGGTGCGGAAGCGCGCGGCGTCCGTCGCCGCAACGGGGCAGTGGGTGGCCTCACCGCCGGTGTACGATCTGAGGGAGTTCGGCGGAGTTGGGGACGGGCGGACGCTCAACACGGCGGCGTTCGAGGCTGCAGTGGCGGCGATCGCGGAGAGGGGCGGTGGGAGGCTTACCGTGCCTGCCGGGCGGTGGCTCACCGCGCCGTTCAACCTAACCAGCCGCATGACGCTCTTCCTCGCTGCTGGCGCTGAGATCCTCGGTATCCAGGTGAGGCATTTCAGCTGCAATCTCCATCAGCTTGCTGAATTTTAATGCAATCTCCTTCGGCTTGCCGATTCTATTTTAAGTTTTGCTTAGGGGTTTTGCTAATATTTCGACAAGTTTGTATATATATCTGCTTCAGGAAAGTGTAATGCAATGTGATTGTAGCATCAGTAAACCGTATATTGAGAACTTTTAACTTAGTGTGGCATAACACAGTTCATCTACTGATTGTAGCATCAGTAAACAGTATATTGAGAACTTTTAACTAAGTGTGACATAACACAGTTTATCTGCATTCAGGTTTAGTTTCATGGCTTTGTATGTCCATGTTATATCACGGAGATTCTCAAATTCATTGCAGCCAGTGAACCAAGCATGAATCTGAGGTCACCTTGAGTGTAGTGGACTAGTCGAGTAACGCCAATGCTATGTAGTTTAACGAGAAATATTGGTAATAAGATTAAGGAGAACTTCTTCATTGAGGAGATTGTTGTAGAATATTGGTAGTCAAGGATTGCGCATGATTCAAACTAAATTATAATATTTCCCCGTGTAACATAACTGTATTTGATAACTTATCTGGTATGGCTGAGAAGAAGGGTGAATGGATATTTCAGTACAGAAATGTTGTTGCCCACCAAGACATATATCCATGTATGCTGTCAAATGTAGTGCATGTTGAACTGCAGTTTGGTTGAAGTTAAACTCAACCTTAGGAAAAGCGGGGCTAGCATTTTCTAACTTATTGTGACTGTTACGTTTTACAGTTTGGTGTATTTTTTTTTCCAACTGAGTTAACGTTGACAGCTTTTGCGTTCCTTATATGTAAGGATGAAAGATACTGGCCATTGATGTCTCCATTACCATCGTATGGGTATGGAAGAGAGCACAAGGGACCTCGATATGGGAGCCTTATACATGGTCAAGACCTGAAGGATGTGACTATAACTGGTAGGTTGTATTCTATGTTTTCCTTTTGGTGCATTTTAATGCCCATGATATCTTAAACTTTGTGTTTGCATTATGAAATCAAAGCAATGAAAAGCAAATGATGTCTGATAATGTGGCCAGTGTGGATTATGGCATTAGCATGGAAATCTATGTTCTGTGATTTATCATTTGAACTTGACAACTGCCAGCTCCTTCTAAGGTCCTAATTGCTAATGGGAGGAATGAAGTGAAAAATGTAAGGATCAAGTCTCAGAATTATTTATCAATCCCCAGGAACCCCCACTGGATATGGGAAAAGAAAGGGAGGTCTGATGGAAGTGTGTAGTCTCATACTGGAACCTATGTTATGATGCCTCTTTTCAAGGATTTTGAATTTAATACCAACCAGCTTGTTGCTTATTCATGTGAAAACATTGTTACCAGTTGATTTCATCTTGTGTATATTTTCTACCATACAACAAGCAAGGAGCTCAATTCTTGAAACTTCAATGATAGTCATCTTATGAAAACAGGTGGTCTAAAATTATACTCGAGTTTACTAGATTTGTTCTTACTTGAAAGAAATATGTACTGGATATCTTTTCCACCAGTAAGCATGTGGCAACTTGAAAGCTAGTTGACCAGGATGTGGCCTTGTTCATTTGCTATTTTTTCTACATTGTAAAACCTCCAAGTATGAACATCTGGTGCTCTGTATAATATTTGTTGTTAAAGAAGCTGTAGTATAATGTCAGTTCTAAGCTCCAACAGATCTTGAAACCACCATATCTGAAACTGAACTGTACCTGGAAGCCTCTGTACAAAATTTATTTGCAAAAGGCTGATTTAGTTTATTAAATAATTACAAAAGTTGTTTCTCACACCTATAGTTCACTCTTTATTGTTTATATATTTCTGTGTCAATATACATGTGAGGATTCCAATTATGGTTTCAATTAAACAGTTGGAATTAAGTGAACTGAGATTTTAGTGGTAAAAATAAGTATGGATGTGAAGCTATGATTCAAATAGGGATTAGTTAAATGTTGCTATATGTCAAATAACTTCATCATTCAGATGAATGATATATTGCCAGTCTGTTCCTGCTATTATTCTTCCTTTTGCAGCTTATTGTCCTGAAATTGGGCACTATTTTCGTCGGCTGAGATTCATTTTCTTTTATACCTGTGTCATAGGTCACAATGGCACCATAAACGGGCAAGGCCAAAGTTGGTGGATCAAATTTCGTAGGAAACTCCTCAATCACACAAGGGGTCCTCTTGTGCAGCTCATGCGGTCAAGTAACATTATTATTTCTAACATCACTTTACGTGATTCTCCCTTCTGGACACTTCATACATACGACTGCAAGAATGTTACTATCTCAGAGACCACCATCCTGGCTCCAATTGCTGGGGCTCCAAACACTGATGGGATAGATCCAGGTCATTTCTCAACTTTTGCATTTTATTGTGATTTGAGCTTTTATTCATTTCAGTTATGTCTTACAATGTCCTATGGCTGGATAAGATGTATTAGTTTTTTTATGCGTTCAGTGACATATGAACCCTACAACCCTGTACTCCCATGTTATATTGGAATCCTATTGTATTGTTTAATACATTTTATGCTTCACTAATCAGATTCTCAATTGTTCTTACTGTTTATGCAGATTCCTGTGAGAATGTGATGATTACAAATTGCTACATTTCTGTTGGTGATGATGGGATAGCTATAAAGAGTGGCTGGGATCAATATGGAATTTCTTATGGGCGTCCATCTACTAACATTACTATTCACAACGTCACAATCCGCTCCATGGTCAGGTGAGTAGTCTGTTCACATTTCATTGTTTCTTCAGTTTGTTTTGATTCACTATTATAAGTTTGTACAACATGTTTTGAAATAGACATTGGTGAGTGGATGACACTTTTGTCCAGAATGTGAAGTCATTGCTGTAGAATATATAGGATTTTATTAACTGTTTGATTTTTATATTTCTGATACTCACTCCATACTGGTTGTTATGTTCTGTTTGTTCTAATGACTGTTGTCCTTGTAGTTACAAGTTATTAAGTCTAAAAACATCACAGACGTTATTTGTACTACAACTAAGTAACTAACTAATGCATAGGCTATTTTGTTCTCTTATACGATTTGTTAATTTAATTAGAACATCAATTCTGAACTAGCAGCTTTTCATAAGTGAATTACTCTGGAAATCAATCGATGCCAGTAGTCAAAGTTTGTGAAACCACTGTGTTTGTTTGATCTCTTTTCCATTTTCTGGACAGCGCTGGTGTATCTATAGGAAGTGAGATGTCTGGTGGTGTTTCACACATTTTGGTAGAGAATGTTCACATTTGGGATTCACGGCGAGGTGTGAGGATAAAGACTTCCCCTGGAAGAGGGGCCTATGTAAGCAACATCGTTTACCGAAACATAACCCTAGATCATGTCCGTGTCGGTATTGTGATAAAGACCGACTATAATGAGCACCCAGATGAAGGTTTCGACCCGAAGGCTGTTCCCGTCATTGGGAACATTTCTTACACGTCAATCCACGGACAAGGGGTGCGTGTACCAGTCAGGATACAGGGGAGTGCAGAGATCCCCGTGAAGAATGTTACCTTCCATGATATGTCAGTTGGTATAGTGGACAGGAAGCACCATGTTTTCCAGTGCTCCTTCGTCCAGGGGCAGGTCATTGGCTATGTTTTCCCTGTACCGTGCAAGAACCTGGACCTGTACAACGAGCGTCGCGAGCTGGTTAAGCAGTCGACACTACAGAACATCTCTGATATCGACTACAGTTTTTGACAAGGCAGTTCTTCACTGTACCATTGCTGTAGGAGTATTTACTGCTCAGTCCTGTTTCACCACATTCACAGGTTTTTTTTTCGTAGCTGTTTACACCTTCCACACTCAGGAACGTATTTAAGGAGGTTCAACTTGTCTATACTGTCTCGTAGAAGGATTCTTCTGTTTGGGCGTTTCAGCCCTGTATTTATGCGCACTAATTCGGTTTCACAGTCAAACTGTATACTTCGTTTTCTGTTAACACCGCAATATGTTTGCCACAGGCCCACAGCCCATTATTAGATGCATTGGTTATATAAATGTAGTTCGAGCTTTGAAGGGTTCGTTTCAAACTAATTTAAAACTTCATATTTTGCAGCAAAAAAAGGGCAACGTAAAAGCACAATTGCTGTTGGCCCATCGGACCATTAGCCCAATAACTCACCCTAATTTCTTCCACAGGACGCATGTCAGAGCTCCAGGATCTGTTCAGCCATAATAGCCTGTCACCTCACACCTGGCGACGCCTCATTGGCCCCGTATCCATACACGCCACACCCGCTCCCTCCCTATCCTAAATTCCAACAGATAAAGCGCTCACCAGTGCAGTGCACTTTTCGTTGGTCGTCTCCTTCGCCTCGCCCATGGCTCTATCCGCTGGCTCACTCGCAGCATGTAGCCTCCAACCAAGGTAACTATGGAACATCCTATCCTATATACTGTGCAATTAATCCGCACGATGGAGTATCATCGTGCTGGCTGGCTACTTGTGTCGCACACATCTTGGATTCTTGGTTAGATCTGTCTTACGCCGTCGTCTGTTCGCTTGTTCTGAGCTAGGATCCGGGCGTTGCACGCCCCGAAGCTGCCGCTGCAGAATGCTGCCGCAGCGTGCGTTCCCAGGCTGGGCCGCCACCGTGCCGGCGCGAAGAAGAGCGGCGTGTCCGCCGTGTGCGAGCCGCTGGGGCCCGACAGGCCCATCTGGTTCCCCGGCAGCTCCCCTCCTCCGTGGCTCGACGGCAGGTAAGCACTAAGCATGCAGCACGACAGATACATCAATCTCATATATGTGCGGCGGCTAGGGCTATACTGCTACTACGTACGTTGTGCCAATTATCTACTGGATAAGTGAAGAAATCATATTTGGTTGTTTGACATTCTTTTTTGCAATTAATTTGCCTTGCAGCCTTCCAGGAGACTTTGGATTTGATCCTCTTGGATTAGGTATCAATCTTCCTCAATTTAACGAATGCAATACTCGTCACACTTGTGCAAAATTTCCTTAGTTACCCTGAATGCCTCAAAAATCAATTCATTAACGTGTGCGTGCGTGCGAGCAGGGTCGGACCCGGAGCTGCTTCGGTGGTTCGCGCAGGCGGAGCTGATGCACAGCCGGTGGGCGATGCTAGCGGTGGCGGGCATCCTGATCCCGGAGGTCCTGGAGAAGTGGGGCTTCATCGAGGACTTCTCCTGGTACGACGCCGGCGCGCGCGACTACTTCGCCGACCCCTGGACGCTCTTCGTCGCCCAGATGGCGCTCATGGGCTGGGCGGAGGGCCGGCGGTGGGCGGACTACCTCAACCCGGGCTGCGTCGACATCGAGCCGCGGTTCCCCAACCGCAAGAACCCCACCCCCGACGTCGGCTACCCCGGCGGGATATGGTTCGACTGGGGCAACTGGGGCCGCGGTTCGCCAGAGCCCGTCATGGTGCTCCGCACCAAGGAGATCAAGAACGGTCGCCTCGCCATGCTCGCCTTCGTCGGCTTCTGGTTCCAGGCCGTCTACACCGGCGAGGGCCCCATCGACAACCTCCTGGCGCACCTCGCCGACCCCGGCCACTGCAACATCTTCTCGGTACGCCATTACGTGCGTGCATGCATGGTTCTTTCTTATTTTATTCCATGGCTCTTTATAAAATTGCTTGCTTTTGCAACATCTTGCAGGCATTCACGTCCCACTGATTGGAGAGTACTACAGAGAATGGTGAGTGGCGTTGCAAAAAACAGAGATTTTGCCCTGGGAACTTGAGCACTTTGTTTGGGTTTTGGTGTCATTTTGCCCTGCATATGTGAATATTACAGTGCTGGAAAGTGGAAATACTTGGAATGATGAAATACTAGGCAAAATTCTAGTACTATCAGAGTAACAACAGAACAGCACGATTTTACTTGGTATGTTTAATTTCTCTTCTTTTTTAATCACGAACACCTACGGGCTTGGGCAGAAAACTGTCAGATACAACACAAATCCGAGGAACAACCACAAGCTGCTGCTGCTGTTGTACTGTGTAAACTAAGGAAGCCCATTGAGAAAGTCCCAAGTGATACTACCTATCCTGCCCCTTGAGGCTTGAGCTACATTTGTGTCGCTAGTACTAATCTTTCAGCCTAACCATGCAAAATTTTGCGGGGATACACCGTACACGCATTGTGTTCTGACAGCAGGTAGCTGTCAATAGTTTATTCATGCAGTCTAGATAATTTTTGCAATTTTGGTACAAGTGACGTTTAATATGCTGTTCTTATTTACCTAGTAAGATTTGGATTAAGGCAAAACTGGAGTAGCTAGTATTCGTCATGCAACACCTCACCAAAAGTTAAAAAATCAAATCATGTGGGAATCCACGTAGCTGATGGACGACATCTTCCTGCCAAGAACGGTACTCTACGTAGAAACTGACGATGACGTGAGTTATTTTAGACTTCGGGTTATAATTTTTAGCTATAATTTATTAGCTTAATAAATAGTAGTTATTAAAATAAATTAAATTAAAAGTCGACTGCAAAGCTGAAAAAATAGGAGCTGATATTTGCCGGCTTTCGGATGGCATCACGGCTGTGTAGTTGCCGGTTTTCAACATACAAACCTCAGAAGTCAGAAGGCTTTTGTTTTTTCGCCTAGGCTTATTTGAGGGATTTCACACGTAGAGGGGACAAGATTATCCGATGAATCATGGAATAAGCTTCACCTTCGATACATCATTGGAGTTAGCCAAGGATGTACTCCAGTATGCAGCATCATTGGTGGAGAGGGGCCCGCATGGCATCCTCGCACAAATCATCAGCAGGTAGTTCAGGGACGACGGTTTATTCATTTGGTTCTATGCCGTCTTAATTTTAAAATTAACTCTATATGATATAAAATTGTGACTTCTACTGTGTCACCTAACCATAGTAGAATCGGACCACTGCGGCAGCACCCTAGCGCGACACAAGCTGGCCCGGTGTGGCAGGTGACAGGACCCACGAAGATGCTGCATCACTTGATCGCGGTAGGGACCAGGAGAGGTTAGGAGCGGAGCTACATTGTGGGGCCCGGTGTCATAGGACATCGGGTCCAAAAATCTTTTTTGCAGGTTCAGCATCTCCATTCCATGCGTGAACCCCTTAGCCTAAACTCGGTGCACCTAGTCTCTTATTTGAAGTCAAACGAAAGGAGCACTAGCAGCCTAAATTTTCAGTAGCTAGCAGTAGTCCATGAGGAGCCTCCCCTGTCCCTCAGCCCACGAGATAACTGCAGCAGCCAGCCCTTGAGCCGGTCCAAGAGGGATGACCGCAATAGGTTATGGTGTCTACTTGATGGATCCTAAAGCGTGTCACTTCACACAACCCTCTATGATTGTTCATCTCGTAAGGTCGGGCAGAAGATGTGCACCTTGCCCGCTACAGTCGCACCCAGTCAAGCAGCAATTGTTCACTAGAAAATGAGAGAAATCGATGCCACCGGTCGCCCTCATTTGCCATCTGGCTGCAGTGTTGTCTGGTCCTTGTTGCCTCGCGCTCTCGCCGACCGAAGGAAACTTAGACCCATGCGATGAATATGTACTTTGCTCTAAATTTCTCTCAATTATTCTAATTTGTTTAAAGAATAGAGGCTAAATTTGTGAGTTGGAGTTTCAATGTGATGATTGTTGATTGATTTTTGTCAAATTGTAGGTTTAAGACTTAGTGTTTCAATTTTGGTTCGTGCAATACTACCCTAGCTCATTGCAAATCAGATGAAAAATGTAGTATTTGACCATAGTTAAGTAAGTAAGCTACTGAACATATTTTTTAATTATATTATTATTGAATTGTTGAACATACAAATATCTAATTGACCTTTTCCAATTATTTGATAATGATTTCATGAATGATAGACTTATTTATTATGTGGAGAAACAAGAATTATGGAAAATTACTAATGATATTGTGGTTCATCGCTTTATGAATTTGAAAGAACGCAAATGCTAAAAGGTAATGTTTTTACTTGTATTGGATCATTCTATTTTTTACTTGAAAACTTTAAGTAATTTTATTGTTTTTTTATAGGCCAATGAGATCGGATGATATATTTTACTAATGCTGACCAACTTTTTTGTCTGTAATTTCGCATTCAGTTCCTTCAGTTTGCTGCAACTAACCAATATTATTATTGGACTTATTTATTTTGGTAAACATTTCGATCATTACTTCTTTATTATCATACACTGCTACCAGTTATATTGAAGTATTGATGCTACAAATTGTTGGGCATATTACTATTTGGCATAATATTGATTGAAAATTATATATATATTATCATGTATATATATGATGAAGTAGTAAATCTTGATTATTTTTATTCTAGTTCTGTCTCTAGGAGTGATGCCACACTAGGGAGGCCTGGCACCATGGCCCCCTGGCACACAATTTATTTCCCTTTTGACTGCATGCCCATGATGTGTTCAACACCTTTGGTGGTTATTTTGATCAACGATCTTTTTATGTTGAATGTTTTTGACAGGTCGCTCAGTTTGGCTGAAATAAACTGACTTATAATTTATTTTGTACTATAGATGATGATAGCTTATTTGGCATAACTAAATTTAAAAAATAAAAAAACTTATTAGCCTATCACAAACAATGCAAATGAATATGAGGAAAAAAGAAAAGAAAAAAAGCCAAAAGGCCAGGAAAAAGACGAAATCGAGGAATAATGAACTAAAAGCCAGAAACTCAAACCGAAACAAGCGGGGTATAAACATATGCGAGCCACTTGCACAACTGACGACAAATTTGATGATTTTGAGCATTAAGCCTCTTATATTGAATGAATACTTCTTACTTAATAGCATAAGTATTAAGCCAATGAGCATGCACCAGGGGGCCACGCCTCTCTAGCACAGCATCTCTCCTGGTCCCTGCCGCGGTCAGGTGGCGCGGCACCTTTGTAGGTCTCGTCACTTGCTGTGCCAGGTCAGCCTATGCCGCGTTGGGGGTGCTGCCGCGGTAGCCGAATGCTGTTGTGGTTAGGTGGTGCGGTAGGAACCACATGTCGGCCGCTGCTTTTGGGTGCTCGGTAAATGGGCAAGATTTACAATTTCGTATAATATAGAGCTAATTTGAAAATTAAGGGTGGCCCAATAAAAAAATCCGTTCAGGGACGAGGACACGTATGCAATAAAGCCTAGCAGAATGATTGCTGGAACGTAGTGGTCCTCCTATTGTCACCAATGGAATCGGTGTATTTGGCCCTGCGTCTCACGGCCGGCCGGAGAGCATCGAACGTCTGGCTGCATATTCTGTGTGCCCTTGTATTCGTTCACACCTGAGTACCTGACCGGATAACAAATGAATTGGTCTCCCTTGCTGCCATTTAAAATCGTATATTTCGTTTTCGAATCTCATAAGATCGAACTCAGATAACTTGACTTACATAAATGAACTAATTCTATTTTGAGGGTTAGCATAGTCACATCATCCGCACATGCTTAAGCGTATAATCATCCATATATACCACTCCTGAAATAATCTTTGTAAGACCATGTGATGGTTGTACATGTTATTGATGATGAATGATTGGCATTTAATTTTATTGGAACTTCCGTTTGAGAAAGTTTCGCTCTATGCATGTTTGGTAAAATTGGATCTCAGATTTAACGGTCTGACCGCTTTGTATTGGGCGGTCTGACCACTTGACTTTCGACCACGCACGGAAGTCGGTGGTCCGAACAGCCTTATATCGTTGGTCCGAACGGTTTTGTCCAATCAGCAGACTTTGACCATGTCCAACTACGACCACGTCAGACTTTGACCATATTGACTTGGACTATATCTGATTTTCGACCACGGCAGACTTCGAGCATGTCAAACTTCGACCACGTTCGATTACGACCACGTCTGAGTTGGACCACGTTGACTTCGACTACGTCCGATTTTCAACCATGGCAGCCTTCGACTATGATATTTTCAACTACAGCAAAACGATCATACCAGGTAATCGGTAAGCTTCGATATCAACCAGTGAACTGGTGGTAGCTACAATAATTTTTCATGGTCATAGCTACAATGGCTAATCAATACTAGATAGTCATAAACTTTATTGGTTGGTACTCAATAGTCGTGGACTTTAATGGTCGATACTCGATACTCGTAAACTTTACTAGTTAGTACTTGATAGCCGACGACTTTGTGATTGGTACTTGTAGACTTTGCAGTCTACTGTCGTTGTCTTAGGCTTTGCGGCTGGTTGTCGTTAGGACTGTGCAATCGGTTTTTTCGGTTTAATCGGTTCGGTATATACGGTATATCCGGTAAATACGGTATTTGTAGTTCGGTAATATACGGTATTTTTAGAAGTACAGTTCGGTATCGGTAAATCCCAATTTATTTCGGTGCGGTATCGGTAAATACGATATTTACCAAAGTTGACGCGAATTGCAAACGATATAGCGACTAGCGAGACGAGACGAGTATGCGATAATACATATACTACTGGCAATAGAATTAGAATTTTAGAAACACTCATAGGAAGAGGATTCTTGCTACATATGAATGCAAGGGCTATTATTCATACTTCATTATTCCTTTTAGTAGTATACTTACCCGTCGAGCGCAGGTAATACTTTCAGTCTTACCCAGGTAATAGTATACTATCTGGCTCTCGGTCTAAAAATACCGTATACTATTACCTGGTGTTAGTGTTCCATGTCCTGACTATCTGGCTACTATCTAGCTCTCGGTCTCGCACTCTCGCTCAGCTCCACCAAGACACCAACAATCCAACACCAAGCGGCAAACCCCTGTGCCCACCAGGCAACCACGCTGCAAATGGCGTCTTCACTCTCCCGCCCGGCTGCCGCCCCTGCCTCGGCCTCCACGTCGGCCCCGCTCTCCCTCTCCCTCCCCCTCCGGCTCTCTCCGTCCCCGTCTCGCCTCCGCCGCCTCGCACTCGCGCTCGCGCCGAGCCGGCCTGACGCCGCGCTGCTCTCCAACCTCAGCAACGTGCAGGAGCAGCAGCAGCAGCTGGAGGACGAAGAAGAAGATGCGGCGCGCACGAGGTTTGTTTAATTCGGTCCGCGCCTCGCCTTCCGCCCCCGAGATGACGAGCTCGTCGACCTCTTCGGCGGCTCTTCCTCCCCCGAGATTGGTTCAGCGGCTCAACGCATTGCCGCATTGTATATTTGTATTGCATTTCGGTATTTTCGGTATGTTCGGTTTTTATCCGGTTTTCCCCAAAAAAAACCGAATGCCAAAAAAATCCAAAATTTGAAAACTGAACCGAATACCAAAAACCGGTCAAACCGAGTTGACCAGTTCGGTTTGGTTTTTTTGTTCGGTTTTTTCGGTTCAGTGGAAAAATGCACAGCCCTAGTTGTCGTAGACCTCATGATTAGTAGTCTTAGGTTTTTACGATCGGTTGTCGTAAGCTTCACGGTCGGTACTCATTGACTTCATGGTCGGTACGAGTGCTTTAATTCTTGCTATCTTCGAGTACTTCGAGTACTCGTGTTAGGCAAGCGGTATGACTGGCTGGTGCATGGTGGTCGGTAAACGGTACTTGGTAGTTGGAAGGACTCGGTACTTGGTAGTCGTAAATTTTGTTGGATGGTTGTCAAAGGCATAGCGATCGGTAGTCGGTACTCGATGGTTCTATGATCGGTAGCGATGCTTGTTATTCTCGAGTGTTTTTAAGTAGAGCAATGGCAATTTTGGAGTACTTATTGTTTTTTGGGTACTCGTTGAACTAGCGATCGTAATGAGTGATCTAAGGTTGATTATTGGATAGTGATAGGATATGTGGTCGTTGATGACCTAGTTAATGAATGTAGATTACCTGGTTGATGATCATGGATAACCAGATTGATGATCGTGGATGACTTGGTTGACGGTTGTGGAAGGTTTGGTTCCTGTCTATGAGTAGACAAGGGTTGCATGGTTCGTGTGTGTGCTAATGACGGTCAAGTTGGGAAGAACTTGTAGTAGGAGAAAGTTTCTTTGGTCTCTGCATGTGCAGATTGGCATGGAGGGGTCATGGTCGACGAGGAGGAGGACCGGGACTAGGATAGGACTTCTGAGGTCCAGGCGGTCGAAAGATGTCATGCGAAGTGGTCTAACTTACGCTGGAGCACGTTGAGATCAAAAGTAGTGATTCGTGGAGAAGCTATAGGCGGTGCGATCCAGGAGGCTTTGAGACGAGTGGTGATGGTACGTGATGAAGATTTAAGAGGTGTTGTTCTGGAGGCTTCATCACGTGTTGGGGTAGAAGTTGTAGATAGAGTCCATAACTGAGAAGATTGAGAGTTTGAATAAAACCCTTATTCAAAAGAGTTACGGGTCCCTTGATTTTAGGAAGAGATAGAGTTTTGTATTCGTGTTTGAGGCCGACACAATTGGTACATTAGCATATAAAAGCAGAGAGAGGCTCAGGGTTAACGTGTGGCTTTTGAGAGAGTTCTAGTGCGGTTCTGAGAGGGTTTTCGTCGAGAAGGTTTTTAGGGGTGCTTGTGAGGCCACTTTGTAAATCCACAAAATTCCAACAATAAAGTTAGTCTTGAATTCATCTGGTTCTTGATTTGTGTAAAGTACGCTGGTGATTGCTGGTGGTTTGGATCATACGACGACAAACAAAGCGATTAGCTGAAGCGGTTGAACAGATCGATTGATTGAGTGAAGAGATCAAATAGATCTGTTGATCAAGTGGTTGTATGATGGGCATCTGATTAGGTGATTTGTTTCTGAGTAGTTGAAAGCATCATCAATATTCTGGAAACTTCAAAAAGGCGGCAACAATCATTCACACCCCTCTGATTGCAGTAATCGATCCTACAAATCTACAAGCTAGCTACAAATCATAGTTAGTAGGCAGTGAACTATGGTGGACAATCACATAAGGGAGGAAGAAAATGGTGTTATTCCAGGGCTTGTATGTATATAAATGAAGCATCTCTAGTCATCACTCACCAACCTAGCTGTTTTTTGATGTGTGTATAACATCTATAGGTGCTCCACATCGAAATGGAAGTACTAATATACATTTCGACATTATATGTCAGAATGCATAGCATGATTATGCATTTCGGCAAAAAAATAAAAAGGAGGGCACGGTAGAATGAGTTTCACCCCCTCTCTCATGACAGTTCGGATGACTTGCCTAGGCTGGCCCACTCCACCCAAGCAGCTCCATCCCCCAACCTCTACAGATCCATGCGCCCCCACCTCTACATACCCAACTTGGCTTCAAGAGAGCTTTGCATATACCCAGCTTGGCCGCAAGAGAGCTCTGGCGGATTCCAAAGCACCACCGCGCCACCGCCGGATCTGAGCAAGGTTGGGACCACCATTCAACAGATCTGCGACCTTTCTCCTCGATCTACACCATCCCCAATCAGATCTGCTCCTAGCTCAAGCACTTCACCACACCGCCCTATCTTCATGGGTCCAAAGCTGTCGGTCAGCTCGGTTGAAGATTGGGCACCCCTTCCACAGCCCAAATGCCTTAAAGAAGTCCAACCACCAGGTAGCATTGAAGCCAACCACCAAATCCCATAAAATCTTCAGCGGTTGGCCTTCACAAATGACCTTCAAGCCAAACTCCATGCTTCACGTCGCCTCAAATCAATTGTTATCGCCTCCTCCCACCTCTTGCAGACAGAAGACATTGATGGCACCCCACAGCTCCCCCCAGCAGCAACCTCAAGTTCCAAAGTCGGCTACCAATTGCTTCGACAAGATGGCACATTCAACTCCCACAATCGCCCCTGAGCTCAGCCGCAATGGACTTGGGTCAAACCGAAGCATTGGGGGTGCAAAGAGACTAGAAGCAAAGGAAGTTCCTCTGAGACCCCATTCAATGCAACTTTACTCTGTAATCACCGATCCTTCCTTGAGCGTACAAATGGTGTTGCTTTAATTTCCTTGGCCAAGACCACCTCACCTTCTCCTATAGAGATCCACCCAAGTGCCTCCGCTGCTCTCACTCTGGCCACGAAGTGCGAGACTACCGCCACATGCCTACCTCCCCACTACCCCCCACTGCACCATGCCAAACTGTTGCCCCCTCTGTTGGTGTATCAGGGGGCTGTGTCTTGGCCGGCCCTTCTGGGTACTGCTTGCCTGCAACTGCTCCAACCCAAGACGGTGGTCCATGTCAGCTTCCTTTCAAGCATATGGCCAATCTTAGCTTGGGCGACCTGGCCACCCATTCGCTAGAGGACGCCTGCATCGTCCCATCCAGCGCATACCTAAGGAGGGAACAACAGCGATGTGTGGCCTACTCTGCCATCGTCTGGCTTGGCAAAACAAAGTCAGACATAGACATCCGTACCATTGCTGAAGCTTTGCGGAGGAGATTCAACTTGAGGTCATCAGACTTCTCGGTTCACCACCACTACCCAGAGAACTTTTTGGTCAACTTTGAGCACAAATACCACAGAGAAGAGGTAACCGGCCTCTACAAATTTCACTTTCATGATCTTGAGTTTCAAGTCAGACCATGGAAGCAACTTCACTATGCTCTTGGGGTTGTACTTCGGTTCCATGTGTGAATATGCCTGGAGAGTTTCCTGCTTCACACATGGAACACGGAGGTCGCCAGTAGAGTCATCGGGATGAAGTGCTCACTTGACCGTGTGGATGAACGCTCCCTGTAGTAGGAAGATGCCCGCATGCTCGACCTGTGGGCGTGGACGGTGAACCCCAGCTCCATACCAAGGTATCATGGCTTACCTTCATTGATGGCTCCCCTAATGCTTCTTCCTCAGGACCGCAGGCCGTCACTTCCCAACCAGCTCGAAGCAAGAAAGGCCTAACCTTCCAGGTGCTACTACACCTGGACTTCATTGAAGACTACTCCCTAGCACCTCCTAAGGCGGACCATGGTGCACCCGACTATGTGCCATTCAAACCGATCAAGCATGGACTCTTCTGGCATCTTGGAGTCATTGATGGAACCCCGGAGACGGAGGAGGGCTAGCATAGCCACCACAACAGCAATGAGACGGGCTGGGTTGACAAGGGTGCCACCAGCATGTCACACTACAATAGGCTAGGCAAGATGACCCCTGAAGCATGCTGGGACAACGACAAGTATCATTCCAGGCAGCATGGAGATGATGACAACGATCGACATCAACAACAAAGGCAAGACAACCGTGGTCAGTGGAGAGGCTCGACGTATGACGGGGCCATCAGGGAAAGTCCAGGGAACGTCAGGGGGACTGATCCCCTTGGCCACATCATTCAGCGAGAGGGGACCACCGGCAGCACCTTGACGTGCCGGCAGGCTCCACCATCTTCGGCTCACTGTAGAATTGCCAGACCAACCCCCAGCCGGATGCTGACACCAAACAAACGGAGTACACAGACATCGCCTTACATGCACTTTTTGCCTCCCATGCGGCACTTCTTCACCAAGAGCTAGCTGAAATGTTTGACACCAGGCTCTTGCAATTTGAGGAGGAAGTGCGTATCAGTTGGAAGGCCTGGCTCAGCAAGGCCGAGGAGTATCTGAAGGCGGCTCACGATGCGACTGATTAGTTGCTGATGCCAATTAACCAAGCTAGAGGGACCACTAACTCAATGCTGCCCAAAAAAGCCTAGCTTCTCCTGGCAATGCTCCCTCTAATCTGACCTTGTGCAACGTGATGATGGCCCTTGGAATTGGCCAGGATCAATATCTGTGCTTTAGGGCACTACGATCCTGTTCTCTGTAGACGTCGGGCTTCGCACAACAAAATCAAGGGCTGACTGTGCTGTGTCATCCTCACCAAAGCACCTCTCTGGTTTGGGCACCTGCTAAGTTGGCTTCGCCCCCGCCAGATTCATCAGGGCCATGCCTCAGCACTACACCAACTATTGCTACAACTCCTCCCGGATGAAACCACTCCCACACCTTTCATCACCTCTGATACCTTACTACTGGGAACTACACTACCGGATACATCAATGACGGCGTGGCTCCTCGGTAATACACTACCTCGGCAGCTACAGCAACTGCCATGCAATGCATACTCACCGATGGAGGCGGGCAGGCAGGACACAACACCAATGCTTCCTGCCCTTACTGAAGCTCAGCCGCCCCCTTCACCTACTCAACTCGGCCGCCTGCATCATTGATGTCCCCGTCCGCTGGCACAACCATGATGCCAATGTACAAGCTGCAAGATGATGCATCTCAGTCACCCAGCAACTTCAAGGAGTCTATCAACCTCCCAGACACAACACTGTAGTCGCCGCCCCCTCTTGCTTACGACTTGGGTGTGGCCGTCGGCCTTGAGCCATCTGGTCTGCCATTTCCCGTCGAGAAGACTGCTGTCACGACATTGCAATCAAGCATGCATGACATCCAGAATAGCACCTCCTTTTCTGCCTTCGAAGTGCTGCAGCCGGAGATCCCCAATAACATGTCGTTGCTTCCGTTCACACTGGCAAACACCTACACTAACTTGGGCGCTACTTCCTCTTCGCATCAAGATAGCGGGCTCCTAGGTGCCTTCTTCGTGCAGCCTACGCCCCCAATCTTGCCAACACCACGGCCTCCAGTGACACCAAAGACAGGCAACGAAGAACACACCATACCTTGCCGAAACAAGCAGCTAGCCATGAAACGCGGCAACACTCCAATATTATAGTGCACGTAGGAAGTCCTTGTCCATAGGCTGGGAATTCTTGAGGAGGAGGAAGCAATGACTGAGGAGGCTCTCAACAGATACGTTGAGATGTTTAAGGGACCGCTACCAGCCGTGTCCATTCAGGCACTCTTGATGCTCTTCCGCTTTGAGTTGGACCAGGCGATGCAAGAGGATGACACCCTGGTGGGATAGGTACAAGCAGCAGGGCTAGAGTATGAGGAGGCTGCCATGGCGTAACCATGCCCTGCTGGACCAATGGGGGCAAGGATCACCTCAAGATGAAGTATTTGACTTTTGCTAGGCCTGTTTGGCGTCGCAATGACTTTTGGGTTTCAACTAGCCATGACGCCTATATGTTTATCACCTTCTACCCCTTATGTTGCAAAATGCAATGCACGTGATGTGCATTGTGATGTTGGACTGTCTCCTACGCCTCATGTCATCTATGAACTACCTTTTGTTGTTACTACTAAGTCTTACATTGCACTGCCTTCTGCACCACTTTCTACTACTCCTACATTCTGTCATGTTGCTACTGTCCACTTCCTAGGCAATCGTCAATGCTTCAGTTGGCCTAGTGCAATGGTCGACCTACAAGTCATCACCTTCAAACGGCCAAGCCATCACATGAATGCATAGCACATTTTGCATTGTTTCTATACAGCAGGCACCCCTTCTTGGAATACAGTATGCCTAAACAAAACATATCTGGTGGGGCCTCCTTTGTTGTGCCCAAGACCATTGCTCACCGCAAGCCACCCCCACCATGCTGCCAAACCCGAAGATGGAGCTGGAACACGTAATGATGGGACCTAGGCTAACCATCCTATCTTGAAATGTTAGGGGCTAAACTCCCCTGCCCGGTGCACGGTTGTACAAGAATTGTGGGAAGCCAACAACCCCCACATTGTTTGCCTCCATGAGACAAGACTCAACATAGTTGATCAAACCGTAGCTTGTGCCATCAGCGGAAATAGACTGTATGATTTTCTTCTTCTTGCCAGCAGACAATACTCACAGAGGCATCTCGCTACTCTGGAACACTGATGTTGTAAATGTTTTGAACTATCGTCAACATGATTATTCACTGACTGTGGATGTAACAATCAAGGAATGCTCCACTAGTTTTGCGATGACAACGGTTTATAGTCCCTCCATAGATAGAGACAAGGGAAGGTTCCTGCAAAAACTTCATGATATGCAACCGCCTTCTGCCACAGCTTGGCTGCTACTAGGAGATTTCAATCTCATCTACAAGACAAGCGATAAAAATAATCAAACCTAAACAAACGCCTCATGGCTCAATTCTGAAACGCCCTAGACAATTGCGAGATGAAAGAAGTACACCTTTAGAATAGTAATTCACCTGGAGTAATGAAAGAGACAACCCGACCCTCGTCAGACTAGATAGGTTCTTTTGCAGCAACATGTGGAATACCACTTTCAACAACCATGCCTTACGCACCTTGTCTACATCTATCTCAGACCATTGCCCTCTTTTGCTTTCTAATTCAAGCGGGCCGTGACCACCCAAAATTTTTTGCTTCAAAAACTTTTTGACCCGACTCCCTCAGTTCCTCTAGGTAGTCCAACATGCCTGGTGGGAATGTACCCTTGCCCTGGACCCAATCCTTAGATTTAACAATAAATTTCTCAACACGGCGAAAAGACTTAAAACCTGTAGCACCAAACTGTTCCCGAAACTGAAGATCTAGCTCCAAATGGCCAAAGAGCTCATCCTACACCTTGACATTGCACAAGACAGCTGGACCCTTTCGGCGGAGGAAAGTCAAATTTGGACACGTCTCAAGAAAAGGGTCATGGGATTAGCGGTAATCGAAAGGTCCCAGAAGAGCCAGGCCTCCCACATTAATTGGCTTAAAGAGGGAGACGCAAACACAAAATTCCTCCACATTAGGATCAATAGTCGCAGGAGAAAGAATTTCATCTGCCAGCTCAGGACTCCGCAGGGTTGGGCAGTTTCTCATGAGGACAAAGCAAACGTGTTGTCTGCCCATTTTCAACAAATTTTGGGACAGAACTTGCCAACTGCCACATCCTTCAATTGGGACACCTTACAATTACCATGATTGGACTTGCATAGCTTAGTTGGCCCTTTCACTGAACAGGAGGTGCACGACGTGATTCTACAGCTGTCGACCGACAAAGCGTCGGGTCCCGATCGTTTTAACAGAACCTTCTACCATACATGCTAGGAGATCATAAAGGGTGATTTCATGGCTGCCCTACGAGCTTTCTTCAACCTAAGAACAACTAATTTCAGCAGCATAAACACCGCATGTTTGATTTTACTGCTGAAGAAAAATGGAGCCCAAGCTGCAGGGGACTTCGGACCTATTAGCCTCATACATAGTGCTTCCAAAATAGTTACCAAAATCATGGCATTGTGATTGGCACCATTCATGAACGACCTCATCTCCCTAAGTCAGAGTGCCTTCATAAAAGGTAGATGTATTCGAGATAACTTCCTCTAAGTACGCAACTTGGCAAAAAGGTTCCACCGAAGCAGAACCCCATCACTCCTTAAACTGGATATTGTGAAAGCTTTTGACTATGTCCGATGGGAAATCTGCTAGCACTGTTACAAAAGAGAGGATTCCCACCGCGATGAAGATATTGGGTCTTATGCCTTCTCTCTATTTCTATGTCTACGATACTCCTGAATGGGGTCTCAGGAGACAAAATTCAACATCGCAGGGGCTTACGATAAGGTGATCCGTTATCACCTTTCCTCTTCATCCTAACAATAGGCCCACTACAGAGGATCCTCAACATCGCAACGGATCTACAGCTCTTGCAACCTTTGGGGGTCATGGTGCCACCCTTAGGACTTCCCTTTACATGGATGCCGCTGCTATCTTCCTAGTGCCATGTCGAGATGATGTCTGTACTTTAGTCTAGATCCTAGATAGCTTTGGCGACACGATAGGGCTACATACCAACCTACATAAAAGCCAGGTCGCACTGATCAGCTGTAGCCACATCGACCTACACGAGGTATTGCACGACCTACCGGCCCAGCATGTAGCTTTTCCTTTGAACTACCTAGGACTACCACTCACAATAAAATGGCTACATCAAGTAGACTTTCAGAAGCTCGATGACAAATATACGATCTGTCTAGCAGGATGGCATGCCAAGCTACTCACACTTGCAGGTAGAAAAACTCTGATCAAAACAGTTCTAACAGCCCAATCGACCTACTTCCTCACAGCCATCAAAGCACCAACAGGCGTGATCAAAACCTAGAACAGGCGAACAAGACGCTTCCTCTAGGCAGGTTCAAAGCAACTAACGGGGGGCAAGTGTAAGGTCAATTGGAACAGAGTATGCAGACCCACTCCCCTAGGAGGCCTGGGCCTCCTTGACCTCGAGTGCTTTGCCAGGGTCCTAAGGCTTATATGGCTATGGTAAGAATGGGGCATACAAACAAAACCTTGGCAAGGAATGAAAACCCCGTACGATGACGAAGATCGGGTCCTCTTTGCCGTAGCCACCACCATAATGATTGGAAACAGAGAAAAGGCTAGATTTTGGAGTTCCACCTGGGCGGGTGGTAACAGACTTTGTGATATTGCACCAACTGTTTTCAAAACCTCCAGGAGAAAGAATCGTACCCTGCGAACTGCGCTAGTGGGGAACAAATGGCTGCAGGACCTTGATTGGACAGCCGACATAACCCCCAACATATTCATGAGCTCATAGCTATTTGGGGCCAAATCTCCACCGTAAACCTGTAGGAAGGGGTGGGGGCACTGCCATTTGGAAGTTTACCCCAAATGGCGAATACACTGCCGCCTTGGCCTATAAAGCACAATTTTTCAGAGCAGTTAAAACAACAATGAACCATTTGGTTTGGAAAAACTTGGGCGCCCTAGAAATGCAAATTCTTCGCTTGACTTGCCATCCAAAATAGGCTTTGGACGGCGGATCAGTTGGCCTTGCGAGGATGGCCAAACCAGTCCATTTGTCCCCTGTGTTCACAGCAACCAAAGTCCGCCCTACACCTCTTTGTAGAGTGCCGTTACACCAAGACGATCTGGACAGCAATGGCGCAATGGACTACTTGCGACTCTATCAATCTGTCAACTTGGCGATCCTTCTCTTCACCACATGACTAGGGGAAACGATGATACTCGCGCCTGGAACTCCGCGAAAAGCGATGGCAACATTAGTAATGCTTGTAACATGGCAACTATAGAAGGAGCGGAACGCACAAATTTTTCGCACCACGGTGTCTTCCCCAAGTAACCTCACTTCCGCCATCAAAGGGGAGGTTAGAACCCGGGTCCTAGCAGGGGCAAATAGGCTAGCGGCGCTATCATTAGTCTTGTATTTTTTTTTCACTTTGAGCTTTTATTTCTTGGCCTTCCGTCCTCTCCCCCTTCCACTCTATTTGGGGCCAAATCTCCACCATAAACCTGTAGGAAGGGGTGGAGGACACAGCCATTTGGATGTTTACCCCAAATGGCGAATACACTGCCGCCTTGGCCTATAAAGCATAATTTTTTGGAGCAGTTAAAATAACAATGAACCATTTGGTTTGGAAAACTTGGGCGCCCTAGAAATGTAAATTCTTCGCTTGAAATGCCATCCAAAATAGGCTTTGGACGATGTATCGATTGGCTTTGCGAGGATGGCCGAACCAGTCCATTTGTCCCCTGTGTTCACAGCAGCGAGATTCCGCCCTACACCTCTTCGCAGAGTGCCATTACACCAAGACGATCTGGACAGCAGTGGCGCAATGGACTACTTGCAACTCTATCAATCTGTCAACTTGGCGATCCTTCTCTTCACCACATGACTGGAGGGAAACGCTGATACTCGTGCCTGGAACTCCGTGAAAAGCGATGGCAACATTAGTAATGCTCGTAACATGGCAACTATAGAAGGAGCGGAACACGCAAATGTTTCGCATCACAGTGTCTTCCCCAAGTAACCTCGCTTCCGCCATCAAAGGGGAGGTTAGAACCTGGGTCCTAACAGGAGCAAATAGGCTAGCGGCGCTATCATTTGTCTTGTAATTTTTTTTCACTTTGAGCTTCTATTTCCTGGCCTTTCGTCCTCTCCCCCCTCCACTCTATCTTTCTCGCTTTGACTGTGAACCTTTGTTCCTGTTTTTTTCTCTTTATGAATGAATACGCAGCAGCTCTTCGGGTTAAAAAAAAAGATTATGCATTTCGGCATTCCAGTGACGTACAAGTTGGAATCATGCCATCTTTCTGCTAACGTCTCCTTAGTTATTATCTCCTGCTTACCATTGGGGAAATCGTCGCACATGCTTTCTCCGATATCTAACATTGGAACTGACAAGAACAAAAATCGTCAAAGTTGACAAAAAAGGCAAATCTCTGCTAGCATTAGCGTCATGATCGTCATGATCGTTAATTTCTTGAAAAGAGGCTGGATAACAAACACCTTTCCTCGGAAAGAAACCACAAAAGACAGCAACTGATGGAAAAGGAAGGGGAAAAAACAAGAAGAAAACAATCCAGGTAGCTCTCTTCTGACAAGAAGGTTCCCCTGTGACGATCCGAAAGGATGATCAGAACGTTGTTGGAAAGATAAGGCAAGACAGAACTCAGTTTTGTATTGTTTTCAGACTGAAGAAGACATGGAATATTGTTTTCAGGTAGCGTTTGTTATCTATTGTTCTCTGTTCTGTTCAACCAAAGAGTGCAAAGCTTCAGATTGCTCAACCCAAGACAATGCACAAGCACAATATCCTCTCTCTCTCTCTCTCTCTCTCTCTCTCTCTCTCTCTCTCTCTCTCTCGATGTCCATTGGCCCATAGTTAGGCGCTCCGGCCGATTGATCCTTAGTTGTTGTCAGGCACCAGAAATGTTGTTCTTGCTGCTGCTGCTGTTGTGCCGTCCAGTCAGGAACCAACTATACATGCGCTGTTAGCTCACCTGCTTTATGCATGTGTTTCATAAACCGTCTCTTGACCTGGAATTAACTATAAACAGGGTCACTGTCCTCTCATAGTGCCTTAGATGGGTTCTTAGCACATAATGACGGGCCATAATGACAAATTTGACCGCAGCCGCGATGCGTACATAATCGTAAGGAAAAAGGCCATAAAACATCCGAACTTAAGTTCAATACTTGAATTATGAAATTAGATATTTAATCATAAAAACATTACGACCTAATTTAAATAACACTCTGACATAATTTTAGATGATGATATTATCCACATGATACGATAAGTGAATAGTTTTACCACGTAAGATAGCTCGATAGTCAAATTTAAATGAATGACAGATAGAATTTACAGGATCTTCTCTCTCAAATCAAAACAGAGGGAGAAAATTATAGGAGGCGGTGCCCATAGAAGCACAGCTGGGAGCTTGGTTGGGGAGAAGTTCTTTGTGGACGTACATATCATACATCTAACTTGGTCAGCATGCCATCCTATATGACAAAGTCGCTCATTTATCGCGCTATATGAATAATACTATCATACAAAATTGGGTTATGATGTTATTTAAATTGGATTGTAACATTTAAAAAGTTAAATATTTAATTTTATAGTTTAGGGTGCTAATGAATTTTTTTCGAAAAGTTTAGGATGCACTGGACTTATGTGGCTGTATATCCGGAACGGCCAAACCGTGGAGCCGAGAAGTCTCCACTGCCCACTGACAAATAGAACCCACGTAAAATCTAGCCCCACAAAAAAAAATCGCTTTGCGGGCAACGTGCAGTGTGGCTGTGTGACGGACAGGTGGGGCCGCAGGAACATTGCCCCACCGGTCAGTTCTGGGAGTCGTCAGTCATGTCCAACAAAAATCAGCTTCCAGGTTTGCTAATTCACACGATAATTAACGGCTTAACGCAAGGAAGCGGAAGCCCAAACGAACACAGGGAAATCGGCGAGACAAAAAGCGATTAGATTAGAACGCGGGCTGGTCTTACGCGACCTGGACTGGATTAGCACTGCGCAGCGCGGAGCGGAGACAGCGCCTTCCTCTCCTCGCATCACCGCCGCTGATTACTACTACTCGTCGCCGGGTTCCGCCTCCACCGCGCGCGCCGCTGCTCAGGTCCGCACGAGCCGGAGCTGCGCACCGCACGTGCGCCTCCCTCCCCGGGGTTTCTCTCCGCGGCCGCTCGCTGGGGGTGTTGTCCTACGGCGTGGGTGTATTGGGAAGGAGAAAGAAGTGGGAGGGTCGGAGGGGGTGAAGCATGGACGGATCCGCCGCGGTGGAGCTGGAGGCGGCGGAGAGGGTGGTGATGCGTTGGGACTCCACGGCGTCGGCGTCCTCCGGGGCCGGGGGAGGGGGCGGGGAGGAGCAGATGCTGTTCGACGGCGGCGGCGACCGGGCGGAGGCGGAGCGGTTCCTCCGGGCGGTGGATGACCTCCGGCGCCTGACCCCGCCGTCCCCCGCCGCGGTCGGCAGCCCGCGCCGTACCTCGTCGGCGGGCGGCTCCGCCGCCTCCAACGCCATCCAGGTTGCGATGGCGCGGCTCGAGGACGAGTTCCGGCACGTGCTGTCGTCGCGCGCGCTCGACCTCGAGATCGAGGCTCTCGCCGACCTCAGCTCCCTCTCCATGTCCAGTGACCGGACTAACTCCTCCGACATCGCCGAGGCAGCGGCGGGGGATGACGACGACTCCGTGTCGTCCTCCGTCGGCCGTCGCAGCAGCTACTGCTCCCTACGCAGCATCCGGGAGATCGACCTCCTCCCCGCGGACGCCATCTCCGACCTCCACGCCATCGCTTCCCGCATGGCCGCCGCCGGCTACGACCGCGAGTGCGTCCAGGTCTACGCCTCTGTCCGCAAGCCGGCCGTCGACTCCGCCCTTCGCCGCCTCGGCGTGGAGAAGCTCAGCATCGGCGACGTCCAGCGCCTCGAGTGGAACGCCCTTGAGGCCAAGATCCGCCGCTGGATCCGCGCAGCCCGCGCCGCCGTGCGCGGCGTCTTCGCCAGCGAGCGCCGCCTCTGCTTCCTCATCTTCCACGGCCTCCCCCTCACCAACTCCGCCATCACCACCCCCGCTGCCACCACCACCCACGACGCCCCCTTCGCCGAGGCCGTCAAGGGCGCTGCGCTGCAGCTCTTCGGCTTTGCTGAGGCCATCAGCATTGGGCGCCGCTCCCCTGAGAAGCTGTTCAAGATCATTGACCTGCACGACGCGCTCTCCGATCTGCTGCCTGACGTCTCCGACATCTTCGCTGCCTCCAAGGCCGGCGAATCGATATATGTGCAGGCTGGCGAGATCAGGTCGCGTCTGGCTGACGCCGTGCGTGGGATACTCTCGGAGTTTGAGAACGCCGTTCTCCGTGACCCATCCAAGACTCCGGTGCCCGGCGGCACCGTCCATCCTCTCACTCGCTATGTGATGAATTACAGTAGCCTCATTTCCGACTACAAGACCACACTTTCTGAGCTGATCGTGTCACGACCATCAGCTAACTCCCGTATTGCTGCTGAGGGCAATGAGCTCACACCATCCTTTCCTGATCTTGACCTTCCTGATCCTGACAGCCAGTCACCCCTTGCTGCTCATCTTGTCTGGGTTATTGTGGTTCTTGAGCATAACCTTGAGAGCAAGGCATCACTCTACAAGGATGTTGCACTCTCTCATTTGTTCCTGATGAACAATGTGCACTATATCGTGCACAAGGTAAGGGACTCACCTGAGCTCCGGGGGCTTATTGGGGATGAGTACTTGAAGCGGCTCACAGGTAAGTTCCGGTTGGCAGCCACAAGCTACCAGCGGACTGCATGGTTGAAGATCCTGAATTGTCTGAGAGATGAGGGTCTCCATGTCAGCGGTGGCTTTTCATCAGGGATATCCAAATCAGCACTTCGGGAGCGCTTCAAGTCTTTCAATGCTGCGTTCGAGGAGGCACACAGGGTCCAATCTGGGTGGTATGTGCCAGACACACAGCTGAGAGAAGAGCTTAGGATCTCAATATCAGAGAAGCTGCTCCCAGCATACCGGTCTTTCCTTGGTCGATTCCGGCATCATATAGAGAATGGGAGGCACCCAGAGTTGTACATCAAGTACTCAGTTGAAGACCTTGAGATAGCCGTGACAGATTTATTTGAGGGGTCTCCATCAGCACATAACAGGAGGAGATCCCATGGATGAGAGATGGCGTGAAGGCGTCCAACAGTTGTATCATTGGCCGATGAGTGTTGTTACCAAGTATTCTTTAATTCTTCAGGGGAAGCCAATGCAGACAGTCGGGTCTTTTGCTTTACTCTCCCGAGACATTAAGGGTATAGCTGCTGATGATTTCTTCTACTAGAGGTAATCTGAAACAGGATGAGTATCTTATTGAAGCTTTCAAAATCCGCAGTGGTTCTTCCTCTGTAAGCGAGCTTGTTCATTTGTTACACTATCATTATATTGTTTATCAGTAGCATGTTCATATAGGAATGTTCTTTCAGTAATGTTGCATAGTTGTAACCTGTAACTTCCTGGTGTTCATTTGACATTTAGCTGAGCATCGTGTCATCTTTTGGTTGATCAAATATATATGAAGAATGCACTTGATAGATTAGATGTTAAAAAAATGTGATACTGGATTGCACATGTATGTAATGTTCTAGAGTTCAAGTATCAGTTTCAAGGTTTCCACCTCAGGTCTTTTTTCAAGTGTAACACTAATAGCCAATAGGAAACAATTAATGAAACATCACCCCTCTTGATAAATAAGCTCTATGCTCTAGCACTTCAGCCAATTGGTTCATGTATCATTCCTTGTGTGTGGTACATAATAGGGTGTAGCGTTTCAATTGACTAGTTTGGATTAGAGCCGATATTTACTTTGGAAAAAAAAATGAATCTATTTGCGTAGCGCTTGTTCTACTAAAGTACGGAGTATTCCATTATAACATGCCATTTATTAAACAGTACTGCAATTTGAACATAATAAAGGTCATGCTTTATCACTATTAGTATTAAATAAAGCATGTTAGCTTCTGTTTGTGCATGATAAATTGCTTACTTTCTTGATCTGAATGTGGTACACATTTGTTTTTTTCCTGATCAAACACTTTAATGATTATCACAGAAGAGCAAAAAAATTTGTAATCCAGAAAAGAAGATAGCTACAATAGTAATATTCAGATTGCTCCTTTGAGGTGACATAAGCAATTCATAATAATATTCATATTCTGTTGTTCCTTTGAGGTGAGATAAGCAATTCATAAGTCTTTCCAAGTTATAGAGTATGGACTCATTAAGCCTTTTCTATAATAAAAATTTACACAGAATCCTTTGTTCCTGCTTGTTACATAAGAGCTATCTCTACTGATGATCTGCTGAGGGATGCGGAAACTAAAATGGACAATACTACAAGTCATTAGTGTAACATGAATTGAGACTTATTTTACTACTTTCTTACCAGTATTATCACAATTGCTATAATTGTCACGAAAGGCAGTCTTTGTTCCTATGTGGGCACTAGGCAGTAAAGGTTGTAAACAGCATTTCCTAAAATACATAAAGGTGACCCTGGACTTGAGCGAAATAATTATAAAAGTTTTGATAATGGCAGCCAGCAGGCACCGATTGCTATCATGTGATGTAATATCGGATAGTATGTATTTGCTTTGTTTTACGAACAGGGAAATGATTGGTTGCTTATGATGATGCAATTCAGGTCTCTATTGTGCTTCTGTGTTTGACAAACGCAGCAACAAAAGTGTGATGGTTTATCATTTTGCTGTATTTTTTGTCGTACCTTCTTTTCTCACTTAAATAAGAGTGACCTTACTAATCTTTGCGTGTTTATGCTGTCAGAAAATTGTTCCTCCCAGATTGTATAGGACTTTGCAATCGTATTTTCACATTACTAGGAGCTTTCTGTTGAACCATGTTCTTGTAATGTGTGATGTTGCATCGAAGTTATTTCCTCAACATCGGTGTTTTCGCCTCTGAAGAACAATGCCAAAACTTCACAGCAGTTGATGTCTGGTGAGGCTGGCATACCCTTGGGGCAGAAAGGTTCAAAGGCCTGAAATTTTTGCATGAGCATTATGTACTTCCTGCAGCTACTGAAGCACAACAGCAGAATGGAGGCGTTGCTTGTTACATCTGCACACTGCACTAGTTGATCTAAGATAGCGGTAGTTATGGAACTGATATCATGATTTGGTCCTATCTCGCTTCAATCCATCGGACAATTATTGTTCGGTCGCTCCTCACTCGATCCCATTATGTAGCCGACTTAATATGCCATGGCAGGCAAGCAAGCGCGGGCTTATTCTTCCTGCGTTTCTTTTGATCTTTCTACCACAGTTTGACACACAAAACACGCACGAGCCATATCAGAGTTCAGACTTCAGACTTTGAGCCGTGGCCCTGCGCAGGGAGAGATGGCAGCAGAATGGCAGCTGGGACGAGACGTGCCGTTCCCTGCCGCGCCCGTGAGCCGTGTCCTGCGCGCGCGCGCGCGCGCTCGCTCGTGCGGCTTGTGAGCCAGAAAGGGGAGGCGACACGAGCCCGCGCTTCGCCGGCCCTCCTTTCCAACGGCAAACAGTTGGTCAGACGACGATGGATGCTGCCGCGCCGTCCGTCCAATCAGCCGCGTCCATGCAGAAGCGGTGGAGAGGAGGCGTGTGCTTCTTGTCAAGGCGTTCTTGAGAGGATGTATAGAGGATTGGAGCAGCAGAATGATTCCGCTGAAGAATTGGATGTCTGCTTAATTATCCTGCATGTTCGCTTGGCCCAATGGCGTATTGGAGCGAGCGAATCAAAGGAAAACAACGTTGATTAGTTTGAATATGGTTTTAGTTTATCGTTGCCGACCTAGGCTACCTAGGTACATTACATGGCTGGTATGTTTCTCCAATGAAAAAAGATGGTGCTAATGTTTAGATCGTGCTGCCGCAACCGGCGCATGGCTTCTTGCCCTAACATCCGCAAAGTGAAGGCAATAAGAGGTTTCCTCCTTGATCAAATTGAAGCGTGGAACGTAAATTCTCTGTTCTTTTCTGAAGTTAGAAACCATACATAGGTATAGGTTCAGACGCTATGTAGAGGTATTGCAGTTGTGCTTGAAACAGTTGAATTGTTGGTTTCAATTTTTTTGTCCATGTAATTAACCAACAAACGCATATTAATCTTGAAATACTGGGAAAATAAGAGAAATTCTAAAACAAAATTCCAGCAAAAAAAATTCACTTCTACCGTACATGACAAACTTCATGTTCACATAAACCGGAAGTAATATGAAATCTACCAAAAAATATTATACACCAAACATCCCTCATAATGCCACAAATTAATTGTTCCTATCATATATGATATATCATCATCCATACAGTGATCCCAACAAAAGATGCACCATGTGAAAAGCAATGGAGGAAATGAATTCAATAAAGAAGAAACCTCCAGTGACGTATCCCAATAACTAGAATTAGCACGGTCGATCCTCTGCTAAATACCAAAATTGCTCTAGCATCCACTTCAAAGGATCTGATGTGGTCGAATGCTACTCTCCCTAATCAAATGCACAGTACGTTCTACTCCCTTTTGTTTTCTTCGTCATCTCCATCAAAAGAAGTTACGGTATTCATGCTCTTTGTTGCTTTGGCATCTGATGAAGATAAACTCCATCCATTCTTGGAAGCAATGGGCCCTGGCCTTATTAATGATACACTGTCCTCTCGATCAAAGTTCTCGCTTGCATCATAGGCAAATCTGAAATGGAAAAGCCAAAGAGCTCTAAACTTTTCCGTTTCTAACAGGAAAACGGGGCCCATTTCACCTTACTGTAGCATAAGATTTCATTGCATTTAGTTCTCCAAAGATGCACCAGAGAAAAATGCTATGCAAACCTGTGATGCAAGTTTGATGTTTTTTTTTCCTCTTTTCAAGGGGAAGTACGGCAGATTTTGAAGTTATAAGATCATCGTCATAAGAAGCAACATTTTCTTAGGTCGCACACATGCATTTGTGACAGAAATAGCAGTGGCAGGTAATACTTCTCAAGAGCAAAAGGTCTTGCATTAGCATGCCTGAAGAGATAGCTTAGAATGTTTTGTTCCCAAATCCCAATATTGGTATTTTAGCTCATCTACTGCTAAGAAATCCCAATGTGACATTAAGACCAAAATATTATCCAGGTCGAAGTCACCAAAAGATTAGGAATATACCTCATTGAGCTCTGTGAAGGTGCCCACAGGTAGGAAATGATGCAAAGAAGTGAGAACGACAAGACATGCCAAAAAGCAGGAATTATCCATGCATACTGCCATCGTTCATTGAATACATCTGTTGATTTAAAGTAAATCTGCAAAAGAGACATAACTACTATATCAATGAATTAAGAAACAAAAGCATAGCCAAGTGAGATGTAATCTCCATTGCATCTGAACAAGACAAAATGGCTAGATTCTTAAAAATATAAAGGTATGATTTGAGGTTATACTCCCTCCACAAAGGGTGAAGATAAACTACTCTAATTTTGTATGACTCAACAATATTTTCATGGCAATCCTAGACTCCAAATATGTTTTTGGCATACGTCAGCATACCTCATAGCCAATCCAGCCAACAGACACCAGAACAGTTACAGCCAACGCAACCGTGAATTTCCTGTAAATGTCAAGCTTGGCCATCAACCTTCTTGCCTATGGTCCACACAAAAAGAACACGAGTGGTCAATGCATTTTCTTAAATAAGTAAATATTACCTCTTACCCAGAAAATAAATAACACAAACAAAAAGGGTAGTGCACTAAGCCTATAACAGATACTGCAAAGGTATTAATAAAGAATAATGAGCAGATAAGAGGTTCTGCTCACCTGAAGTTTGTCAAGGGTCTTAGCTAGAGAAATAAATATCCAAACAATGAATGCAGCATCCAAAATAGCCACTGGATAGATCAAGAACAACCGGGCTTTTCCAGATAGATCATTCACGGTACCAAGATTTTCTACTAATTCAAGAATTTCTGTAGCTAAAAAGAATGTCCCTCCAAGCATGACCACTTTTGATGTCAGACCACCCAAAGTAGGCCTGACAACTCCATAACCTATAGAGACAATGAGAATAATAATGCGAGCAACTGTTCTTTTAACAGTCCCAAATGTTACAGCCCAAAATGTGATGCCCTTTGGCCGAACTCCAGTCTCATTGAACTCAGCATACTCGAAAAACCACAATGCCATCTCAAACATGCCCAATGTAATGACAAGAGTAATACAGTTCTGAAGTGGAAGAACCTCCCGCCAAAACTTCATGTACTGATAGAACCAATAGATCCCAAGTATGACGAAAGCGAAAGACATCAGTCCAAAAAAGTTCTTAAGAGGTGCCATCCGACCCGGAAGGTACCCAGTAGGATTTTTCCATACGGTTTTTCCCTCGATCTCCAACCCAGCAAGTGACGGATCACAGTGTATAAAGTACATATTGTACATCCCAGTTTTTGTTATGGGAATGGTCCTTGATGGTAGTGTTGCAATCAGATCACTTCCATCAAAAGATGCAACAAGCAACTGTGGCCAGCCCGGATTCACATGTGATGGGCGGTAGATGACAGAGCCTTCAGTGCAAGCTCCTAACTTCGCAAGATCTGAGGTACAACAAATTGCTTTCTGACCTCCGTATGCTGACCCACCAATCATTTCACGATCTTCTATCTCAAAAACAATAACCTGAACCTTCGCTGAACCAGTCTCCTTCGCAGAATCAACAGCATCCTCTGGTCTCCTAAAAGTTATCTTGTCAAACCTGAAAAGTAAGGGAGATGAGAGATTTAAGCCTACAAGCTAAGCATCTAACTGTAGTGAATCGAACTATGTTCAATTAAAGTAGCAACCAATGAATAATGAATGTAAAATGCATGTACACATTTCTACTTAACAGTGGTCAACATGCTATTACTACATTTCCATAAACAATAAAAGGTTTCTGAATGGAAGAATAATCAACTTGTAAGGAAAACACAAACATAAGCAAACAAAAAATAATCTCGACAATGATCAATTTGAGACCTGCAGGGCTTCTGAAATGCAATTACATGTAAATAACATGGTACTATTTTCCTTTTTTTAGTTTATTATTCGCATGTATGTTTTTACAAGTATACTGGCTTAAGCACAGGTTGAAGAAATTTTAAGCTTGATTGACCTTGCCCCTCTCCATAGTTGTCTTATCCCATGTTAGATATGACTAACTAATCCTTCGAAAGAGTGTCTAGGCTCTCCTCATGAAGTTGTGTTAGCTTACACGAACTCATGCCATCATGTGTAAACGGATCAAGCATAATAAACTCCACAATGCTCACAGAACTAGCATTACTTAGTTGTGCCCCTCAACATACTTTCTGTAAAAAAGGTACAATAATGGTCCATAATAACGGAGTACACAATGAACTCCATCACTACTTATATGAACGAAGTTCACAATGAACTCCATCACTTGCGACTCACCACCACTTTGACACTACTCATGCTCCTAGTCCTTAGCTCAGCATCTCTCTTCTGACAAAGAAAAAGTAAGTTCAATAGCTCAAGCAATATCAGCAAATCTGCGCCTACTTCAAGAAATTCTGCCCCTCGTCGCTCACAATGCGTTCCTATACACAATTCACCAACGCGTTAAGTCCATACATCTCATCTACCAGCCTCTACCGACATAACACTTTAGCACACAAGGCCAAAAAAAACCCCTTAAATTCTCACGAAAAATCCCATCTCCCACACACTATTCTAGTGTCCGACAGAGCCCCAGGATGGCGGGATCCAAGATCCGCTCGGTCGTCGACTGCCAGACCGAGGCTCCACTCTAACGCAGCCGGCCGCATCGCAGATGCGCCGATCAAATTAGCCACAGGGGAGCGAAAAGGCGAGTTAATTACCGGATGAAGGCGTCGGCCACGGCGGCGGTGTCATCCTCGTCGTCCCCGGCAGTGGCATTGGCGGCGGGGGAGACGGGACCATAGAGGCCCTCGCTGCCGGCGTGGAGGATGAAGGCGTTGCCCTTGTTGAGGAAGCCGAGGCCGCGGTACTCGTGCACGGAGGCCTCCCCGGGGCGGAGGAGGGCAGGGGAGAGCGCTGCGGCTGCGAGGACGAGGAGGAGGCGGGCGGCCGCCGACACGGCGGCCATGAGGCGTGGGGGAGTGGATAGCGAGCGAGGAGGCTTGGATCTGGCCTGCGTGAAGCTGACCGAAGTGGAGCCGGGGGTGTCGCCACCGCAGAAGCCAAGGTTAATTCGTTTATTCTTTGTTGATTCTTTGGTGTTCGAGTCACCTGGGGGTCTTGGAGTCCGTTCGGCCTTTGGACACAAATCTTACAGTAAGCGTATCTCCAATGGTTCTAGTTAGCAACTAACTAGAAGACTTCCACATCATTTATATAGTACACACTAAAAGCTAGTATTCTAAAGAACTATCTAGAGCAGGTACAATAAGGCTTAGTCAGCAGACTATAGCAAATATAATATCAACCAAATCTTACGTGGCAGAGAGAGAAAGGAAGAGAGAGAAGGAAGCTGGCTACTAAATTACAGCTAGTTATAGCACGTAAAATATGCATTTCACTCTCTTACACGTGGGGCCAAATAGTTATTGTAATAGCTACATTATTGTATGAACTATTTTTTTGAAGGCTATAAATTAAATGGACAAGTGTTATAGCCACTAGTCGGCTATACTATTGTACTTGCTCTAAGGATAGCTATTTGATGCTTACATGCACACACAGAAAAGGACTATCATTTATAGAGACTGCATCGCTTTGCGTTATAGACTAGTGCTTAGAGTAAGTATTTAGGGCATCTCCAATGGTCTGAGTCAGCTAGCTATATGCATGTACACATCAGCATATATCCTATGTGGAGGAAAGAGAGTATGCAAAAAAAATCGAGCCAGCTCTTCCTTAAGCACTAGTCTATAACGCCAAACGAGGCAACCTCTATAAATTCTGTGTGTGCATGTAAGCATCAAATAGCTATCCTTATAGATAGTTCTTTAGAAGGCTAGCTTTAGTGTGTACTATATAGATGATGTGGAAGTCTTATAGTTAGTTGCTACCTATAACCATTGGAGATGCCCTAAGAGACTGTTAGTAGGCTGTATGCTGAGGTGGAGGAGAGAGAGGAGGAGAGAGAAGAGAAGTGGGCTGTAAGTTTACAGCCAGCTGAAGCACAAGAACCAAGAAACTTTGTGAGAGAAAGGGGTGGGTCATACAGCCTTCAGCTGGCTGTAAACTACTATATGAATGGGCTGATAAGTGAGTTGTAAGTGTTCATACAGCCAGCTAAAGGCTGTATTATTAGTCTTGCTCTTAAGGAAGAACTAGCTCGGTTTTTTTTTCATACTCTCTTTCCTCCACATAGGATATATGCTGATGTGTATATACATATAGCTAGCTGACTCAGACCATTGGAGATGCCCTAAAGAAAACATTGGTTGCACTTGAAGGTCTGACTTCTTACTTGTCGTCTACTCCATTTCTTCTTTTTTTTTTGTCTGTAGATCTAGATAAAACAACGTCTAAACCATCGTTTGATATACTTTTTGAAACGAACCATTGATTGGTATACCATAAGTGTGGCAGTTTTACATTGGCATACATATGGTAAATTAAAAATTATAACAAAACATTGAAAATATGTGACTTTGGAAAATTTTGTACGGATGAATCCGAGCCCTGCTCAAATTTTAGGAAAGAACGGTGGAAAAAGAGAGAGTTTCATGAGCGCACAGCAGTACAGCACACCTTAAACGTCACTCCTTTCCTTTGTCCCCCCACCTCCCAATATTCTCACGCATCCTTCTACTGACTGATCATTATTAGACATCCACTTAGCACTTATGTAACTACTATCTAGTGGCCCAGTAGACGCTGGTGCGGTTTTAACTGTAGTTAATAAAACACTCGAATTCTACCAGTTGCTCTCGTGATAAGAGCAGCGAGCGCTCGCTCACACCGTCACACGCCGGGCACCCGCTCGCTGCGGTCTCCAAATTCTAGAGGCGTTGTTTTTTTTTTCTCTACAGCTAATGGATTTTAGTTACATTGATGATTTTTGTTTATATTTTTTGAAAATGGTACATATATTTTTGTGTTAGAGAAGTCATTTTAAAAAAGGCTTCGAGAAACTGTTTGAATAAATTGACCTGTTTATTTTGCCTCATAAAGAAACAAAAAAAATTAGAAAACTAGGCTCCGCTCTAAACGGTTTTAGTTTTAGCTTTTTTGGCTTTTAATTTATTTAAGTTAGAAGTCATTTCTAACGTATCAACTTCTAATTTCAGTTTATTTTAGCTTTTTTGTTTTTTGTTTTTTTCTTTTATTTTTTCCTTTAGTTATTTACATTATTTATAACGATATAACATTTTAAAAATTTTAATTTTTAATTGAACGGTTAAAAAAATTAATCACCGCTATAATATAATTTAAAGACAAAGCTACAAGACAGAAGATTAAGTTCTTTGCAGCTTGCCCAGGCCAAAAGCAGACCGACCCTCTCGCGCCAACGCAAACTCGCGTCAAATCCGAACGGAAAACATGCCCCACGCCTGTACAAGATACGCCGCGATCGCTTGCTTGCCAAGCAAGGCGCGCGCTCCAAAGCGGCAGATCCCGCGTTAGGAGGAGCCGGGTTAGCGAGACTCTAATCTCGGCCATGGCTTTTTCCGATTCCTGATCAAAGCGGCAAACCGTCATCATACCTCGTTTCCGATTCCTGTACTTTAACCCCCGCGAAGCCGCCGAGTTCGTCGGCGGAGTAGCCGGACCAGGCCGAGTCGCACGAGGGTCGAGCCCGTGGCGGCCGGCCTGGAAGCGAGAAATCCATCGGCGCGTTCTGCGCGTCCAATTTCACCGTGGAATCGGCTCGTTTAGGTCCTACACGCCCGTCTGGGCCGCCAAAATTTGGGGAATTCTCGGGCTCCGCTGCGTGCTCGGCGAGGGAAAATGGGCCGACGCGTCGCGGCCATGTGGTGGGTGGCCTGCTTCTTTCGGCCTCATGGAAGCTCCCGTCCAGTACGCTGTACGCCCAACAGCGGAGGTTTCGCAGGGGCGTGAAATCGGCCTGCCTCCCGAGCCAGGGCGTCTGCCTCCGTGTGACTAGCGGTGAAAACATATCTGATACGATTAAATAGTTTCAAATACAAATATAAATTTATATTTTTAAAATAAATATAGATACAAATTCGAATATTTTCAAATATGAATATTCTCGAATACGAATACAGATATTTTCGAATACGGATTTTCTCGGATACGGATAAAACGGATTCCTAGCGGGTTTGCCGATTTTTCATCGATTTTTGACCGTTATCGGTTTTAAACCGCCTACATTCAAATTTTGAATCACAAAATTTGTACGGATTTTTCATGGGTTCTATAAACGGATCGAATACGAATTGAATAGTCTCGAATACGAATACGGATATGAATATTCTCGAATACGAATATTTTCAAATACGGATACGAATATTCTCGAATACGAATACGAACATTTTCGAATACGAATTTTGCTTACCACATTTGTATTTTCTCAGATACGAATATTGGATAAAACGAATTATCCGTTACCGTTATCCACCCCTACGATGTAACCGAGAGGGGAGGCCGAAGCAACAGATCGCCATGTCCATAGCCCACTGGTGCAGTCGCTCCATCTCCATGCTCCTGTGGCAGGGAACATTGACCAGAGATTTCTGCCCGGCCACCCGATACGGCCAGGGTAAGGAACGTTGCGGCGGAATCTTGCCGACGGAAGGCGCATCTGCGCACAAGCTCCAACAGATGTATCGTCATGGAACTCGGGTGATTGGAAGGCCTGCAACGAAGGTGCGTTGTCGGTCACTCGGTCACACAGACACGAGCATTCCTATCGTATGCGCAAGGACACTTTTTGTTGTCTTTTGCAAAACGCGGACGCATGCTGTGCAATCCAGGTTGTCTACCCGTCAAAACAAAAGTTTCAGATTGTCCATCTATCACAATAGCCCGTATTATCAAAACGCAAAACGCGGACGCATGCATGCGCTGGTTGTAACCTTGTAAAATGGACCGAGACGCCGAACCAGCAGGGTCCTCTCGCTAAAATTTTAGCCAGGATGTGTGATCTTGCGTAGACCACTGAACCATGAACTATTATACCGTTAAATAGAGGGGTCAATTATATTCAGATTATTTTTTTTATCCAGTCTGTATTTGGACTATTCGATTCGTATTCGATACATTAAAACTCAAACAATATCAATCATATCTTTATTACCCATTTTATCCAATATTTATATCTGGACTATTTGATTCGTATTTGATCAATGACACCTCTACTACTAAACAGTATAGACCATATTCGCTTTGGCTTCTAAAAATCGCTTTTCTACAATAAATGGATCTTTTTATAGTACCTAACTTTCAAACGGAGTGTCTTTTTAAAGCGATGTCTATTAGTCGATTGTAGTATACACTATAGTGACTTCATTTATATCGGCCAAAATCGCACGCGAATGTCTCTCTACAAGTTGTTACTATTTATAAGCCAAAACTAAAAATCATCAACAAAAACCAATATAAACGCCCCCCCTAAAGAGCATTGCTTTAGGGCTTATTCAGGTCGGCTTGGGTTTCTGGCTTTGACTGCCAGAAGCCTGAAGCTGACAGCTGCGAGGTGCTACGCTTGTGCAGCCGCATAAGCATGAGAGAGAAGGGCAATGGTAGTAGCACAAGTAGAGGAGGTGGCAGCGGTGGCTGAAGAGGAAAGAGAGAAGCAGCAACGGGAGAAAAGAAAAGCGAGGGGAGGAAAGAAAAAGAAAGAAAGGAGAGGAAAAGAAAAGAAAGGAAATAAAAAGGAAAAGATGAATGAGAGAGAAAAGGAAGGGGAAGAAAAAAATTAGAGAAAGGGAAATATAGAAGAATTGGATTTTTTTTATTTTCCGTGGAGATGTATTTTTTCCAAATCAGTTCAGCAAATAGCCATTAGCTCCAGCTGATTTGAATACATTGGCTTCTAAAAGCCTCTTTTTTTTAGCTACTACTAATTTTTCAGCCGAAAGCCATCAGCTCCATCCGATTTGAACATCTCCTATTCGTATTAACTTCTAAAAGCCGTTTTTTTTTACAGTAAATAGCTTTCAAATGAAATGTCTTTTCAAGTTAGGGTCTATTAGTCAATTGAAGTAGACACTGTAGTGATTTCATTTATATAAGTCAAAATTGCACACAAGTACCTCTCTCTGTACTATTTCTCTAAAACTATTAATATTTATTAGTCAAAACTAAAATCTTTCAGCAAACGATAATATGGACGGACCGAGAGAAAGCCTCCAACAACAAAAAGCGCTTAAATGGAGCGGAGAATGCATCAATGCCATTCGAAGACAACGTAAAGTGCTCTGATGGACAACACATACCACTCAGAGCTCACATGCCATGCACAGTTAACGGGATACATGAGAGGACGGTCAGTCCTATAAAGTGGCCGGGGGAGTTTCGAGTCAAGAAAATTTCGATGCAGCTTTAGAAGGCGGGCATTTCGCATCATCTGAGAGATCGCAGATCGGGGGACGGAGATGCAGCCACCGAAGGCTTCAATAGACCAGCCAAAGGAAGAGAGCTAAAGGAGCTCATGCATGCTTGGCCGCTCCCTTTTCCTCGTGGAAAGAATGGATGGACTCGCTTATGAACAAAATTTCCCTTTGCCCGTGACGAAGATTCTGTATTGATCATGTAGCGCTACGAGGCCAGGCACTGCATAATCATTTAGGACTAGAACCCTCTACTGTCTGTTCAGAGTTCAGACAATACCTTCTTTCTCATGTGCGTTCTTGAGAGAGAATTTGGGTTTCTATTTCAAGGTCAATTTTCGCTGGCAAATATATGTGTCCTCTGAGCTGGACAAGAAAGATATGTATCGGCTAGGTCATTTATGTGAGAAAACAACAGCGACGACCAATAATTCACGCTGGTTTGGTCATTAGCACCTTTAACATGCCATCAGAAAGCCAAGAGCCCCATCAAGAGGTCCAGGTCTCGCATTTAATCTCGTGGACACAACCAGAAAAGTTTGCCCCAACTTGTGATCCGGTTGGTGCCACTTTTTAGTCAACCAAGTAGTGCTATCCTTTAGCTGCAGGCTTTCTTGAAAGGAAAACAGAAGGGACCTTCCAGGCTTCCACTGTGGAGACTGGAGGAGAGGTGGAGCTAGCCGTCAATGGCCACGATGAACGAACTCAACAATGCATGTGATCTTAGCTGCATCTTTACTGTGTAACTGTACTAAAGGTAAATAGTTGGAGGCTCTCTCTCAATAGTCTCGTTGAGGTCCCGTGCACTGCGCTGTCTGCTCCTCTATCAACCATGAATTTTTGTTTTACAAAGATTTATATTTATTTACTGGTTATAAAATGGTTATGTTCTTTTAGTCTGCGGTTTATGACTTTAAACTGTTGTTGATGGTTTTTATCTGTATTTTTCAAGATGGCATCGAATGACATAGACACCAATACGAATGGTGTATACGATTTTAAGTTCGGGAAGCTGTTTAAAGAATTCGTTTCAAGAAGCCATCACAGTTGTTTCGACTTTCAGAGAAACAATAATAATGGTTGGCTGGAAAGCTCCGGGAATCCGGTTGAATCAGTCGGTTTTAGCATGCCGTTTAACTTCAGAAAATCTTACGTGGGAATTGAAACCTCGAATGTGGGTCATGAGGTGCTTGCCGTGACTTGGATGAGCGGGGAGGTAGATGAATGGGGAAATAGCAGAATACGTGGTTTTTTGGGTTGATGGTTTATATCTTATAGCTTAACTATTTAAATTCTGTTTATTCACGAAAAGTTAGTATGCACAGAAAATAGTCGTATATGATTTTGATCGATGCAGCTGAACTCAGTATACTTTTTACTATAATTTTTCTATTGATCCCGTTTTGAAAAAACATACCGTTTAAAAGCTAGTTACTGTAAACAGTACAAGTATAAATCGACCGAAAATCGAAAAGAACTCAGTCATAAAAGGTGTTTAATGGGTGATTGCACAAGAGGATGACACGGAAAATGAAGAAAATATGAATTGAAAGATGTTTGAGGTAAATGCGTAATAAGCACTGAATAGTTTGCAAAACCCTCCACTGCTTTAAGTGGAAGCATAATTAAGGCATGTACAATGGTAAACAACTGTTATATATAATATTCTCCATGTTATCTATAGACAGCAGTAAAGATAGCTCATATAATTAGTTGTCTTTTTGTATGTCTCTATAAACAGTTTCTCTATGACACAATGTGTCTTGTTTATCGTGTTACAATTAACTACTGCATTGGAGATGGCCTAATTCTCTATGCTCTCTCTCTCTCATCCACATTAACTCATGTCCTACGTGGTAAAGTTTATAAATAGTTGATATCACATCATTGTACATGTCCTTAGAAAGGCATACAGGAAGAACAATGTCATGCCTTTCGGCACCTCAGGGCCATTGGGCCTCATCTTTTTAGTTTCTACAATCTACATTTTGGTTTTTCTACAGTAATTAGCTTTCAAACGGAATGTCTTTTCAAAACGGGGTTTACAAGTTGATTATAGACCACACTGTATCAACTTCATTCATATCGGCCAAAATGGCATGTAAATTTTTGTTACTTTGTACTTTTTTTCCTGAATAGCCTAAAAGCTATAAAACACAATCAAAACCCAAATGTCAAAGTAAAAAAGAATAGACCCATCGCCCATCGATGAGGCGTAAACAACCCACAAGCAAGAAGCTTTGCTTTGTATTTCTTATGAGATATTTTAAAGGTTTCAATTCCAAGCGTCGGTCTCCGATCAGGCGGCCCATGAAGTCGTGCCTACAATGCCGTTTGTGAAAAAAGGCAGAGGATATGCTTTTGTTTTAAGCTAATTCGCTACATTAGTCAATTTAAGTGATGCTTCTTCCTACATATAAATATACTAATGAAAATATACTAATTGTTAACTCTTCCAACTATAATTTCAAATATACCTGTTTTGCCATGCTTTCCTTGAGAAAGAGACACTAGGCAAAATCTACACCAACACTGTCAACTTCTTTGAATTCAATAAGATCAATCAACAAGAGCACCTATCGACAACTATGACAAAAATCGATTTTTAAATAATATATTTTTTATTAATATTATATAAATATATCATCGCTAAACAAAATTGCATAAATAACCTTCTGTCACTATTTCAAATAGCGATCTGCTATCAAACGAATGAATGATAGAGTGCCACGCTGGCGCCACAACATTTGTTACCATTTCAATTGGTGATAGAGAGACGAATCGTCAATTGAATATGTGACAAAAGCCCCCGCAGCTTTCAATTGTCATTTCAAATGGCGACAGAAACCCCAGAAAATCGGTCGAAATTTATTTTAATTTGGTTTAAAAAATAAAAAGGGGGAGGGGAGGATAAGAGAGGAGAACAAGAGGAGAATGAGTGTATTTTTGCATCCCATAGATGAGTTTTTTTTTGTTTCTTTATGAATTTAATTTTGTAACTGTGGCAGGTTAGCAAATAAAATGATTAGATGTATAGTGGTATTGGTTAGTGGGTAGATGTGTAAATAGTACAGTTATAGATATGTAATTCTTTAGAGTAATAGGTCTAATAGTGTAGAGGAATGTATCAATATACCCTCACCTTTTGTAATGATCAAGGGGTAGGATGGAAATTTCTCATCCTACCTTATTCATGTATATAAACCTCCAAGAAAGATATGAAAAAGGGGATACACTCATGTCATACACAAGCACTCTCTCCTGTCGTTGGCTCTCTCTAGCTAGTCCTCTTCTTTACTGTTTGGTCCATAGCCATAACAGTTGGCACCATCCGTGGGGACACGCAAGAAGTTGCGCAAGAAAAGGCGCTAGAAAGTGATGGTAACCAAGCGAAAGAGATGTGCGGCGGTAGCGACCGCTGAGCCTAGCACACAGCGTCGGTGGTACCCCATGGCAATGACCACGCCATGCTGGTATGACCGTCGACCACAATGCCCACACTGGCACGACCGTCGACCACGACACCTGCGCCGTCATCTCGCCAGCAGGGAGTCAGCCTCCGAACAACATCGACGAATGTCGAGTCCCTCTGGCGGGGATTTCGCACGGAGCACGCGTGCTCCAAAGCCTTCACCCCATCACCGACTATGTCGACACCCATGACCATGCCCAGTCGTGACCTCGGCGACATCTCCAACCGCGCCATGATCAAGTCTTTGCCGACAGACATGACCACCCCGTTGTCGACATTTAGGGATGGAGCATCTGCCTCCGACTTCTCTGCCGAAGACTTCACACGGTCTTCGCCGAGGTCTTCGCACGATATCCGTATGGAGACTGCGCACGACCTTCACGGGACTTCACACCAATTACACCGAACTTCGTGTGGATGTCATCTCAATGGACTTCACACCGACTCTACCGAGCTCCACGTGGATGCTGTCTCTGATGGACTTTGCACCGACTTTGCCAAGCCCCGCATGGATGCCATCTCTGACGGACTTCGCACGGCCTTCACTGAGCTCCACACAGTCTTCACTGGACTTCGCACAATCTCCACTGGATTGCACATGGGTATCACCTTCGCCGAACTTCGTCTGACCTCCGCTGGCCCCCGCAGGACTTCGTCTGGTCTTCCACGGACTTCGCACGATCTCTGCCTGACACCGCGTGGACGTCGCCACTGCTAGATCATGTGTGGCCTTTGTGGGTCTCCTCTGTACCTCGTGCCGCCTCCGCCAAGCTCCGCACTGTCTTCGCAGGACTTCGCACGATCTCTGCTGGACTCCGCATGGACGTCGCCTCCGCCAAACTTCGTCTGACCTCCGTTGGCCCCGCAGGACTTCGCCCGGTCTTCCACAGACTTCACATGGTATCTGCCTAACGCGCGAACATCACCACGCTAGACCGGTGTGGCCTCTGTGGGTCTCTGTTGTACCTCGTGTTGCCTCCACCAGGCCTCGCGTTACCTTCGTCGGCCTTCGTGCCCTCCGGCCTCCGTCGGACCCCGAATGGCCTCCACTGACCTTCGCGCCCTCCGGCCTCCGTTGGCCTCAGCTCCGCACCTCCACACCTCTGGGTGAGCGACTTACGGTCGTTACATCGTCTGCCCACACTGCGGTCGTGGCTTCGTCCGACCTCTGACCTCCTCATGGTCATAACTTCACCCGACCTCTACGGAGCCATAATTTTGTGAAAAATCGCATGGCGGCCTCACGCCCCGACGTACTCTATGGAGTATAAAGCGTCGGGAACTCAGCCATCCCGGGCAACTCTATGGAGTATAAAAAATTGCAAGGCAGCCTCACGCCCCGGCATATTCTGCGGAGTGTAAAGCGCTGGGAACTCAATCGTTCTGGTCAACTCTATGGAGTATAAAAAATCGCACAATGGCCTCGTGCCCCAGTGTACTCTACAGAGTATAAAGTGCCGGGAACTCAGCCGTCCCAGGCAACTCTACAGAGTATAAAAAAATCGCACAGCGGCCTCGCACCCCAGTGTACTCTGTGGAGTATAAAGCGTCGGGAACTCAATCGTCTCAAGCAACCCTACGGAGTATAAAAATCGCACGGCGGCCTCGCTCCCCAGTGAACTCTGTGGAGTATTAAGAGCCAGGAACTCAGCCGTCACAGGTAACTCTATGGAGTATAAAAGACCACACGGAGTCCATGGCTTCTGCATGAACTCTACAGAGTATAGATGGTAACACGGGACAACTTGCGCAGTCGCGCGTGCATCATAGGCTTCGCCCATCCCACCAGGGAGTCCCTGCCATGCGTCTCACTAGGGAGTCTGTTGTGCTCTTTTGTTCGACCGCCTCATAGTCGAGACTTCGTTCGACCACTATGTGGTCGATGATGCCTCGTCGGACCACCTCATGGTCGTTGACGTTATGTCCGACCTCCCAAATAAATTGGATCGACTACACAAATTGAGCCTAAAGGCCTCAAATCCACTAGAGTTGATCTTTCTCCACTCCAGAGATGGTGAGTACCACACCACTCACAAATGGTGTTGGGATTCTTCACAATCTTTTTTTGAAGAGATTACCGCACAACTTCTCTAACCCGTCTAGGTGTCGACAACCACCAAGAGTAATGAACCAAAGTGCTTGCTTGAATATTATCAAGTGCACAAAGATGAACTTATGATGTAATGCATTTGAATGCTTTCAACTACATTAAAATATGAAATATGAGCAAAGAGTAGTAGAGAGTGTACAAGGAGCTCAAGGATATTCAATGAAGTCAAGAAGAGAGCCCTAGTTGTTGGTGGAAAGGTATTTATAGCCTCCATCTACCAGGATGACCGTTGGGGTCAAAATCCCAAAAAATAGGATTTGCGATACTACCGCCATGTAGTGGCTGGTACTATCGCACCTATTGTTCAACGTCTATTTGTGGTTCATTAAATGTATAAAAACAAGCTGTTACTTCAAATATCGATAGTACTGTCCTCAAAGGGTCTAATAGTATCGATCATGCGGTAGTACCGCGCCCCAGCTACGGTAGTTCTGATTTTTAGAGGAGAGGAAATGTTTCAAAACATACCTCTCTAAAAATTAGCTACCACCATAGAAATTTCAGCACTACCGATCTTCGGTAGTACCATCAATTATGTGGTCATACCGCTCTATGGTACTACCGCACAACACATGCGTTACTACCAATTCAAGGAATGCCAAAAGAATACCTCTCTAAAAATTAGCTGCCGGCATGTATCAGCCAGTAGTACCGATTAGCGGTATTATCATTCAAGGTGTGCGATCATACCGATTTTTCAAAGGAGTTTCAGAGAAGGTCCCAAATGAAATTGAAATGCATGCATGAACATTTAATTGATTAAAATGACACAAGTTAAGCTTCAAGTTAGTAGCCATAACATCTCTTTATAATACGACACTATTCTACAATTCTAGTTTTTTTCATCTAGACTCTGAGATCAATACAAGACTATAAAAAGATCCTTAGACTACAATTTACCTTTGTCTTGAGTTTTATCTTGATCTACTTCAACCTGTGATCATTTTTGCATGCCTTTTCTATGACATCATGAAATTTTAGGATTAAACCTTTTAATCATCTCAATAAACAAGTTAGTCCCTTTAATCATTGTTATCATTAATTACCAAAATTATTTTTAGGGGCCTAGATGCTATCAGTCTACCTCTTTTTGATAATTGATGACAACCTAGACAATATGAATGAATGTAAAGTTTGAATATACATCAAGTTTGAGAACAAGTTGTATACTCTTGTTTGGACTTTTAATTTAGCAATTAATCTTTGAGATGAGCTCAAAGGAGATAAAGAATTAGTTGCTTTCAAAGTCAATCAACAAATAAACAAAGCCCCCCTAAACATGTGCAATGGGTTTATGAAGTGGTTTTCATGCATATGTGTAGATTTTTAGAAAATTTTGACGAAGTTTCCTTTATTTATTGAATTTGTGGAAGCATGGTAATATGATAAACTTGGAATATTTGAACAATGTGAATCATAAGACGAACGATCATAGGATAAACATGATGCTAGCGTAAACATGAGTGGTAACAAAGATAACATTGCAGTATAGCTCCATAACATTTAAGTTACAAGTCCATCTAATGCCTAAATAAATATTAGGCTCTACAACTCAGTTGGTGTGCGCTATAGTATACTTTCATGTTAGTGTTTAAAATTTGGCTTCAACACTCACGCTCACCGAATAAATAGATACACACATGTGTATTTGTTTTTAAGGAAACATGTCTATACCCTATAAGACTTTAGTGTCTTCACAAAATTTTGAAGTATACGTTAGGAAGTATGCACATCGTATGTACACTTATTGTGAAACGTTCGCGTCTACCGCGGTTCTTCCAGCCGTCTCTGCCGCTGCTGCCACTGAAACCATTAAAAGAAGAAAGGAAAAGAGAGGGTAGAGAATCAGACCCTCCCAACGGTCACTCCCGTCATTGCCAGATAGCCTCGCGAAAGGTCCCCTCCCCCAAGCCGAGCGGCGGAGAGGAGGAAGACGAAGAAGAATAGGAAGGAAACAACCACCGAATCATCGCCATCAATAACTCCTCAACCCCTCCCTCCCCTCGAAAGCACCACCGGATCCGACCCCTCCTCGAACCCCTCTCCCCTTCCCTTTCTCCCCTCCTCGCGAAACTGCCGCTTTCTTTTTGCTCGCGTGCGCGCTCCCTCCCCCGGGCCATGCCCCTGCCGCCGCAGCCGGCGTCGCCATGTTGCGTAGCGGCGTGGAGGTGATCGTCAGCAGGGGGTGCTCCAGGCTCCACCTCCCCGGGATGCAGCCCTCCTCCGCCTCGCGCGGCGGGGTGTGGGCCGCCGGCGCTGCTCGGCGACCGCCCGACGGCCCCTTCGCCGGTCTGGTCATCTGCGTCACCGGGCTGTCTAAAGGTGCTTGCTTAGCTTCTTGATTTTGCCAAGAAAGACTGAAAGAAAGAACATTGCGTATTGAGGGTTTATGCGTTCTTGGTGGGTGGGGATTTGTTTTGCAGAGGCGAGGACTCAGGTGAAGGAGGCGACCGAGAGGCTGGAAGGCGAGTACAGCGGGAGCTTGCACCCCAAGTGCACTCATCTTGTGGTGCAGATATCCTTGCGCGCCATGGGCCGTCATGTGCTATCGCTTTTCTTGGTCCGTCGTTATATTTGTTTCTCAATTTCAGGATAGCATGCTTCCTTAACACACATCACAGCTTCGCCGGCCGCAAGTTTGAGCACGCGCTGAAGCATGGTCCCAGGAATGGGCTCTTTGTTGTAACACTGGGTTGGTTTGTCGATTGCGTTCGAATGAACAGTAAGACAAATTCCATCATTAGTTCTCCCTCTTCTATTTTTGCTAAATCACTAGGGTACTCTTTAATTTATGGTGTTTCTACTACAGTGAGGTTGGACGAATCCTTGTATAGTATCAAGAACATTGGGGAGAACGGTCTGCCACTTGGGGAGTTCAACCGGCTTGTTGGTGTTCCTGTTAGTGAGAAGTCGTGCCTTCCGCCGATGATATTTCAAGACAAAGCATGTTCAGACACAACCCAGAAGCATCAGGTTCAGGTTCCTGGAAAAGAACCTGATCATGATGTGTTTGTTTTTACGAATGACACCATCTACATGGACCCTGGGATATCTGGTGAGATGAGGAAGAAGGTATGGTCCATCTCAATTGCCGCTTCCTTTCATGATGGTTGACATTTTACCGGAATCCACCAAACCATAGCTTTCAGACAGCAAAACAAATTGCAAAAGAGAACTTTTTTTGTTGTTTCTCTCGATGGAATGCCGTATTACAGCACCATGTTGATTAAAGAATTTGTTTTTATATTAAGAGAAATGCAAATCAGCTCAAATGATTCAATGCATTACTGCAGATATCTGATGCTGCTACTAGAGAAGGTGCAAAATTCTTGGACCACTGGTTTATTGGTTGCCATGCCACATATGTTGTGTGTGAGGATGCTTCTGTCATGAGATATGTTGGTCATTCAGACAACATTGTAACTGTAAGTAATACTGCATTACTGCAATAATATCCTTTTGTTTGTTGCCTTGGTGCTAACTTACTCAGGACCATTGCTTTGTATTAACATTTTCTGCTTTCAATTTGTCAGCCACTTTGGATCTTGAAAACAGTAAAGGAAAAGAACATGCAGCGTCTTGTCCATTTGTCTTCAGACCTAGCTAGGCAGGTTGCCATGGTTCTTGAAAATGTCCAGACATCTCAAGAGGTATATTACTATGCTGTATACACTTATGGGACTTATCTGAATCAATTATTCTCATATCCAAAATTCTCCTTTCAAGAGATTGGGGGAAGTCTTCTTTACTTTTGGCAAAGCTAGGACTAGGATTTCTCATAGGTATCTACTTTTAGGTATTTCCCCTCGTCATTTTTTGTTGAAAGGAAACAAGAAAAACCACATTGATACCTGACCTGTTACATGGGCAACTCCTATCATCATAAAAGAGAACGTAAAAATTCCTAAAATGGAGTGCATAGTGTATTCAAGAATGAACAGCTACCCTCCTGCAATGTATTCAGTGAAGAAAAGACAAGATAATGCGGTCCATGTAGATGGGCATTAATGGATTTGCCGATTTCTTTTTTGCATGAACATTTTAATTTATGCATGATGAGCAACATTAAAATGTCTCCCAATTAATTTTTTGATTTCTTGAACAATTTATGTTCTAATAATTATTTTTGTTTGGATTCTTTATGTTCTATTTGCTGTTCGCTTATGTCTATAATAGGTTAATTTTCCACATTTGACCCATTATTGCTTAATTACAAATGTTGTGACATTATATATTCTGTTCTTTTAGAATAGAAAACTTGGAATTGTTCCTTCTGTAAACTCCAGCGGACTGCCATCAACCCGAGGGGAGATAGATGAGGCTCATCTAGAGAGGCAAAAATTCGTTGAGGTAGCAAAGAAAGATGTTCGAGAACGCCGTGTTCACCGTATGCAGGTAAGGGTTGATTTACCTATTGTAGTAAGGATTTTCTATTCATTTTTAAATGTAAGACCCAACAAATTCATTGCTGTGTTTATGTTTTCTTCCAGCATCACTGCATATATGTTCTTCCAAACAAATCTGGTTCCTGTATTACTTCGACATGATTCAATATTTGTGGAGCAGTCCCCTTGTGTTATTTAACTTATTAAGCCATGAAATTCATCTTGGTATGTGTATGGGCCTGGAGCTTGAACCCAATTACAACACATTTCGAATGTACTTTGTGCTTTAATCTGCTGTCACATATCTGATGGGTGTATAATAAAGCAATGACTTAACATTCCACGCCCAGCTTTTACGTGTATATCATTGTTTTAACTGGCAATTAATCTGCATGTGAGGATCTTCTCACCAGCTGGTGTTAGCACATCGGGCATTCACAGTTACCTAATTTGTTGTGACCGGAGTAACCATTAAGGGGATGTTGGTATACCACTGCTTGTTTAAAAAACCCTGCTTGCATGAGAATACATTTAGAAAAATTGTTGGAAACAAAGAATAAATGCTGTTCTCTTCAGGAAATGCACACCTGATGCAATGATCCTATGCAACACATTTGTATTATTCCATTTCAAGTAGTTAATGTTACTCTGTAATCCCAATTCTGCCACAGCTTCATATTGTAATGTAAAATAGCAACCTTTTCTATTCATCTTTGGCTCTTCCATATGAAAAGTTTTGATGAATTTCTACGTTATGGTTTTAAGCCAGTCATGTGAAGTACCAATCCATCCGATCACGCCTACCACACTTCTGGATTCAATCTGCTGGACAATATCTGAGCCAACTTCATCCGCATGTATTTACATGGATTCTTCATGGTCTGACGATGCCAATGAGCAGCAAAGCACCACTTATTTTGATGCAAATGTGGATGGGAAGGATCCAGACCAATCGGCTGATAATTTGTCTCGCCAGCTAAGAGAAAGGTAATCAATTCTTGGAATTGATCAAACCACTTTCAAACCGCTTTTCTAATAGTCTCATTTTGTTCTTTCAGTGAGAGAAGTGAAGTGATTTTGAAGAATCACTTCCTTACCATACTCTTCCCTATTGATCGTTTCGGCGAGCTTGGACCTTCCTCAAGGACATTCTTCAGCAATGGTGGCTTTACACGGATACAAGTGCTGGATCACATCTACAACTTCTACCAGGTACACAAATGATAATTTTCCTTTTGTCGTAGTTTGTTGATTTCGGAAGTATCCCGCACCCAACTATTGGTTTCACAATGGTTCAAAGTTAGTGTGTAGTTTGTGGTTTAACACATACAATTCTCTCTTAATGTCAGAGGCAGTAAAAGAGTTCTTCTTTGTGCAGGAGAACATGTCAGCCGACGAGATAGATGTAGCCCTGCATACAGATTCACGGCATGCTGATCGACTTCGTTCACTGTATGCAAATGCTGAATCTGCAGAAAGAGGTTTTGTAGCATTCAAACGAATTGATTTTTTGGGAAGCCGAAGGAGTTTTGAGGCACTAAAGCGCCTTAACAGAGAGAATAATAGCAATGTATATGAGCTTGTGATTAGGGCATGAACGCACCATACTCGGTGCCGTTTAATCAGATTTGTTTGTTGCTTACAGGTTGAGAATGGTGTACCATGTGTGGAGAATAAACTGTAGAAAACAATATACAGCTTAATGAAAAGGATTCTGTTGGATCGTTCAGTCGCAAACTCGCAACATTATATACTTCTACGCAGATGCAGTCATGAAGCCTTTTTCAATTTTTTTTGTAGAAGGCTGTGCCCCCTAGCCCACTCAGTGGTTCACTATGCCGCATATTATGATTCCTGTGGTAGGGCTTTATGCCTTTATCCTTGAACGGTTAAACCTCGCTAGGTAATACCTGTAAAACCGTTGTTTACTGCAAATTTATCTTCTTGGAGATTTTGGAATGAATAAAGATGGCAATTTTAATTCAGAGGAATGGCTAGAAATCTATAATGTCTACTGACATTCATGTAGTGTGATCAGGGAAAGTAAACATAGGACGATTGTTTCAGTCTGAAATCTGAAGGTTTGCACAACGACTAGAATGTTACGATCTCCTTTTATTTCAAACGGTCCGTTTTGAAGGTTACATCCGAAACGTTGCTCGCATTGCAAGAAATGCAACTTTTCCATTTATTATTATATCCGACTTGGACTCGAATGGCTAAACACATCAAGAGCAGTACATATATGTGAGATCAACTCATCTCTTATTATACGTACACACAGCATTGCCGCTGCGTTGCAATTTGGGTTTAACATTTGACGCATATAAAAACTCCTGAAGTCGATCCATGATGAGATCTTAACACAGTAACGCCTTTCTCCGCGCATGCAGCATGTTCGTCAGCAGTTCTTGACCACCGAACTAGGCAAAATTTATTCCTTGTGCTAAAGGTAGCTCGCTTCCATAGTTGATTGTACTGCAAACATTTGAATCAAGCATTAGTTAATGAAAATTGCAGAACAAATATATAACAAAAATATCTACACAAAGTATTTTCTCAGTGATAAATTAATTTACTCGCGTAGTTCTTCTGTTGGCAGTCACTGCTCTACTGATGCTAAGGCCGTACTCCCTTGGCCTTTCTAGTAAGATGTGCAGCAGTTACCAAAGTGCACAGCCTAAGTTCAAATCATTACTAAGGTCGGACCTCAAAACCATCAGACTGATTATCCTGTACTGTCCAGACTATCACCAGAAGTAATTATCCTGGTCGCAGATGTGATACTGCGAGTCTGCGACAACAGTTGGGGCCAAACTGTTGACATCTAAACAACCAAAAAGCAATGGTAACCAATCGGTTTTAGCCTGTTCCCGTTCTAACTAGGCAAAAAAGTCGCAACTCAGCATCAAAGTAATAAAAAGATGCTGGTGATAACCAGAGCCTGGTTATCGCGAAAATTTTTTCCCTGAATTTGATTTTACAGGCTTACACAGGCACCTAAGGAAGAAAACATTATTATTATGGTAGATGGTTCAGCTCTTATTCTTCTCCCTGGCTATAAAAGAACCTCTGAGCAATACTAGATTACTAGGAATTGAACAACCAAATAGGTATCACCAATTATTTGTTCCCTATGTTCATTATAATATACTGGAGTCTCAAGGTTACAATTTTATTTAGTCTGGAACCTAGTGACTAAGAGAAATTTCGATATTTGACACTGAATATGTGCGCCTCTTAACTTTTAACCCTCAATTTGCACGCCTTTAGAAATTTAACCCTGTCACTGCGAATTCTTTTGATTCAAAGGATTCTTCTCATTTTCTCTCCTTTTATATTTTGACACTTGTCACTGCGAAAATGAAGAGAATCCCTTGAATCAAAAGGATTCGCAGTGACAGGGTTAAATTTCCAAAGGCGTGCGAATTGAGGGTTAAAAGTTGAAAGGCGCACGTATTCAGTGTCAAATATCGAAATTTCTCGGTGACTAATGGTAACGAGCACTAGTACATTCATTAAAGGCTTGGTTGCGTTATTTTTTGCATATAATTGATCCAAGTTAATAAGCTGCAAATGACAACTTGGGACAATGCAAAAAGAAGCATAGATTAATATAAAAAGCTATTCATCTCTGTTGTACAGTGATCTACAGCTTGCATCATTTGAAATGCAAGCTTGTTAGAGCCCAGGCTCCGGAGCTGGTAGCTGTGGCCAACCGGAAGGTTTGGCCGGCAATTCCGATCTCCAGGCGCCGTGATGGCTACCCTGGCGCTCGGCAGGGGAAGTATGGAGGGAGAGTAGAGAACAGGGGAGTTTAGAGGTAAATCTTGACTTGTTTTTATTCATCTCAAGGACGGCTCATATATAGAGCTTCATCCTTCCAAACCGAATACAAAGTGAAATAGGAAACTCATCTCTAATTGGAACTCTTTCCTAATCTCTTATCTATAGCTACATTTAAACTAAAAGGGTATATATTAACCGACTTGGAAAGAAAGCAGTACCGGTCCTATGGCACGGCCGAATTCGGAACTGCTGCTGGCTGCTTGATCCTCCTTTGATACTTAATTCCCCACATAACATCTCAACATCTCTTCCGTCCCCGTGAAACAGCTCGTTCTCGAGCTGAAAAATCAGGAAAAGAAGCCTTGAAATATGGGACAGGTTCCCACGTTGCCTCTGCCTCAGATGTACCCAGGCATTGCACAAGCACATGCGTCTCATGCTGGCCCGGAGAACTTTAAGCGGTTTGGGAACAGCCTGGCCAGATTGGATTTCCGGCAATGCCGGCGGCTCCTCGGGCGGATCACCCAGGAATTTCTTGAGTTAGCCGGCATGGAAAACATCATGCAAGCGCGCGCCTTGAGGCAGGTCCAGTCAGTAAGCAACGGAGCCAATCTTCTTGAGAATGCGGTAGGGGCCATAATATTTCGGTGCCAACTTACCGGTCTTGCGACCTGGAAGTGACCCAGCTGGGCAGTGCAATAAACGAAGCCAGACCCAATCCCCAGGCTCAAAGGAGACGTCACGATGCCGGCCACCGTAATGAGGTTGGAGCAAACGTTCGCGAACACAACCCCCCCTCAAAATCCACCGAAAACACACTCGAGTTGCCAAAAACCAAACGAAATCGAGCTCTAAAGTCTAAACCGAGCGGATCGGGTCGAGCGGAGACGCGCCTGGTTGTTCGTAGGGTTGGTGGAGGCGACGGCGGGGCCCGAGCCGCCCCAGGCGCCGCAGGCGAAGGAGGCCGGGTTGCGCGGCGCGAGGCCGAGCTCGGCGAGGAACTGGTACGATATACCATTGGAAAGTATCCGACGGTATACCTCTCGTATCGTCCCTCCCATCTCTCTTTTTTCTCAAAGCGCCGTTGCTCTCCTCTCCTGCTTCGATACCACCCTCCCCGCCTTCTTCTCCAGCGCTGGCCACAGCTCCACGCGCCTCCTTCGTCGCCCCTGCCCCCTCCACCACCACCCGTAGTCGGCGCTGCCATTGTCGCTTTGCTGAGCAGCCCCCAACCCCTCCCCGCCATACCGCCCCGCCCAACCCAACTGCCATAGCCGTCATTGTTACTGCCCTCCAGCTCCACCCACCACTCTCCTACCCCACCCATCGCTCCGCCACCGCGTCCCCCCGACCTCCTTCTATACCCAGGAGAGGGTGAACTCGTAGCGGCAGAGAGGAGAGAGGAGCGGCAGACGGAAGCAAGAGGGAGGGAGCGGCGGTCGGGAGTGAGGAGCATTAGAGAGCAGCGGCGACAGCTCTCAGTGACGGTATACCATATAACGGTATACAGTTCGCTAGATTTTCTCTTTGTTTTTTGTTCACCCATGCCATGTGATCTATGGCGTTGCAATTTTGTGGTATTTTGACGCTAGCGTGCATGGAGTGATCAAAAAGGTTATTAAAGGAAATGACGTAGGTTTTGCTGGAAAGATACCTGTAAAAACGCCTGGAAAGAAGAAGATGGGACATTTCATTTAGAGTTGCAAAAGAATTGGGCTACTTAGGACAAATTTTGATGTTAATGCGTAATAAGTTCGGAAGTGAAATATGGATAAAAGTATAAGACGAAGGAAATAATACAGAAGGAATAAAAATACGACACATTACAATAGATAAATTGTAATATCTCGGCCCAGCCCAACCCGGCCCATGCCGTGCCCCATAAAAGAGATAGACAGGTGGGGGGGGGAGGCAAAAATCGATTTGCTCTCCCCATCCCTGTGCTCACCTGCAGCTGCTGCTCCCCTCGCGCGCTACTGTCGCCGCTTCTAGCCGCCGTCGCCGCCGCTCGTCAGCCCCGTCGCCGCCGCCGCTCGTGCACGCGCCGCGCGCCTTGTCTTCGCCCAGCGCCGTTGCCGCCGCTCGCGCGTCGTCGCCGCTGTGCCGTCGCTGCCCCCAACTCGCCGCCGCCAAGTGCCGCCCTCTAGTCGCCGCCGTCGCCACTCCCCTGCTCCGCCGGCTGCGCGCCGCGCAAGGGAGCAAGGGGGAGGGTTGGGCCTCGGCGGGGGACAGATGGAGGGGGGCCGCGCCGGCCGACTGGAGTAGGGGGGAGTGGGAGAGAGGCCGACGGAGAGGAGCGCTGACCGGTGAGGGAGTGAGGAGGACTGCCGGCGAGTGAGGAAAAGAAAAAGGAGGCGTCGGCGTGGGAAGAAACAGAGAGAGGGAGGGCCGGCGTGAGAAGAAGAAAGGAAGAGGGAAGTGCTGCCGCCCGTGAAGAAAAAGAGGAAAGGAGAGCCGGCCGAAGGAAAGGAAAAAAGAGGAAGAAGGGAAAAGGAAAAGAGAGAGAAAAGGAAGAGAGGAATAGAAAGAAAGAAAGAGGAAAGAAAAGGGGGAAAACGTGTGACCCGCCGCCAGATCTGCCCGATCCGGCCAAGAAAAAGGAGGTAGTGTCCCGATCCGGTCATTCGGGACTTGGGTAACGCCTCGAAAACCCTCTCCCTGTTTATTTTATCGAGTCAGGCATAGGGTGATATGTCGATAATTAAATTTGATACATGTGATCATTTAATTGTCGTTATTAATATAACTGCCTGAATGACGAAATCGGTACTGCCACAATTGATCTGGTCGATCTGTGGCAGAAGGGGGAGAAGGAGAGTATAATTTGAGGTTAAACAGTATAACCGATTAAAATGAGATTGAGTGGGTAGAATTCGATCTACGAGTATAAATGATGAAATCGCTAAATGTTTGAATTGATTAAGCACCGGGGCAATGGGATGTTGCCTGGTGGGACAGGATTGGGTTATGTCGATTGGACGTTAGAGCGATGTTATTTACTCGTACATGAATGTATTGCATGAGTGATGAATTGAGATGATTAATGCTTGTTCAGGTGGCGGTTCGAGTCTGGTGCCGTCCACGCACCGTCCACCAGGTTAACAGGCAAGTGCATGGTAGAACAGTAAATTGTGGTGAATGTTTGGTATTCATGTTTCCATGCCATGAATTACAGTGTTATGAGATGATGTATATGAATTGTGCTAATCACAACTCGATGAGTACTGTTTCTGATTAGACATTCATATTTGAGGCATATTGCATCATGCAAAATGCATAAGAGCCAGGTCGGTGAGAAAGTCATGACTAGTCCGGAGTGCTCTTGAATAAGAGCAAGGTCGGTGAGAAAGTCATATGACTAGTCCGGAGTGCTCTGGAATAAGACCTACAGAGGTAGGCAAATGAGTGGTCCATCGACGGGTGGACGCTCCGCTTTACCGGTATAAGCTACAGTTACAGAGCATACAGATGCATTGCATGATATTGCATTGCATTACAGTGACAGAAAGTGATACAGTTACAGACAGTTGTGCATTACAGTTTACAGTTACAGTTGTGATTTACAGTTTACAGTTACAGTTGTGCATTATAGTTTACAATTACAGTTGTGATTTACAGTTTACAGTTACAGTTGTGATTTACAGTTACAGTTGTGATTTACAGTTTACAGATTACAGTTATGATTTACAGATTACAGATTACAGTTATGATTTACAGATTACAGTTATAGTTATGATTTACAATGTACAGTCACAGAATTGATTTACAGTTTATAGTTACAGAATTGAATTACAGTTTACAGACATAGAATTGGTTTACAGTATACAGTTACAGACTTAGCTTACAGTTTACAGTCAAAGAGTGGGATTACAACTTACAGTTCATGAAGTTGGTTGAAATTGCTAAAGTGATGTTACTGTTTTATCGTGTGCTTGCTGAGTCTCCGGACTCATCCTTGCTTTGTCGTTGTTTTTAGGTGAAGGGTGACGACATACATGGAATGGGACAGTACTTTTGGCACGGCACATGTGAAATAACAATTTAGACGTATGAAGTTAGTTGTTTTTGCAATCATCCTACTGTTAATTGTGGTTTGATAAATGTGGGTAATGATATAAAAAGAACAGAGAATGTGCTGCTAAAAGTTGGATTAGCAACACTTGTGAATTGGTAAGGGTGTGGTGGTAGCATCTTGGACCCTGTGGAGGGTCGGGGTGTTACAGTTGGTATCAGAGCGGGCGTTAGGTCCGTGGTGAAAAAAAAAACCTTAGGCCTAATGGTTAAATTAAAACTTGACACACATGGGTGCACCGTAGGATGGGATTGGGTCAAGCATTGCATTTTATTTTCGTTAGTCATGTTGATTTGCAATGCCTTGAGGTTGATGCTTGTGAGTTGATAGCAAGCATCTGAAGTTATTTGTGTGTCCTACGGGACCTTGCTGTGATTGTGTCGCGTACCGACGCATTAGAGACTGAGATCGTGGCCACGGGAGAGGCCTGGTTATGTGGCCATTTGTGACAGTGAAGTAGTGATGCTTTGTTTTAGTTTTGGGAAATTGGTTCCCTTTGGTTAGCAACTCGTTGAGTTGTATGGAAATACCTGATAGTGGGGAGCGCTCCAGGCAAGTCTGGTATTCGGGGGAATTTTGATTATATGAATGATTGGAGTGACTTGCTTGTTGAGATCAATGTTTTGGATAAGGCAATATCCAATAGTGGTTGAAATATTGGGTTAGGCGTATGTGGGATATGGTGGTTAAGGTAACAGGCTGATAAAGCATGGAATTCTGAATTGTGAGAACCCATGAGGGTAATTAACTTTAGTTATGTTTGTGGGAGTGAAGTTGATTTAAATCCAATAAGGATTTAGTCGTTACATGAGAAGTAGCGGCGTTAGGCAGATTCATTTCTGCTTAATAGTTAGATTTGAAATATTGATGAATCAGTCGGTGATTATGGTTGCCTAAACTGTTGAGCCACATTGAATGACTGGTATTATGATGGTCCCAATTGATTAACCCAATCGTGCAATCTAGGCATGCTAAGAAGTGTGCTAAAATCTGGGTGATTGATCATCCTTAAAGTTGAGCTGGTGGAGATTAGTTAGCGCCTTGGAATTAGGTGCTCATGGGATTATTTATTGATAGTGGCTCTTTTGATTAAAGAGCCTTGATCGCATCTTGTGGTATGCGTACTTGATAGCCGTTATGATTGTGTTATTTTGTACAGTAAGATGGCAGTGTTTGATGAATCATAGAGTAAATATAGAGGAAATAAAGTATCCGATGAGCCGTGGAAAGGTTCAAGATGGGATACTAAAAGTCAATGACTTATGTATTAGCGAATTGACATTTGCTAATCTGTGTAAGAAATACAAGAGGTACTTGCTTGTCATTGTTATGGGGAAAAGAATTTTAATTGAATTCTATGTTGGTATCTGGAAGAAATGCTCTATGTTTTGATGTGCATTAGCATTTGGAGTTCATGACTTTGAAGGTCATGTTAAGTTTCTAATAATGATGAATGCTTGGAGGTACGGTAAGAGATCCGTATGACTCACAGATTGATTTATGTGCATGTGTCGCGAGTGCTACATGACTTTCCTCACTTCTGCATATGAGATTTCCCGGACGAGTGGTCCGTGGCGTTCCCGAACGCGTAAGTTTCGGGTGTACCTAGGAACGAAGTCCTAGGCGTACTCATGAATGAGTCCTGAGCATTTCCCAAACACATAATTTTGGTTGTTTTGAATTGGGAGTTTAAAGTGAGCTCGGACGCGTCAATTAGGGTCATGTAAGATTTGGATTTTGTTGCATCTCCTTGTTCTTTGATGTTTTTTGTCTATTATTTATGGCTAATAGAAACGAGTTGATCTTATGCCATAATCCTGGTGAGAAATTAATTAGGGATAAAATCGGTCTTAAAGGTAAAACCGGTTGTCGATTGTGCTATCGCAACTAGTCGTGTCTATGGGAAATAATGGTGACTGATGTCACAGTTAAGCTGGTAAAACATGGGTAGCGATGAGAGTATGAGATTTTGGGTGAAAGAACTTCCCTGACCTATGTTTTGAGGTAATCATCACTAGGTGTTAATGTTTTAGATTGCTTGATTCCCATAACATAGAACGAGAATGATAATGTTATCGGAGTTATTGGAGGAATATTGGAAACCTTGGTTTACGAGCCTCATATTTGTTGATAGCTATTGGAGGCTAAAAGATTGAAAAAAAAATTGAAGTAGAGCTATTAGAGAGTTTAGTTATCAGATGTTAACTGAGATCTTGGATATAGCTTACCTCATTTTGTGGATATGAGGAATTGAGTACAGATGGTTGATTTTTTATGTTAACTGTGTTCGGTGATCATTGACTGAGGAAATAGAGAAATGAATCATTTCATGAGATGAAGTTGACCATTGATGGAGTTCATCGTGATGTAAATAGAGCATGAGTTGAAACCCTAGAGCATAAGGGTATTGGAGGAATCGAATACGTATTTTGATAGGACAGGTGAGGTTACCTGTCGACGGTATGTTATTGGTGTAGGGGGTTTGCTTGAGTACTTTGCGAGACACGTACTAAAGCATCCCAGATTCATGTGAATCTTGCTCCAGGATTGAGTTGGTTTTGTAACTCATAGGTTGATGTTGGAAGGATGAATTGTCGCATGGTATATGCGGCATAAAGTTGTTGGTCAGGATGAGAATTGATGTCCTGTTCAGTTTTCACTTTGAGTGGATTTATTGTGATGAAATGATTTCCTGTGGGGAAGTGAATTCCCAATTATTTTAGAAGAAAGGTTGTTATTGGTGGATGAAAAGATTGATCCTATGATTGGATTACCTTTATAAAAGACTTTGCTTTGTAAAAGCGAGTCGGGTTTATGAGTGTTATGTGCTATTTCTCGCATGAAAGAGAAGAGCTCTCTTTGTTGTGAACAAAAGTAGCGTTATCTCTTTTGTGCAACCAATGAGAGTGATTTTCCTGGAGGATTGATGATTTCCTCATGCCGAGACATGAGACGTTAAAGATTCCTAAGGTAGTGGTCGTGTTAGACCAGACGTAGGATGACGTGAGAATTGAGTCTACGTGCATGAGATAGTGAGATTGCGTGGTGTGCCCAAAACGATAGTTTTGGATAGAGATGCCGAGTTGTCTCCAAGTTTTGGGAGAGCTTGCAAAGCGCTTTGGGCACAAAACTTCAGTTTAGTATTACTTTCCACCCACAGACCGATGGGCAGTCTGAACACACCATTCAAACACTAGAGGACAGGTTGAGGTCCTGTGTTCTGTCGTGGAAAGGTAGCTGGGAGGATCAGTTGGCACTCGCGGAGTTTGCCTACAACAACAGCTACCACTCCAGTGTTCAGGCCGCGCCATCTGAGGTTCTGTATGGGCGGAAATGTAGATCGCCACTTTGTTGGGATGCCATAGGCAAAAAGGCAATTCTGGGTCCAGATGGGGTCCAACAGACAGTAGCACGAGTAGCGGAAATTAGACAGAATCTACTAGCTGCCCAGAGTAGGCAGAAGAGCTATGTAGATGTTAGAAGGCGAGACTTAGAGTTCGAAGTGGGGGATCATGTGCTTGTGAGAGTGTCTCCTACGAAAGGGATTATGAGATTTGGTATCAAAGGGAAACTTAGCCCGTGGTATATTGGGCCATTTCCGATTAAAGCATGAATTGGAAAGTCGGCATATCGTTTGGATCTTCTCGAGTCTATGCGAGGAGTGCATAATGTGTTTCATGTGTCTATGTTGAGAAAGTACTTAAGGGATCGGGAACATGAGATTGTTCTAGAACCATTACCCCTTAAGCAAGACCTCACCTTCGAGTCCCGTCCAGTTCGGATTCTGGAGGAATCGGAGAGAGTGTTGAGGCACAGAACGTTAAAGTATGTGAAAGTCCTTTGGTCGTATCAGACTGAGCGAGAAGCGATGTGGGAATTGGAATCTCGCATGCGCGAAAAGTACCCGGAGTTGTTCTCTACGGGTATGGGTTACAGTTGATTTCTATATGATTCAGTTGTTTTCATATAGAGCATCGAGTTGCAGAATTCGGGGTCGAATTCTGTTAAGGGGGGTAGAATGTAATATCTCGGCCCAGCCCAACCCGGCCCATGCCGTGCCCCATAAAAGAGATAGACAGGTGGGGGGGGGGGAGGAGGCAAAAATCGATTTGCTCTCCCCATCCCTGTGCTCACCTGCAGCTGCTGCTCCCCTCGCGCGCTACTGTCGCCGCTTCTAGCCGCCGTCGCCGCCGCTCGTCAGCCCCGTCGCCGCCGCCGCTCGTGCACGCGCCGCGCGCCTTGTCTTCGCCCAGCGCCGTTGCCGCCGCTCGCGCGTCGTCGCCGCTGTGCCGTCGCTGCCCCCAACTCGCCGCCGCCAAGTGCCGCCCTCTAGTCGCCGCCGTCGCCACTCCCCTGCTCCGCCGGCTGCGCGCCGCGCAAGGGAGCAAGGGGGAGGGTTGGGCCTCGGCGGAGGACAGATGGAGGGGGGCCGCGCCGGCCGACTGGAGTAGGGGGGAGTGGGAGAGAGGCCGACGGAGAGGAGCGCTGACCGGTGAGGGAGTGAGGAGGACTGCCGGCGAGTGAGGAAAAGAAAAAGGAGGCGTCGGCGTGGGAAGAAACAGAGAGAGGGAGGGCCGGCGTGAGAAGAAGAAAGGAAGAGGGAAGTGCTGCCGCCCGTGAAGAAAAAGAGGAAAGGAGAGCCGGCCGAAGGAAAGGAAAAAAGAGGAAGAAGGGAAAAGGAAAAGAGAGAGAAAAGGAAGAGAGGAATAGAAAGAAAGAAAGAGGAAAGAAAAGGGGGAAAACGTGTGACCCGCCGCCAGATCTGCCCGATCCGGCCAAGAAAAAGGAGGTAGTGTCCCGATCCGGTCATTCGGGACTTGGGTAACGCCTCGAAAACCCTCTCCCTGTTTATTTTATCGAGTCAGGCATAGGGTGATATGTCGATAATTAAATTTGATACATGTGATCATTTAATTGTCGTTATTAATATAACTGCCTGAATGACGAAATCGGTACTGCCACAATTGATCTGGTCGATCTGTGGCAGAAGGGGGAGAAGGAGAGTATAATTTGAGGTTAAACAGTATAACCGATTAAAATGAGATTGAGTGGGTAGAATTCGATCTACGAGTATAAATGATGAAATCGCTAAATGTTTGAATTGATTAAGCACCGGGGCAATGGGATGTTGCCTGGTGGGACAGGATTGGGTTATGTCGATTGGACGTTAGAGCGATGTTATTTACTCGTACATGAATGTATTGCATGAGTGATGAATTGAGATGATTAATGCTTGTTCAGGTGGCGGTTCGAGTCTGGTGCCGTCCACGCACCGTCCACCAGGTTAACAGGCAAGTGCATGGTAGAACAGTAAATTGTGGTGAATGTTTGGTATTCATGTTTCCATGCCATGAATTACAGTGTTATGAGATGATGTATATGAATTGTGCTAATCACAACTCGATGAGTACTGTTTCTGATTAGACATTCATATTTGAGGCATATTGCATCATGCAAAATGCATAAGAGCCAGGTCGGTGAGAAAGTCATGACTAGTCCGGAGTGCTCTTGAATAAGAGCAAGGTCGGTGAGAAAGTCATATGACTAGTCCGGAGTGCTCTGGAATAAGACCTACAGAGGTAGGCAAATGAGTGGTCCATCGACGGGTGGACGCTCCGCTTTACCGGTATAAGCTACAGTTACAGAGCATACAGATGCATTGCATGATATTGCATTGCATTACAGTGACAGAAAGTGATACAGTTACAGACAGTTGTGCATTACAGTTTACAGTTACAGTTGTGATTTACAGTTTACAGTTACAGTTGTGCATTACAGTTTACAATTACAGTTGTGATTTACAGTTTACAGTTACAGTTGTGATTTACAGTTACAGTTGTGATTTACAGTTTACAGATTACAGTTATGATTTACAGATTACAGATTACAGTTATGATTTACAGATTACAGTTATAGTTATGATTTACAATGTACAGTCACAGAATTGATTTACAGTTTATAGTTACAGAATTGAATTACAGTTTACAGACATAGAATTGGTTTACAGTATACAGTTACAGACTTAGCTTACAGTTTACAGTCAAAGAGTGGGATTACAACTTACAGTTCATGAAGTTGGTTGAAATTGCTAAAGTGATGTTACTGTTTTATCGTGTGCTTGCTGAGTCTCCGGACTCATCCTTGCTTTGTCGTTGTTTTTAGGTGAAGGGTGACGACATACATGGAATGGGACAGTACTTTTGGCACGGCACATGTGAAATAACAATTTAGACGTATGAAGTTAGTTGTTTTTGCAATCATCCTACTGTTAATTGTGGTTTGATAAATGTGGGTAATGATATAAAAAGAACAGAGAATGTGCTGCTAAAAGTTGGATTAGCAACACTTGTGAATTGGTAAGGGTGTGGTGGTAGCATCTTGGACCCTGTGGAGGGTCGGGGTGTTACATAAATGTTGACAGCAAATGGATTTGCAAGTTACATGCATGTATTTACTTTTGGATAGGACAAGTTGAACTGGATGCTTAAGCTAATTGAGTATGTAATGACATGACAAAGTAAGGGATAAGACTTACATAGTTGGTGATGAAAATAATTAATATGTTCCCTGAAAAAGAAGATAACTAATATAGAATTAGGAAGGGGGCCAAGTGAGAATCATAAGACTGACTGAAACTTGAAAGGATTTTGTCGCAGAGTATGAGCTTACATCCCACAGATCTTGTTTGACTTGGATATATTTGAAGTTGATGGTCTCCTTTCTTTGCATCACAGGATATAACCGATTGAGCTCGAGTGCTCCGACTCACCTTAGTCACCTAGTTTCATTCAACTTAATTTTAACAATTCTCTAGGTGAGTTTTTTCGCTTATGATTTCTCCCGAATAAATAGATGGGGCGGATTTTTGTCACTTTTTCGAAGCGGCTTATTAGAATAGTCTTTTCGAAACGGTTTATTAGCTTATCCGTATTCAATTCGTTAGCACAGACGTTCATGCTAAGACCTAAACTATCAACCACAGCTATAAATAATCAGCCAGAGCCGAAAAGAACCCAGCCTCTCTATCCCATGAGAAATATTATGTCAGCACATGCCATGAGAAATATTATGTCAGCACGTCACTGGAGAACTTTCCAATTTGGAGACTTCTGAGGCCCTGATTAACTCGGCTTCGGCTTCTGTCTTATTTTTCACTATTCATAAGTTTCGTCTTTTTCTGAATTTTTGGCTTTTTGTTGAGCTTTTTTGTCGGTTCTTTTTTTCCCGTATTTGTTTTGTATTATACGTAATGGGCTAACATATTTTTTATTTTTAAATTTTTTTAAATTTAATTATGCTGAATAAGCCTCTGTCAGTTACAGTGCTTTTTTCAGCCAGCTACAGTGTTTTCAGCTTTTCAGTCAGTCGGGTTTTCTCCGAAAGTGATTTGTTCCAGTCATGGTGGGACGGGATGGATCCAACCCATTTTTTAGGGACGGGGCCTACCTGTCAGCCACTCATCCCACTTCATCCCTCACCATCCCCTCATTTTTGGGGGATAGGATCATCCCCAATTTGAGAGCATATCCACAGAATATTCCCTAGAGGGATATCCCCCATCCCACCTGACTCTGAACCAAACAGCTCTGGAACGAGGACCGCCCCATCCCATCCCCCATGGTCCCATGAACCAAACACTTGGAACCATTTGTGTGCAAGCCCATGTTCTATCTTATAGTACCTTCAGTCGAGTAGTATTTCGGAAAGCGATTTGCTCGAGGTTTTCAATAGAACCATCCAAGTTCTGCAAGCCATATTTTACTGAATAAAAATATTATGGGCAAATGTCCTTGTCCCATGCCATGATGCCAATAATACTTGAAAGTACTAACAAAAATGCCCACTTGAAAACGACAAGAGTAGGTCACTGCAAGGAAACGTTTGATAGCAACAAGTTTTTAGGTCTGAGACGTCCGGGACATCTCTCTGTTGCATTAGCACCTCATTTTCTTTATTTTAGCAAAATATTCCTTTTTTGATTTGTGAAATGGCAATGACAAGATAGAGTCGTTTGTTCTCATCGCTCGAGCACGGGGTCTCCCGTTTAACACTCTTTCTCAGCGCAAAGCGTGCAATATAATGAACTATCTAAAGATTGAAGTTTTGCATAGAGCGAATCATGGAAAATATACCATTTACAATGTCAGTCAAGCAGTCGACACTTTTTCGCGTGCACTTTCCCTTCTTATCTGTGACGGCGTGCACTTTTTGTCTTCGTAAGGGTAAGAGATGTGGGCTAACGGTTCTAGAAAAGAAATCCTTGTCTAACAAAAAATTGGGCCCGTCAAGAATTGAGCCCCGTTGGGATTTAATATCCATGTATAGTAGAGCCTGTTTGATCATATAGCTGCGGCTTATGGTTTTTGAATTTTAGTTGTTTGTGACAGAGATTACAGAGAGATACTTGCTTGCGATTTTGGTTGATATAGAAGTTGGGCTTTTAATGTATATTACAATTAACTTGTAGACCCCATCTTGAGAAAATATTCCGTTTGAAAATTGGGTAATGTAGCAAAAGCCAAAAGCCGCTTTTAGAAACCGTTAAAGAACAGACCCGTAAGCTTTATAATTTCACTCAAGCCTGCAGCTTACGTAACTACCATTATTGGGCCTTTTTTCTTTTCAACTTCTAAAATCTGCTTTTTTTTATAGTGACTAACTTTGTTACAGTAACTAGCTTTTAAACAGAATATCTTTTTAAGGTGGGATCTACAAGTCGATTATAGTAGACACTGTAGTGATTTCATTTATATCGGCCAAAATCGCATGCGAATCTCTCTCCGTATTTTGTCTCACAAATAACCAAAAACTACAGTCAAAAATCATAAATCAAAGTTAAAAAGAACATGCCCTTAGACCAGAATGTCGAATGATAACGAAGTCATCTAGATCCTACAATGCCTCGGCCCGAAGTTCGTTGGGCACAACCGTAAAGTACATATTCCAGCCCAACCGTAAAGTAGAGAAATGAAATAATTCTAATTCAATGTTCATGAATACTTATTGAGACCATTTGATGGGCAATCTACCAATATAGATGATTGGGTTTTCTCCATTTGTCAAGATCTGCGATCTTGCTCCACCAAAGGTCCTCAAGCCACTAATCATAAAAAATGTGAGCTCATCTAGGAATGTCCTTTGGATGCAAAGTTCGATACAGCTCCACCATGAGGAGGTCCTGACCTTTAGAGGTCCAAAATATTCTAAAAAGAAGTTAAACTCCTCCTTTTCCTCCGCAATGTCGAAGGAGGGAAAAAGACCCTTGTTTCCTTGACTAGTTGGGGAGCTTGACTAGAGCTCCCCCCGACCGTTGTGATGGCCACTTCATGCAACTTTTCAGTCACTTGAGTAGGGATTTACTTTGCCGCTTGTGCCACCTCTGTGCTTAGATGCTTAGGGGCTGAAGTCTTGTCAAAGAAAGTTTCCTTCTCCCCTAAAACCACAATAGGCACTTCGGTAGCAGAAACTTCGGGAAAGTCCTTTTCTAGGGCCACAGTAGAACATGAGCACATAAACAAAGGATTAGAGTTTAGAGCAAACAAGACTGAAGTAAGTAAGAAAAAAACTCATTCTGGTCTATACATACCTTGCCTTTCTTACTTTTAATTTGAATTTTCTAGGGACAAGCCCCAAGCACTCTAGGTGCTCTTCCCCTTTTTCTTCTCAGCCGATATCACCAATTCAGTACTAGTAGGGCTGGCCAGACTCTACTCAACCTTAATTGGTTGAGCACTTTGGACCAACAAAATGACCTTCTCTTTGGCCCTTTCTTTGGATGGTTGAAGGTGACCTCTCCGACCGCCTATACATCTTGACCACCGGCTTTGGTTTCTCCAATTATTGCCATGGTAGCCTTCAACTAAGAAACAAATTCTTTCCAGTTCTCTTTCTCTAGTTGTTTTACGAAAGTAGGAGAATGAGAAAATGAGAAAGATGAAGCATCATAATAGTATTGTACCTTGTCCTATACAATTCTTTTCTTGGCTTTCACCATCATCTTATTCTTCTCGCTCTTCCATACAATTGCTGCACATGTGCGGTTGAATGGAGAGGATGGTGGTGATGGGGCAGTTGAAGTCTCGACCACCTCTTTGCCAGCAGCTTTGCTCAAGCGAAGCTTTTTATTCAGAGGGACATCATCCTCTGATTCTTCCTCTGCAGGACCTTGGTTGATATTGTTGCCTTCCAAGGTCTCTTCCACACCAACTACCTTCAAAGGAAAAAGTTATTTTAGTAATCAATTGACTACTAAATTTGGATCAATTGAAGAAGTTTACCTTTAGTTATTTCTTTCTCTCCTCATTAGCGAGCATAGCCAAGATCTAAGGCCTCTTTCTCACATATGTTTTTGACCTTGCTCAGAACTTTTGACAGGAGCAAACCTATATGGAGGAAAGAAAAATCAAAATTTACTCGAGAATCTAATAATTCAAAGATTTGGCTAAAGATAATTTACCATCTTGGTAGTCCCCCTCCCCTAAGTGCATCCACATTAGATGAGCTCGGGCCTTTAGAGGGCTAATGCAGCGCGTGATGAAATCTTTCACCACATGCCAACCAATCAGCCCCTCATTCTTCCAGAGGGTAATCCCCTTGATGAAGGGGCTGATCCGACCATGGTTCTTGGAGGCCGATTCCCATGACTTAACCTTCGATGCCATATTTCCTTCAAAGGTTAGTTGGTCCATGGGGATGTACTCCTTTGTCTTCCCATCATGAAGATGCAAGAAGTAGCTTCCCGCGATTGTTTTGGCCTTGCCAGATAGGCCGTATTAGTACTTGAAGAGTTCCAGATTAGATGGAATTCCCAAATATGCCTCGCAGCGGTAGACAAAAATGCTCAACATTGCAATTGAGTTAGGTGCCAAATTCACCAACTCAATCTTGAAATGCTCGAGCACCTCCGCCAAGAATGGGTGGGATGGTAGTCTGAAGCTGCAGTCCACATAGGCTTGAAAGATGGCAATTTCTCCTTCCTCGCCCAACGGGTAATGTTGACCCGCTACTTCCTTGCACATGATTAGGTTCCTGTCTAGGATCAAGCCTTTGCTTACCAATGTTGCGATTCTCTTCTCGGACATCTTCGATTTCTCCTGGTCAAAGTTTCTCCTTGCCATAGATCTAAATCTAAGACGGAAATTTGAGTTTCTAGATGTACGATTTGGGATTTTCGAAGGCAAAGGCGCAAAGGGGACTGTGGAAGATGACGAAAGGGCTCACAACGGTAGAGGTCATTACTAAGTCTCCTGATTCACTTCATATAGTTACCTTGCCTAGTGAAGGAAATGAGGGGAAAGGTAACCGAAGAGACTTTTTTGAGATCATGTCCAGCAACTTGATTCCCCATAACTCTTTGTTTTCCTCTTTCTTTTCTTTATTTTTCTTTGGTTGGGTTACTTTTACAACCCCAACTGAAAAGACTTCCTTGACCAAGTATATTATGATCAAAAGACTATCTAGTCGGAAAGAATTCCTCTGATCAACATTTCCCATTCTTCTCAAGTAAGTCATATTTCACTTGAAGTCTGGGGGTAGTTTGTGAGGATTGGATAACATATAATTAATACCTTATTATTAATTATAGTCTTCATAATATTTCTAGTTAAGATCCTCTAAGTATACCCTTGGTCGGAAGGTAGAAATTCAATCAGTACCAATTCTTGACCAAGGACCACTCGAGAGAATCAACCAAACTGCATGTGGATCCATTCTCTGTTGGTCGATAAGCCTTTAGCACCCTGCTCTACGTAGGAAGGGAACAATGTGTGTGGTTATGCTTTTACCATGATCCCATGTTTTCTCCCATGACACTGGCTAGAACTGTATGATAGTTCATATGGGAAGAATTTCTTCCTAAATAAAGGGTATCTTACTGATAGTAGCCAACATTAATACGTGTAGACTCCTTGAATTAACCGGATGTATCTTAACTGAGTCTTGAAAGTAAGGATAGGATACATCTCTAATTGAGCGGTAACTGTCACCCTTTTAGAAACTATTTAACATTAGACCTGAAAACGTCAAAGGAGACAACTTTATCCAAGCTTCCAAAATCATGCACACAATTGTAATCAAAGCCCCGTGCCGCCCAGGCGTAGTTCTAGGGCACGCCCGGGAGTACAATTACAGTACAGCTCGTACATCGATCTGTACTGCGCGGCTGCCTGCGCGGGAGTAGTACCATATGATAGGGCACGCCTCGCCCGCTAAATTTCTTGGGAGCCCCTACCGCGTCTGCAATGTGGATGCCTAGCCTCCCCCACTATTTTAGCTGCCTTTCTTCGTCACTTGCCCATGATCCCATTCGCACGTCGTCACGATGTGGGCGGGCGACTGACCAACACAGCACTTCAGGAGCTGGGAGAACCGGACGGGGAAATGCGCCGCTGAAAAGTCTCGCACCTGGTGCCGCCCGGTTTTGGATTTGGCAGAATTGACCCTGCTTCGCTCCAAAGGTCAGCCCAGGAACTAGTCTCTAGACTACAGGCCTCTTCTTATCAAAGTCAAAACAAGCACCCACTAAACAATTGAAAAAGCTCCGAACAATACATCCAAACTTGGTATTTCAACCTTCAAAGAGGGGGTGAGCCAGGATAGTCCTACCATACGCATGGCTGTAAAATTGGCACAAATCTCTGGCTGTTATAAAAAGTCAAAAGGCAGGTAACTACACTAGTAAGCTAAATTATCTACTCTAATCCTCTCGTTCAATTATGATGATCTGATTATATTCTTTTGTGCAAGATTAGCTTCTAGGCTAAGTGCTCTGTGTCCAAGGAGAAGATTGAATCCAAACTTAGTATTTCTACTTTCAAAGAGGGGGTAAGCCAGGATAGTCCTACCATACGCATGGCTGTAAAATTGGCACAAATCTCTGGCTGTTATAAAAAGTCAAAAGGCAGATAACTACACTATTAAGCTAAATTAGCTACTCTTAATCCTCTCGTTCAATTATGATGATCTGATTATATTCTTTTGTGCAATATTAGCTTCTAGGCTAAGTGCTTTGTGTCCAAGGAGAAGATTGAAGTTTAAAAATGACCGGTACGATAGTACCTATACAGATTACAAAAAACAAGATACGCTATTCCGTAAAACAGAAGAGAAGACATTGCTAGAGCCCAAAAGCTCATCTGTTTTTCTCCCAAAATCCCAATTGACCCGGACTCGAAGAATGGAGCATGGCCTACGGTGCCGGGGAACCCAACCTCCGTTCCAGTGGCGCGAATGTAAATAAATCCAAACCCGTGCCCCAAACCGCAACACATAATAAAGGCCGCCCCGTTAAAATCCCACCGGTGTCTTCGCCGGCGATCCTCCTCCTCCCCTTCGCATCCCCATCCAGGCTCCCCACCCCGCCGAAATCCCGAAACTGCCCTCGCCGCCGCCGCCAGGCCCGCCACCACCCCGCCAGCCACCATGATGCACATGACCTTCTACTGGGGCAAGTCCGCCACTATCCTCTTCGACGGCTGGCGCACGGTCACGTGGACGGGCTACCTCCTGTCCCTCCTCGCCCTCCTCCTCGCCGCCGCCTTCTACCAGTACCTCGAGGCCTTCCGGATCCGCGTCAAACTCCTCGCCGGCGCCAAGACGGCGACCCTCCCGCCGCCTGCCGGCTCCGACGCGCGGGCCCCGCTCCTCGCGTCGGCCTCCGCCTTTGCCGGCGGGCGCTGGCCGGCGCGGGTGGCGACGGCGGCGCTGTTCGGGGTCAACTCGGGCCTGGGCTACCTCCTCATGCTCGCCGTCATGTCGTTCAACGGCGGGGTGTTCGTCGCCGTGGTGGTGGGGCTCGCCGCCGGGTACCTCGCGTTCCGCAGCAGCGACGGGGAGGGCCTCGTCGTGCTCGACAACCCCTGCGCCTGCGCGTAGAGATGGGGTGGCCGGCTTGCTCCAGGTTTGGCTTCTTGATGTTGTATAACACAAGTAGTAATAAAATTATGTACAAATCGAATTGTGTGATCGGAGGATTGAAATGTCTATGTAATATGGGGGAATTGTAGAATACAGAATCGGAAAAGTTGCTTGCTTGCTTTCTTTCAACCAATTGATGAATTGATGCCTTTGCGAACGAAGAATGGGTAAAGATGATCTCTTTCATGGTTAATTGAGATCAAATTAAGGAATAATTAGCCTCTAGAACCAACATAACTTTATCTTTTGTGTTGCGTTGTCACGAATCCAAGTAAGTGCCGTCCCTTGCGAGCGAAGAGAAGCATAGGCATTCACACCTTTCTTGGAAGAAATTTGGAACTTAGATATTTGACACAGGAGTAGCTTAGATTCGATCATTGGAAAGATAAATACTTGTCTTTTTTTTTTTTTTGCCCTTTCTATGAATGAACGAAAGGTGGCTGTCCCTGCGAGTACAGGAAAACGAGAAGACATGGGGCCATGGGGGAACCGTTGTGACTCTGTGGTCGGTGCAAAAAAGCTCAAATCTTACCTTCATTGTTTCTAATTTTGCTCCAGTTCATTGGCAATTTGCCATGCTTGCTTGCTGAGTTGTGGATCCCTTCTTGTCGGGTGATCGATATAGGGGTAGGACTTACTGAAAGGTTTGAAACACCAATGAACATGTACCTGATTCAATCAGAACTTGCAGTAAAAGCCAAGATATGTGTTTGTTCATGCTTTGTTGTCATGTTTGGATTGCATTGTGATGTTACGTGGATTGTGAAATGGGTGGGTGGGTTGATCCTTGGCAGTTGGCAACCTACAGTCACATCTCACATGGGACAGCTTGTTGCAGCGGTGAGTGCTAGCCTGCTAGGTGCATTTCTTGATTCTATGAGGAGCCGTTAGGAGTATCCGAGTATGCTATGGTTGTACCTCTTGGAAGGCTCATTAGATTGTGTAGAACGGAAAGGAAGCTTATTTCCTTGTCGCTGTTGCCTGTATATGCTTTCCGTATTGGATGGCACCTCTTGCTTTCTGTTATCCTGCATTAGATGCTATCCTTGTCTTGCTAGTAGATATTTTCTGGTTGAGGGTGATGTAACGTTTGCCTTGCCTGAATCAAGCTTCAATTTCGATGCAAACTGAGTTTAGACAGGGGCCAAACAGTGGTCTTGATTTACTTCTTAAATCTGAAGTCCCTGTTAATTTGTAGGATTTTTCGACCGGTACGCTTCTTCAGATGTTATAGATCAAAATGTGTCGAATACTAGTTCTGTCTGTACGGTTCGCCTCCTAAGCAGGTTTATCTGACCTGCACTGGCCTTTGCTGTGAGTACCTTGTAGTCTGAATAATATTATCAGTTGAATCACTACAGTCGAATTACACAAGTCCCCTGGGTCCAGCCTCCAGGTTACCTGCTCCAGAGTTGAGACGTAGCCTTGCTCGGTTGCTCCACGGAACGCGCTTTTGCTGGAGACGAGGGAAGCGGAGCGGAGAAGGAACATGCCATGTTGTCAGTGCTTCTAGTACTGCTACCGTTTTGTCCCACAATGCTTGGTGAGCTCAATCACGAATCACACGATTCACGCGTTATCGGGATACCTTTATGTGAAGGCAAATGGGCCTGGAGAGTTGGAGAAGGCCGGCCTTGCAACAATTGGGTTGTACGTAGGGTCTGGCTTGGGAGCTTAATATGCTCTGTTCGTATTAGCTTGTTTCTAGTTTTTAATTAGAAAAGCTAAAAAGCTAATAGGGACACTCTATTGCTCTTGCTATCGTTTCGCTTCGGGATAAGGCAGAGGATCACGGGTGCATCATGTACCTTACTTCTCTCGTTTCCGTCGTACGTGTCTCTCCTTTATTTTTTCATCACTCGCTGTCTTCTTTTAAAGAATATTTTTTAGTTATTATTATTTATTTTTAGCTAAAAACGGTATCAAAATCCAATAAGGCGCTGAGGAAATCATGAGGTCTGGAAGGGCCTGGCTTGGGCCATGGCCTAACCGGCTCTGAAAGGTCATCTCTACTTCGCGCATGGTGTTTTCTTCACCAACTCCGTGCATTGTTCATGCATTTTGGTTGGTCAGCTTGACCTTTCTTGTTGCCCTTAGAGCAACTCCAGCAGGGCTCCTACTTGAACCCTCAAAACCAAATTTGAGGATTTGAGCTAAAAAATGAGCTCCAACAGGGCCTCTACTAGAGCCCTCAAATTTGAGAAGGCCCTCAAATCACCCTCCCACCCCTCATTCCTAGGGGCCCTGCTGGGAGCCCTCAAACGACAGTTGCTGCCATTCCTCTACCCACCCGCACACAGTGGCGGACCCAGGAAAAAAAATCAAGGTATGGCGAAGTCCAATGGCGAACCTAGGAAAAAAAACTAGGTAGGTTGAAGTCTTCAAGGTTCCCTCCATGCATGAATTCATACACAAGGCCCAGGTGCTTCTTGTCTTTGCAATAGCCAATCAACGAGACAAGGTTCCGGTGATGAACTCTCCCCAGGTGCTGAGCCTGCAAAATGCAGGGCAGAAATTTGTAGCTTTGGTCATTCTATTAGAGTGTAAAGTACTTGATTTCAATGGAGTATAAATATTACCTCAGATAAAAATTCTTTGTCGCCCTCCAAAGATTTCCTCAAACAAATCTTGACAGCAACCGGAGTTCCATCCTCCAGATAGCCAAGGAAGACAGTTCCAAATCCTCCATGCCCTATTTCTTCTCTGAAGTTAGCTGTCATAAGCTTTAGGTCCTTGTAGGTGAACTGCCTGTTCTCAAATATAGTCAACTTGTCTCGAGGGCTAGTAGGTTTCGAGTTGTGCATCATCCGTGAAGCTGGAAATAATCCCATTGTCACCATGGTAGCAGAGTTCAGTTTGTTGCAGATTAGCAATATTTTATTCTTGAAATGGTACCTTGTTTATTTCTCATTCGGTGAAGGAGTAGAACAGCTGCAATGAACATTAGAGTTGCTGCTGCTATCGCAACGATTGTCGCAATAACTATTACTGTTTTGTTGCTGCCCTTGTTCTGCTTACAAATAGAAGCACCATTTCCACATAGATTTAGATTGTTGTGGACCTATCAGCAGAGCACAATAATATCTGAGTGGATGAAATTTGAAGAAATGTGGTCACTGGTCACCATACAACTTTGAGCAAATTAACAACTACGTAGAAGCAGTAAGTTAGCCATGTAATGCAAACCTTAATGATAGAGATCCATTTTTAGACTTTTGTAGTAGATCTGCAGGAACCAATCCGCTAAGGCTGTTGCTTGACAAATCACTATGAGAAACAGGAGGAAGTTAATAAAATGATTGTTATATATAGGTTGCAAGTGATGTCAAATGAATATGAATACTTACAGGAATGTGAGTGATGACATTTGTGCTAGAAAGTCAGGTATTGGGCCAGAAATATAGTTATTAGACAGGTCCCTGAAAGTGCGGTTAATGCTTATGAAGGTCATCTAAAGCTTAAATGAGATAAAAATTTATGTAATATAAACTAGAATATGATTTCAGAGATGTGGAGTTAACTTGAACAGTTACGATATGAACATTCCAATATGACAAAAAATCCATTCAGTATTTCACAATGCATAGTTTTCCCACCAAGAAAGCCAATTAGCATCAGCCATCAGCACAGGGGGTTGGTCCGGCCGGCGAGGGGAGCTCGGGCGGCTGCCCGAGCTCGCCTGAAGGGCAGGTCCGCCCTTGCCCGCACACGGAACCAAATCACGCGGCTCCTCTCGGGACAGAAGAAAGAAGGAAGGGGGGAAGCAAGAGGTGGCGCGCCGGCAAGGGAAGAGGGCGGTGGTGGATCTGGAATGGCGCAACGGGAGGAGAAGGTGGAAGAGCAAGCGGCGCCGCGGTGGGGAAGAAAGCGCCGAGGTGGGCGGTGGTGCCGAGGGAGGAAGGAGCGCCGGAGAGAGATGCGGCGGCGGAGTAGAGGAGCAGTGGGGCCGGCGGAGAAGTGGTGGCGCGGAGGAGGATCCGGAGGCGTGGCGGCCAGAGAAGGTGGAGAGTGGCGGCGCCGAGCGGTGGGAAGATGGCGCGAGAGGAGCGTCGGGTGGAGAAGGAGCTGGTGGCCGGAGAAGAGATGGAGAAGTGGGCGGCCAGAGAAGGTGGAGAGTGGCGGAAGGAGAGGCGCACGGGTGGAGGAGAGGATTGCGGCGACGGAGATGGCGGGTGAGAGAAGAAGAGGGGCGGCTGGTGGCCGGAGATGTGGTGGCGCGGCGAGGTAGGGCCCGGCCCGATTGGTGGAGAGAATGGAGAAGAGAAGGCGGCGCCGGGTGGAGGAGAGGAGGAGGCGCAGCGGCTGAGAGGAGAGGAGGAGGTGCGGCGGCTGAGAGGACAGGAGGAGGCGCGGGTGGAGGAGAGGAGGAGGCGTGGTGGACGAGCGGGGAGCGCACGGGTGGAGGAGAGGAGGGGTAGAGAAATTTGAGAATGACGAGTAGGCCCTACATGTCATTCTCAGTTGGAATGAATTTGAGGGCCCTGATTTGAGGGCTTCTGCTGGAGTTCAACTCAAAAAACAGGGCCCTCAAAAGTAGGGGGAGCCCTCAAATCAAAAGTAGGGGCTCTGATTTGAGGGATCATGCTGGAGTTGCTCTTAGGTAAGTGACGTCAGTACTAAATGTGAAAATAATCGATAAGTAGTGTTTTATTTCCCAAGCAATGATTGATTCATTGTGTACGCTGATATCATCATATTTAATTTAGTTTGACTAATCCTCACGAAGCTTGTGTGCTTAGTTAGCACTAAAAAACAGCCAATTACTGTACGGCAATAGTACAAACGTATATATTCACTGTGAAAAGTTGCACGGAAGAAGCGAGCACGACGTGAGAACAAACCATATTCGCAGTTGTACGATAGTAACAGTATCCTTTAGTTGTGGTTATAGGTCAAGTTAGGAACAAAATTAAGGGTGGACTAAGACACTTCGATAGACTGTTACAAGCGTAGTATTATATCCTTGTTCAATTCAAATTTATATATGAATAGGAGAGAAACAAAGTAAAAAAGAGAAAAATACAAAGAAAGTACCTCAGTAACAGAAAGCGTATCCCGAAAATATATAAATATGCTTCTGGTGAGTAGATATCAGTCATCTGCATATCAAAAATAACAAAATTAGTGATACGATAACTAATTGTAAATGATTGCAAACATTCAAGAAAAACATAACATACCACTAGCACGCAAGCTTAAATCACAATGTAAATTCATTCTACAAGATTTCATGCATTGGACCATTCAATAAATATGCCATCCTCACTTGATCTCATCTCTAATTTCATTAGTGTAATCTTTTATCGGTGGCAATGCGTCAGATCACCAATAATGTCACTAGGATTAAATTCAACTCGAAGCTTCTTTGCTTGCGAAATAGTTACGCAAAGTTCGTTTCTCTATTACTGCAAATCTATCAATAAAATGTGATACATCAATTCTAATCGAACACGTAAATCATAATTTAATTTTAATATCTAGTAATTCAAGTTGATCAATGGCAATGATATAACATACATAAAATCTCTCTCTCTCTCTCTCTCTCTCTCTCTCTCTCTAAGAAATACTCAATATTAATATTAGAGATTAGAAGTAATCAACTGAAGAAGAGTGAAGACTAAAGGTTTACCCAACTGGCCAACTCAGCAGTCGGTCGACCACAACTACCCAATAGTCCAACTCGTCTCTCCAAGTCCCTAAGGGCCAGCAGCTCCTCACCTCCTCTCCTCTCATTCGGTCTTCACACTTCAGTTCTTCTGTTCTTCAGCAAATCACCAGTTCACCACTCCACTTCCGTACTTCCGTTCGGCTTCGGCACTTTGTCATTTCGGCTCCCCAACATGGCCACTCCCCACTTCGGCACTTCCCAAGTGAGGCCGCGATGGCACGATGTGCATGCAGGAGGCTCCTCCTCAGACCTCATCAGCTTAGCGACCTCCTCTTGCTTCGTCGGTCAGGCAGGGTTTGCTCGGCCTTGGCACCTTGGCCACAGCCCTCCTAGAGTCCTGGTCCCGGATCTGCTCTCCGCTGGCGCCAAACGCTGGGCGCTAGCTGCCAATGTTGCCCTCCTAGTCGGATCAGCTCTTCGCCGGGTGCCAGCCACCAGCGCTAGGTGTCAACTGTCGTCCCCGCACGAGGTACGTGCGCAACCCCTCTTGCCTCTTCCGTGTCGTGCATGTGCGTATGGATGTGGTCTCTGTGCATGGTGACTTCGAACTACGTCGTCAGGATAGAGTGGTGCCCTACCTGGACCAACGCAACTGGAGGGATGGGGTGTTCGGCGCGGGCCAAAGGGTGGGCTGAAGTCTAACAAAGCCCGCCTGCTGGCTTCGCCTCTGGTTGTGATTGTTTACACCATAACCGTACTCAAAATTGGAGAAGTAAAAAGGTTGAAAATTTTGGTCGAAAAATATGGAAAGAATATTGTGATCCATTTTGCTGTACGTGCAACATTTTCCATTTCACTACCATTTTGTCACCTTTTGAACGAAAAAAGAAGGGAGAAAATTTACAATCACAACATTCCCAAGACACGTGCACATAGCAAAGCAATCACGGAGAACACGACTTGAAAAGCCCCAAAAATTCAAATCAAAATTTTCCTTTATTTTTGCTGATTTTTGAGTGAATTTTGGAAACTATCGTTTTTTGGAAAGTCTCCCCGTTTCCGCTTTCTCTTTTCGGCCGGACGCCTTCTCCTTTGCTTGGCGCCCTACCTCTTTTCCGCCTCCTCTTTCTCCCGGCGCCTTCCCCTTCCCTCTCTCCGTTGGCGCCGCGTCCCCTCCCCGTCTCCCTCCTTTCCCAAGCGCCTCCCTCACTCTCCCCTCCGCTCGCGCCTCGCCCCCTCCCCGTCTTCCTCCTCGCGCACGCGCCGCACGTGGAGACCGTGCCTGTGACCAAGTCGCGCCCCGGTCTTCGCCAGTAGGTTCGCCCCCCCTTCGTCGTGCTGACGCCACCGGGACGACGCCAGCACCGCCGCGCGTCGCCGCCTCCTCCGCTCAGCACCACCGCCCAGCCCCTCCGTTCTTTTCCCTCTCCCCGCAAGCCGGTCGTCGCCCAGTCCTCCCCTTGACTACCGCGACCGCGCCTTGCCTTCTCCCCCACGGACTCATCCCCCTCCGCCCGGGTATAAAACCCCTACCCGGCCTCCTCACTCCCCTTCGCTTCCCAAGCTCCTCCACCGCCCCCATTCGCCTCCCACCGCTCCAAAGGACCTCCCTGAGCCGCCGATTGAAGTTCCTCTGCCTGAAGCTCCATCGCCGCTTTCCCCTGCGCCGGCGACCCCGTAACCCAATTCTTCCCCGTCCTCCCTCCATTTCTCAATTATTTTCGCTTGGAGCTTCCTCACTACTCACTGATCATGGTGGTACACTTGCTTGGCCAGGAGGATCATCGAGAAGATTCCGCATCGAAGCTCACCGCCGGCTAAACCACCCTCACCGTGGCCAGACTTCCCTACAACTCCCCAGCTCCTAACTCCGCCACCAATGTAAGCCCCGCACCCCCGTGAACGTGTAACCGCAGCCGGTTGAGCCACCTCGCCGCCGATGACCCCCTCCGCCACCAAATAGCCGAAACACTCCCTCCTCCCTCCTGCCATCCCCACGGATCTTCTTCCCTCCCAACTCCCCAAATCGAACTCCCCAAGCAAAATCCTACCAGTTGATGCCCTCCTTGGCCGTCGGGAGCCCTTGCTGTCGCCGGAGAGCGGAGGCGCCGCCGCCTCTGCCTCTCTGCTGCGTGCGCCCGGCGAGAGGAGGAAGACGAAGACGTGGCCCCTCCTCCGCTGTCGGATCCTCCCATCGCCTTTTAACCCCAGCCGTCCATCTCCCCGTACCGATTCGCTCGCTCCCTCGCTCCACAGCCGCTCGATCTCTCCTAGAAAATCCAAATAAATCCTAGAAAATCACAGAAAATCCTAAAAATTCCCAAATTTCACCACTTTGCTCCAAATAATGTCCTGAACCCATTTTTGGCCTCCACTTCCACAAATTCATCCCAGATAAATTCCTAAAATTCCCTATTTGGAGATTTATGCTTTTTACTCCTTTTTAATAGTTTATTTTTCCCTCGCTTGATTAGTCTCAAGCTGGACTTATTTATTTTACGTGTTTGCGCTAGTGTCGGAGATTTCGGAAGTTCAAGTGCAGGCTCAGGATCCAGGCGTTTCTTCGTTCGAGCTAGCTGAGATCATTCGGATTGACGGCAAGTCCCAAATCCTTTGATCATATTGTATCCCATGATGTTTAAATATGCTACTATGTTATTTGCATTAAGCTAGTTCTGAAAAGCTAATTCAAAGTAAAATAAAATGGTTTAGAATGACATGCGATATAGATATGACCTACCACTGTTAAATGCCATGTTTAAATTGTAACCCCGCCATTGTAACCCTAGACTTACATTATGTGTAGTAATATCACATGTAGGCTATTATTATTATCATGCAAGTCCGTACACTAATAAGGTTGTGGCTGCGGGCCAATAGACTTTGGAAAACCCGACTCTAGGACAGGGTAGTATGGGATACCGTGTCCTAGAGCGGAGTATGTCGACGTGCAGAATAGGGTAAGGTTTCTTACCCTAGGTTGTAAGGTCACGGACCTGACCAGGGTTGCGGACTCTGGGGGAAAAATATAAGGACCAGACCCTTATGCTGAGCAAATGACATGGTGACCGCTCAACCACAAGAGTTGACTTGTCAACACTGGTTTAGTAGCTGCTCAACTCGATTGAAACTCTACAGGTGTTGAGAAGTAGGTGATTGGGTAACAAGGTTAGGCAGGCCGTTCTGCGGGTGCCTAACAACGGTAGAGTTCACTCGAAGCGGACGTTGATTTTCTCTTCTTGTGTGTGTGTATGTGTGAGCCAGACCCGAGTGGATTCTACCGGGTAGAGCCTATATAAAGAATTGAGCAGTGAAACGACCTGGCTTTCTTAAATCTTTAGCGGGAGTTAAGGGATCGTGTGGGTAAAACTGAGCAAACTCTGCAGAGTCAAATAAATGGTATTCGAATACGCCGTGCTCCCGGTTAATGGAGCTGTGTCACTTGGGTGATTCCAGCCGTGAAGCTTAAGTAGTTTTGTACATGCTTTAACTTGATTAGTTGGTTAATTAACTTTTGTTGAAAAACCCCTGAGATCTTAAGGAGTAGTTTTGAGTCCGTTTTATTAAATGTTTGCAAATAAAACTGCATCCACTCCAGTTAATAAACCAAGTATACTCCCTTCCATTGTAAATCCGTGCATGTAGTAAGATAGAATCCCTTTGGGGTTTGCTGAGCCGGTTGTTTGGCTCACGGCTTGCTTAATCCACTCTTTAGAGGATCAAGACGAAGGTGAAGGTCTCCCCGTTGAGGAAGTCCCGGAGGATCTCTTCTTCGACGAGGACCCGTGGCTTTAGGTTTTCGCCGCGCTCAAGCGGATTCTGGAAGACTTTTGTAATGTAATTATACTTTGGGCTTGCACGCCCCGCTGTCAAAATTGGATGTGATTCCATATGTGAAATATATGTTGGACTTTTGTTGTAAGCATGCAATGGTATACTCTTGCGCGACACTCCGTAACTGTTCATACGTGAATAGTTGCGGAATGCCGTGTCCGTACGCGCCCCTGGAAACGGGGGCGTTACACGACTCACCTACCAGCTGCCCCTTTCTTTCCTCAATGGATGTAATAGTGAGAGTTGCACCTCAACACTGTGTGGGCGATCATGGGGGGCACGATAACCGACCTCATCGGCGCCACCTCGCTAGTCAGCTCGATCTTCCTTCGGGCCTTTGTGGACTCCACAGTGATGGCCTCGGCGATGAGCCCTGTAACGACCTCGTTTTTGGAGTAGGGTCATCGTACATCTCACAATAGCATGGTAGTTTAGTTATGGACAGGAGTATCATGCCTGCTCATGAACATTTCAAAAGGGTTAATTTGATTAAAATAAGTCCTAACAGTCAATTTTGATAGCTTTAAGGGCGTCCAAACCCAAAACTTACAGTCAGAAGATCCGAAGAAAACTCCCACAGGAACGCTTGAGTGCGGTCATAACCCTAACATGAAAACCTGTAACATCCTTTCTTCTATTGATCTCTGTGTTGATGTAAAATAAAGTAAGATTGAGTACAACCAACCGTACTCAACAAGTCACATGGGAAAATGCTATATAACTACTTGCCAGGATTTCCAAGGGATGGGAATATATGGGTTTGATTAAGTAGTTGTGAATGTAATTTTATTTGTAAACATTTTTAAATACAAAAGAATAATAACTTCTTAAAGAATTGGGGTTTCAAAACTTGATTACCAGACTTCAACATTTTCAAATCATTTCCAAATATACTTATGCTTCGCTATTAGAATCATCCATTAAACATAGCTTTATTTACCAGAAGCACGGCATATTCAAATACCATTAATAAATGACTCTGCAGAGTTGCCCAGCTTTACCTACAAGATTCCCTAACTCCCGCGACAGAGTTAAGAAAATAAGGCCTTTTATTGCTGTAAGATCGAGGAGGCCGACTAGAGGGGGGTGAATAGGCGGTTTAAAAATTCTCTACAAATTAATACTAACAATTCAAGACCTATTCGATTTGCCTAAACCAAGTGTATAATGCGGAAGCTAAAATCAAATTGGTTTGGCACAAATAGAACCTAAATCAAATGAATTCGCCTAAGTGCACCAACAATTCTATCCTAGGTCAAGATTTGCAATCCTAGGTATACAAGCAATCAATTTAATTCTATGAATGTAAATTGCTTGAATATAAATTAAGTACAAAGAAACAAACCACAATTGACACAACGATGTTTTACCGTGGTGTTCGGAAACTTGCCGGTTTCCCCTAATCCACGTTGAGGTTAGCCCGAACAAATCGGACCGGCTCCACGAATTAAGCCGAAGCACCTCCAATCCACTAGTGGTAGCTCTTTCCCGCTCCGGGTAGGTGAGCTCCGACCTTTACAACTTCGCCGGGTCTTCTCACAAGCTTCTTGAGAAGATCACCGCGCACGACGCCTCCAACGCCGTCTAGGAGTCGGCAAACTCCAAGAGTAACAAGCCAAGTCCCTCACTTGACTCTCACCGAGTGCAACGAATGCACAAGCTCAATTGGACACTAAGTCCTCCTCTAGATGCAACACATGCACTCTAGATCACCTCTCCTCTCTCACAAAGTGCAACACATGCACAAATGAGTGGAGAGCCTCACACTAGCTCAAAAGAGTGAAATGGAGTCCCTAGAACCTTGCCCCAACCGGCCACAATGGAGTATTTATAGCCCACACCTCAAAACTAGTCGTTGGAGTCAAAAACAGGATTTTGCGGTACTACCGCTGCTACAGTACCGGTACTACCGCTCCCCACCATAACGGCTAGAAAAATAGCCGTTAGTCAGCCATTTGCGGTACTACCGCAGTTATAAAATGCGGTACTACCGTTCTGCGGTAGTACCGGAAGTCGGTGCGGTACTTCCGCTTCAGCACAGACAGCACTCAGAAAAACGGTCATAACTTTTGACTCCGATGTCGGAATTGAGTGATCTTGGACTCTATGGAAAGCTTATTCAGAGGGCTACACAACCCATATATTTGCATGACCTCAAACACATTAGATCAATTCAGAAATTAAAAGAGATCCAAAAGAGTCACTCTCATGGTCTATGTCCAAAGGGAATATCACTAAACGATTTTAGACCATGCCAAGGGATAATACATGATCTCCAACTTTTGCAAAACACATTTGCAAACTTAGATCATGTCACAAGGAGTAGGTACATGGACTTCAACCTTTTGCAAAACACATTTGCAAAGTATAGTCACATGTTATAAGGATTTGCCACATGGGCTTCAACCATTTGCAAAACACATTCGCAAATGCAAGCCTCATGCCAAGATGAGCTAGAGCAAGTGAGGTTGAGCTATCAACACATGATGAGACTCAAACTACTAGACATGACCCCTCTTAATAGTACGGCAACCTATACTAGCAATCCGGTCTTCCAACCAAACACCAAGACCGGTAAAAGACTAGGAACATATCCTTAGCCCTAGCTAGTCATACCTTTGCCTTGAGTCATCGTCTCGATATGCATCAACTCATGATGCATCCTTTACATCAACTCCATCAACACATGATAGTCTTCCTTGACTTGATCAACACATGATCATCATGCATCAACTCATGACACATCTTCTTCTTCTTTGATTGCCTTCAACTCATGAAGCTATCTTCTTCTTGATCTTGACTTGATGATCTTCAACCCATGAAGTCATCCCAAGTCATCCTCATTTGTGAAACATAACCTATTCATCCAACTTATGAAAAATGTTAGTCCACAAAACAATTGTCATCAATTACCAAAACTCACCATTTACTCATAATGGAGGGACTAGATTCTCAATCTTTCCCTTTTGGTAATTGGTGACAATCTCAACAGATAATGAGATAATAAATTGAATATGAAATCATTTGAATTCAAAGTGCGGTACTACCGCCGTTGTAACTTCCGGTACTACCGCTCTACGGTAGTTCCGCGAAGTCGGCGCGGTAGTTCCGCTTGAGCCGGAACCAAACTTGGCGCTCTCTGGAAAAAAGGTTCCGCTCTTCCTCCGGTGCTTCCGGACTCCGGAAGTACCGCTCTATACTGCGGTACTACCGCAACCTGCGGTAGTTCCGGCGTTCAAATCGCCGGTACTTCCGATCCCGCGAAAACTCAAATGCATCCGGAGGGTGCTCTCTGGAAAAATGGATCCGCTCAAAAACCGGATCTTCCGCTCACCGGTACTACCACTTCTGGGTGCGGAACTACCGCTGTCCGGTAGTTCCGACGTTCAAAACTGCGGTACTACCGCTCGTCCAGACAGAGCACAAACTTTGTTTTAAATCAGATTTTTGATGAATGCAAGATCCTAGTTTGATCCCAATGTATGTATAAAAGGAAACATGGATCAATACTAGTGAAACTCCAAAACATAGAGAGAGAGAGCTCCCCCTAAATGTGTGCATACAAGTCTATATGAAGAAAAACATATGCACATATTCATTTGAACTATTTGAGGAGTTCAATCTATATTTTGAATCTAAGGAATGCATTAGCATATGAGAAAGTGATTTTGAATGCATACCTCTTTGATTTCACCTTTCCATCCAAATGAGACTAACCAAAGGTAAACTCAAATAGACATGTTAGTCTCATAAATTCATTTATCATTTTCACCAAAACATTATAAAGTATATGTCATTAATATCATAATGTCATATTGGCATTTGTCATTAACACCAAAACCAACTTAAATGGAGCTTGATCTTTCAATTGCTCAATTCTTTATATGGCCTCTACCCAGTAGGGACTGTTTCTAAACAAACTCAGGTGGCACACGGCCTTGCCTGATTTAAAGCGGTCCTACTGTTGTTAAGTATGTTTTCCCCCTCCCATACCAACAAAACTCTCTCAGTCTCCTTCCACCCTTTGTAGATATTCAATCGAACTTAAGCAGCTACTAAACCAAGTTTGACGAATCAACACTTACGTTTGAGCGATCACTATGTTTTTAATTGTCATAAGGTTCTAGTCCTTATATTTTTACTGAAGCAATTTCCATCCACAAACCCTTGTTTTAGTGTCCATCAATACTACTACCTTTCTAGTCCGAACCTCCACCCTAGGATAAGGTCATCAGACCCTTCCATCTAGTGGCTTCTCATGATGTCTCCTTACCCTAGAACCACTTTTAAAATTATAGAACCACTTTTGAAATTCTACCGACAAAGTGTTAAGTCTCTTAGTAGTATAAAACAGTTGAGTTCCTAGTCTACCATGATTGTTTAAATAATATATTTAGTATTATTAAGTTTTATCAAGGTGAATATGGCAATCAAATTTAAACAGGGCTTTTTCATTTGGTAGGACATTAGCTAATATCATGTCATTCTAAACATTTATCGTATAAGAAATAACAGTGCGCAAGTAATGTAATGAAAATACTGGTAAATAAATAATTAAAGGAATGTAGGTTCAATATGATCAAAGACATGTAAATTTCCTTGCAGATCAATGTATTATACAATTTCGTATTCTTCCAAGTCTTGTGCTTGTACTTGAACTTCTCCTTCCTGTGTTGGTTGGTTTATGACGTCGTGTGCTATCGCAAAGCAAAAGAAACAAATCAATTCCATGCTCGAATGACTGAGCAAGGAATAAAAGAAAGAAAATAAAGAAATAAAATTCAGAAAAATCAAATAAAATATGTTTGGGGATTATAGGAGTTTGGTATGGGAAAATGGAGCTAAGGAATGGATAGATGGGTTCGAAACGATCGAAATGGATGTATATATGTATTTTAGGGTTCTGTGAACAGTAACTGGTCTGGTACTGTTCATCGCGGGTTTTACTTTTCATAGAGGGTTTGGTCCTTATCGAGTTGTCACTGCGTACTCGAAGAACACTACGAGTACTCAGGTTGTCTGTGTTGGCACAAATCTTGCTTATGAGCAGAGGTGTTTGTGGAGCTGGAAGATGCGGTCATAATCGAGTTACAACTACTGAGATTGAGTATTCAGTGTGACCGTAAATCACAGCGCAGTCGTAAACCACAGCGTGATCGTAATGTCAACGTGGTCGTAACGACTCCTGAGTAATCATACTCCACAGTTCCAGGCATGACTACGAAGTTGGGTGGGTGGTTGAGGTTTGATTTTGAGTGTGAAGTTGACAGGGATCAGACAATGTACGAGTTGCTACTGAGATCGGACAACGTCTGAGTACCTGCGGAGATTGTTAGATTTAATTTTGATAGTTATAAGTGGTTGTAGAAGTTGTGGGCGAAGCCACACTCGAAGCCGTGGTCGAAGCCACAATGGAAGCAATGGTCAAAACTACGGAAGTCGGAGGCTCTGAGTACTGTGCTCCTAGTACTGTACACCGAGTATGAGGCAGTCAAAGACTCTAAGCACGAAGGCAGTCGAAGACATTGAGCATGAAGGCAGTCAAAGATTTCGAGTATGCTAGAAGCCGTGGTCATAGCATCGAGATGATGCGCTGTGGTTGAAGGCACCATGGTCGTAAGCCGTAATCGAGTGGCTTAAAAGATCGAATGGCGTTTGAGCGGTTTGGGAGCATCGGATGAAGTTCGAGTGGCTTAAGAGCATCGGATGGCATACGAGTGGCATTGCTCAGGACTCGAAGCGGCGCGGTCGAAGCTCTTCTCTATTACAAGGTGGTCGGAGAGTTCAAGAGGTGGAGCGGTCGAAGAGTTCAAGAGGTTGAGTGGTTAGAGATTTCATGGTCGAAACAACAATTAGCGACCACGGGTGGGTTCCTGGGGCCACAAGGATTTCATTTTTGGGTTGGGAGCGGCTGGAAGTCAGGCGAGCATCAGCGGTGAGGTCTTCTATTCTCGGGACTTTTGAATGGCGCAGGGCTAACGACGGGTTAAGAGGATAATAGCGTGGGCACCTATGGGGTTAGAGGAAGCTTAGGGAGTGGTGGTTTGGGTCGGGATGACTGAAACGAGCTATCCACAGTGAGGTCTCAAGGTCGGGCGACAGTGCTAGTCGCCAGTGCGATAAGGGGCTCGAGGAGCTAAGACAGTAGTTCGGTGGTGTCCTGATAGCATAAAGGTGCTACAACCAAATGCAATTTAAAAGTAATCGACTCAATAATAAGAATTGGAAATTGGTTTACTTTAGGGTATTGCGGTGATCGTTGGAGTAATTGAGGGTGGGTGGCTCACCTCGGGTACCGGTGCTTTCGAATGGAGGGGTTCGGGGGTTTAAATAGGACGAGAATGGCGGTTCGGCACAGGAGCAAGGCTAAGGAGGTTTGCGGCGCAAAGCAGAGGTCGGGAAGGTGCGGGAGGGTGTGGCACGGCTGGCGGAGGGGAGGTACAAGCTACCTTGAGCGAGGCATTGCGCAGCCAAAAGTGGTCAGAGGCGTGTCAGGTTGGCTGTGAGAGGATGAGAGCAGAGAGAGCAGGGAGGTCGGTGAGGCAGTGGGATGTGAGACGACTACGGTGATGGTCCAGGTAAGGTTCACGGCACGAATGAGGGGGGTGTATGGTGGCTCTTCCTGGTAGAGGTGGGTTCCAGAGTGCTTGAATTTGCGGCGTGGAGTTGTCGGTCATGAGACAGGAGAGAGCAGAGGCGGTGCCCAAGTATGGCCAAGAAGCTTCGCCGTGAATCAAGGGGTAAATAAGGGGTGTCAGGGACAGGCTGTCGAGGCGTACGATTGAGGGTGAGTGGCAGAGGCGTAGCAGTAGGGAATGGATCGACACGACTGAAGGTTGCGGCAGAGAGAAAAACCGACAGCGGTGGCTTTCCTAGCTTTGACTGCCTTGACGGCTGATAGGGGGCAATAATGGGGTGTCAGATACGCTACAATCGAGGAGGTATAGCCTTTGAATCAATAAGACGGTGGTTGACGGAGATTTTTGCGGTGGCAATATTTTTAATTGATGAACAATGTCTACTCGCCGTACTATACACAGAGCAAGAAGGGCACAAGCAGAGGCAGGAGGGAGAGGTTTAAACGGTGGTGATTTAAGGAGAAAAGGGGGGAAACTAAGTAAAATCAAACTCTAAAGTAAATTCGAATTTATTTTGAAATTCGGTTCGGTTTTGTTCAAGCCCTCTCATCACGTCGGCGTAGCACTCCCTGACCTGCGCAAGCGCACGCCGTGAACCCGCGCAAGCGCACGCCGAGACCTTAGCAGCAGTGACCTCAGCCGGAACCGGGGGATGAGCCTAAGGAGAAATGGCTTGCGGCGCCGAGGCACATCGGCCGCCTCGCTGAGCCGCGCCACCGCCAAGGTTCTGGGATTCGACCCGAATGAGGCGAATTTCGGTGAGATTCGTCCATCTCGGACAGGCCCGAGAAAAAATCAAACCGGACAAATTATTTCGGCCCAATTTAAATTTTCAGCCCAAGCCAAGGTCCAGCCCAGCCCACGAATGCCTTCTACAGCTATAAAAACACAAGCACAACTCTGAAAACCCTAGGGTTTCATTTTTCCTCCTCCTGTTCACCTGGCCAGCGGCGGCGGTTGGCCTAGCCCTAGCGCCGTGCGCACGGCGCACCCAGGCCAGCGGCGGCGGATCTCCCTTCCAGGCTTCCACTCCACCCAACATCTCCCCTTCCAGTCCTCTCCTCCCCTACAGCCATATCGTCCCCAACGGCGGCGGCTGGCCTAGCCCTAGCGCCGTGCGCACGGCGCACCCAGGCCAGCGGCGGCGGATCTCCCTTCCACTCCACCCAACATCTCCCCTTCTACTCCTCTCCTCCCCTACAGCCATATCGTCTCGCCTACGGCGGCTACCATGTCCTCACCAAGTCCGTCCTCAACGTCGGCATGAACCAGATCGTCTTCTGCGTCTACCGAGACCTCGTCGCGCTCGCCCTCCTGGCCTCCATCGCCTTCCTCCGAGAGAGGTACTACCCCCATGCTCTGACGCTCCGCTTTCCCTCTTGCTCTGCAACAACCAAAACAGCAAATCTTTCCTCTATGTATTCCTGTGTAATTGGATTAGGAGTTGAATCAAGTCGAGTTTAATTGTGGGTTTAGTAGCCAGTCGATGATGCGAAGATGAGACTGCTTACCTTTCTTCTTCCTGATCTTGCTTGTGCTGCCCGCTAACAAGTAATTGATGCTTACTAGATTTTCGGTACCCATTTTTGCAGAAGGGTGCGCCGCGTCCCCAATCACTAATCCTCCAGATCTACACTGCCGCTGCAGTCCTTCAATCGTTGGCGCCATCAACACCCAATCACCGAGCTGCTGAGCTGCTGGTATGACTATGTATGTCCGGCCGTGATGGATGCTTTGTGTGATTCCTGCTATGCATCGTCTCATCCATGTGGGTTGGGTACAGGCCCTGCTCATGGAGAGCAGTCTTCTACGGCGTGGGTTGGGTGGCAGCGACATCAGCCAGATGAGGGACAGGGGTAGTGCAAGCATTGGGGTTGGTGATGCTTCAGATGGGCATGCAAGGGCTGCAGCACCACGGCCGGCACCAGCTGCAGCACCACGGCCAGCAACAGCTTCTGAAGGTATATGTAAAACAGAGTATCCTGTTTTGTAGAGATTGACATCACAACTGCAAGCCTAGTATTTGTATAGATTACTTTATTTTTGGTACAATACAGTTCATGAAGCTATAGCTAGAGTGTGGTGGTTCTGTTAATGTTGTATTATCAAGTTTGAGACCTGCCATCATGAGCAACTGAAGCCATCTTGTTGACGGTTTTTCCCAGTTTGTATGTACCTTTCTTGTGGACAGCGCTCTGATGCATGCGTGCTTACGGTGTTTGTGTGAGCATGGTTTTGGGGGGTTGGTGGTGGGGGTAGTGAAAATGGTGTATGTAATTACTAATGTAATTCACAGTAATAGATTTGATTAGTACCTCCGGACTTGCTACGGGTCTGAATAGGATATCCGATTAGAATTCAATAGCACTCGGTTTGGTTCCCAGAAATTAGAGCCGATCCGAACGTAAATTCCAATCCTGATCATATCGGAAACAGAATTAGCTTTGAGTGGTGGTGTGAACTTAAAAGCAACCAAGAGGGAGCAACAAAGCATTCTGATTTACAACAGTTCTTTTGCAACTGTAGTTGATTTTAATACTGACTGCCCTTTAATAGGTTTACAGTAGTTTTGTTTCGGAAAATTAGAAAGAAACAAATGTAATGTATCGATTGCAATATCATTGTCATGGAATGCCATGTCCAAGGACTAACAGATTTATGGTATTGATTTGTGCTGGTCCATCCGCGGATCAGTTTAGTACATCTTCACTGTTGACATCTTGAATTGTTCTTGTCGCTTTTCTTTAATTTATTGCTATGAACAATTACTTACTCCCATACTTGACTTGTATGCACCCTTATGAAGGTGGGGAGTAACTAAGTACTTTGTTTATTATTTCATACTCTAAACTAAACATTCACATCACTTAGCGAGCAGCTTGCTCACTCCACTTGGAAACTTCTGAATATAATGTATCATATTTCATTAGTTGTACAATTGTCCGCTCCCTAAAACAATAGAAATGCTATAGGTTCAACATAAAGGAATTAGTATGGCCGATACATTGTCTCCATATCATTTAACAATGCAAACTATTTTTTATAGTGACTAACTAGCTGATTGGAATGCATATTTTGCACAATGCCTATTTATTGATGGTATGTGAATCTGTTCTTGAGGTTTTTTCCTTAAATTGTTTGTGGATTGGATGGGTGTAATGTAGTTTTGCAAGAGCATGAAGTGCGTGCTATCCTTGGCATTGCTCTAGACGAAATTTCTAATTTATTGCATTAATAAATAGAGAATGCAAATGTTCTGGAGGAAGTAGCTTGCTTTGTCAACTTTATTAAACAGTTATCCTCCCTTTACATACCATCTGTTGATTAGTTTATTAAATAATTATCATACAAATATAACTATATGGCTGTTATTCCTCTATGATTAGTTTAATAGTAATTAAATTAAATTCTCAAGTTATTTTCATGTTTTTTATTGCTGATAGTGTGCTTCTGGAATGTAGAGGTTAATGATGGAAACATTAATAAGGTGTGGATGCATGGCACAAAGCTTGCTGGCCAAGGTTTCAAATGTGGGTACTGTGGGGTTACAAACAGAGGTGGAGGTGCAACAAGGCTCAGGGACCATCTTGGCTGTATAGTTGGTGAAGTGAAGTCATGCAACAATGTGCCCAGAGCTGTGCGGGATGCAATGAGGGAGTTACGGAAGGCATCAATGGACAATAAAAGAGAAAAAAGGGAACGCATGCTCAGGTTGGAGCGAGATCTGATGCAAGGTTTGCAAGGTGAAGAAGTGATTGATCTTGCAAGTGATGAAGAAGAACAAGTCCGTCTGGATATTAGGAAACAATTGGGAGATAAGAACCTTTCTCGTGCAATAGAGAGAAGGTGTGGGAGTGGCAAAGGTGTTCGTGTTTCTGTTGGTAAAAGGAGTGTCACTACCTTCTTTGACAAGGATTTGGCACGCAGCAAAGCATCTGTGCAGCCTAGGATTGATACTGCACTTCAAGAGGGATCTATAGAGAAGCTTGGACAAGTATGGGCAAAGTTTTTCCATGCGAACGACATTCCTGGGTTGAAAGCTGATTGCCCGTACTTTCGGAGTGCAATTAGGCTTACTCAGCAGCTAGGCACTATAGCACAGATTCCTACATCACATGGAATTGATGGGGAATTCTTGCAAGCAAACTTTGAGGAAGCCGAAAACTCTCTTGAACAATTCAAGCAAGGTTGGAAGCAGTATGGTGTGACTATAATGTGTGACTCATGGACAGGACCTACCGGCATGGCCATCATCAACTTCATGGTGTATTGTAATGCACGCATGTTCTTCCATAAGTCAATTGATGCATCTGGGCATAAGCAAAGTGCTGGTAAGCTGTTATTGTCACTTATCTTCTTTCATCTCCTTTAAGTATATGCAATTAATTTCTGCTGCTAAGCTGTTAGTACCTACTGTTAGTAGATGCAATTAATTTTCTACTGCACATAGCAGCAATCTCTTTGTGTTTAAAGTTGTATTTATTACTAAGAAATACTGAAAGTTACTATATTTTGGTACCATACAGATTTTATACATCGGCAGATTAGAAAGGTGGTTGTTGAGATTGGCCCTGAATCGGCAGTCCAAATTGTCACAGACAATGGGTCAAATTACAAGAAAGCATGTGAGAAGCTCATCGAGGAATACAAGCATATTTTCTGGCAGCCATGTGCTGCTCACACTATCAACCTCATGTTGAAGGATATTGGCAAGTTCAGAAGGGTTGCTAATGTTGTTGCAAGTGCCAAGCATATTTGTAGGTTCCTGTACAACCATAACAGGCTACATGATGAGATGAAGAAAAAGATTGGTGGGGAATTGATAAGACCCAATGCTACTCGCTTTGGAACTGTATTTATGTTCCTCCAGAGTTTCCTTGACAAGAAAGAAAATCTCCGAGCTTGGATGGTTTCACAAGATTGGAAGGAGAGTGACTGGAAGGATGAGGAGTACTATGAGTACACTGAAGCATGCTTGACAAGTTCTACATGGTGGTCGGCATTGAAGTGGGTAGTAGATGCAGTAAAACCACTCTATTTGGTGCTGCGATATGCAGATACACAGAAGTCATGTACACTTTCTGGGTTCAAGCCAAGGATGATGGCAGCCATACATGCAATGGAAGCTCAGCTTGGTGTGGGAACAAGACAGTTTAATCGGTTTCTGAGTAAGGTGACAAGGAGGGTTGAAAATATGGAAAGAAACACATTAATGGTTGCAGGTATTGATACAGCTACTAAATTTCATTATTACATGTGTAGTGCTCCCATAAATTCTAACTCTTTTCCACCTTTCTCATGTAGCTGCTGTTCTTGATCCCGAGACCCACTACAGGCACAACTTTTGCAACAAACCAGAATATTCTTTAGCACTAACAGACGCAATAGAGAAGATGGCACAAACGTCTGATGATGCTGTTCAGGCAATCAAGGAAATATCAGTCTTTCGGGAGTGCCTCGGGAGGTTCAATCGGCCCACAGCACGTGCTGGAGCATCATCTATGTCCCCAAGTAAGTCTCATGTGGCCAAATTCCGCAAATAACAATATCGATATTCTCCATGGAGGGTAGGAGTTCTACTTCCTCAGCACATTGAGTTTATGTATCCTTTCTGTTTTTACATCGCAAAACACTTAGAATGGTTCCAACATAGTATCTTATATCATGATATCCCCTTAACAAATGCCCTTCAGAGCTTAGCTCTGTTTCTGGGGTGGATTTGTTGACACTACTCTACCGAGAAAGGTCAACTACTAGATGGTTCTGCTGCAGCGCACTATATTCATACATATTTGCCAATGAGCCTGTGAATGTGTTCATTAGGACGAATCTTCTTCAATTTAAGGTCCACTAGAGTGAGGTCAAATTAGCCAATTCTTCTCCAAGAAGCAATGTGAAAACCTCTTTATTTTCAAAGATAAAAACACGCAAAAAATTCAGTGTAGTATGAAAAAGGTAATATGTGACATTATCCAAAAAGATTAAAAGATTAAATTGTGCTTAGTATTGAATATTGTACATAGTATTTCACTTCAGGGTATTAAGAATCGGTAGAGTTGTTGCATGACAGAAAAAAAAACACTCTGCCAGTGAAGATACTTCAGTGTTGTATGTATAAGGTGTTATGGGCTACATGTTTTCTTTTGGGATCCATTTAAATTCTGCAAGTTTTTTTCATTGTCATCGTATCCATTTAAATTCTGCAAGTTTTTCTGAGTTGTAATGTGAGTTGGCAATGGAAAATAGTCCTTAACGCTTGTCCAGTGATACGATCTCCAGCAAGCAAAAAAAATATATACTACTCATCAATCATTTTTGCAACCTGATACTGTTCATTTTCACAAGACCTGATACTGAATGTGAGAAATTTCATAATGCTTTTGCTAACAATGTGATGACTGCCACTGATGGTTTAGCGTGACAAAATTGTTGATGAAAGTAGAATGTAAATTTTCTAAATGGTTGCGGTCTTGCATGCCATGTGAATATTTTTATTCTTCCAAATTGCTCCATGTGCATCAGCAGCTAGCGCCTATCAGCATCAAATTGTTCCATCCAAATTTCTCTTGGTCACCTGATGCTATACACCATGTTTACCATTGAACATTGTACAATGTACATATTTCAGGATATTTGGAACTGGTAGAGTTATGGCACGATAGACCATATAACCCCATGTACCTTACTATAGAAATTTTATACCCTTCAAAAGAAAGGATGGAGATGAAAATTTCTCCCTACACATCCCACTATAGCAATAGAATCCGTGCTTTTTCTTGTGGCTAATTTCCATTCTCATTTGGCAGCTGATTGGTGGTTTCAGTTTGGAGGAGAAGTGCCTACCTTACAGAAGTATGCATTACGTATCGTTTCACAATGTGTGTCATCTAGTGGCTGTGAGAGAAATTGGAGCACTTTTGCATTGGTGCATACAAAGATTAGGAACAAGTTAGGCTATGACAAGTTGCACAAGCTTGTGTATGTTCATTATAACTTGAAGGAGCGTATCCGAGAGGATAGTGGATACCAGCAGAAGGACAAGGAAATTGATCCATGTGCTATGATGTTGGATGCTACAATATTTGATGAGAACAATCCAATATGGGACTGGCTAGGTAAATCTATGAATGATGTAGGCCCTAGTTTGGATGACCTATGTCGAAGCCAGCTGGACAATTCATCTCGTGCAAAGAGGGCTAGGGTGGACGAGGAGATTGAGTTTGAGTTGGAGGGAAGTGATGAAGGACATGAAGAGGATGAGTTTGAGGATGCCTTAGCTGAAGGTGATGATGATGATAGTGCTGATGAAGACAATTGTGATGATGATGAGCCTGTGGAAACTGCACCAAGAGTTGAAGAAGACATAGAAGCTTCAGGTGAGGGAGATTGTAATCCTAATAGCCGCAGATCTGGAAGACTCCAGCAAAAAAGGATGAGGATTCAAAGCCTCTCTAGTCTCTACGAGCGAGAGTAGCATGACTCTTTTGTCAAGGTACTATGCTCTGTTCACTACTATGGTACCTGTATATATAATTGCTGCATCTATATTTGATTGTTGTGTATTTCCATAAATGATAAATTTATGATTGACTGGAGAGCAATACATAGTTGTTTTATAGTTCTCTTTTCCATTGGAAGTTAACTTACAAATAGTCGATTCTCTGCAATACATTTTACTAATATAACTGCAATATATTTCACTAATAGAACCATCCGAAAATCATGTAGTGATGAAGTGGCTTGCTGGTTAATTGAAGTTAACTTACAAATTGTTGTTTCGTGCATGTTGTATAGGTACAGTCCAGCAGTTCTGGAGCAATTTTTTGGTGTGTATATGGTGATGGTTGGACAAAAATACCATCCGAAAATACATAGTTGTTTTATAGTTCTCTTTTCCATTTGAAGTTAACTTACAAATAGTCAATTCTCTGCAATACATTTTACTAATAGAACTGCAATATATTTTACCAATAGAACCATCCAAAAATCATGTAGTGATGAAGTGGCTTGCTGGTTAATTGAAGTTAACTTACAAATTGTTGTTTCATACATGTTGTACAGGTACAGTCCAGCAGCAGTTCTGGAGCAATTTTTTGGTGTGTATCTGGTGATGGTTGGACGAAAATACCATCCGAAAATACATAGTTGTTTTATAGTTCTCTTTTCCATTTGAAGTTAACTTACAAATAGTAAATTCTCTGCAATACATTTTTACTAATAGGACTGCAATATATTTCACCAATAGAATCATCCAAAAATCATGCAGTGATGAAGTGGCTTGCTGGTTAATTGAAGTTAACTTACAAATTGTTGTTTCATGCATGTTGTATAGGTACAGTCCAGCAGTTCTGGAGCAATTTTTTGGTGTGTATATGGTGATGGTTGGCCGATGCCATGAAACACAAATGGTGCCAGTGGCAATTGACAATATGCTAACTCACAGTTTCTTTTGGGTGACTCACTTTTGGGCAACTTAATTCTCTTAGTGTACATGTGGCTGGTTGGACTGTAACTATGTTCAACTCCTTTGGACTATTTGTGGAGTGATGAACTAGACTTCAAGGGGCCTTGGATTTGGACTATGTTGTGTACTTAATTTGGACTCTGAACTATTTATGGTGGAGTGATGAACAAACCCCTTTGGACTGGACTGTCTAAATATTGCCCCTAATTATGTTGTGGCCTTGTGGGCACATGTGTGCAATTAAATTTGTGCTGGCTGCAGTCTAATGTGTGTTGTTTGAAAACTATTGAAGTATTTATTGTTCTTAAGCCTTGATCGAAGTATGGTATATTGTTTGATCGTTTTTAATTTATTTCTCTGCTGTTCTTTTTTTTTCAAAATTTCGGACTAAATTTGTCAAAATTCGGGCAAAATTCGGTCAAAATTCGGTCAAATACGAAATGTTTGACTGGTCAACGTAGCTGAAAACCGGTCCGAAATTTCCGAAATTTCCGAAATTCGTCAAATTCGGTGGCCACCGAAATTTTTAGCCTTTTGAATCCCAGAACCCTGGCCACCGCCATCCTCCGCCGGTCCGCGGGCGCCGCCCGCCCGCGGCCGGACACTCGGAACAGCATTCTCCCGAGGGATATCCCTGTGTCGAAGGAAGAACTGGTCAGAGAGAATGGTGATCACTAGGCGCCGCGGCTTTAACGCAGGTATGGATGAGCTTATGTGGGCTTGCGCTGGGCCAAAAATGTCGTCAGGTTCACCAACTGATCGTAAGACTCGAAGGCGCTGTGGGTAGAGCATCAGCGTCGTGCTGACCGCTGACTGCCACTGTTGCTGATTCAAACGGCGGCAACTAGCACTAACAAATAACACCCAAACCTAACCATCCTTCCTACTATATGAATTAGCAAGTTAGCAGTTGGGCACAATACGCATAAGAACATCTCAAAGGAAAAAAAATGCATAAGAAGTTAAAAACCCTTTTTTTCTTGCTGAACAAAACATGCTGTATGAAGCAAACATGTAAATGCTACGAATTGACTAGCCGATCGACTTGTTCTTAAGAGGACCGTCATAGAGCTTCTTCTTCTTCTTCTTTTTCAAAACGAGGACCGTCAACAATGTCAGCCCTCATCTGTTCAGTGCTCACCCGTTCACTTATAAAGGCTTCAGGGGGCCCCTACTATCAGGCAATGAGTTGAGGCTAGATGTGTTTTTGCACATTGGGAAACTGGGGCTCTCCCCAGGTATACAAGTCGGATCAATCACCTTGAAGTAGTTCGTCGCAAATGCACGTAATTTGAAGGATGAATGGGTATCATTCTGGATAAGGCTGACAGTGGCTGATATCGTGAGCATGTCCGCTGTGGCACAAACACAAGGATAGGACAACATGCAGCAACACATGGTAATGGAAGCTAGCACTTGATATTGAAGAAGGCAACTGAATCACAGCTCACACCCCCACCATATTGTCATTGCACTATGGATGATCGATCACGCAGTTGAGGAGCCACTATGGCGTAATGAAGTAAAGGTGATCATATCAATCGCTATATAGAACCCCATGTGCATTAGCGTTTAGATTTCTCTGGACTTAGCAACACTGAGCTCAATGTTTGCATAGAACTTCTTTTAAATCAGGAAGAATAGAAGTACTCATGGCACGGCGATATTCTGTTGCGTTCTAACGTGAGTACTGACCAAGTTCGGGCTCGGTTGTAAAATTCCTTCTTCTTGATGGTATGGCGTGTCATAAAAAAAAACCTTGGGTATCGGTTAATTTTTTTCTCTTCCAAACATAATGAGAGACCGGAATATTCATCTACATTATTATGTGTTCAGTGTAATGATTTGAATCAGAAAAGGTCAAAGAAATTATGTTCGCCTGAATGTTATAGTACGACTACAGAGTACGTATAGACTGTTCGTTGTCATAGTGGGGGACACAGAAATCTACACATTTTGACGGTAGATATCTCATCTTTTTTGGTCAACATGATGACTTTCAGAGCGGATAGTGCTCTGACAGATCGAGTCCCTTGCAGTAAAAATAGATCTGCAGAAACTGTGTTCAAATAGGCGGAAACGGGTGTCTATTATTCGGATGTCTTTTTTCAAAAATCGTTTAGATTTTTCACTGTGTAATTACTTTAACATTCGTGCACATCCCTAACTCTAACCCCTTCGATTCTCCACCCCTGCCGCCTCCCGCAACCCACAGCTGCATTTCACTCCGCCCCTCAGCCCCCGCCCCTACGCCCCCTCCTCTCCCCGGAGCAACTCCATTAGCCTCCCCCCGCTCCCTCCTCCACCACCCAGGGCCAGTTATGCCCCCGCCGCCTCGCTACGCCACTCCCTACCCCGCCCCGCCATGCCGTTTCCGTCCAATCTAATAGCTACTACCTTCCGCCGCCGCGGCCCTCCAACACCGTCCACCACCCTCCTACCTCAGCTAGTCGCCCCCACCGCCACCCACCGCCCCCCGGCGTCCCTCTATGCCCGGGGAACAATGAATCCTAGGCGCCGAGGGTGGAATTCTTCCCTCGGGCTCACTGGCGAGGAGGAATAACTTCGATAAACCTCACCGGAGAAGATGCCGCCCGAGCTCTAACCTCGTCGGAGAAGAAGATGAACTCGCTAGAGAGGACACTGGAGCATGAATCGCGATGCAAATCTAGATGTTAGAAATTTAGATGATTTTTTGGAAGAAAATATTTAGATGATGTTTAACGAAATCCTAGGCGCAAACGTCATGTTTTTTGTTCTACTAGACTACCACTCAAAACTGGAAGGACTAGTGCGCTCGGCTATACACGTCATAGTGCTAAGTACTGTACTTCCTACGGAGTCCTTTTCCTCTGCAAAGCTAAGTTGGCATGGTACTTCCCAATATTCACATGCAACAAAGTCACAGAGCCACAGCCTCTTCGACCTTGCTGGTTCAAGAATCTTGCTTGTTTGCACGTACCTGAGTTGTTTCTGCCAGTCCAGTAACTAATGGCACATGGAAAAAAAATCCCATCCCGCCTAAGTTCCTTTGCATTAGCTGGCAACTACTTTGGACCCTCTAGAAATGACACCTTTTGACAAATCATAAGTGATCAAACACCCTATATATTCCATGACTACAATGCTCAACATACGTAGCAGTCATGAGAAAATTGATCATTTGTCACTTTGAAGAGTGGGCTTCACAAATTTACCACTTTCAAAATTGACTTCGTAAAAATGCCATGCAGTACATGTACATCTTGATTACCATGTCATTTGAGCCATTTAGCTCATTTAATATTTTTTTTGCTAATTTCAGGGGCTGAAAAAGACAATTATACCCTTTTGACCAGTATGCATCAACAAAACAAGCCTCCTCTGCTTTATCTTCGTCAGAAAACTTACACTCCTCTCCTCTGCTTTATCTGCGCGGGGAGGCCGGCCGGCGGGGAGGCAGGCGCAGGGAGGCCGCCGTGCGCGAAGGGCGGCGCGGGGAGGCCGGTCGGCGACGGGGAGACCGGTCGGGGATGCAGCGCGGGGAGGCCGGCCGGCGGGGAGGCCACCGTGCGCGGAGGGCGGCGCGGGGAGGCCGACCGGCGGGGAGGCAGGCGCGGGGAGGCCGCCGTGCGCGGAGGGCGGCGCCGGGAGGCCGGCCGGCGGGGAGGCAGGCGCGGGGAGGCCGCCGTGCGCGGAGGGCGGCGCCGGGAGGCCGGCCGGTGGGGAGGCAGGCGCGGGGAGGCCGCCGTGCACGAAGGGCGGCGCGGGGAGGCCGGCCGGGGATGCAGCGCCGGGAGGCCGCGCGGGGATGCAGGAGATGCAGTGCAGATCGTTGCTTCGGGCGACGTTTCATCTCCCGATCCAAAGCCCATGCACTGCAAGGGTAGAATTGTCTTTTCCAGCCTCTGAAATTAGCAAAATAAATATTAAATGAGCTAAATGGCTCAAATGACATGGTAATCAAGATGTACATATACTGCATGACATTTTTACGAAGTCAATTTTGAAAGTGGCAAATTTGCGAAGCCCACTCTTCAAAGTGGCAAATGATCAATTTTCTCTAGCAGTCATATACCAGGCTCGGACGACAGAGAAAGCGCATGGACTGTCGCTAGCTTTCTCGACGGAGTCCAGCCATGGCTGCCATCGCGAGGCATGGAAACGTGGAGCTACGCGGTGCTTCGCCCGAGAAAGTGGAGGCATGGGCGACGCCATATTAGAGGGAGGAAAGGGACGCGGTCGCTGGATCGATCGCAGTGGCGCGCGCAGGAGGCACGCGATCGAGGAAAGGAGGAGCCCCCTCGCTCGCGCGCGCTCGTGCGCCCCGCACCCACGCACGCGACGGCCGGCAGCGCGCCCAGCGGCGCACGCACCCACGCAAGCAACGGCCGGCAGCGCGCCCACCGGCGCACGCAGACGCGCCAGTCGCTAGCTACCTCTCGGTGGATCGATCGAGCACTTTTCCGGCTCCGCGCCTCCCCACTACGCACGGGCGGGCGAATCTAACCGCTCCATCTAACCCTACGGCTGCCCACGCGCGCCTCCGGCGTTACAGCGAGGCGGGCAGGAACTACGGGCGCCGCGTACGTGCGCGGCCATGGACTACGCCGCTTGTAAAGAAGGACGCCGGACGCAGACATGCATGATGAACGACCCAGAGCTTAATGCGCTTTTGCCTCGCTGTATTGATCGACAGTTTGACACGCACAGCATTCATTGTCCAGCTCTAGCGATGTGCAGCGGCACCGGGGAAAGTTGATGTTGACGCCAACAATTCCATATTCGCAGGAGAGGAGCGTTACACGTACAGAAACATTTTCGGTGGTGATACGCGCATCACATGCATGATGCGGACGCAGAAGATCGGATCTGCTTCACTTTCACTAATGCATGGTAACGGTAGTACATTAGAATTACCGTTCTTTTTTTGTTTCAGCTTATAACTTTTAGTTTTCACTTTTACTTTTGGATTATTTATGAGAGAAATAACAGAAATTCACATATAATTTTATTCAATATAAATGAAGTCGCTACAGTGTGTACTACAATTAAATTGTAGACGTCACTTTGAAAAAACACTCTGTTTGAAAGCTAACTATTACAAAAAAAAAATCGAAAAACAATTTTTAGAAGTTGAAAAGAAGATGCCCTAGATTTAGGAGTTGTTGTTGTACATAGAAAATATCTCCTTTTAAGAGCAGAGTTTAATAACGCGAAGTTTGTACACGTGTGCAGTACTTGGGTTGACGCCACCTGGTTATTTATTTGGAATTACTATACCATGTACGTATAATCGATGGTAAAATAATCGGACTCTGCCCACAACTGTCCTCTAGAACCCTTCCCCATGGTCCCACGTTTGCTCCACTAGCTCGGCTACTGCTATCGTGCTACTATTCTTTTTGTCACGTAGGCCTGAACATCGAATGTGAAGCATCTCATTTTGCTAGAATACAGGCATGAGCTCACGCCCGTGGAATCACCACAGCGACAACCTCAAATCTCCAAGTTATCTATTTCTTCTTCCTCTCACTTCTCTCTTCATGTGAGGAGATGACATTGTGGTGGTGCACTAGACACGAGCAAAGGATTCAAAGGCATCACGGTGGTGTGGGTTGGCGGCGATGCACCAAGCTTGCCTTACACTGTGCAGATTTGAGCTTGCTAGTAATGAGACATCACGCCGCCCTCTCCTTTGATGATGAACTCTCATACTTGTTTTCGTCTGCACATTTTTCACCGTGTATGCTTTTGCTCGATTTGTTTCATGCATGTGTTCGAGTTGTTGCATAATATGTACTTTTTTGTTACAATCCTATTATGGCCATTTGCTCGATTTGTTATAGGCATTTATCTCTACTACTTAAAAATATGAGTTAGTGGCCGTCGGTGCATTCTCCTTCCTCTCTTCTCAATCGTCCGATCTGAACACTAAAATCTTGATCATCTATCTAACATCCCTCCCCTCCCTCTCACATCTAACTGCCCCTCCTCTGCACTTCCACCAGTAGTTACCATCTCCCACCCCAGTAGCGTAGCCAGGATTTGTAGCTATGGTGGTCCATTGTCTAAAATTTATTTAACCGCTATAAATTTAACATGTTGGTACACAAGTATATGAATTACGAAATGCAATTAAGGGAAAAAGGACATACGAACTTCATAAAATAGACGAATATAGCTTTCTTAACATAGAATTGAAATATTACATACCCATAGTAGTTGAAGAACAGTACGTCACTACTTCTTCTTCTTCTTGTCAGGATATAAAGAGAACATCACATTAATTTTATATTAGAACATTAAATACATTATATATTTATGGACAAAGCTATTTAAAAAATATATTTTATAAAGGAGTAGATCAGAAGAGTTTGCTTGCATGGGTAACTTCCTGAAAACCGCATTTGGAGCAAACGCAAGCTAAGACAACAAATACCTACCTCGACAAATTTACGAGACCGTTTACACCGACTTCTGTTCACAGAAGAAAGAAGGTAATATAAATATTTAACTTTCTAAAATAATTTCTCTATTTCTCTCATCCTGAAAATAAGTTATGGGACACAGACATATCACTACCTCACTCTTCTCGCTCCTGTCTCGCACACGCATCTCTTTTTTATTTTCCCCACCACTCGTATCCTCCCACTAAAAGCTTTTTTTTAGTAATTACTATTTATTTTAGCTAAAAACCATCAACTGTCGTTCAATATGAACATGCCAAGCTAGTCATCGATTTTATTGTACATCTAGATGCCAAGCTAGCCAACGATTTTACTGTACATCTAGATTCTCAAGTTGCGTATCATTAGCTTGACACATATAGAGCAAATTAAATGATTTAGCGGGAGGTAAAATGTAGCTGTGATTCAATAAGTTTTTGCATTATGATCAAATACATGAAGGCATCATTATCCGAGCGCAGGGTGGTCCGCGGGCCACAGGGACCACCCTGTAGCTCCGCCAGTGTCCCACCCCTCCCCTCCAACGCCTAACAGAGGGAGTTTGGGTCAAGAATGTCATCTTCTTCATGGCATGGGGGACATCCACCGCTGTACTTGTTGCATGCCACCGTCACTCTGAAGGGCAGGTGCTCATATTTCAAATGTCTATTGAGTAGTTGAGGTGCTATTGGTTCCACCTTTCAAATCACTTGTAATCTATGCCTACAAGGCATCCATTTTTTAGGGCCTGTTTGAAATGAAAAGGAAATTTTTTCCACTTAGTTAGCTATGATCTCATATTCGGATTCTTCAAAAAAGTGGAGGAAAGGAAATTTTTTGCAAGATTTTTAGGGGTGATTCGTAAAATCCAAACACATAGCTTTTTAGGGAGATGAGTTCTTTTTTGTAATAAAATTCTACAAAACCCCTCCAAAATGCTTGATCAACCACGCATAGTTCCTCATACATAAAATTAGAACACTAAGAAACGTAATAAAATAGTTGTCAAGTATGAGAGAATTAAAGGGTAATAGGGGACTAATGTATATTTAGCCATGTAAGATGCTAGATATGTACGGTCTAATGCCAACCAAAAGCTGCTTGGCATGCATGTTTCTGTTTGTTTTTTTACTATTCGTAACCATAATGCTGGAAAGAGGAGGTCTTCTTTGCACCTTTGGGAAACTGGGCTTGCTTCTATTCCCCCCCCAACTTGGTTAGCTTCTGTTGTTGCAAATGATCCATAGGATTAGGAGTAGAATGGAGTCCCATAGCCTTACTCAGAAAATATGGAGGCGTTTATGCATATGCCTTCCATATACACTATAGGTTGGGTTGCGCAAGCTGAACATTGAGTCTTGTGTGCAGTGTGAATGTCCGACGATGATCGAGTGGGCTTAATACACTAGAGGAGTGTGGAGTTAGGCAAGCATTCAAACCACAAGCGTGGGGTTTTATGTTAGAATTATAAGGCCAAAGTGCACATGCAATGGCATTCCTACATGAAGCCATGGCCCATCCACCATACAAAAGTTTGCCGAGCAACCATTATTTGCGGAATTGCACATGCCTTTTTGAGGGCTCTAGATCTGTGACAGTGGAGCTCATCATAAATAAATTGCCAAATCTGTAAGTTCATTGATGGTTGCTCTCTTCGTTTGGGATCGATATCAATTCCTGAATAATATACTGTTTGAACGTAGGGCAAATGACGATTCAATCTTTATATTTGGTTGATAAACTTAACTACTCCATCCGGTCACAAATATATGTCGTTTTGGACATTAATACGGTCTCTAAAACACAACTTTAGCCACATAATTCTATTGTAATAATACTAACTGAATGCCTGTATGTTGCTACGGATTTTAAAATTTTATCATACTATAAGTTCTAAAACTCACAGGTGGTAAAAAATTTTAGAACATGCATACCAACTTGTTCAAAAAATTTTAAAATCCGTAGCAACGCACGTGTATTCAATTAGTTTGAATTGTGCTCAAATTGTTGCAGAAAATATCCTTTTTTGTTGTAATCTTGTTCATACATTTGCTCAATTTATTGTAGGAATTTATTTTAATTGTTGAAAGAAGTGTTCTTTTTTTTGTTGCAATGTTATTACACATGTATTCACTGTGCTGAGGTTGTTGCAAATGAAGAGGGATTTTGTTGCGTGGCAGGATGGGTAGCAGCAATTCGTTGTTTCCCTTCCAATGCGATTTTTGTGTCACGGCTGTTTTCTAGAGTGTGGATTGGTTATCTTTTTGTGTGTCATTTTGGAACGAGACTATTATACACAAGTGGAGGAGTCCGATGGTTGAAATGGATCCACGTTATAAACATCCGACGGTTGATAGGGCGCATGGAGCTAGCACGTGAAACGGACGTCCACTAGTCGCTCTTATTTATTTGAACCGAACGCCTCGCACGGACTCTCACACCACTTCCCCCACGCTCCGAAGTCCAAACACAAACACGCCATGCCTCCCATGCAGCAACAACCGTTTCTCCTCCTCCTCCTCCTCCACCTCTTCCTCCTCACCTCCTCGTCTGCGCTCGCCTCCCGCGCCGACGACGGCGCGGCGACGTACATTGTCTACCTGAACCCCGCACTCAAGCCGTCCCCCTACGCCACTCACCTCCACTGGCACCACGCCCACCTCGACTCCCTCTCCCTGGATCCCTCGGGCCACCTCCTCTACTCCTACACCACGGCCGCACCGTCTGCCTTCGCCGCGCGCCTCCTGCCGTCCCACGTTGCGGCACTCCGCAGCTACCCCGCCGTCGCATCGGTCCATGAAGACGTCCTCCTCCAGCTCCACACCACGCGCTCCCCTCTGTTCCTCCACCTCCCGCCGTACAAAGCTCCTGACGCGAATGGTGGAAGTTCCGAAGTCATCGTTGGCGTGCTCGACACTGGTGTCTGGCCTGAGAGCCCCAGCTTCGGCGATGCCGGTCTGGGCCCGGTGCCTGCGCGGTGGCGCGGGAGCTGTGAGACCAATGCCACCGACTTCCCCTCCTCAAAGTGCAACCGCAAGCTCATCGGCGCCCGCGCCTTCTTCCGGGGCTACGGGATTGGCGGCGGAAACCGCGGGCTCTGGTCGCCAAGGGACCACGACGGTCACGGCACACACACCGCGTCCACGGCAGCGGGGGCCGTCGTGGCCGACGCGGGCCTCCTCGGGTACGCGCATGGCACGGCACGAGGCATGGCGCCTGGGGCGCGCGTCGCGGCGTACAAGGTGTGCTGGACGCAGGGGTGCTTCAGCTCCGACATACTCGCCGGCATGGAGCAGGCCATCAATGACGGCGTCGACGTTCTCTCGCTATCGCTGGGAGGCGGCGCGTTCCCGCTCTCGCGCGACCCCATCGCGGTCGGCGCGCTGGCTGCCACCCGCCGCGGCATCGTCGTCGCGTGTTCTGCAGGGAACAGCGGGCCGGCACCGTCGTCGCTGGTGAACACTGCCCCATGGGTGATCACGGTCGGCGCGGGCACGCTCGACAGGAAATTCCCGGCGTACGCCCAGCTGGCCAACGGCGAGACCCACGCCGGCATGTCGCTCTACTCCGGCGATGGGCTCGGTGACGACAAGTACCCTCTAGTGTACAACAAAGGCATCCGCGCGGGCAGCAGCGCCAGCAAGCTCTGCATGGCGGGCACACTGGACGCGGCGGCGGTGAAGGGCAAGGTGGTCCTGTGCGACCGGGGCGGCAGCTCGAGGGCGGAGAAGGGGCAGGTGGTGAAGCAGGCAGGAGGCGTCGGGATGGTGCTCGCGAACACCGCGCAGAACGGCGAGGAGATCGTGGCGGACAGCCACCTGCTCCCTGCGGTGGCCGTCGGCGCCAAGAGCGGCGACGCTATAAGGAGGTACGTGCAGTCGGACGCCAACGCGAAGGTGGCGCTAACCTTTGCCGGCACCGCGCTCGACGTGCACCCTGCGCCGGTGGTGGCCGCGTTTAGCTCCCGTGGGCCGAACAGGCAGGTGCCGCAGCTGCTCAAGCCAGATGTGATCGGGCCGGGGGTGAACATCCTGGCCGGCTGGACGGGGTACGTAGGGCCGACCGGGTTGGCCGTCGACAAGCGGCAGTCACCGTTTAACATCTTGTCAGGTGAGTGCACGCTTTGCTTCCTCTGTACGGTAACTGTAGATTGTAGCAGTAGTACTGAGTACTGACAGACTAACTGTATGGCTCAGTGCATTACACCGAAGTCCGGAACACCTCAACTTTACGGCCGGCGTGCTCAAAAATTGATCTACGTTAGCTACTAGTGTCATCGTTATGATCGGCTTTAGGTAGCAGCTTGCCTTTTTTTGTCATGATGCTGTCAGCTTTTAAGTGCAGTTCGCATGCATCCGAATGCCATGATATTCTCGACATCGACAGGTTTTTTAGTTGCACGGTATTCTGACACGTGTTTGGTTAATTTTCTCCTTTTTTTTCACTGAACCTCGATAATAGAATTGTAAGTTACATAGCTGAAAGCTGCATTGTCAGCTTGTTTCAAGCAACAAATGAAAGTTGATTACAGTTTATGATGGTAGACATGACGCATTTGTCATTCCTTCAGAGCTCAGACGCCTTCACAGGTAATTATGCTACTGTTGAAAGCCCCTGAAAATTCTGCCTGCAGATATGAAAACAAAACTGAAACTGATAGTTCTCTAGTAGCAGCTTTTTTTTTGGTGGGTATTGATAAACATCATCCGGATGTTTTCTTTCTAACTATCATCCAGATTTGTGGCCATTGGATTAGAGATCTAACGGTCACGAATTCTCCCCACCCCCTCCAAAAAAAATCTCTCCCTTCTAAAAAAATCTCTCTCCAAAAAAAGAGGCCGTTGGATCTCTAATCCAACGGTCCAAAATTTGGATGATTGCTAGAAAAAAAAACATCCAGTGATACCTATATACTATCTTTCCTTTGAAGGGGAAAATAAGAAGTTTATCTTCATCGCATACAGTTTTAAGAGATATATCTTATTCAAAAAAAGGTTTCAGAAATGGGGTGGTCTATTTGTAAGGTGATTGACATTTTTTAATGCATAAGTTACATTTTTTTATCTATTGGACCAACATCCAATCATATGCACATCAATCTCTATATAAATCCAATGGTCACAAAAATTGACTCGGTCAGAAAATTTCAGACGACTTAGAAACCAAATCCTTCCATGCAAGCTAGGCTCCAAAGGATCTTTCTCATGAGTCACGAAGGGATTCATCAACTTGAGTTCACAATGGTGATGCAGGAACATCCATGTCGTGCCCGCACATCAGCGGCCTCGCGGCGTTCGTGAAGGCGGCGCACCCAGACTGGAGCCCCAGCGCCATCAAGTCCGCGCTCATGACCACCGCGTACACCGTCGACAACACCAATTCGCCCCTCCTCGACGCCGCCGGCAACTCCACGGCCACGCCGTTGTCCTTCGGCTCCGGGCACGTGGACCCCGTGAAGGCCCTCTCCCCGGGCCTCGTCTACGACACGTCCATCGACGACTACGTCGCTTTCCTGTGCTCCATCGGCAGCTCGCACCAGCAAATCCAGGCCATCACGGCGGCACCGAACAAGACGTGCCAGCGCAAGCTGTCCAGCCCCGGGGACCTCAACTACCCGTCCTTCTCCGTCGTGTTCAGCCGGAAGTCGGGCAGCACCGTCATGTACGGGCGCGAGCTGACCAACGTCGGCGACGCCGGGTCGGTGTACACCGTAAAGGTCACCGGCCCAAGCGACATCAGCGTGGCCGTGAATCCGGCGAGGCTTGTGTTCGAGAAGGTCGGAGACAAGCTCAGGTACACCGTCACGTTCAAGTCGGCGAAGACCGGTGGGCCGATGGACGCCGCGTTCGGGTGGCTCACTTGGGGCAGCGACGGGCACGACGTGCGGAGTCCGATATCGTATACGTGGAGCATATAGCACGGATCATTGTCTGACGGTGCCAGTGGAGTGATCTCGGCTGTGACGGGAAGCGTTATGGATGTTGTAAATAATCTTGTTTAGAAGTCGTGTGCAAAGTTTGGTAATGATCGAAGTTAAATTGTAACCGTAATCGAAAGTCGAAAGTCAAAGTCGAACTGTAGTCGGAGTCGAAATCGTATTGTACTCGTAGTCGGAACCCGAGCAAAAGCCGTAGAGCCGGGTATAAAAAAGGGAGGAGTCTTGTAATCATATCAATGTGAAAAGTAAAGAAGAAAAAATAAAAATCTTGAGTATCAACTTCATTGTGTGATCTTGCAGACGTGGTCGGAAAAGGCGTTCGACCACGACAAAGCAAGTTTGAACGTGGTCGGAGGGCATTACGACCACGGCAAATGTACATCCACGACCATGGATGTGGTGAATGATTCTTCGGAGCTAAGCACATTCTCCTGTGGTTTCGTACAGTGCTATGATTCCTAAGTGGTTCGTCGAAGTTGCTATAAGACTTTGCTTAGACGATTTCTATGAAATTGCAGTTCCACCACACAGGAATACATAATCTATTTGTGACCTTGCGGTATGCGGATCTAACAGGTACCCTGCATCTGTATAGCCAGTTATATTCAAATCTTGGTTCTTTTTGTAGAATAACCTAAGGTTCTTGCTTCCTTAGAGGTATCAGAAGATGTCCTTTATTCTCTGCCAATGCTATTTGGTAGGTTCTGTACTATGACTTGCTAATAGATTTATGGCAAATGTAATGTTTGGTCTAGTGCAATTTGCTAGATACATAAGTGCCCATACTGCACTTAAGTATGGGAATTCCTTTCCCAAGACTTCCTCCCCAACTTTTCTATATCGGTATAGATCCTTATCTTGCTGTAAGGATCGTCTGATCATCGGTACTTTTAATGGGTATGCCTTCTTAAAACCGAACATTTCTAACACCTTCTGAGCATAGGTTGATTGATGCACTAATATCCCTATCGGGACATGCTTGATCTGCAAGCATAAGCAATATTTGGTTTTACTCAAATCTTTTATTTCAAATTCAGACTCCAGGTAAGAACTTGCTTTCTTTATGTCTTCCATGGTTCCGATGATATTCAGATCATCTATATATACTGAGATTACACAAAATCCTTTCTGGAATCGTCGTATAAATACACAGGGGCAATCTTCATTGTTTGTGTAGCCTTTCTTGCATAGAAAGTTGCTTAAGTGATTATACCACATCCTGTCTGATTATTGAAGTCCGTACAGTGATTTCATGTGTTTCACACTATATAAATTTCTATTTGTTCTATCTTGGTTCAAGACAGGAATACCTTCAAGTACCTTCATATATATTTTCGAATCCATGTTTCCATAAAGGTATGCAGCTACCACATCTATCAGTTGCATTTCTAAGTTCAAGTTTACTGCCATTGAGATTAAGTATCTAAAGGTAATACCATTTATGACCGGGGCATAGGTTTCTTTATAATCAATTCTTGGACATTGAGTGAAACCTTGTGCAACAAGCTTTGCTTTATATCTTACAACTTCATTTCTTTCAATTCTCTTTCAAATAAATACCCACTTATGCCCTACAAGGTGCACATGGGGAGGCGTGCAGCTTACAGGTCTAAACACATCTCTTTTGTTCAGAGATAATAATTCAGTTTCTATTGCCTTTTTTCAATCTTTCCAATCTGATCTTTTCTTACATTCAGCGAGCGATGCAGGCTCTGAATCAAGATCGATGATTGTAGCAATTTTCTTTGCAAAATAGATATCAACATTGGCTATTGTCCTATTTATGGATTCTCCCGTGTGCATATGTTTATAGCTATTTCACCATGAGTTGATTCTTCTTGTGCTTCTACCTGCTCGCCACTCCTTCCAATTGCGGTGGTAAGTCCGTTTAGTTTTTCAGCTCCGATATATGCGCATACATCCATGCTGATTTCTCCTTCCATGGGAATGTTCAGATCAGGTATGTCTTTTTCTGAAGGTATCATACTGATACCAGGTCTCAACTGGCTCCCCTTTTGGTTCTAGGAAACTTCAGTGATTGGCTGTATCAAATCCTTCTTAGCCTTTTTCACCGGACGTCCCCGTCTACTTAGGGTTCGAGAGGTCGGAGTTCTCGTCCTTTTATTCTGAGGCATCTGAACAGGATTAGAAATACCTTCAATTTTTTTGGTATTTCAACCCTCTCCGGTGCATTGTGTGTAGGCACATGCGACTTGGTCACGCTCTTTAAATCACTAAAGTAGTTAGACAGTTGATTTGCTAATGCTTGCAAGTCAATGATTTTCTAGACTCATATCATGTGTATGGGTCATGTGTATGGACCCATTGCAGTACGCTATGGAGAGGGAATATGTACCTAAACCTTGTATCAAAACCTTTGGAGATAAAAAATTTTCGGTGCTGATTCTTACGCTAGTTGCATAGGTACTCGTTGATGTGGAGGAAAGGTCTTTGTAATGATCCAGCAAACACATGAAACTCATGTCTGTCCATCAGTTTCTTTTTGCCATTTTTTACTGCTCTTCTAATCAAGAAAACTCAACTGGACCAGAAATTAAAGATCGGATTTGCTGCAGATTAAGAACAAACACTCAGGCCAACGATACATTCGACTGTGGAATGGTGGCAAGTTCACCATTGTCCGGAAGAAACGACATGTCCTCTGCAGAATCGGAAGCACTACAGATCTCAAAAAAGAAAAAAAAAATCAGAAGTACTTCATACTATACGTACTACTCCATACACATTATGAACTCTCTGTCGGATGAATAGTCCATCATGTCAGGCAGGCGATAATGTTCAGAACCCGATAGATACAGCCTTTGCCCATACCATAATCTAATACCCTGAATGCTGAAATGTCAGGGTTTGTTCCAGCCTTGCTACCTGGTCAAGACAGGCGTTGCTAGCTGCATGTAACTGAAGGTTCAACTCCGTTGACATTTTACCTCATCGATACTTCGATCGGCTTACACGATCAATGATTCACTGGACAGCTAGTATTAGCAACAGCTAGTTGGGCCACAAAGGAGAGTGTGGTGGAGTTTGGCCAAGACTCCACAATCTGAGCTCAATAGAATTCTAAATTTTCTTCATCTTACATAACATATATAATTCGAATACTTGGAGAGAAGATTATATGGACCTCAGAAGCTAGCCTCACTTTCGCTGTAATTTATGGTATAACAAATAATAGTCCTTACAAATTCCAATCTATGTTTATCCAAAGTTGAAAAGGAAACCATGCATTTAGAAAACAAACTTCAACAATTAACTCTAAAAGAACATAAACACTGTAGGAAACCCTTATCGTTTTTTTTTTCATTTTTTACGGAACTTTAATCGTCATTAGCCGTCAGCAAGAATATCGAGACCATTGGCTGGCTTGAATTTCTCCCACCAATTAGCTTATCATGGGTCCAGCTTATAAATCCTACGGCAGTCTTAACAATTTGGCGTTGGCTTCAAGTCTTCGACTTAACTATAGACCCATAAAGTGAAGCTAAACCTTCACCAACATACATGATAAGCCCAAACTCACACACATAGGCCCAAACCCGTTGACGAGCATCGGCGGCCTCTACCCCATCGCCATCGGCACCTCTCCATATAGCCCGCGGCCCACCACGTCCGCGAGCTCTCCAAGCTTGCACGTACGGCCTGCTCGCGAGCCACCGGCTACCTGGGGTGCGTGGCCGTGTGGACGCAGGGCACGGGCACTAGTGTTGTGCGCCCACTAGACGTGCACTCGCGTGTGGACACCGACCCACTAGCTGGCAATAGTCTTGGCCACTCGGCCAGTGGCGAGGATTCGTCACGGTCGTTGTCATGGTTGGTCAAAAGAGTGACTAAGCCTAGTTTTAGATGACTTTAGCTTATAGTCTTTTAGTTTTCAGTTTATTTAAGATAAAGTCATTTGTAATGTATCAGCTTCTAATTTTAGCTTATTTTTGCTCTTTTTTGCTTTTTCACTTTTCTTTTTTTATATTTCTTTATATTATCTATAATGATATAATACCTTTTTCTTAATATTTTTATTTTTATAAAAACTAACAATTATTACCGAATAATTTTAGTCAGGAACCGAAACTCCGAGCCCCTAACTGAATCCCATTGGAACGCCGCTAACTTTTGTCTTGGTCGTGTTGACTGCCGGACGGTCGATTTCCATGGGCGACTCTGCCGGATTTTACATGCAACTTCTCGAGAAATTTTGCTAGATGGAGGCAGCTGATGTTGACGTCGAGCGGAGAGCTTCAAATAGTTTGCCTTCCTGTAGGCTCGCAAATTGACCGAAAGACTAAACGGTCAGCTCTGCAGTGTTTTCTTGGCTGATAGGTGTGAAGTACGTGTGGACGTAAGCCAGTCACTCGTGAGGCACGTACGAACATCACCCTCTGACGTGCTTGCTTCGCTGGCTAATTAGTCACCATCAGAAAACTGCAACTTCTCTTCTGAAGAAACTTCGGTGAAGATGGTACGGTGATACCTTGGTGGCCCGCTTATTACGACTTAATCTTCTAACTTCTCACTTATTTTTTTACTATACATATTTTTTCTGACTTTTTAGCTTTTCTTAAGTTTTTTTGCTGGCTTTTTTTCTTCTCATATTTGTTTTTCCCTATTTTTATTTTTTTAAAAAATTTAATTATGTCAAATAAGTTATCATCAGTTATAGTATAATTTTAATCAACTATAATATAATTTTAATTATAAACTATTTTTTAGTTGAAATGAGCGGGCCAGAAAAATGGCAAACTGCAACTTCGTACCATTGTGTAAGAATGACCGCTGAAGGTCTCTCAAAATAATGACCGCTGAAGATCATGATTCTAGCAATACCATATAAACTGCAATTTGTTTTAACTATTAATCGTCCTATGATTCTTACATTTTCTTCGACACAACCAGAATACCAGTCGCATATCTATCACATAAGTAAAGTACGGGGGAAACGGAAAGAAGATATAACGGATTCTTTTGGATTATGGTTTATGGTTTTTTGAATTCTGACTATTCATGAGAGGTAACATGTAGAGAAAAATAGTCGTATATGATTTTAGTCGGTACAACTGAACTCAATATACTTTTTACTATAATATTCCTGTTGATCCCACCTTAAAAAAATATACCGTTTAAAAACTAAGTATTATAGTATAAATCATTTAAAAAAGAATTCAGCCATTGTCCGTGTCACGAACAGAACTTCTCTCGGTCAGTCTTTGTGGTCAGTCTATGGTCAGTCAACCGTTTCAAATGGTCAGTCCAAGTCGAATAGTCAATAGCACGATGCGTTTCTCAGTGCTGCCCGGCAATTCCCTCGCAACTTTATGTAAGAATCAAGGGCAATTTCATTTCACAACAACTTGTCCATCGAATTGCATCAGAATAGGACATTGAGCAGCAACTTCTCATGCTAACCACTTCCTTCAGTGCGAATTGTATCAGAGCATCTTCACTAGGGTGGGAAACAATACAAGATAATCCATTTTATTCGATATTTGTATTCAATAAAACATAAATATAATAAATAAAATCTATATTCGAAAATATTCGTATTCGTATTTGAGAATATTCATATCCGTATTTGAGAATATTCGTATTCGCATTCGTATTCCAGAATATTCGTATTCATATTCGAGACTATTCGATTTGTATTCGATCTGTTTCAGAAAACTGGGGAAAACCTGGACGACTTTTGTGATTTGAAATTTGAATTTGAACGGTTTGAAACTGGTAACCATTTCGTTAATCAATCAAAAACCGGTGAAAGCAGGCAAAACCGCTAGAAATTTATTTTACTGAGATTTGCTACAGAAGTTGTAGAAGGATATTCGTATTTGACCGAATTAAGTATATATTCGATTCGAATTCGTATCGATTATGACATTCGATTCGTATTCATATCCGAGAATATTCGAATTCATATTCATATTCATTTTGAAAATACAGATTCACATTCGTATTTAAGACTATTCGATCATATCTGATCCGTTTCCCTCCCTAATCTTCACCTGCTCCGAATTTACTAATGCATATTCAAGTCATCTCGAGGCTTACTTAGTACACACTTCGGCGAAGGTTTCGCATTGTTTGCTGCTAATTGCAGTGCATCTTCATGAGGATCACGTGATAAGGTACTAGATTATTTATGATGGATCCTTGCCAATGTATATTAAAATAAAATTCAAATTTGTGATAGATTTAGATTTTTAAGTTATAGTTTAGTTTCTGATAATCAGACCGGCCATGCACATCGGTCAGACTGGCCATACACAACGGTCAGATCAGCCAAATCTGTAGCTTCGGCAGTGTGTTTTGAATTTTGGAAATTTGATCAATGTTTGAGTCAATTGGTCCTAAGTCAGTGCATTCATTTTACATAAAGCATATTTTAACTAACGTGAGTGTCGTAGGGGTGGCCCCCACCTAAGCCCAGCAGGCCTGTTAGGAGGTTATAAGAACCAGAATAACGTGTGTAATGACATAAATGCCCCTAATGGGGATGTATGGATGTAAGGGCATAACTGTAAAAGTATACCCCATGTGAATATATATATCAAGGTGAGGGGGAGGGTGAGACAAAACACTCCCACCTCTCCACTATCATCTCTCTCTCTGTTTGGTCTGTAACCACAACAGTTGGCGTCGTCCGTGGGGAGGACGAGGACAAGCCTGAAGACCGAAGAAGAAGGATGGCACCGAAAAAAGCTTCACCAGCGGCGGCGAAGGGAAAGAAGACGGCTGGGCCGGAGCGGCACGTGAATACCAGGGCTTCGGCATCGGCCGCCGAAGGAGTCGGCGGCGGCGTAGGCGCAGTGGTCGCGGGCATCGACGCTCGCGCTACAACGACCGACCCTGCCAGCGCCGCTACAACGACATCCAACCCCGTCGCGGGCACTGCGGCGACAGCCCCCGCCACCCTCGCCGGTAGCGCGGATCAGACGGTCGGGGGTAACCGCAACGAACCATCCGGCGGATCTGGAGTTCGCGAGGCGATGGTCCCTGCACCGACCCGTCCGCTGGGCGTTCCGGCGGACCCGACAGCACCTGTGGTGGAAAGCGCCCTACTAGCAGCACTCAACGCGTTCCAGCGGGAACTAGGAGACCTTCGCGGAGCCGTCCGCGATATACAAGAGGCTCGGAGCCAGCAGGTCGCGCCAGTAATCGCGCCCGAGCCCGCGCCGGAGAAGGCGGACAGCCGCGAAGCCCGCACGTCCAGCCGCGTGCCGTTGAGGCGCGTAGATCCGGAGTCCCCGTTTTCGGCGGGGCTGCAGCAGGCGGCGTGGCCCGAAGACTTCAAGTTCCCTAGCGTCACCAACCCGTACAAAGGCGACACGGATCCTCGCGAGTTCGTGCACGTGTACGAAACCGCGATCGAGGCCGCGGGCGGAGATGACACCATGAAGGCGAAGGGACTCCCCCTTGCGCTGCAAGGAGTGGCACTCTCTTGGTTTTTTACCATAGAGCCGGGCTCCATCTACGCGTGGGAGCAGCTTCGCGACCGCCTTCAAAGCAACTTCCAAGGAAACTATGTCGAGCGAGTCGATGCGGACCAGCTCTTCGCTGTGAAGCAAGGACCCTCGGAGAAGCTCCGGGATTACTTCCAGCGCTTCGCCAAGATTCGATGACAGGTGAAAGACATTAATGAAACCACCGTCGTTAATGCAGCCATACAGGGCCTTCGCCCGGGCCCGATGGCCGAGTACAACGCGCGGAGGCCAATCAAGACAGTCGTCAAACTCTTCGACAAAATGGACGAGTATGCGCGGGCGGAGGAGGATGCGCGAAGACGCAGCATCACCGCCCTCGACCTCGTCCAGGGGGAGCGCCCCCCGCGCGAGGCGGGGGCGGGTGGTCCCTCCTCGAAGCAGGGCCGCGGCCGAGAACCTCGCGGAGGCCCTCCCCGAGGCGGCGACACCGAGGTACAGGAAGGCTCTTCAAGGAGCGGGCGTAAGCCTCGGCGCCGCCAGCGCAGGACACAGGCGGCCCATCATGTCCGTGACACCGAGGGCACCCGCCAAGGACCCGACCCCGTCTCACGGAGGGGAGACCGGGGATCGGAAGGCGGACTCGATTACGGCGGCCAACCCCACGCAGAACAAGAGCTCCTGCACTATGGCAAGTGGTGCGAGGTACACGGCTACGGTGATCATTACACAAAGGCATGCGCTGCAATCATGGAGCTGCGGAGGGTGACGACCGGGTCTCGGGCTCCGCCCCCAACGGAGGGCGCGCAGCATCGCACCGTCAGCGTCATCACCGGAGGCTCCTCCTTAAAAGCTCCCGGGGAGCAGCCGCAACTGTGGATGCCGCCCCGCAACATCACCTTCGACTTGAACGACGCCAGGGGTGTGGAGTACCCTCACCAAGACCCCCTAGTCATCCAGGCCCACATAGCACGTTGTGACGTCAGGCGCGTCCTTGTCGACGGGGGAAGCTCCGCGAATATCTTGTTCGCAGAGGCCCTCGACCGTATGGGGATCCCACGAAGCCGGCTAGAGCAGCCAGGAGCTCCACTTCAAGGTTTCGGGGGTCAACCGCTGCAGGCCTTGGGGCACGTGTCCCTTCCGGTCACTTTCCGTCAGGAGGGCAACAAGGGTAACATCCGGACCGAGCATGTCATCTTCGACGTCGTCGATATCTCGCATCCCTACAACGCCATACTGGGTCGGCCCGCCATCAACTCTTTCGAGGCGATCCCACACTATGCGTTTTTGTGTGTGAAGCTCCCGAGCCCAGAGGGTGTTATCACCGTCTTCGGCGATCAGGACCTGGCCAGACGAGCCGAGGTCGGCAGCCGCGTTCCGCATCGCCCGGTGCATGCCCTCTCCGGCGCGCACGGCGATGGGCCCTCCGCCCCCGGATGGACGCCCACGCCTCGGCCCGAGGGCGGAGTCAAGAAGGTGCCACTCCAAGCGGAGGGGCAGTTTGTGTCCATCGGCGAGGGGCTCCCACCGGGGGTCGAACGGGATCTGCTCCGAGTGCTTCAGAACAACGTTGACATTTTCGCATGGTCCCCGGAGGACATCAAGGGCGTAGATCGAGCAGTAATCGAGCATCGCTTGGCGGTCCGCCCCGACGCCAAGCCGGTCAAGCAAAGGCTTCGGCGTATGTCAATGGATCGGCAGCAGGCGGCCAAAACAGAGGTCGCGAAGCTTCTTCGCGCTGGGGTCATCCGCGAGGTCCACCACCCAGAGTGGCTCGCTAACCCGGTGCTAGTCAAAAAGGCCAGCGGGGCCTGGCGCATGTGCATCGACTTCACAGCACTCAACAAGGCGTGCCCGAAGGACAATTACCCCTTGCCGCGCATCGATCAGCTGGTCGACGCCACTGCTGGGTGCGAACTCATGAGTTTCCTGGACGCCTATTCTGGCTATCACCAGGTATACATGGCCGAAGACGACGAAGAGAAGACCAGTTTCATCACACCACTTGAGACGTTCTGCTTCGTCAGAATGCCCTTTGGCTTGAAGAATGCCGGCGCTACCTTCACCCGCCTCGTCGCCATTGCCCTGGCCGCCCAGCTCGGGAGGAACGTCGAAGCTTATGTCGATGACGTGGTGGTCAAAACTCGGTAGCTTGCTCTGCATGGCCGGGACCTCCAGGAGACCTTTGACAACCTCCGGAAGGCGGGCATCAAACTCAACCCCGACAAATGTGTCTTCGGGGTGCAGGCGGGCAAGCTCCTGGGTTTCCTCGTCTCCGGACGGGGCATCCAGGCGAACCCCGACAAAGTAGACGCCATCCTGGGTATGGAGCCGCCCAAGACTACGAGGGAGGTCTAGAGGCTGGCGGGCCGCATGGCAGCACCAAGCCACTTCCTATCCAGGGCGGCGGAACGGGGCTTGCCATTTTTCAAGACGCTCCGCGGGCGCGACGAATTTCGTTGGGACGGAGATTGCGCGAAGGCCTTCAACGAGCTCAAGGAGCACCTGGCCAGCATCCCCACGCTGGTCGCCCCAGCACCAGAGGCTCCCCTCCTGCTCTATCTGGCCGCGTCAGCCACCGCGGTCAGCGTCGTCCTCGTCTTAGAGGAAGGCGCCATGCAGCGGCCCGTCTACTTTGTCTCCGAAGCCCTCCAAGGTGCCAAGACAAGATACACGGAGCTTGAGAAGCTCGCCTACGCGCTGGTCATGGCCTCCAGGAAGCTTCAGCATTATTTCCTGGCCCACCCGATCACAGTGCCTTCCTCATTCCCCCTGGCAGAGATGCTGCACAATAAGGAGTCCACAGGGCGCATCGGCAAATGGGCTGCCGAGCTCGCTCCCTTCTCCTTGACGTATGCTTCGCGAACGGCAATCAAATCCCAAGTCCTTGCGGATTTTCTCGCCGAATGGACCCCGCCGGCCCAACCCGTCCAGACGCACGATGACCCCGTCTGGACGCTCACGATCGACGGCGCTTACGGCGTCGCCGGCGCAGGCGTAGGGGCGGTGGTCGTCACGCCCGAGGGGCAGCGTTTGCTATACTCGGCGCGCCTTGCCTTCCCCGCCACCAACAACACGGCTGAATACGAGGCACTGCTCTTCGGCCTGGCGAAGCTCAAGGCAGTTGGCGCGAGACGGGTGCTAGTCCGCACCGACTCGCACTTGGTGGCTGGTCATGTGGACAAGTCATATCAAGCCAAGGACCCTGAGTTGGCCAAGTACCTCGCGGCCGTGAGGGCGAGGGAAAGGCACTTTTTGGGCATCACCGTCAAGGCCATCCCCCGCGCGGAGAACGAGCAGGCCGACGCCCTCGCTAAGGCGGCCAGCCAGCAACTGCTAGGGATGAAAACGGTCGGAAACGGTCGGAAAACTCCTCAACCATTTTCTACTTCTACATTTGAATACGAAAACGAAAACGAAAGCGGTAAAGCCGGACACGAAAACGAACGCGAACTTACGGAATATCGAGAATTTCGAAAACGAACCAATTCGAGCGGAATTATGTCGAACACGGTCGGTATACGAAAATTCAATACGGAATACCGACCTGTAGGACCAAGTGCATAACAATTAACAAGTGACCAAGTACATAACAATTACCGGATCGAGGCAGCGCGTGCGGCAGTCGGCAGGCGAACCGTCAGCAGGCGCGCGCCGGTACTGAGCTCGACCACAAGTACAGTTCTTGCATGCCTTCCTAGTGGCTCCCACTTCACAATCCCCAACTGGTGAAACAACAGTGAACCTTTTAGGATCTAAACCTAAACTAAACATCTGTACAAAAATCAAACAAAGTCGAAGGGTTTTGCGACTGTACCAACTGGAAGCTGTGGTTTCTTCAAGTCCTCCTCAGTCAAGAGGTTGTCTTCATCGATTAGTTCAGTGTCATCATCAATTTGAATCTTTGGAAGAGCCTTTGTGGTTTTCTTAAGGGGGAAAGAAGAACCCATGCTCCAAAACCAATTCAAGTAAGTCACCTTCTGGTTGGAGGAAGGTGTGAAGCTCTGCACCAGTACTGTTCCCCCAGCCTTCAGCACCCGGCTAATTTCAGCAATCAATTGATCCCCCAAGCTCTCCACTTTTTAATGACAGAAAGAACAGCACCAACTGATGCATCATCAAAAGGGAACTTCCCACCTGACCCATGTCAACAACAACGTTTTAAAACAGGTTTATGACAAATCAAAGCTTATAGAAGGATATGCCATATTGAAGCATAACAGAAATCAAAACTGAACACAAGGTCCCAAACTTTTAAGTATAGTAGCCATTGGATTCTGTCCATACGATAGATATTGGCTAAAATTACATAGCGTGTATTACCACTACATTATGTTATCTTTTTTCTCATGATTAATGTGAGAACAGAGACCACTTTTCCTTTTATCAACTGGTAGTATGTGCTTTGGATGTATTTTTACATGTGATGGGCGGATACGTTCATTAGCACTTCTGAATCTATAAACTTAGTAATTAGCAAATGAGGCATAAGTACATAACCATCAAGTCAGAAACTAGAAAGCAGGGGTCGACTCCAAACAAGTTTCTCGGGGAGTGCCCTTGGATTGAACTGTTGGGAAGTTGGAACACACGTCCAAATCAGAACCAGCAACACGAAAGATGCTAACAAACAAGGGCCAATTCCAAATTGATTCTAAATTGCCGCTCAAGAAAAGTTATTACCTCAAATTTGGTTCTAAACACGCAGCCCGAGCAACACGATCCTAATCCTACCAGACGGTTCACTATTCGAAACAGACTGGCAGTAACATTCGATCCGTTTCTACAGCCATACGCGAACTCAGAGCATTCATCGCGTAGCAGGAAAAGGGGCAAGAAGCTCACCAAGCGACACGCACTGCGTGATGACCACGACCTCCTCCCGCGAGACCTCGGCGGCGGCGGCCAGATCCCCCACCGCGCGAAGCGGCAACGCCAGCTCATCCGTCACCGTGAGCGCCGCCGCCATGGATTCGGATTCAGTCACCACCTGCAGCTGCAAGCGAAAAACCAACGAGGAAAGCGGGTTCGCTTTTAGAGAGCGATCGACCAGACCACCGGGAGGGAGCAAGTAGCGGGATCGAAGAACCAATTGGGGATTTCAAGCAGCTTACGGATTTATCATACCTTGAGCAGAAGAGCGGATCTGACGAGGGCAGAGAAGAAAAAACCGTGGGCGCAAGAGGAATTGGGGAAGCAAATTGAGCAGAAGAGCGGATCTCTCGAAGCTTCCTGCTTAACCAGAATAAACTAATCACGTGGCACTGGGCGCCGCCGGGATAGCACGCAGGTGGCCGGGGGGCGGCAGCGCTGCTGGAGTCGCGCACCGCGTGGCGTGCGGCGGAACTAGGGAAGGGGATTAGGGATTTAGGGGAGGAGACAGCCAGGAGCCAGCGGCGCTGGGCTGTGAACTGGGCTGGGGCGCCTGGGCCAAATACGGTTCAAACCGTATTTACAATACGGTATACTCCGAATAAAATGTAGAAAAGTAGAAAACGGTCGGAAAACGTCTAAACCGTTTCCGCTCCGTTTTCGAATTTCGTATTCCGTATTTCGAACCGAATTCGAATTTGTCCGAAAATACGAATTCGATCGGGTCAAATGTAGAAAACGATGCGGTTCGGTACGGGATATTTCCGTTCCGTTTTCATCCCTAGCAACTGCCCCCCCCTGAGGGGGCGTTTTACGAGATACTAGCGCAGGCGGCCATCGCGCAAGACAACCGGGACGCGGCACTCGTCCACCGCATCGACCGGCCAGGTGATTGGCGAGAGCCCATCTTCAATTTCTTGCAAGGCATCGCCGAGCCCGACGACCCCGCCGAGCTTCGGCGCTTACAGCACCGCGCAAGGTCCTTCCAGGTGTTCGAAGGGATACTCTACAAGAGGGGGGTTTGCGCACCGCTCCTGCGCTGCCTCTTGACGGAAGGGGGAAAGGAGCTCCTGGCGGAGATCCACGCGGGCGTGTGCGGATCCCACCTGGCGCCGAGGTCGTTGGTCGGCAAGGCGTTCAGGCAAGGCTTCTACTGGCCAACCGCCACCACCGACGCCCAGGACCTCGTCCGTCGGTGCCAAGGGTGCCAGTGGATGGCGCGCATCATCCGCAGGCCCCCGACGAGCCTCAACCCCATTCCCCCGGTGTGGCCATTGGCACGCTGGGGCCTCGACATAGTAGGACCACTTGCCCGAGCTCCAGGGGACCTCCGGTTCCTGGTAGTCGCGCTGGAGTATTTCTCCAGATGGCCGGAAGCGGTTGCCCTGGCCAAAGTAACTTCTGCGGCCATACATCGCTTCCTATGGCAAAACATCATATGTCGCTTCAGCGTGCTCCGGGAGCTCACGGTTGACAATGGCCTGCAGTTCGACGCCACCCTTTTCAAAGACTATTGTGACAGCATGGGCATCACCCTCCGATTCGCCTCGGTAGGGCATCCCCAGTCCAACGGGGCGGTCGAACGGGCGAATGGTGCCATCTCCGCCGCCATCAAAAAGCGTCTGGTCGGATTGCCGAAGGGCAAGTGGCCAAGCGAGCTCCACAGCGTTCTGTGGTCGCTTCGCACAACGGTAACGTGCCCGACGGGATTCACGCCGTTCAGGCTCCTTTTCGGTGATGAGGCGGTGACGCCCGAGGAAATCAAGGCCAGCTCGCGGAGGGTCCTCGTCCAAGCACCCGAAGAGGAGCGCAGTGTGTCCTTGGACCTCCTCGACGGGATACGGGCAGACGCAGCCCACCATGTTGAGAAGTATGCGCGACAGACAATGCGTACTCGGGACCGCTCTATATGCCCACGGGGGTTCAAGCCTGGGGATCTCATTCTCAGAGTAGCGCTCCAGGCGGAGACCGTTGGCAAGCTGGAGTCCAAGTAGGAAGGCTCGTACATCGTGATGGAGGCATTGCCGAAGGGGGCATACCGCCTCGCCACGCTCGAGGGACAAGCCCTCCGGCACACATGGAACGCGGACAGGTTGCGGCGATACTACGCCTAGAAGCAGGACAGCAAGCGTAGAGCCACCAGCCCTTTGTTATGCGATGCCCGCCCGCGCAAACGGGAGTTCAATAAAGGTTGCTGTTCCCAGAGCATCCCCTGTCCGCGCTGAGCAGAACAAACTCTACGAACTCTAAATAAGACGTAGCGTTGAGCTCAGCTTCCGCACGCGAGAGTCTACGGACTATAAATAAGTCGTAGCGTTGAGCCTAGCTCCGCACGCACCAGTCCACGGACTTTAAATAAGACGTAGCGTTGAGCTCAGCTTCCGCACGCGAGAGTCTACGGACTATAAATAAGACGTAGCGTTGAGCCTAGCTCCGCACGCACCAGTCCACGGACTTTAAATAAGACGTAGCGTTGAGCTCAGCTTCCGCACGCGAGAGTCTACGGACTATAAATAAGACGTAGCGTTGAGCCTAGCTCCGCACGCACCAGTCCACGGACTTTAAATAAGACGTAGCGTTGAGCTTAGCTTCCGCACGCGAGAGTCTCCGGACTATAAAGAAGACGTAGCGTCGAGGTCCGCCTCCGCACGCACCAGTCCACGGACTTTAAATAAGACGTAGCGTCGAGGTCCGCCTCCGCACGCGAGAGTCTCCGGACTATAAAGAAGACGTAGCGTCGAGGTCCGCCTCCGCACGCACCAGTCCGCGGACTTTAAATAAGACGTAGCGTCGAGGTCCGCCTCCGCACGCGCGAGTCTCCGGACTATAAAGAAGACGTAGCGTCGAGGTCCGCCTCCGCACGCACCAGTCCACGGACTTTAAATAAGACGTAGCGTCGAGGTCCGCCTCCGCACGCACCAGTCTACGGACTTTAAATAAGACGTAGCGTCGAGGTCCGCCTCCGCACGCACTAGTCTACGGACTTTAAACAAGACGTAGCGTTGAGGTCCGCCTCCGCACGCACTAGTCTACGGACTTTAAATAAGACGCAATGGGGGGACGCCCTCGCGCGCATCAGTCTACGGACTTTAAATGAGACGTAGCGTCGAGGTCCGCCTCCGCACGCGCTAGTCTACGGATTTTAAATAAGACGTAGCGTTGAGGTCCGCCTCCACACACGCGAGTCTCCGGACTATAAAGGAAGTCGTAGCGTCGAGGTCCGCCTCCGCACGCGCTAGTCTACGGACTTTAAATAAGACGTAGCGTTGAGGTCCGCCTCCGCACGCGCGAGTCTCCGGACTATAAAGGAAGTCGTAGCGTCAAGGTCCGCCTCCGCATGCGCTAGTCTACGGACTTTAAACAAGACGTAGCGTTGAGGTCCGCCTCCGCACGCGCGAGTCTCCGGACTATAAAGAAAGTCGTAGCGGCGAGATTCGCCTCCGCACGCGCCGGTCCATGGACTTTTAATAAGACGCGGATGCCCTCCCTGCGCGCTCTACGGAGTATAAACAAGGTGCGGAGGTCTTCTTCCCTTCGCGTTCGGCGGCAGGTAACACCCAGAATAAGGTACTACTTGGATTCATTGCAAAAGCAAAGGAGTTACATGGTTACAAGCGTAAGAACCAGTACATCATCCCCCTGCCTTACCAGACGAATCGCTCAGCCTTGGCGCGGTGCGGACGAACCCGTGCCGCCGTCGCCGTGACGCTGAAGGACCCTTTCGAGCCACTGGAGGAGGTCCCCCTCCCCATGTAGCGTCTGCTGCACGGCGACCCTCGCTGCATCTTCCCCAAAGCGGCCCCAGATCCGTTGATGGAAGTTCTGCAGGCTAGGCCCGATGGAGCGGATGGCGTCCGACATGACCTCTGGTCGGTCGGGAAGATCCAGTTGAGGATTTGCTAGCTCATGGGTATGTCTGCACCCACGAGTGTGAAGCAGGGCGAGGGCGAAGCACGCACCAAGATAACCGCAGTGCTCGCCAAACGTTCTGGCGCCACGAAGAGCAACGCCGGCCCCCTCCTCAATCAACTCGAGCGTCTCCGACAGGGCCTCCGGCCCGTGCGTAGTGTCCGGCACTCTGATGCACAGATCTCGGAGGGCCTGGTTCAGAGCCTCCATGGCCCGCCACGCCGACATGGACGCATTTTCCAGGACGCGGCTATTCTCGGCAGCAGACTCCACCAGCTGGGCGTTCTTCCCTTCTAGGACGGCGATCTGCTGCACGAAGGCAGCACGCTCCTCAGCCGCGGCGCACTTGGCTTCCGTGGCCTCGAGTTCTGCGGCCGCCATGGCGCCCTCCAGCGCGCGAAGTAGGGCGGAAGCAGGCGAGACACGGATGGATCGAACCCGTCCCCGCGGGGGCCGTTCTGTCCAACATACTTCCCCCGGGAGGAGAGTAGCGCCGCCCCATACATTGTGAACTCCTCGGCTAGGTCGCGCACGCTCATTCGACGGGCGACACCGACAAGACTCTGTAGCTTTCGCGTGTCGTCAATCTCCGCCTTCAGACTCGGCGTACTGTTAAACGAGATCGGCCCACCTCGGCACTGCATTCCGCTCTTGTCGGTCACAGTGTAATAGAACCACCGCCGAGTCCAGCTGGACGCCCATTTCCCCGACGAGGCAGGCACAGGGAACAACGTCGCGCATGACGCCCGGAGCACGAAGTCCACACCGCCGAAGTTGGACATCGCCCCGTTAACCTTTCTGGGTCGACACTGTGCGTCGTGCAGTGTGGCGAATAAGCTCGCGCTGGGACGCCACCCCTCTGTCCGCATCGCCCACGTGAAGACAGCTAGGCGGAGTATCGCGTGGGGCGTCAACTGGGCTAGCTCCAACTTGTAGGCCCGCAGGACTTCGCCCACGAACAACGTGCAGGGCATTCGAAGGCCGGCGTCGAAGAACGCGACAAAAACAATCGCCTCCATTGCCCCGGGCTTCGGCTCCGTCTCGTCCCGGCGGGGTAGGCGAGCCCCATTGCGATCCACGATCTTCCCCTCATCCACGAGTCGCTGCAGCATCCCTTCAGTCATGCGGCTCTTCTCCAGCACACGGGAGCAGCAGCCTCCCGAGTGCTCCATGGCGTTCCACCACTTGTCGGCGCGCGAGCTCCCCCACGGCACCGGTTTGTACTCCTTGGAAGGATGGGACACCTCGCCCTGGCTAGGCAAGGAACCGCTGCGGGGATGGTAGGTGGCGTCGTCATGGCTGGCCATCGCTCTTCGCGACAAGGGAAGAAGAAGCAGGGAAAGGAGCAACTGGCGTGACAATTAGCACGGGCGGAAGCAAGGCGGCAGATCAAAAAGCCAAGCAAGAAAGGGTGCCTCCACCTCAACACTAGCACCTTATAAAGGCCGCTCGCCTGTCATATGGCTCAACGCACAGACAGACCAAATTCGCAGCGATTCGGCTGCCCAAGATTTGGAAAGAAGAACCGCCGGGGCCTAGAGGGGCCGCGCCGGGTAGGTGGCCAAGCAGCGCACAATGCCTCCACGCCTTCAACACGCGTCCAACTTCTCGGGGGACGAGGCGAACGGCCGCGGTCACGCAACCGCCCACATCCCACGACGCACTAGTCGTGAGTCGCCACGTGTCCCACCTGCAGAATGGCAGACTGCACGACGTGACAGCCTGACTTCTGCCAGGCCAGGCGTCGGCGTGATTCCAGCCGCCATTAAAAGCGCACTACCAGACTGCAAGGTCACAACAGCCCCGGAGCGCAACCATACCGGCGCCAAGCTCCAATCTCAGCGCAGGGACGGAGCGCGCGCGTCTACTTCGACTTAGGCGCCAGCCTCCGCTGCCACCCGTTCGAAGGGTAGGGAACGGAGCGCGCGCGCCTCGGCTTCGACTTAGGTGCCAGCCTCCGCTGCCACCCGTTCGAGGGATAGGGGACGGAGCGCGTGCGTCTACTTCGACTTAGACGCCAGCCTCCGCTGCCACCCGTTCGAAGGGTAGGGAACGGAGCGCGCGCGTCTACTTCGAGCTAGGCGCCAGCCTCCGCTGCCACCCGTTCGAGGGATAGGGGACGGAGCGCGCGCGTCTACTTCGACTTAGGCGCCAGCCTCCGCTGCCACCCGTTCGAAGGGTAGGGGACGAAGCGCGCGCGTCTACTTCGACTTAGGCGCCAGCCTTCGCTGCCACCCGTTCGAAGGGTAGGGGACGGAGCGCGCGCGTCTACTTCGAGCTAGGCGCCAGCCTCCGCTGCCACCCGTTAGAAGGGTAGGGGACGGAGAGCGCGCGCGTCTACTTCGAGCTGGGCGCCAGCCTCCGCTGCCACCCGTTCGAGGGGTAGAGGACGGAGCGCGCGCGTCTACTTCGACTTAGGCGCCAGCCTCCGCTGCCACCCGTTCGAGGGGTAGGGGACGGAGCGCGCGCGTCTACTTCGACTTAGGCGCCAGCCTCCGCTGCCACCCGTTCGAGGGGTAGGGGACGGAGCGCACGCGTCTACTTCGACTTAGGCGCCAGCCTCCGCTGCCACCCGTTCGAAGGGTAGGGGACGGAGCGCGCGCGTCTACTTCGACTTAGGCGCCAGCCTCCGCTGCCACCCGTTCGAAGGGTAGGGGACGGAGCGCGCGCGTCTACTTCGAGCTAGGCGCCAGCCTCCGCTGCCACCCGTTCGAGGGGTAGGGGACGGAGCGCGCGCGTCTACTTCGACTTAGGCGCCAGCCTCCGCTGCCACCCGTTCGGAGGGTAGGGGACGGAGCGCGTGCGTCTACGACGGAGCGCGCGCGTCTACGACGGAGCGCGCGCGTCTGCTGCAACAAGGCACCTTCCATCCCATACCTCAGGCTCCCCAGCCACAAGCTTGGAGAAATTCACAGGCCGCAGGGGACGGAGGGGGCCAAAGGACTCAGCAACATGGCTTCAGCCCTGTGAAGCCCTTCACCATGAGAGGCTCCTATCGTAGGGGTGGCCCCCACCTAAGCCCAGCAGGCCTGTTAGGAGGTTATAAGAACCAGAATAACGTGTGTAATGACATAAATGCCCCTAATGGGGATGTATAGATGTAAGGGCATAACTGTAAAAGTATACCCCATGTGAATATATATATATCAAGGTGAGGGGGAGAGTGAGACAGAACACTCCCACTTCTCCACTATCATCTCTCTCTGTTTGGTCTGTAACCACAACAGTGAGTAAAGTTGTGAAAAACTTATACCTAGAAATGAATACTTAATCTTTAGATGTGCAGGAAAACTTAGAGTCAATTATGATCAACGACGAGGACTGGAACTATACTCATAGTGGGGCCGATGTCCAGAACGGAAAAAAAATATTGGGTGAGATGGCTGAGTTCAATCGTAGCATAAGGAAGACAAGAAATGTTGAAGGGAATGTTCGAGCGACAGATTGCACCAAGTGGCTCGGTTGGTCCAAATGAGGCATGGTCCAGTGGAACCAGAGCTGAAGAGACTTACCGATAAGTAGCAAGCCCTTGGTGTACCTATATGTGGCAAGCATAGTGATTGCTTGCAAGAAAAAGACTGGGTCAAAGCGATGATATTTTGGTAGTTGGCCAAATAACAAAAACTTTATGAATCAAAATTACAACGTTGGGAAAGCGATTTAGGTCAAGGAGATAATGAGAAGATCAAGTGATCAAATGCTGAAGTCTTAAAGGGTTTGGACTCATGCGTTTTGAAAAGCGTGCATGAGTTAAGTGTGAATGAAAAAACCGTGTTATGTGGGGTTAACTGGTTTCCTCTATTGTGCTAATAGATAGTATCCATTAGAATCAGATTTAGACTGGTTGCCTCATCTATTTAGTGAGTTGGAGATAGAGGCTTGCAAGCCAACCATTCCAACCAATCCAATCACTTCATTCTTGAGTTAGAGTCAGGGTTTGAGATGGAAGCGTGAGTGTTGTGGTGTGCTCCCTTATTCTTCTTATGGAGTGACTATGAAACATTCATCCCCAAGTAGCATTATAATCAAGTTTGTTTATTTCTCACGAATTTTTCTTGTCTTGGTTGATTTGCTCTTATTCTTGTTGGTTCTTTGCTTCTTCTCTAGATACTGTGGTAAGTGATAGAGATAACTCGTATAGACTAAATTTCATCCATCTAGATACTGTGGTTTGTAAAATTTCAAAGTTTTTCAGTTTTTGCTTGATCTGGAGCCCTTCTTATGAAATCTTGATCTGAGGGTTTTGATTTCGATTCATTGGTTGGTTTTGCTTATTGTGACATGTAGGAACATATTTAGAACCATCTTGACTGTTCTTAACCCATGAGCAACTTGTTTCTCGAGTTTTTAAGGTTTCTCCGGTTTTGTTGCAATCTTATATGTTTTAAGGGAATGTTCGGATTTTGGCAAAGATCCGTATGATCCTTGGATGAAATAGGTTTTTAGACTCTCAGTAAAGTATGTACAAAGTTTGACTTCATTTGATCATGTATTTTGAAGTTTGCATAAAAAGTGGTTTTTGATTCGGATTGATTTTCTATTCTGGAAACAGAGTAGCAGCTAGACCGCTCCTAGGTATAGTCAGACTGGCCGCTGTTCAGACCATTAGCTTGTAGCTGGTCAAACTGCACCTCCAGTAGCGGTTAGACCGGTTAGGTGCTAATTTTGTGTCTTTGTTGTTTTGGAATGTAGTTTGGAGTTAGACGGTGAAATCTAATCTTTTTAGCTCTCTGACTCTAGAGTGAATGATTTTTAAATACTTCGTAAAAAATTTGAAAAGGCATCTATCATCCCTTTGTTACCATTGCCAGTCCTACACTCCAGAAACGTATCTCTCTGAGGTAAACAGCAGTGAAACTGACTACATAAATCTACCTGAATACATTAGGCGTGTTCTTTTGAGATACAGCTTATAATTTTTGACTGTAGCTTATTAATCTAATAAATAATGTTGCTACAAGAAGCCAAAGTCAAAAACTAGCTAAAAAGCTAAAAAGAACAAACCCATTATCATTAAACAGTGTCACCCATTCTCTGTGTAGGATTTCACATCGCAATCGACTCGTTTCAGCAAATTGTGCTAGTGTAGCATAGCTGACGGCTAAATGGGGCCCAAAAAGTATACCGTTATAGTGCATCCCATAGAAGGGGTCAGTGTAGAAAGTGTCAGATCCTTGCAATTGGGAAGATGTTGAGTAAAACGCGTGTGTCCACTGAAGTCTGAACCCTGATCTATCAGTTTTCATGGGGCATTTGTGTTGCCTTACTGATTAATAATTGATGCTGCTCCCCTCTCTGTGTGGCCATAAGCGTATGATATACTTTATCAAAAAAAAAAAGCGTATGATAATCCTGTTTCTCCCATTCTTTGCCTACCTACTCTACCTGTTCACTAATGTGGCGTTTGGTTCATGGGATGTGAAAGGGGTGGGAATAGGGTATGACGGTTGGGATAGATTTTAAATCCTTGTTTGGTTAGAAGGATTGAGATAAGACGTTGGATTGTGAATGGGATATGAACCCCCTCCAAACCCACCAATTGAAACCCAGTAGAAGAGGTGGGTTAGATTTGGGATACGGGAAGTGGATAGAGTTATCCATTTGTTAGATTGCCGCTGCCGAAGCTCCGCCGTCAGGTACCGCTATCGTGCATCCAGCCAGCCCACTAGAGCTCTGATGTTGAGCCCCATCTGCTTATCTTCGGCTCCGCTTATTTCAGTTTAAGTTTTTGGCTTCTGGCTTATTTTTCACTATTTATAAATTTCGTTTTTTCTGAACTTTTGACTTTTTTGAGCTTTTTTCCGATTCTTTTTTTCCCGTATTCGTTCGTGTTGTCCGTGATGAGCTAACATATTTTTTCTATTTTTAAAATTTTTAAATTTAATTATGCCAAATAAGCCACCTTCAGCTACAGTGTAATTTTAACTAACTACAGTGCAATTTTAGTCATAAGCCACAGCTTTTCAGCCCAACCGAACGGGCCGAATCACCTGCCATTGAGCCCTATCATGACACGTCCACGCCACGTTCGCCACAAGATTGTCGCTCGCTACTGTTGCTACTCGGGATTTATGGCGGATGTCATACTACTCATTTAGAGCCCTTGTTGACGGAGGCCACTGCATGATTTGAGATTTGTAGAGGAGACTATTGATGCTGCTTGATTTGGAGGAGGATGTTGCTTACTCTAAAGTTGTTGTTCTTTGATCTTTATATTTGGGCATGACCAAGAGAAGTGGAGTGGCAAGGAAAGAGGCAAGAGAAGCTGCTGGGCGGGATAGTGAAGGAGCAAGAAATGGGCCAAGAGAACAGGATTCTCTGGACACAGATCTAAAGTTCTACATTTCCTGTGATTGAAGGCATATTTTTGTCTTGTTTTCATTTTGTTCCATAAATTATGGCAAAGGGCATTTTGGTTCCATAAATATTTAAAACCAAACCCTAGCCCAAAATATACAAACATGATAATAAGATAAAAATCCAATATCCCACTTCCAAACCTATCACCTCATATCCCTATCCAAAACCAACCACACATCCAAAAGCCACCTGAATGGAAGGTATGTACTCTCCCATACGTGCATGCAGAACAAAAAACATATCTGTCAGTGTGTCCATGTACTTGTGTCAGGGGTGAGAATGGAAATGGTTGAATTTGATCAACTAGACTTACCGGCAAGAAGCTATGGATCTTAATGAAGAGAACCTTGGTCAAAACAGAGTAAATATTTCTACCACAATCAGCAATCTGTCAGAATTTCTACTGCAGGCTAGGCCTGGCAATGAGCCAAGCAAGCCTGCTCGAGCCAGGTTCACCCAAGCTCGATCTTGAGTGCAGCTCAGGACGGCTCACGAGCCAGCTGACAGAACTAGTTCAAACACATTCCCAGGCTCCTAGCTTGTGAACCAAGCCCCATTTGACATGTGCAAATGTTTGGAGTAGACATGATTGCGCAGAACATTTAAGAAATGCAAATTGACACTATGTGAGTGGACAAAACACAAAAAAAAATGGCATTCTGGGACCAAATTACGATCAAACCAACAAGCGGTTCCATAGGCATTTCAAAGGCACATGATATTCATACTTTTTTTAGATAATGGATATAAAATCCGGCCTCTATATCCACGAGGGATATATATAGCCAAAAGTTACATAAGCTCTTAGGCTCAAATCCTCAAAAACTGAGGAGTACAAACAACAAGACATAAAGCTTAAGGACAATGAAAAAAGCTAGAAAGACTAAGCTTCAGAACTTCTTCTCCGTCCTTGCTTTCAACCAATTCCCTATCCTCATCCGACCGCGCCATCCAACCTTCGGTCTACTATGCGTGAAGAAGGACCTCCGAGGCGACGCCTCCACGGAAGCGACGAGAGTCGCCAACGCCGCCCGCCTCTCCGAGGCAAGGTTTTCACCTGGAGATCAGTAAACATGAGGGCTATGGAGCACCATGACAACACCTCCAGGAAGGAAAATAGCGTCCGAAGGCGTCATTGTTGTCGAGACCGGTAAGATCACTGGTATGGCTTTCGCCAGCACCTCCGTAGCACCCCATGCACTACCCACTCACATAATAGACCGCCACCAACACACCGGGGACCTGCACGCCTCAAGGCCATGGCAAAGCCACCCTTGAACTCCACGACGAGAACGCCGCGGAGTTACCCCCCTTGTGATCAGCCGCCCCTTTCGATGTCGCTAGCCAAAACTGACGGCCAGCACCACGACCACCATCAGCCCCCGCAAAACCACGACCTCCAGCAGCACCCACAGGACCACGGCCACCGCCTGTAGGAATGGAGCCCGAAAATCCTTATGTGCTGCTTCCCCCACGGTCCTCAGATACCGGGTGACACAAAACACAGCCCCTTGCCAGATGATTGTGAAACCTCACGAAATAGTCTAACATCAGATCAGAAGGCCTAGCCTACCAGCAATAGAATCTTTTGTGAGAACCAACAGATGGATACTCCCCAGCACTCTTTAGTTTAAAGCTTATAACAGCACCAGCAACCTACAGATAGTATCTGCTATAAGACTTCACAAGTCACATTTATGAAACCCTGAGCAATTGGGCTTATAATAATATGCTATGCACGAGAACAATAGAAATAAGAAATTGCTTACCTTTGAGGGAAAAATTTGACCTCTCAACTTTGAACTTGTATTCAGGTTCTCCTCTCAACTTTGAACTTGTATTCAGGTTCTATAAAGAACAAAGAAAATGTTTATGTGTGATTAGATGCAAAATAATGGCTGTGATCAGTGTAACCAACTAGGCATGCTAACCAAATAATCAGGACTTGAGCAACCTTTCAGGTGATTCCATGATTGTCTAAGGCATGGGTGTATAGTTTCACAGATGTCTCTATTGTTTAGAGGACATTTAACTACAGTTTGTGTGCTTTTGCATGATTCCAAAAAGATTTTTATCAGCTCTTTGAGCAGAATCATAAGAGGTAAAGAGGATGGCTTTCATCATTTGACTACCAAGCATTCCTTGGTGACATGAAGTTTGCCAACAAATAACACTAAAGGAATACCCTTACAAAGCTTCAGATAAAAGCTTACCTGAGTAGAAATCCATAAGCACATTAATAGGTCAATACTCTGGTGTCTGTATTGAAGCATCTGCAAGGCGCAGTAGAGTAAAAAAATAGCAACTGTAGTGTGGATGCTTAACTAAACAACTCACCTGTCTTGTTTAAATTTACAATGTTCCCTTGATGCTGCATTAGTAACACAAAAGGTTAAGAGAAATGAAAAGGTATTCATATTCCAACAAGGTGACAACGGAGACACTGGAGATTGCAAGTGCATGTACATTCACAAGTAAAGTTCAGATGAGAAGTACATTCACATTTTACAGTTCTAACTTGTAATTCACTTCTAATAAAAATAACCATTTGGATTTTTAGGAATTAATTAAAACTTAAATAGAATTTTTATAAATTAAAATTATTTAAAATGACTAATCTAAACTTCAATTAATATTGGAAGTATTTTATTTGGGTTCCTTGTGTCACAAGGAATTTTCTAAGTTTATTTGCTATTTTCTAGAGCTCAGATAAATTAAATCCTATTTCTAAAAATAGAAAATCCTTAGAAATTTCCTAAAGGCCTTGGGCCGAAACCCTAGCCGGCTCAATCCTCCGGCCCGGTTCGCCTCGGCCTACCCCGTGCCTACCACGTGTCGCACATTCGGAGCTGCGTCCACCCGGCGGATGGTAGACACGTGTTGCCAATCCAAGCTGTCCTCGCTAGCTAGTCCAACGGTTGCTACTCGCCCTTCCTTGTCTGTCCGATGAGCCACGTGTCACGTATCAAGACCCCTGCATTGTGCTATTTTCGTCCCGGACTCGCGCCGCCGAGTCCTGTTCGGACTCCGCCGTCGCCACCGTGTCCGACTTAGTCTCCACGGCCATGTCACCCATGGAGACCTCGACATCCATGCATAAAACCCCGGTCGATGCCCTCATTTTTTGCATCACTGTAGTCACTCACTCTCACTGAGTTCGCCTGTGTGCCACCATCAAGTTTGTCGCCGCTCTCATTGTTGTCGCCGTCCCCTTTCGCTCTGGCTGTCGTTCGCCATCCTCATTGGTCAGTCATCCGCTACCGTTCGCCGAGCCGCCCTCACCGTCGATGAGTCCACCACCAAGCCCCGTCCTACCTCTCCCGTCCCGCTTTGTCGTCTCGCCTTGACCGCATTGCCGCCGCCTCAGTTCACACGTTCGTCGCTGCTGCTCGTGTCCACTCTGCCAACCGAAGTGTCGCTTCATCCTGCACACCCACCGACGTCAGTGGGTGACGTTAGCACACACCACGCCATCCATGTCGCTTTGAATTCTCCGTGAATCCAATCCACCGTGCACCGAGCCACTGATGTGTGTGTCCCACATGATAGATCCACTATTTCTGTGGACCTGTGAGCTAAGCCGAGTCAACAGCCATCTCATCATCCACGTTAACCCTAGGTGTCACCTGTCATGCCACGTGTCTACCATGTCAGCCCTAGATGCCACATCAGCAAGCCCAGTCATCCAGTATACTGTTTCGTGAGCCATGTTCACCGTAGATCTATTATTCCATGCACCTGGCTCATAGCACAGTTGATATTTCGTATATGTTCACACTGTGTGCACTAGTGTGATCCTGTATTAGTGTAGAATATACAGGAGAGTCCAGATTTGCATATTCAGGTCTCGACACAGCGGGCGGGAAGAAAGGGTGGCAGCGCATTGGGGGATTTGGGGGTGATAGATCGCGAGAAAAGGCTCGGGGTTGGGGATGTGGAAAGGAAAGACTAGAGGACTGAGAACGAGATTGAGGAATGAGGGTTAGGTTTTGTCTTTTGCGCTTTGGTTGGCCTGCCTGTGCTGACTAAGTCAATGACTACTAAGTGAATGGCTCAATCGAGCCACCAAGCCACTCATGAGTGGCTCGAGCTCGGCTCGTTAATGCAACAAGCTAGAAATGTGGCTTGGCTTGTTGGCTTATGATTCATGCTTGAGTCAAGCCGAGTCGAGCCATCTTCGAGCCCGGGTGGCTCACAAGCCTCGAGCTTTTTTCTAGTCCTACTGCATGCCATACCTGGACAATGGTTGTGTTGATGATTTACTCATCGATCTTACAAAATAAAATAAGAAAAGACTACGATCTAGACTATACAGAGGGAGATAGATTGTCTTTTATTGCTCAGAATGCGTTACAAGGGAATGCTCAATGATCATGAAGAATAATGAGCATGAATGAATTACATATCAGATGAGAGTAAGAACTCGTATTGCCACTTGGCTTGGCCTTAAATAGTATTGAAGGGGTGGCAATTGGATCTAATGAAGAGATGGCTCGTCGTTTCCAAGAATTGGTGCACATAGAGACGGTTGTTGTCAATGACTTATCGAAAGGTAGTTCCTTAGGCAATTCGTGTTGATGAGACATGAGAGGAGCTAGGTGGTTATATCAAAGACACAATAGCGCACATTTCCTCTATCCACTGCATGTGATAAAATATAATAGGCCAATCTACCAGTCAGGTGAGTAGGTCCACATGTCAGTTTTTGAATTCTCTGACCAGTAGGTAATTAACGTCTAGTATGAAGTAGGTTTGTACTCCTCCGACTGAGGGATATACTCAAAAGCTATTGACTGAACTTTATTCCGACAACTACTGTAGATAATAAGCTATTTATTGTGAATTGTTTAATCCTCATCCAGTTAGCAAGCTATTTATTGTGTATTATTCAATTCTCGTTAGGTTGATATATAGCAGAAAAGGATCAGTGTAGAAAGCTATAGTTCCTCGAATTGAAAAGGGAATAAGTCCATATAACACCCTAAACTCTGCTTGAAAGTCCTTCCAGCACTCCAATCTATGAAACTAGATATCTGACCTCCGAACGTTATAATCTGATTAAAATAACATCCTGACCCAGTTTCACATGGTGGTATTCCCTATGTGACGCGATGAGTGAGTAGTTTTGCCACGTAGGATGACACACTGGCTAAGTTTGTTTAATGACATGTAGGGCCCATAAGGGCTTCTCCCCACCAAGCTTCCAGCCATGCTTCCATGGTCACCGCCCCTGTAGTTCCCTCTCTCTCTCTCTCTCTCTCTCTCTCTCTCTCTCTATTTCGATTATGGAGAGAAAGCCCTGTGGACCCCACACATCATTCACCTAAACTTGACTAGCGTGTCATTCTATGTGGTAAAACCACTCACTCATCATACCACATGGGCAATACCATTATCTAAAACTGGGCAGGTGTTATTTGAACTGGATTGCAAAGTTTAGGTGGTCAAATGTCCGATTTTATAGTTCAGAGTGCTAGATTGACTTTCGAGCAAAGTTTAGAGTGCTACATAGACTTTTTCCAATTGGGAAGTTATCGAACGGCTCTATTTATATTGGCTTCTAAAATCTGTTTTTCTATAGTAATTGACTTTTCTATAGTACCTAACTTTCAAACTAGTGTCTTTTTAAGGCGGAGTTTACTAATCAATTGTAGTACATGTTATGGTGACTTCATTTATATCGGCCAAAATCACACACGAGTTTTTCTTTCTCCGTACGACTCTCTATAAGCTGTTATTATCATAAATTAAAGCCAAAAGATATCTGTAAAAACTAATATGAATGGCCCTAAAACGTGTGCTAGTGATTCCTCCTGATTGGTCAGATTTGTGGGTCATTTCTGCATCCATATTGATGATGCCACTCACTTGTGTAGGCATGGACCTCCTGCCTCCGAAAGCCTATTCCCCCAATTATTTGCCTGATCACTGAAAGAGATATGGTTTTCATATGTGCCTGCAGAAGTCAGCAGAACACTGCCAAATTAATGTCCATACACACTTTTTTTTAAACAAGCATGTCCATACACTTGTATCTGGGGTAAAATGGAAATGGTTGAATCTGATCAAACAACAGAAAACAGGCTGGATTCTCAAAAACAGAACACAAAAAGGACATGGATCTGAATAAAGAGAGCCTTTCCTGGACAAAAAAGAGCCCAAAGTAAATATTTATGCCACAAGCATCAATCTGTCTGAGCTGCTAATTTGCAACTTCCTTGCCTACTGAAGTCAGTTTTTCTTTTTTACACTGTCTACTGAAGGAAAATTTTCTCTGCGTAACAAACCGTGCTGTGTAACGAGCCAATCAGGCAATAACATGTGGCACAGAAACACTGTAGCACTGTACCGAATACTGTGGCACTTCAGGAAAAAAACGCTTTTTTTTTGCGCCCTAACAGTGCGTCGCAATTTTTTTCTGCGCACGTTGTTCCTCAAATGGACGTCCGCATCACTTTCCTCGTCAAGTCTGAAGTCTTCTCCGATTTCCCCGTCCTTTCCCACCAAGTGATACCTCAACTTCCGCACGCCCGCTCTCCACCTCGCCTTCTATAAGTAGCCTGTGCGCGCTCTGAGCGAGTACTCATCAGCTCAAAGCCTCAAGACGTCACACAACACCACTTCCACCACCTACCGTACGTCATCACCGCCGCCTCCTAATGGAGCTGCCGCCATGGGCGTCCTTCCTTGGCGTTGTGCTCGCCACCGTGCTCTTCCTAAAAGCCGTCTTCCGCCGCGGCCGCCGCGTGTACAACCTCCCGCCGGGACCTAAGCCGTGGCCGATCATCGGCAACCTCAACCTCATGGGCGCGCTCCCACACCGCTCCATCCACGAGCTCTCCAAGCAGTACGGCCCGCTCATGTACCTCCGGTTCGGGTCCTTCCCCGTCGTCGTCGGCTCGTCGGTGGAGATGGCCAAGTTCTTCCTCAAGACTCACGACGTGGTGTTCACGGACCGGCCCAAGACTGCCGCGGGCAAGTACACAACCTACAACTACAGCGACATCACCTGGTCCCCCTACGGCGCTTACTGGCGCCAAGCGCGCAAGATGTGCCTCACCGAGCTCTTCAGTGCGAAGCGGCTCGAGTCGTACGAGTACATCCGCAGCGAGGAGGTGCGCGCGCTGCTGTGCGACCTGCACGAGGCGTCCGGGCGCGTCGTGATGCTCAAGGACTACCTGTCCACGGTGAGCCTGAACGTGATCACGCGCATGGTGCTGGGCAAGAAGTACCTGGACAAGGAGGTGGCGGCCGAGGGGGGCTCGGTGACGACGCCGGAGGAGTTCAAGTGCATGCTCGACGAGCTGTTCTTGCTCAACGGCGTGCTCAACATCGGCGACTCGATCCCGTGGCTCGACTGGCTGGACCTGCAGGGGTACATCAAGAGGATGAAGAAGCTCAGCAAGATGTTCGATCGGTTCCTGGAACATGTCGTGGACGAGCACAATGATCGGCGGCACCGAGAGGGGGAGAGCTTCGTGGCGAAGGACATGGTCGACGTGCTGCTGCAGATCGCCAGCGATCCCAATCTTGAGGTCAAGCTCAACCGGGAAGGCGTCAAGGCTTTCACTCAGGTGAGTCCATCCATGAATTCCTTTCCTTCCCAACTGCGATATGCTCAGCTGTAGAATTCTGCTTCTACTCATTCTGTTTCCCCCCTTGCTTGCCTCTGCCAAAAGAAAACAAAAAGTGTGTTCACATCAGGGTTGTGCCTAACACGTTGTCAAAAACTCAACACCACCAAGTCAAACTAATTGATTCGAGCATTATTTCAGAAATCGGGTCTTTCTAGGGCAGATACGAGCTACGGCGTCGTACTTAATCAATTCTACACACTCGATTTTGACGAAAATAAAAATGTTTTCCTAAGAAGATAAGTGGATCCCAAGTGGTCAAGGCAAAAGCAACATTATTAGGGCCTGTTTGGCAGAGCTCCACCAACTCCAGATCCACCAAAAACAGTTTCACTTCACGAATTTTTACCCAAACGCTCCAGCTCCACGAAATCTGGATCCACCAAAATACTGAATCTAGCTCCAGATTCATGAAATCCATGGAGCACCTCAAGGGGTGCTTCACGAAACCTTGTTTCGTACCTACTCGTGGAGTTGGATGGTAATTACGCACCTTTTGCCACTAGTTACACACCCCATCCTATACCACCATAAAACTCATGGGCAAAACAGGTCATTCCCACCAAAAACTCAGTTTCGTGGATCTGGAGCTGCTGTGCAAGCTAAACAGTTTTGTCTAGCTCCATGGTGGGATCCCAGATTCACGGTGGAGCTATTTTTGATGGATCTGCTACTCCAGATTCATTTTTTCAGTGGTGGAGCTCTGCCAAACAGGCCCTTAATCCTTGTTCTAAGCAGAAAAAACCAACAAGATCATCTAGGATCGGAGCTGCCAAATGGAAGTCGCTATCGCTATCCTTAAGGACATGAATAGACATAAGTCTACCTGCTGCCACTAGTCCTCTTGTCCAGGCCTAGAACTATTCACCGTCCTGCCTGGGTCAATAGATAACTGGTGCTAACAGGATGGCCACCAGGCCATGTCCAGGCCTAGAACTATTTACAGATTCCTTGGGTGATGGCCGATGGGCGTGAGAGGTCCATGATTGCACGGAGCACTGGTCCTCTTGTCTGAACTCTGAACAACGGGGAATGACTTAGTTGATAGATACGTCCCACCAAATGCACAATTAAGTGCTTAATCTGGTAGAGAAGTCTCGCTGTCTCGCCAAAAAAACACTAAAAAAAGAGGAGCTTTTCAGAACGGAGAGCAACACTGCAACACCCCCAAATTCGAGGGGATTGTAGCATTGCACGTTGTGCAGATATTGCAGCATCGCACGCAGTTACTTAATCACAACCGATTTGATCAACTATGCACGCAGTTTTTTCCTCATTTACTCATGATCAGTGCAATATTCTGACATTAACCACCATTTCCAATGGCACGTTCAGGACCTCATCGCCGGCGGCACGGAGAGCTCGGCTGTCACCGTCGAGTGGGCCATCTCGGAGCTCCTCAAGAAGCCCGAGTTCTTCGCCAAGGCCACCGAGGAGCTCGACCGCGTCGTCGGCCGCGGCCGCTGGGTCACGGAGAAGGACGTCCCGCACCTCCCCTACGTCGAGGCCATCGTGAAGGAGACGATGCGGATGCACCCGGTGGCGCCCATGCTGGTGCCCCGCCTGTCCCGCGAGGACGCGTCCGTGGGCGGCTACGACATCCCCGCGGGCACGCGCGTGCTCGTCAGCGTGTGGTCCATCGGCCGCGACCCCACGCTGTGGGACGCGCCGGAGGAGTTCATGCCGGACCGGTTCCTCGGCAGCAAGATCGACGTGAAGGGGCAGGACTACGAGCTGCTGCCGTTCGGGTCCGGCCGGCGGATGTGCCCCGGGTACAGCCTCGGGCTGAAGGTGATCCAGGTGAGCCTGGCCAACCTGCTGCACGGCTTCGTGTGGAGGCTCCCGGACGGCGTGACGAAGGAGCAGCTGAGCATGGAGGAGATCTTTGGGTTGTCGACGCCGCGCAAGTTCCCGCTCGAGGCCGTCGTGGAGCCCAAGCTCCCGGCTCACCTCTACACGGAGGCTTGATTTATGTGTGTTTCTTTAGTAGGTGCTACATGCGTTGCTGTCCACCTGCTGCAGTTGCTGGTCGTGTTCGTTTTTCTCCAAGCTTTGGTCGTGTCCTGCGTAGAGTCGAGTGGAATAATGGTGAAGTGTAACTCAATAAGATCCTTGCTAACTAATGGATCATTGTCAAGTATCATAGCAAGCTTAAATGTGCAAAACAGATCAATACTGGTCGCAGATGCATATGAATTCTAGTAGGACATTGTACTAAGCCGAGCTGGTGAACCATGAGTTTTGTTGAAAATTGCAACTCGAGTTTGTACTACTAAAAGATGTTTCTGGATTTCAATTGTTCTTTTTAGGGCTTCTGAAAAACATGAATTTCAAAGAAAACAGTTTATTTTTCGTGTTCCAAATAGGGCCTTAGTGCCCACACATTGCTCATGCATAATTGTGCCCGTTATTGATGATGTAATTTATTCAGAACGGATCTGTACTCTTCGTTGGATCACAGGCCCATATGGCCGAAGACATGAGAACCAGAGTTCAGCTCATCACAAGTTAAAATTTTAAGAGTACCAAACCGAAGTAGTTAGAAGAATGCAAATGTTCCATGGATGAATTAAAAAACCCACAAACAATCCTTAAAATATTAACAGCAAGATTTCAACCTTGACGATGACTAGGGAAAGCAGGGTATTTCTACTTTTCTTGTTTTTTTTTTGGGGAGGGTATTTCTCCAGTTGTACCACCAACAATGGCTGGAAAGTTTTTTTTTAAGCGCAGAGGAGGACACACACGCTTGTTGTCTGGTTACTGGACAATAAAAATGATATTTTTGTAAATTGTATATCTATATTAACAAAATTATAAATACGGATGATAAAAATGCTAAATGTGGCTCTTTCTCAACGGTGAATGCAGGTATATCGACGTAATATATTCACCAAAGTGTTTCTTCAGAAGAGAAATTGCACCGAAAAGCCTGGACACTACCGCCAAATCTATTTTTTTTATCGGTGGAAGATGGGGAATCAGCGAGCACGTCAGACGTCACACGGTCGTGCGTGCTGTTGTGCCGTTGTGCGTCACGAGTGCACACGTAACTCGCACACGTCACGTGGCAATGTGGCATGCGGCATGCGTGCTGTTGTGCCGTCGTTCCTCACGAGTGCACACGTAACTCGCACCCGTCACGTCGCAATGTTGTATGCCACATGCATGTTTTATGGCTGAAAACACTGTAACTGATTGATCGGTTCGGCTTAAAAGCTCATGGCTTATGGCTGAAAACACTGTAGCTGGCTGAAAAAAGCATTATAGCTGATAGAGACTTATTTAGCATAATTAAATTTTAAAAAATTAAAAAATATAAAAAAATATGTTAGCCCATTACGTATAATACAAACAAATACGGGAAAAAAGAACCAGCAAAAAAGCTCAACAAAAAGCCAAAAGTTCAGAAAAAGACGAAATTTATAAATAGTGAAAAATAAGCCAGAAGCCGAAGCCGAAGCCGAATTGATCAGGGTTGTGCTTCAATGGATTTATAAATGTAGTTTTTTGTTTTTTTAAATATAACAACTAAATAATATTATATCTGCTATTAGTTTTTTCTATATAATTAAAATTTAAAAAGTGAAAAAGGTATATCGTCATAGATAATGTAAATGAATAAAGGCAAAAAAGAAAGAAAAAAGACAAAAAAAATCTAAAAGCTTAAAAAGGATGAAATTAAAAAGCCAGAAACTAGAAACTAGAAGTTGGAGTCATTTGGAGCGACCTTATCATTAGGACTACATATTTTCTTAAAAATAGATATTCTTTATTAAAAAATAAAAAGGGATCGTGAGACATGGATGCAGCACCCATCCCCTGGAAAATGATTTAAAAAAGGAAAGGAGACAGTAGATCTCAACTGGGCCCAGCCCATTGCCATATGCTCTCAGTCTCAGCACCCATCTTTCGACCCACCGGCCCAGGAAAAATGTGGTAATAAAATGTGCAAGTTGCAAGATTCTCGAAACAAAATACCTCGACAATCCCTGTCAGAAAAGAAAAGGTACACTTGAACAATTCCCGTCAGAAAAGTAATTTTTTTAACAATCTGTACTTATTTTTTCTACGATGAACAATTCGTTCTAGTACAGTACAAGTTATCAGGGAGTACAAAAAATATCATTAAAAGGATTCATAGGCAAGTGGCGCTTAGAGTCAATTAAAGTTCAGGAAAAAGATCCGAGCATAAGGGGCACTTGTTTTCCTTTTTACTGCTTTTTTTACAAGTGGGAAACTGAATCGTAGACTACCGGGACCCGTGAGTCTCGGTCAAGTAAAACCACCCGTGAGTCTCGATCGCTATCTATAATAAACATATATATCATTTATAGATAAAATTAAAAGATAATTTATATAATGAGTTACCTATCCACCGCATACCACGGCGGACGAGTACGATTGGACGCAGCAAACTTCGGGCATATTCTTTACTTCAAAAGCTAGCGGCTTTTGATTTTTGCTATAGTACCTAACTTTCAAACAGAGTATTTTCTCAAGACGGAGTCTACAAGTTAAATGATCTACACATTAAAAGCTCAACATCTGTACCAGCCAAAATCGCAAGTGAGTATCTGTCTCTTCATAATCTGTACCGTAAACAGCCAAAATTCAAAAAATTTAACTAAAAGTCATAAGCTGCAGCCGAAAAGAACAGACCCTCCTGCCATTGGCAGCCGAGGAGCACCGGATCAGACCAAACCAAACCGCGATTGGTGAAGTTACTGGAGAGCAGCCCCACCCCAGCCCCCATGATTCCGTTACCCCAACCAGGCCATACGCATGAGAAAAAAACACTGTCCGTTGGCACATGAAACCGAGCTGGGAAACGTACGCTAGCTTCGGTCCGTCGCGCGTCCGCCACCGGCCGAGCAGGATCGCGCGCCGCGCCGCGCCGCTGCAGATCGCAGCGCGCGGCACAGCTGAACAGCAGCAGATCGAGCGAGGTACAGGCACAGCACGCAGGGCTCTGCGACCGCGGCAGGGGACTCACGTGGAACAGCGCGGACGGCTGTACCGTTCTGTGCCGCGGCGCTCGCTCGGCCGGGCCACCCGACGCTGCGCTGCGCTCGCCCAGTCGTGGCTTGCTGCCGCGCGCAGGGGGCAGGCGCCTGCAGGCAGAGCTGCTTACATAAAGCGTGCGGCCACCGACTAATAACGTGCCCCATCGCATGTACGGCCGGCGAAACCTCGTAGTATTCCATCTCCGGGGAGGGCAGGGGCAGTCCATCGTGAGAAGGGCTCGGGACGGCCGGAGGGACGAACCTGCCGAGGCCTGCAGCTGTTAGCCGTTTCACTGTTCAAGCTGCCGATGGGCGATGGGAACGGGAGGCAGCAGTGGGACACCGTAGGAGTAATAAACAACGCTGTTTCAGATGGCTCTCTTCAAGAATGCATCAGAGAAGGAAAAGCTGTTTAAATTGGCCGTGCGTGTCTTTCATATCTAGTTTGGAAATTGTTATAGTTACATGTAGACTACATCAGCATAAATTAATTTTCCATCAAATAAACTAGAAAATCATATGAATAAAAAAAATCATGAATTGTTATCACTAGACATGCAATGCAGCGAAACAAGAATTGAAGCAATCCGGTTCAATTAGCACGCGTCGATGAATTTGCATCTCTTTCTATAGAGACTCCGACTAGATCCATATCCAATACGAGTAGAGATCGTATCCTACTCAGAGTCTATCATTCAGACGCTTATTGCGTTAACCCGTTAAGTGTGTGATGTTGTAGGTTATTGTATACTTTGTTGTAATCCGAAAATACCTTTCCAATCAGTGGTCATTAGCGGTCCCTAGCAGGATATATTGACCCCAAATATACACAAATATCAAACTGGACGAACATTATGCAATATAATCTGCAACCAGTTTGTATATGGTTACGACCAGTTCGTGATATGTCCGACCAGCTCACGACCAATTAGTTTACCCACACGACCAGTTCGTATTTGATCAGACTAAATGACCTATTCATGTATTATCCTTTTGTCTTACGACTTCTAATCGAACTGCAAGTGAGAAAGATGTCATCTATGAATTGTTCAATCTTTTCCCGATCTAGTGATGGATAGCTTCATGTAGTCGACTCTTCGACCACATTGAGGGGCTTAAAGATCTCTCATATTATGTAGAAGGAGCAAATCTCATATCTGACCAATCATATTCCTCCACACGTATCATAGCATACCTGAAAGCTACCTCTATAACTACACAGTTATGGAGTAGCGTTTAACAAGCCCTAAGCGCACTGTTACACATGTAGGAAACTATGCCGATCTCAGTTACAAGGATTATACATCATCATTACTTGAGATCAATTGATGACACATAAAAATATAACAATCTCAATAATATTTCAATGTGGGTCAATCCAAAACCATATTCTCTAACATATGTCCACATTATTGATTTGATATCCCTATATATATTATCTGTAAAACATGATCATATATTAATACATATGCTAATCTATAAATCATAATTGTACTATATAATGATACAATATCATAGATGATTTAGAATAACATCAAAATATGAATAATGAGTTCCATAAACAAGTCATGTACTTGTTGATCAATACGAAATATATTTATTCAAAAGATAAAATAACATATTATTTAAAGATCATAAATATAAAAATGATACGATCATCTCTATGGTTGCCTCTTAATCATATCACTAACACAAATTGCAGTAGAGGCGATGGACACTCAATACTAATACACCTAAGCAATAAAAAAATACATGTACGGACTTCTCTTCTAATGTGTTCTCATTACTTAACAGGCTACTAGATAACAGTGTATCTTGCTTAGGGCCCGTTTGGAACGGTTCACATACTCTCGTAGAAATTTGAAAGAATTCATGCATTTTAAATAGGACATTCGAGCATGTACATCTTTAACATCTAAAGAACATGTTAAGATAGGTCATCCACCACTCTTATGTTAAGATAGGTCATCCACCACTCTTTCTCCAAACTAATATTGTTAGCTATTCTTGTCGTAGCCATTAGAACTACCTATGGGTCCTAAGTGCTATTAAATATTTTGTAATCTATTTTTACATCTGACTAGTAAATGCGTTAGCACCGAGCAATAGCTAAGCTTAGCTCTGATGCTACGTAGTCTAGCGTTAGCAACCATTCCTACAACCCGTAACATCATTCAATGCTAACTATATTCTCTTACCTCTAGCATTGTCTTAATAGCTAGGCATGCACATGCTCTTAGCCTACAGGACTCTACTGATATAGAGCACTCAGAGTTGAATATTGCTTAGTCCAAAATACTTCGACAGTACAAACCGGTGCCACTCCAACTGGTATGATGTGTTGTCCTATGCCTAAATGCAAGGTCCCACTAACTACTTGTTAGATGGGTTTTATGTGGATTTCTCGGGATTTAGGTTTGTTTGGTTTGCTACTGTTGTAAACCAAACTAAGTATTACTAACGCTAACAAAAATTAGATGTTTAGTTTGCTACCAAAATTTGGTAACACTCGTGAAAACTTTGTAATGCTAATGAAATCCAATGTCACACGAGGATAATCCAAAGGTGAGAAAATCGCTTGCCAGATTTTTGGTAATGGTCAATTTGGCTTCACCAGGGTCCGAACAATATTCCTTTTGCCAATATTTATATTTGCCTAGGTTTTGGCTTGGCTCTGTTTGGACTATCAACCAAATTACCCCTTAATCCTATCATTTCTTGGTTGCTAAGCTTTTAGAATGACTGTGACAACTAAATGCATCCCTTCAGAAAAAAAAAGAAAAACTTCAGCTAGTAGTCTTATGTTCTTACAGTAGTGGACAATAATAGGATTTCACTTTCAAATAGTAGGATACTTACAAAAAAAACTCAAAAGGAAGTAATAAAAATAGGAATAAGTCTATTTGATCCCTTGAACTTTTAGAAAAGTCTAGAAATTAACCCTGAACTACAAAACCATATATATTACCCCTTCAACTATCAATACCGGTTAAAATTACCCTTTTGCTTAAAACCACCACGGTTTCACTGACATGGCATCTACGTGTACGCCTATGCCTTCCCTCTTCCCTCAATTGTATGCCCACATCAGCGCCACATCCTCCTTCTCACGTATCTTCCACCTCCTCCTCATATATATCTATGTAGAACCGAAGATGGTAACAAAGGGGGTGAATGGTGCCTTAAAATTTTTCCCCAAATATTCACTTATTCTTTGGTCCGATAGCTATAAAGCTATGAAGATTCAGATAGAAACACTACTGGAAAACCTAAGACTCTCAGGGCTGAGCAAAACCAGTCAGAAAACAACGTGGTCAAAATTCGACTACGTGGTCGAAAATCCCACAAAGTTGAGTGCAACCTGATCAAAAATCAACATGGTTGGATTTCAACTATGGTGGTCGACGACCAGACAACGGTCCAGAACCAACGTGGTCGTGGTCGTAACCAACGTGGTCGAAATTTGACTCGAGTGGTCAATGACCAGAGAGTGGTCGAAAACCAACGTGATCGAAAACTAACGTGGTCAAAACCAACATAGTCGAAACCAGCGTGATTGAAACTAGTGTGGTCAAAAACTGACATGGTTGATATCCAGTGTGCTGTCTAAAGACCAGCGTAGTCGAGGACCAATGAGTGGTCGAAAACTAATGTGGTCAAGACTGATGTGATTTTAACCTTTGCGGTTGTTGACTAGGAGCCGCAGTCAGAAAACCAATCATGTAGATGATGACCAGAGTAGGTGTAACAGTTCGGAATATGACCCGAGTAGTCTACAACCAATGAGTGATCGAAACTAAGGTGGTCGAACCAAACTGAATTTTGACCAGTGAGGTCGATGACCAATGAATGGTTGAAAATCAAAGTATGCGGTACATAGCATGAGTGAGCTAACCCTACCAATGAATGAGTAAATAATTAAAGGAATTGAGAGTAACCACAAGTGAACTGACCATTCACTACCGCTACACAGCATGCGGTACTACCGTATCTCTCACACGAATAGGGTTTTCAGCCGACCACGAGAACCAAAATCAATAGAACTTTTGATCGACTAAACAAAAAGCTGTGAAACCTTGTACACATGTTTCTTAAGGTCTCAAGAAACTATGCCATTTCTGGATCAAAATATTCGTGACAAATTTGAGGCCTTTTGCAATTTAAAGAAGCGCACATTGACTGAGAACTAAAAACCAAGTCGATGATCAGATCTTGCTCGTGGGTAGAAGATAGCTAAGATGGCTTTGAGCATGTTCCCATATGTCACGCCAAATAAGACCACCAAAGGAATTAACCCAAAAACTCTTGGATCAAGAAATCACCCGTTTAGGCCAAGAACGAGCAAAAACAGGGTTTCTTGAAAATCTTACTATTGAAGTGCCTAGATGATTGGAGATTGATTTCAAGAGGTTATATCCATTTTGTTCATGTCCTTGGTATAGCAAGATCAAAAGAAGAGCAGAAGAGAGATTAAACTAACCGAAATAAGAGCAACTCAATCAACAAGATGAATTCAAGAAGACGCAAAAGATTGATGTATGGCTCACTTAAAATCAGTTTTATAGCTACTCCACTCAAGATGACAGAGCTCTAAGCCTAGAGCACACATATACGCTCTAACCTATCTCTTATGGGAGGGAGGAGGAGCGACCCACCAAAGGCTTAGCCAACCTTCTCTTACCCTAGCTCTCGCCTTCCCTCCCCTTATATAGGCTCATAACCTGGACCAAAAACCAATGGATCCACCCATTAGGTCAAACCAGGGATAATCCATTAACCCCACCTAACACCGGGTTTTAATCTCCCACGCACACTTTTCAAAGCAGCTTATAATCAGTAACCCATTAATGAATCAACACCCAATCCACTTCACATTTTCAGTATATACAAGACTTAAACCACTTAGTCCAACATAGTGGTTTCACACGTCGCCACTTTTTCGGTATTGAGAAATTTAACAAAATACCCCTCTACTGTTTTCCACGAAGCTTCCTGCTTTCTTTTCCCTGAAGCATTGTCCATGCTTCACCATCTTCCACGTGGCCCCAATGACTTGCCGCCAAGCCTCTCAAACATCTGGATCCCATCGAACCGTCCTCGCTTGCAAACGACCCAAGTCACTTAGCGCACCACATGCCTCTTCTCGCACATAACGACACCCGGCTTCCTTGACCACATAAGACCTCGACTCCTCCGTAAGCCTAGTCTCGGTCCACCTTGCAGTTGTCCGTCATGTCCACCACCGGTAGCTCCCGCTCTGGTTCCTTGTCGTCTCGGCCTACAACCACTCCATGAGCCTCAAACATCTTCGGCGTTTCTCTAACTATTCTGGACCTCAGCACCACCCTATGCCTAGTTCCGGTCCTTCTACGCCTCACCATGAATTAGCTCCGAAATCCTGCTATAAACACCAATAAGCAAACTGTCATGTAGCACCGCACAATACACAAAATCTTCAATTTACACAATTAATCCATACAATGCACCATGCAAAAAAGTATGCAACCAAAATACTGATACTAAGTTTATGACCAGACAATAAACTCATGTGCACACAAGCAACAATACCCAGGTCAAATCATGACCCAAATTCCAAGATTTCTAAACAACAATTTCAGACCACTGAGAGAAGTCAGTCTGACTACCAAGCACAAGCCGGTCCGACTGTTAGCTGGTCTAACATGAATACTCAAGACACTCAGAAATCACAAAACGTGAGATACTTGAAGCCTACGAGTACCGACCATGAAGTCTACGACCAGCATAAAGAATCGCTACGACCATCACAACAGGTCGCTACGACCACCAATCACATAGGCTTACGATTACCAATCGCAAAGGCTTATGACTGCCGATCGCAAAGTCTTACGACTAACACCAACCAGCCAGTAAGCTACGACCATCGAGTACCGAGACCTCTTGACTACTGAGTACTGAGTCCTCTCGGTTACAAAGTACCTTCGGACTGCTCTTCGGACTACTCAGCAAAAGGCCATTCAGACCGCTCGACTACAAAGTCTTAAACTTCGAATACTCTAGTACTCGCAGTCCAGACGAACTCGTAAGCCATGAAGTTGTCAGACAAAATGCGATCTTTTGCAAAATTCTCAAGAACCAAACTCAAACTCCGCAAAAACTCTAATCTAAAAGTCAATTACTCATCACAACTAAGGGGTGACCTTCACATGGTCTCATAATCTCTCTCTTGATGAGTATATTGACAAACATCGAAAAGGCATGAAGATGGGTTTGTTTTTGAAAAGAAAAGCAAGAAATTGCAACAGCCACACATGGTCTAATAGACAAAGAGAAGAAACTCATGACCATATTGGCAAAGTGTAAAATAAAGCAAACAACATGAAAGAACAAGTTTTCCATAAAAACTCCAAATTACACCTAAAACCTCACAAAAACACAATTTCTTGGTATTGATTTGAGCTTGAGCCGATAGTTGATAAGCGGCCGAGTGCGGTGGCCAGCGAGTCTATGCCAACCCAAGGCAGAGCTAATGGACGATGGGTAGCGGTGCATGGTGACCTGCTAATCTAAGCCAGCCCTACTTGTGTTCATGCAGGAGAGGAAATCGAGACTAAGTTCATGAAATCGAGACTAAGTTCATGGCTTCACACAAATAGGAGTGGGAGAGGGGAGATAGAACAGAGGCGGAAGAAAGCTAGCATTATATGTGAGTTCGACCATCTTTTTTGTTTTATTTGCTGATTATGTTAACTGGATTATTTGAGTGTCAAAATCTACTTTTGAAAATCAGCTTGTGTGTCAGAACTACTTTCATGTTGACGCCACTTCGGAGTAAAACAATTTTCAATCGAATTTAGAGGGTAAAGTAAACAGTATTGATACTTTGGAGGATCAAAATTTCGAAATTTGGACGTTTTTGGCATTGTTGCTACCCCGAAATTCCCGAAATAGCCCCTTCGAAAACAAAATTCCAACTCTAGCCCCCACCTGACCGCATCATTTAACCGTGGGGCGACACATGTTAATGGTGCGGTCGGGGAGCGCACCACTCCGAGTGGTGCGGTGCCCCACCGCATCATTTGCTTGATGTGACCGGCGAGTGGTGCGGTCAGAGACCGCACCACCTCGGAGTGGTGCGCTCCCCGACCGCACCATTAACACGTGTCGCCCCACGGTTAAATGGTGCGGTCAGATGGGGGCTAGAGTTGGAATTTCATTTTCGGATGGGCTATTTCGGAAATTTCGGATAGCAACAGTGTCAAAAACGTCCAAATTTCCAAAAATTCGATTTTGCAGGTTGAGGGCGAAATTCGTTAGAGTTAGGTCGAACGGGCTTATTCATTAAATGTGGATTGGGCACGGGTACAAATCTGCGCTGGCAATTGCAAGTATGGCCCACATGCCCATGTGAAGCCTGCCTGACTGACTGCTGCTGCGGTTGCCGGCCTGAGTGGCACACGTCAGCGAGCCGTTTTCGATCGTGGAGGTGCGTGCGAGCTGGGCCCACCGTCGCACGCTCCTGTCCACGCCGACGTGGGAACGCTGTGCCCTCGCATCGCCCTCTCTGAATCAGGCCCAACCAGCCAGAGCGCCCAGGTGACGTTCCGGCATGTCTCAGGCCCACGGACCAAGGTACAGTTTAACGTTGGCTTCCATGTTCACAGTAACGGCAGTCACCAGCTCCACATCTTCACTACAATGAAAATTCGAGGCTGATTTATCAGTTGAAACAACCCAGATTTTCAAGGCGAAAGTGAATTTCTCTGAACTTTGATTTCAATGGAAACTTCACCCAAATTAGCTCCTTTCTCGACTCTTCCACATACCTCTCTGGCCTTGACATCTCCTCCGTTCACCGACACATTCCTAAGCCTGCCTTGCTGTTATTCATCGTTCAAAAACAGCAATGCACCACTCGCCACCGCCCCTATTTTCGTGCGCCACCTAGTTTCCTCCCATTCATCGTCGCCTCAAGCACAAGCCGTTCACACCGCCTTTGCAAACCCCAGTCAGCTTGCCGTACCTTACCCATGGCAGCCTTTAATAGTTCCCCAGTTAAACTCAGACCCGACGTCAAACAAAAACCAAAACTCACTGCCCAACTTGTCACTGCCAATTCCGACCGCCTTTCACACCACGTAATCAAACGTCATGGCACTAAGTCAGCAAGCCGTACCTCGAGCATAGCACTTCTGAACACCCCTTAATAGCCCTGATAGCCGTCGAACACGACAAACCAGAGCTCTCCATGCCACTGCTTCTCCTTGCTTCCCAGACGACCTCCTGTCGCCGCAATTTCTGACCACCGCAACACACCATTCAAAGGGACGCCAAACTTAAAAGCGCCACATCACTTGCCGACATTCCCACTGCCCTTGCTGAACACAACCGAAGCCACTCGAGCTCTCTTGTCGTAGCCACGCACCAAAACCTAGAGAGAACGCCTCCCTTGAGCCGAACTACCATAGCTGCCTATAAAAGGGACTGAGCCCCTCCATTCGAGATGCATTGGTGCCCAGGCAAGCCTCAAACACCCCCGCACATCTAGATGATTGCCGCTGCATCGTCGACGCCGAAATGCCCCAAGTAAGCCTCAATTTTAATTCTCCTTATATGGTTCATTTCATTCCAATAGCCTACTCATGTAGCTTCCTCATGCCCCTAATAGCACCACCGAAGCACTGCCATGCCCTCCCTTGCCCCCTTCTTCTCCGATGCTTGTGTTCGCCGCTCAACAAAAGGAGGCCACCATGGACAACCCAACTCACCCATTCTCGGCCCGAACCATCACCGCCGTAGGCTTTCCCTTATCCCCGAAATGCTTAGACTGCCCCTGACTTCGCCGATTAGCCACTGACTAGCTCCCGTGTCGTAGTCATGCTCTGGGAAGGCCACCTCGCCGCCAGCCACCTATAGTGGTTGCCGACCATTTACTATTCACTACTATTTATACCCGGTCCGTTAATGAGCATTACCGCCCGAACGCGGTAGCAACCGATCCGCTAAGAAACAGTATCCAGACCCGTTATGGACAGTAAACCCTTTACTATTCATCCATACCCAAAAACACAAAACATACCCCCAAAAACACAAAACATACCCGTTTTGTCCGTTTTGAGTCTGCCTACCCTATTCTTAGCTTCATTTTCCCATACCAAGCACCGATAAAACTTAGAACCACTAAAACACTGCTTGAAACCCTAGACCCGACATGGTCCAAACCTCCATTGTTCATCGAAACCTACATGCACTTGCCTTAACTATTTTTAGCTGTGAAGTCCATATTCAACCTTGTTTAGCCTGAATACACTTCAATAAAACTCTAGCCCACCCCGATGTCAGTTTGAACCTATGTCTAGTAGTATTTCCGGCACACTATTCATTGAAACCCTAAATATATATATGTATACTCCTTTTTATCGTCTTGAGCCTGTCTACACCAATCCTAGCTCTATTATGACATCCTAGACTCCGATAAAGCTCTAAACCACCCAAATCATATTCTAACCCTAAACCCAATATTGCTCATACTCACAGCTATTCAAAGAAACCTATATAACACCTATATACTTCTTCGACCGTCTCGGATCCCTCTAGCCCAACCCAACTTTGTTCAGCCAAACCACACACTGCCTAAACCCTGACCCTAAATCTAATTTATTTATATCTTTTTGGTTATTTTATTGTATTTTATTTCCATCTTACATTCTGCAAAGCAGAAACTCATTTGCATTCATTTTCCGCACTAGTATTCGGACCCAATGAATTGATCAATAGAAGAGTTACAGGAGCAATTAAAGAAGTTAGTATCCAATCTGAAGACTACAATAAAGTAATCAGATACTATGGACAAAGAAGCAAGTCACATGTTTTTGATCATATTGAACCTACATTCCTTTAATTATTTATTTATCAGTATTTTTATTTTATTTGTGCACCGTTATTTTATATACAATAAATATTTAAAATGACATGATATTAGTTATGTTCTACCACCTAAAAAGCCCAATTAAATTTGATGGCCATATTCACCTTGATAAGACTTAGTGTTATATGTCAAGTAAAGAACATAGTGATCGCTCAACCACAAGCGTTGATTCGTCAAATCTGGTTTAGTAGCTACTCAAATTCGATTGAATATTTACAAAGGGTGGAGGGAGACTGGGGGGTTTTTGTGGACGGGAGGGGAAAATCATACTTAACAACAGTAGATCCACTTTGAATCGGGTGAGGCCGTGGGCCACTCGAGTTTGTTGGGAAACCGAATCTACTAGGTAGAGACTATATAAAGAATTGAGCAGTGAAAAACCTTGTTTTCTTAAATCTGTCGTGGGAGTCAAGAGATCTTGTGGGTAAAATTGGGCAACTCTGCAGAGTCAATCATAAATGGTATTCGAATACACCTTGCTTTCTAGTAAATAAATCTGTGTTTAATGGGTGATTTGAACTGCGAAGCATAAGTAGATTTGGAAATGTTGAGGTTAGGTAATCGAGTTTTGAAACCCTAATTTCTTGAGAAGTTATTATTCTTTTGTATTTAAAAATATTTATAAATAAAATTGCATCCACAAATGGTTTAATAAAATCATTATATCCGCACCTCTTGAAAATCCCTGACAAATAGTTATGTAGCATTTCCCCATGTGACTTGTTGAGTACGGTTGGTTGTACTCATTCTTACTTTATTTTCCACCAACACAGATATCAGATGAAGAAAAATTGTTACAAGATTTCGTGTTAGAATTATGATAGCATTAAAACGTTTCTGTGGGAGTTTTTCTTCGGATCTTCTAATTGTAAGTTAAGTTTTGGGCTTGAACATTCTTAAAGCTGTTAAAATTGACTATTATGTCTTATTTTAATTAAATAACCCTTTTAAAATGTTCGTGAGCATGAATGATACTCTTTCTATCCGCAACTGAACTACTAGTTTGTTACGGGATGTACGACAACCCTATTTCTAAAAACGGGATCGTTACATCAGCTTTGAGCAATCGCATATCCTCACCATTCCTTTTATGTTTCTTGATGTGTAAAACGAACGAACGAACGAACGAAAGAAAGAAAGAAAGAAAGAGAGAGAAAAGGAGAAAAAGATGACCGCAAAAAGGAAAAGGATTAGGCCAGGAGGAGTTAAGCTTGGAAGGACACTGGGGAGGAAGCTCGACAGGGAAACATCAAACATATGGAATCAATCCTCTCTGGTGAAATGAAAAGAGCTGTTATTTCACTGTTTCATCACATTGGCTATGGCCAGTGCCCCGTGACGTTGTCATTATGACCAAGAAGTGTGGTGTATTATGCTGGTCTTGTGTTACTGAAAACCAATGGAAGCGATTTGGTTTTTCATGCAAATTAGAAAACTCCAAATTTAATTTTGAAACCATTATTTATAAGGCTTTGTTTGGATAATTTCGAACAGATGGAATTCAGACTCATACCTTTTTTTTGGAACGCATGGATTTTTCTCGTTTTTCTATCAAGGCATGAATTTTTCCTCGTTTTTATATAAAAAAACAGGCATCCGTCACCTGTCAGGCTTCCGCGCACGCTGCACAGCCAATGCAAATGAGGGAATTTCCGTACGAATAATCATTTTTTATTCGAAACTACAGAAATATACCCGCGGTAAATTTTTTTACAAAAATAGGCTCAAGTCGCCCAATGGAAAGGCGACTGGAGCCTATCGCCCAACCAGAAGCCGATTCTGTCCCTGTCGCTCTACCATCAGGCGACTGCATCCAGTCGCCCTCCCATTGGGCGACTTTAATGCAGTCGCCCAATGGTTGAGCGACAGGGATCAAACCTTCGCCAAAAATAATGAAAATTGGTGGAGATATTCTTCATTTATCCAAAAACCTTCAGAAAAATTTTCGAGCAATTTCGGCTACTGGATCAAAAGTTATAGCAATCGAGGAACACAAAGAGAGGAAACGGGGAGTGATTGAAACTGCTATAAATTTTGATCCCGTAGCCGAAATTGCTCAAATTTTTTTCTGAAGGCTTTTGGATCAATGAAGAATATCTCCACCAATTTTCACTATTTTTTACGAAGGTTTGGTCCCTGTCGCTCAACCATTGGGCGACTGCGTTAAAGTCGCCCAATGGGAGGGCGACTGGATGCAGTCGCCTGATGGTAGAGCGACAGGGACAGAATCGGCTTCTGGTTGGGCGATAGGCTCCAGTCGCCCTCCCATTGAGCGACTTGAGCCTATTTTTGTAAAAAAAAATCCCGCAGGTATATTTCTGTAATTTTGAATAAAAAAGGGATTATCTGTACAAAAAGCAAATGAGTGAACGCAATTAAAATGGCACTACTCCTGCCTACCTGCGTCGCAGACTAGCAGTGGCGCAGCAGACTACAGTATAGTAGTAGCCCAGCCGGCCCAGGCCGATGGAGGAGGAAGCATTGGCTTTCCCGTTTCGAATCGGGCAACAGCGTTGCCATGGGTGGATATCCTGTTACTTCGGTTCAATTTATTTAATTTTAAAAAAATCGATTTTTAATAATTATTTGTTGAATTAGTCAACATAAAAAAACTGCACTGAATTAACTGAAATATTGCCACGCTACTGCCAGATTCAAGTATGGGGAGAGAATAATTGTCTTGTCTCTTATATATCTTCACGAAGAGGCCACATAAGCCTATGAAATAAGGGGATATAAGTAACGCAAAATACTATTGTATGAGTTGTTATCTATAATAAATATTTTTTATATGTAATAATTAAAAGAGTATCATAGAGACAACCCATTCTCTAGATGACATAATTATAGGGGTATAACCCATTGTACATGTCCTATATTTCATGACAATAAATAGAAATTTCCTTCTTGTTGATATAGTGCATGTTTTGTTTGTTAGTGATTTTATTAACAATAAATTAAATGTTGTAGGCAAAATCTAGCTAGATACTCAATTATATTTTTCCCAGGCAATACAAAGTGGCCAGGTGAAAGATAAGATACTACCGATACAATACTAGGTGGATAATAACACATGTTGTTTTGCTTGCAGATTGCAGTGCACTAACATCCCAATTAATTGATAGTATTGTTTTTTTTTGGCAAGTAAAGTTAAGTTGGACCTGACAATTCGTCAAGTAGCCATTAATTTACTCGACCAAGGGCAAGTGTTTTTTCTTAGGTTTCCTCATAGTTTTTGTTTTCAAGACGGATGGATCATCGTGTTTCTCGTGTGGATGCCCCCTAGCTTGGTAGCATGTTAATGTTAGTGCTTAATTAGTCCACGATAGACAATATTTCTTTTTGAAAATTTGGTGCTTGCCGTTAGGGCATCTCTGTCGTAACAGTATCTAAGACCATCCACACAAGATATAACATCTCCAATAGATTGATCTTACTCCTTGGTACGCGTGAGGAGATCGACGGTAATATCATGCTAGATATGAGTTTTCTTTTTTTTTCACTCACCCTTACTCTTTGACTGACACGGAGCAGTTGTCATGTAGCATTGGAGATACCCTTGTTAGTGTGGTAGCCGTCAGAAGCAGCAATGGCCGATGATGATTTTTGATCCTAATACGAATGCTTGTGTGAACGAATTAAATATTGATAAATTAATAAACCATTTTAAAAAATTATTTCGATAAGCCGCTTCGAAATGTGGTAAAAAAATATTATATTTATTTATTTGAGAGAAAATACAAGTCAATAACTGAAATGAACTGGGCCGTAGCGGTTACACTCAAACTCCGGGGTCCATGGGCCACACCGCCATTAGTGACTCTACGGGCGGGCGGGCCCCGCGGTCGGTCACGTTCGGTGCGGCCGTCGCTGCCCTCCAGGCCCACACGGGCCCCGCGCCCGCCCGCGCGCCTCTCTGCATCGTGGGCACAGAGCCAGCGCGCCCGTCGCGTTGCGACTTACGAGTGGGCCCAGGGCGCGGACGTGGACGTGTCAGTGGGGCTTGTCGCGGGTGGTGGGGCGAGTCGCGCCTGGGTCAGTGGGCGGCGTCGTCACCTTCGCGGTTGCGTCTTTGTCAAAGGCGGCACGGCCTCGTTCTGTTCCATTTATTCTCGCCTTTTCGTACTCCGGCTCGGGATGCGCCACAACTTGCGCCCCGTCACTCACGCTTGCCCTCGGGCAGCTGGGCTTCCATCGGGATGCTGCAAGCAATGTGGAGTTGGTACGTGCTTCGGCGTGTACAAGGCACGGGCTCCGTACACCGTCGTTCGTCGTATGCATGTGGGGGATATTATTTCTCCCCTTGAGTTTTCTCCACCTGGGCATTAAGAAAGTACGTGAAATCATAGCATTCGTGGTCGACTGGTCGCTGCACCGTGCCATCTCTCCGGTTTTAATTTTGTTTCGTTGGCTACACAACGATCCAGGGAGAAGGCCATAGCTTTCTTGGCTTCGAAGTTGAAACTGCAGAGTGCAGACGGCTCATGCGTGCATGCGCTTCTCATTCCTCAGCAAAGCGGTTTTTGGATCGGTGGCATTCCTCGTCTCCACACCACCCCATGCTGTGCCGCGAGCTAGGTAGGTACCGGGACCTCATGCCTGCGACGGTCGATGACAAGAGACAACTGTGCAGCAGCCTTCTTCACCGTCCACAGCTCTTCGAGGTTCAAACCCTCAAACGTCTCCTCCTTCGATCCATACAAAAACAGGCACACTTAGATTGCTTTTATTGGAATACCCAACGTTCATCTTCACGTACAAGTCCTCGCGGCAGCCGGCAGGCAGTCGGCGCGGTTCGATTTCAACGACGCGACGCTTCAAATCCTCGCATGATACGTACGTGGAGCCAACATGGCTCGCACTGTTGCGCCCATGAGCCGCGCAACCCAACCCCCCTACCGACCGGACCCAGTCGCACAGAGCCAGCCCAGCCACGTCCCCACGTCCGGCCCGGCTGGGCCGTAGCGCATCCGCCGTGGACTGGGCCCACGGCACAGTCAAACGGGCCCCCACCTATTAAACCCCCCAGTGTCCTCCTCCCTCCTCTTTGTTCTCCTTTCTCTCTCGTTGAACCCCACTCCGCTCCGCTGTTTTCTCTCTCTCTAAAACCCACGGCTCGGCTCGGTTCGGCTCGGCTCCCCTGCTATTATTGCCCGCGCAGCGCAGGCCATCCTCGCTCGCTATATGGGGGCACCTCCACCTCCACAACCTTCTCCTCCTCGGCCTCCGCCTGCTCGCGTCGCACATTCGCACGCACGCACGCGAGAGCGCGGAGAACTCACCGGGCGAGGTGCGCCGCTCCGCCTCGTACGCGCACGCACCAGAGCCCCCACCCGCTGTCCCCTCGCCCGCCGCGATTTCTTATACCACCTCCACTCCACCTCCTACTGCCGCCGCTGCGGCTTCGGCTTCCCCTGATGCACGCGGACAGCTAAAGCTCGAGATCCTCTTCTGGGTTTGATACATGTGAGATGGGGGAGGAGATGGTGGTGGTGGAGGCACCGAGGCCCAAGTCGCCGCCGAGGTACCCGGACCTGTGCGGCCGGCGGCGGCTGCAGCTGGAGGTGCAGATCCTGGACCGCGAGATCACGTTCCTCAAGGTGAGGTGAGGCAGCTAGCGGCTGCGTTTCTCTCTTGCCTGACCCCTCGGGGCGCGTGCTCTTGCTTCCTCTTTTGACTTCTCCGATTAATTTTAAAAAGGATCCGATTTGTCGCGCTTTTTTTTTAAAAAAAAGCCCGTGTGTAGAACGAGCTAGTACTAGTACTTCACCAAGTGGTTGGTTGGTGTGAAGGGTACTCCCCATTGCGCTATTAACTGTGTAGGGAGAGGTAGGGTTCTACATCTAGGAAGAGCAGCAGTATTAGGGGTCTTTTTTTCTTTTCGGCTTCTATTTTCTGCTTTTTCATTTTTATTGTAACTAATTTTTAAATAAAGTATTTTTTAAAATAAAATTTACTTATAATAAATTGGCTAAAACCTTAAGCCAGTTTTTATTATTTTATATTTTCTGTGATAAGCAGCCAAAAATTAGACGCACCCAGCCGCCCTTAATTTCTTTTCGATTTGGGATACGAGCCTAATGCGGAGGGAGGGGAAGGGGGGCAGCGGATCGTAGCGCAGTCAGTCCGAGGCTGGACAAGCTTGCCCTCTTTGGGCGTGCCATGGATGTACCTTTGTCGTGTTCGGTCCGGTTCCTTGTGGAAAAAAAAAGGCATGGGCAGCGATTGGCTTTTTTGTCAGGCTTTGTGTAAGTATGGAAGCATTGGGCGTGTCCCTCCCTGTTCTTGCTTCGTGGACACGCACACGGCTCGTCTCGTCCAGCAATTATCACGAGGGATCCGGATCCAATGCCTGTCAAAGAGCAAAGTCACCGCAAATCATTGTAGCGATTCCAGTGTTGAGTGAGTAATGTAGCAAAGTTTACTGTAGCATCGGACTATTACTAATAGCATATGATCTTATCCGTCTATCTCAGATCGGATGGTTCATAGTCACCTAACGTCATAGCATTGTTCTCTAAATTCCCCTCCCAACATCAGGCTATCAGAGAATCTCCTATCGCCAGGGTTTGCGCAGTTTTGAGGCTTTTGATGTGCTAGATTTTGTGTTTTGACACTGCTCCGCTTTTTAAGGAGCAGATTTCCGAAGGTGGTCTGATCCTGTTCATTAGAGCTTCCGTTTCTAGTTCTTACTTCTGTCTTTTTCAAGTGATATGATTTTTTTGGACTCTTTCTTTTTTTCTTTTTATTGTTCGTGATGATATAATATTTTTTAATTTTAATTACGCTGAAAATACTATCAACAGTTGCAGTGCATATTTAGCCGCTATAATGCAAAATAAGCTATAAGTAAGGTCTTTTAAGCCCAAATGGGCACCACCGCAGTCAAATGCGCTGGTTGTCAAAAAGATGTTGAAAGTATGACTGTAAAGCAGGAGTCTTTATGAGATTAAGTATTAGTCAATTAGTTCAGACTATCAAGCTGTTTTTTAAGCATATATTTGCAACAGGAAACAACCTTAATTTAGTCAGTCAGAGGCCCGGAGGTTCACTTTAGTTTTTCTATTAAAGCGACGTACTCTTGCTCAACTCATATTTGTGATTTTGTTGGTCTTACAAGTGTGTCCTACAACACAAAAGAAACTATTCATGAGCTATTTGTTTTTTTAAAAAAAAATATCTTAAAAAGGTTTGAAAAAAGGCCCTACATATTCCATCTCACGCATTCGGCACTGGAAACAAAAAACTCTGTATAGTACCTAGTCTTTAGCAATTTCTTCTGCATTTTGATGATGCATAATCCGCTTTACATCGTTGTTTATATTTAGAACCTTGATGCATACCAATCGGAGAAATAACTACATTGGTTTGACACAAACCCGGTTTTACAGGACGAGCTACAATTACTTGAAGGAGCTCAACCAGTTTCTCGTTCTGGATGCTGTAAAGAGTATGCACTGTTGCCCATCCTGCATTGCAGATTAGTCTTCCACTAGGAATTTGTTGGAACTGTTTGAGTCTAGTATGAAATGTAGGTTTATTTATTCTAACCTGCACGCTAAATGTCTTCTATTATGTTTTTATCAATCATGTTGCATTTTATATCTGAGATACAAAGATGTAGTCATGTTATGGATTTAGTTTGTACCTTCATACAATTCTATGTCAGTTTGGTCTATGGAAAAGTCTGCTGTTTCTCTGTTCCATATCCTAAACTTGAAGTCATGCTTGGAATGCATATTTACTTGTTCTCTTTAAGGAAAAGATGGAAGTTATTGTTCTCGCAGCTACTCAGCAAACAATCCCACCTGCATCACAACGTTCAATACACGGTTTGATTTTGAATTTCTGCTTCTCAGTTATGTGGCAAAGTGGTCCAACATTTTGATTTTTTTTATCATTCCAAGGTCTTTTTTTCGCTTTTTGGGGAGGCTTGAAAACCTAAATGATGATATCTCTATTATAATTTTTTGTGTAAGTACTGAAATTATTCTCTTTGGCCTAAAGGTCCCACTGAAATTATTCTCTTTGGCCTAAAGTTCCCTAAGACAACAAATAGTCTTGAATCTTGATGCTTGTATTTGCAATGGTTCTCACCATGGAATGTGCATGTGCCCTTGACCAAATAGCTAGGGTAGGTTACTAAATTATTTCTTATTGATGTATTTTTTTGTGTGAAAGTATATGGTATTGCTTTTGAAGTTGAAGTAGCTGAAATGGACAGCTACATGCTTTTAATGAAAGCAAATGTGAATGTTTTCCCAGCATTGGACTATACTACATAACTTTGTTCATTGTTAGGAGCTAGTTCTTTACAAGTTGCTAATGTCCTTGTAAAATACTTTTCAGGGTAAATGAGTTTGTTGGTACAAAACAAGACCCACTAATACCAACGTATGGCCTCTGGACTTAAGAGCTCCAATTCCTTTTAAGCATGTACAGTGTTTGTTATGACATCCATTTTTATTTCCCAGAAAGAAAAGGAGGCACGGATCCTGCCGTCTTTATTGGTGGATCAGGTTCGTGATCCCTTTTACATTGCTTTCAGGGATTGAGTGGCAAGAGTATGCAAGTTTTGTAATGTTTCATGTCGTATTCAACTTTTAACAAATCTTCAAGCAAAAATACACTCTGGTCCTCTGTTAGTAAAAGGTGAATGAGCAAGCCAGTAGCTTGCGATATTTTTGTTTTTTGAATCCATATTAATATTATCCTCTCATCTAATGGAGCAAACTAGTAGATTGCTATATTTCCATTTATTGCTACGGGAGTTAGATGCACAACAATTGATGCAACAACATGACAGTGTACTCGTTTTCTAGCCATCCATCTTAGTAAAGCATAATTTGGCCATTTTTCCTCTGTAATATGTAATTTGTAGCACTTACAACTCCAACAAACAATTGGTTTTAAATGCCACTTTTAGTACTACCAGTGACAGCTTTCTCCTTTTTATGAGAATACTGAGGCTATTTGTTGCTGCTACAGTCAAGCATCATAAGTGTTTTAGGATGGCTTCCCTGCTTGTAGGATGTACTTTACTCTTTATTGATCCATACAGAGCCTGACTATGCACCCAAGAAGTATGTTTTTCTTAAGTTGATAGTGATGTCACAGAATTTTTCAAGAAACATTCCATTGCAGTAGCAAAAGGCATTATGGGAGTAATTTGTAATCCTAAACGCTTGTTTTCAAATGGCATTGTATATATTAGCCCTGAACTCTTAAATGCTTGTTTTCAAATGGCATGGTACTTATTAGCCTGAACTCATCATCTTCTTTCTAGTGGAGCATACAAGCATTTCCAATAATCCAATACAATTGTCTTCACTTTCTACAAATCTTAAGTGAAAACTTGACTTCTTGATAAGGGTGCAATTATTATCTGTACGGCCCAGTTCTGGTAGCAGTGTTGAAAAATTCTATTGCCTTGTCTTTTTGAACTTCTGGCAAAATTATCTGTACTATGACAACACTGAGCTAACATGGTAAAAAGCAAATTTTCTGCAGATCGAAATTGTGCATCTGCATTTCATGGTTTTGCTGCTCCTGCCAATGCTTACCTAAGTGCAAAAGACCAAGGTGCTTCAATTGTTCTTGCTGTTCATGCTGCGATGAGTCGTGCTGCAGGCCAAAGTGCAGCTCATGCTGTGACGAGTCGTGCTGCAAGCCAAAGTGCAGCTCATGCTTTGACGAGTCGTGCTGTAGGCCAAACTGCAGCTCGTGCTGCGATGTATCATGCTGCAAGCCAAGCTGCTCATGCTGCAAAACAAATTGCTCATGCTGTAGTCCAAACTGCAGCTCATGCTGCAAACCAAATTGCTCATGCTGTAGTCCAAACTGCAGCTCATGCTGCAAACCAAACTGCAGCTGCTTCAAGATCCCTTCATGGTGCAAACCAAACTGCAGCTGCTTCAAGATCCCTTCATGGTGCAAACCAAACTGCATCTGCTTCAAGATCCCTTCATGCTGCAAGCCAAACTGCTCATGCTGTAGTCCAAACTGCAGCTCATGCTGTAGTCCAAACTGCAGCTCATGCTGCGACACATCATGCTACAAACCAAACTGGAGCTGCTTCAAGATCTCTTCATGCTGCAAATCCCAGAGCAGCTGCTGCAGCCCAAATTGCTGCACCTGCAACCTTCCGAGCTGCGACAGCAAATCTCGTTGCTGTACAAGCTGCAGCCCTTGCGGTCAATGCAAACCAGAATGCGGCTCGTGTTCTAGCAATTGCTGCGACTGCAAACCAAGCTGCAGTTGCTGCAATGAGCAATGCTGCAGCTGCGCAGATTGCACCTCCTGCCGTTTCCCTCGATGCTCGAGCTGCTTTAAGATTTTCAAATGCTCCTGCGCGGGCTGCTCAAACTTGTGTAAGTGCTCCTGCACGCAATGCTTCAACTGCCAGTCGTCGTGCTGCAAGGGTCAGCCTTCTTGTTGCAAGTGTCAATCATCTTGCTGCGAGGGACAGCCTTCTTGCTTCAAAGGAGGCTGCTGCTGCTGCACATCGTGCAGTCTTCCAAAACCGTCATGCCCCGAATGTTCTTGTGGGTGTGCTTGGTCTTGCAGAAAGTGTACAGAAGGATGTCGATGCCCCCGGTGCCGTAATCCGTGCTGCGTCAGTGGATGCTTATGTTAAACTAGACTCTTTTTCAGTAGCTATTTTTGGTGCTTGCTAGCTGCTAGGCCTTTGGTTTCGTTCAAACTTCGATACATGGTGTTTATCTTGTAAAGAAATAACTCTGTTGCCAAATCATAAGACGAAATTGAAGTGTCAATAGTCATCACGTTATACGCTGTGAAGGTTTTTAATCTTCGTAAGTCATGTTATGAAAAGATGGTTCTTGTCTGCTAGGATTTAATGGACTGCCTTTTTTTTCTTCTTTGTTGCGTTCATATGTATGTATACTATTCATCTACTGTACAGCCTTCTGCGTGAAAAAGAAGTAGCAAACAATGGGTCCTCAAATTTAAGGCCTAAGGCCTTGTGCGGAACACATGATTTTTATAGAAAATAATTTAATTCCTGTGGAATTTTAGAAAAAAATTGTATATTCCAAATAGGCCTAAACGTTCAATTCCCAACAGAGTAATTTTCTACGCCAAGAGAGCAAGAAATTCACTTTACCACGCCACATTCGTGACGTCAGGGGCTCAGCCCCGAGAATAATAAAGATGGCTGGAAATGGGAAGACGTGAGCAGCCGAAGTTATCCCTCTACGAAACGGCCATCCCATACAGCATTTTCCACTAGGGATGCTAATGGATGAAGTCTAGCATAAGCCTAATCTATGTCTAAAATTCGTTCCCTTTATCCAATCATAATCCAAGTCCAACGTAAAGGAGCCTAGGTTCAATTCAAACCCAAAAAAAGCTTAAGCCTTTATCATACCACAACACACGCACCTCAAGCAAGAAAAGAGATGAGAGAGATGACTCGTCACCGTCACTCTTTTGGTGGTGGTAGTGATGGTAAAGGTGGCGGTGGTGAAGACACGATGAAAATAGGAGAGGGTTTGTGGGTACTGGTAGTGGGGATAAGTCATATCATGCTTCTCCTTGGCATACCTCCTCCCTCTCAGACATGTCTCCTCCTTCTCCTCCGTTTAAGTTCACCGTCGCCTCATAGTCGCATCGGATCATCTGAGGTTGCCTATGTAGCCGTTCTGCCGAACATTGCCTCCTCGCGTCGCTAAGGCCAGATTTGGCCAGAGAGGGAGAAGAGGAGGCAAGCACGGCTCGAATCTAGCAAGATCCCACGCAGACCTAGCCATGTGGTGGCAGGTGATGATGGCGAAGGAGAGCGGAGGCGGTGGGGAAGAGACCGGTGTCGATGATGCTCCTACTAGATCTGGGTGTAGAGGTGGGGTGAGGAGGGGGCAGGAATGGTGGCCGATGAGGAGCAGCGGGCGCACGAGGAAGGGGTCGGCATCACATCGTGGCGGCCGGCTAGGGAGAGCAGAGGGGCGGGAAAGCGGCCAATGTTGGCCATAAAAAGACGAGGTATGTCTTCCGAGTCCAATTCCTCGATATGGATCGAAGTGCTCATTAAGTACAAAACGATAAGGCCTAGGCTAGGCCTGAATCTGGTCCAAATAATTACAGATCCAAAATGAGTCTAATTTATATGAAGTTTCGGGTTAGCCTAAATCAAAAGACTAGATAAGTCCAAGCCTATTAGCAATCCTATTTTCCACAAAGCACAAGCAGAACGCTGCACGTGTGACCACTCATTGATATCATCTGGAGAAGAAGACAAGGGTATATTCATCTTTTCCCCTAGCAGAAAATGCAAAATCAATGACAAATATGAAAAAGAAATTAAAAGTGGCATTTCATAGATGGTTTACTCTTTTGAGTTATATATTATGGATTTCACTCTTTTATAATTAGAAAAAAATTCCCCTTTAAAATAAGGGGTTGTCAGGGCTGGCAGATTCGGCAAGGTCTTTGGGAGGAGACGTTGCCCCAGGCAGCCAGACGCGCACGCACAGCCAGACGCGAACTCAGCGGTGGCAGACGCCCCTCTGGACTCCTCCGAAGGTTAGGGTTCAGAATCCTTTAGGTTAGGCGAGTCGTATAGGACTCGGATTCTAGTTAATCAGTAGAGTTGTATTCAGGTCGAATTAGATTGGGAAGCTATCCGGCTTAGCCGGCCATCTCCTCTATTATATAAAGAGGATGAATCTTATTAATAAAGGTAGAGAAGAATTACCTCAATCCTGCATCCCTTCTTCCTCAATCCTTCCCCTCTGCTATCATATCTGGATCTTTCCTCTGGTTCGACCGTCGCACCACCGCGGGAACAGGGGAAACCCTAGTTCAACCGGACTGGCGCCTGAGGTCTTCCAGCACGGCGCCCCCGACATCATCCAGTTCTCGGCCTCCCGCTGCGCATCCCTACAACCTAAGGCCGAGGCGTGACAACTTGGTATCAGAGCTCATGGCTGACGACAGAGACAAGGCGATCTACGAGCAGATAGCAACCACGGCAGCAAACTACACCAACCTGGACAAAGAGGTATCCAATCTTTCCAAGAAGGTTGATACACTAATTGAACTCATGACCGATCAGCACAAGAAAGGAGAAGAGCTCGGAGACAGGCTGACCGCAGTGGAAAAGCGTCCCGTGGGAGATGGGATACTGCCGATTCCAGTCGGGAGCATGCCAGCAATCAACAACTTCGGGAACGGGGGAGGATCCGTCACCGAGAAACCGCCTCGCTTCCACAGATTGGAGTTTCCTTCCTACGATGGGCAAGGAGATCCGTTAAGCTGGCTGCAAAGGTGTGAGCAATTCTTCCGCGGACAGAAAACCCCGGAGAATGAGAAGGTATGGCCCGCATCATATCATTTGATTGGAGTAGCACAGCAATGGTATTTTCAGTTGGAAAGGGATGAAGGGGAGCCCAGTTGGCAGCGCTTCAAGGAGTACATCAATCTACGCTTTGGGCCATCAATTCGACACAATCCCTTGGGCGAACTCAAAGAGCTTGTTCAGACGAGTTCGGTGGAAGAATACCAACAGAAGTTTCTCGCTATTCTCTGCCGGGTCGAGCATCTTCAAGCGAGACAGCAGGTCCAGTTATTCACACCGGGACTGCGAGAACCAATTCGAACAGATGTGGAACTTCAAAATCCGGCAAACTTGCAGATGGCAATGGCGCTTGCTCGGGCCTATGAGAGGCGGGCGCAGGCCATTGGACAAGACCCGAACATCTTGCCGAGAAAGCCAGCTCCAAACTCAGCACCAGTCCCAGCACAAATAGCACCTGCTCGACTGCCTCCACCAAATCGGCCTACCCTGCCCGCCCTCCCAGCACCCAATTCCAACCACTCGACGGGGTCCGCGCAGGGTGCAGTCCGTCCCCGTCGGACGCTTCAACGCCGCTTTCTCACAGCAGAAGAGATGGAGCAACGGCGGACTGCAGGGCTTTGCTTCAACTGCGATGAGAAATTTACGCCCGGCCACCGTTGCAAGCGGTTGTTCATGCTATTTGCTCCCAGCGGTGGCTCTGACGACGACGCAGATTGGGACGTCACTCCAGCAGAAGATGAACCACGTATCTCGCTGTATGCGGCGACTGGGATTGCACCGCAAGCAGCGCAGACCATGCAGCTCAAAGTGAAGGTGGGCGGCGCAACCCTGCTAGCTCTGTTGGACTCCGGCTCCACACACAATTTCATCACTGCAACAGCCGCCGAGCGCGCCAACCTCTCTATTCAACCACGACGAGGGCTGCAGGTGCTAGTTGCTAACGGCGACAGAGTACAGAGCTCGGGATTTTGCCCTGCAGTAAAGCTTCAGATTGATGACGAACACTTCTCCATCAACTGTTATTCTCTTCCGTTGGATGGATTTGACATTGTCCTTGGTGTGCAATGGCTGCGCACATTGGGGCCCATTTTGTGGGACTTTGATTCACTGAGCATGATGTTCTGGAGGGGAGATCACAAAGTCCAGTGGTGTGGACTTCACAAGGCACAAGGGTTACCGCAGGTCTGTACCATGTCCGGGCCGACACTGATGGACGCACTGCTCCAAGAATGTGACAGCCTATTTGCGTTACCACAGGGGCTACCGCCGGCACGAGCACAGGACCACCACATACATCTCCTGCCAGGGACAGCACCAGTGTCAGTTCGCCCGTATCGCTACCCTCAACTCCTCAAAGATGAGCTGGAGCGACAATGTGGGGAGATGCTGCAGCAAGGGATTATCCGACCAAGCACCTCTGCGTATTCTTCACCAGTCTTACTAGTGAAAAAGCATGATGGCACTTGGCGTTTCTGCGTGGACTACCGGGCTCTCAACAGCCAAACAGTTAAAGATAAGTTTCCGATTCCGGTCGTCGATGAACTTCTTGATGAATTGAAGGGAGCCAAGTTTTTCACTAAATTGGACCTTCGCTCGGGATATCATCAGGTACGGATGCATCCTTAGGACATTGAAAAGACGGCTTTTCGCACCCATGAGGGCCTCTTTGAGTTTCTGGTAATGCCCTTCGGCCTGACTAATGCACCGGCTACGTTCCAAGCACTCATGAACAGCATCCTTCGCCCGTATTTGCGCCGCTTTGTCTTGGTCTTCTTTGACGACATATTGATCTACAGTCCGTCATGGGTGGAGCATCTTCGCCATGTTCGAGCAGTTTTTCGGCTCCTGCAGCAACACCAGCTCCACCTCAAACGCTCCAAGTGTTTCTTTGGCGACACATCCGTGGCATATTTGGGTCATGTTATCTCGGCAGAGGGAGTGGCCATGGATGCTACCAAGGTGCAAGCCGTTCAGGAATGGCCGAATCCACGCTCTGTTCGGGCCCTTCGCGGATTCCTAGGGTTGGCAGGATATTACCGCAAATTCATTCAAGGATTCGGGGCAATAGCAGAACCACTCACACGTCTCCTCAAGAAGGAAGCCTTCTCATGGACGACAGAGGCAGCAACAGCTTTGCAGTCCCTCAAAGATGCTCTCACCTCGGCGCCCGTATTACAACTTCCGAATTTTGAGCTTGAGTTTATCGTAGAGTGCGATGCGTCGGGCTCCGGCATTGGGGCTGTGTTACACCAAGGTAATGGCCCCATCGCCTTCTACAGCCGGGTGTTGGCTACCCGCCACGCACATTTGGCGGCATATGAACGAGAGCTTATGGGACTCGTCATGGCGGTCAGACATTGGAGGCCATACTTGTGGGGCCGCCGGTTTGCAGTCAAGACCGATCACTATAGCCTCAAGTTCTTGCTTGATCAACGGCTCTCAACCATTCCGCAACACCGCTGGGTCAGCAAGCTATTCGGCTATGACTTCCATATCGAATTCAAGCCAGGGCGACTGAACACCGTGGCAGACGCATTATCTCGCTGTGCGGAAGAAACCAGATCACTGTCGGCTATTTCCGGACCGGAATTTGCTTTACTTCACGAACTGCGTCAGGCAAATTCGTCCGACCCGGAGTTGGTGGCTCTGCATACACAGGTCGCGGAGGGAACTCTCGGGGGCGCCTTGGCAGATTTCCGACGGGTTGCTACTTCACAACGACCGCGCCCATGTTCCCCCATCATCGCCACTCCTGCCAGCTATTCTGCGCACAGCTCATGCAGTAGGCCATGAGGGAGTTCAAAAGACGCTACATCGCCTTCGGAGTGATTTCCATGTGCCAAAGGACCGACAACTAGTGGAGGACTATGTCCGTTCTTGCCAAATCTGCCAACGCAATAAACCAGTGCAGCTTCATCCAGCCGGTCTTCTGCAGCCTTTACAAGTCCCCTCACGCATTTGGGATGACATTGCCATGGACTTTGTTGAGGGACTTCCGAAAGTTCATGGCAAATCAGTGATACTCACCGTAATTGATCGCTTCTCCAAATATGCACACTTCCTTCCATTGGCTCATCCCTATACTGCAAGTTCGGTAGCCCGGGTATTCTTTGATGAGATCGTCCGCTTGCATGGGATCCCCTGCTCCATTGTGAGTGGTCGCGATCCAGTGTTCACCAGTAACTTTTGGTCTGAACTGTTCCGGCTAACAGGAACTAAACTCCACTTGAGCTCCGCATTCCACCCACAGTCCGATGGCCAGTCAGAGGTGACCAACAAAATCATTGCTATGTACCTTCGTTGCATGACGGGAGATCGCCCACGCCAGTGGGTTCGTTGGTTGCCATGGGCAGAATACTGTTATAACACCTCTTTCCAAACATCTTTGAAAGAGACTCCCTTCAAGATAGTCTATGGTCGGGACCCTCCAACACTCCGACCGCATTCATCCACGACAACTCGCTTACAGGCAGTTGATCAACTTCTGTTGGAAAGGGATCAAGTGCTTGCAGATATCAGGGATCGCCTCCTTTTGGCTCAGCAACATCACAAACAGGCCTATGATGCCAAGCATAGAGCCGTCACCCTGGAGATAGGACAATGGGTCTGGCTTCGCCTCCATCAGCGCCAAGCTTTATCACTAGCTTCCAATGTGAACCGCAAATTGGCACCTCGCTATTACGGTCCATATCAGATTTTGGAACGGATTGGGGATGTGGCATATCGCCTGCAGTTACCAGCCCGCGCTCGCATCCATGACGTTTTCCATGTCAATTTGCTCAAACCCTACTTTGGCACCCCTCCAACTGAACCACCAGCATTGCCGCAGATGCTCCATGGTCGACTTACTCCAATGCCCCAGCATATAATTCGCTCTCGGGCGACTACTGGAGAGCGGGAAGTTTTAGTGCATTGGGAAGGGCTGTCAGCCGCTGAGGCTACTTGGGAGCCCCTGGATCAGTTTCGTCGTCGCTATCCACTTTTCAAGCTCGAGGACGAGCTTTTTGTCGAGGAGGGGAGAAATGTCAGGGCTGGCAGATTCGGCAAGGTCTTTGGGAGGAGACGTTGCCCCAGGCAGCCAGACGCGCACGCACAGCCAGACGCGAACTCAGTGGTGGCAGACGCCCCTCTGGACTCCTCCGAAGGTTAGGGTCCAGAATCCTTTAGGTTAGGCGAGTCGTATAGGACTCGGATTCCAGTTAATCAGTAGAGTTGTATTCAGGTCGAATTAGATTGGGAAGCTATCCGGCTTAGCCGGCCATCTCCTCTATTATATAAAGAGGATGAATCTTATTAATAAAGGTAGAGAAGAATTACCTCAATCCTGCATCCCTTCTTCCTCAATCCTTCCCCTCTGCTATCATATCTGGATCTTTCCTCTGGTTCGACCGTCGCACCACCGCGGGAACAGGGGAAACCCTAGTTCAACCGGACTGGCGCCTGAGGTCTTCCAGCACGGCGCCCCCGACATCATCCAGTTCTCGGCCTCCCGCTGCGCATCCCTACAACCTAAGGCCGAGGCGTGACAGGGGTCCCTTAATCTCTAATACAAAGGTCATAAAATTGGATGATAATTAGAAAAAAACATCCCAGTGATATCTATTTACTTTTTTTTTTTGCGCCGCATGTCTGGTTGGCTCCTTAGTCCTTACACAGCTAGATTATTTCCCTGACTGAAGTCTGTTGCTTAGCAGCAGTTAGTCTGCGCAGGTTGTTCCTCAAATGGACGTCCGCATCACTTCCCTCGTCAAGTTTTCTGAAGTCTTCTCCGATTTCCCCGTCCTTTCCCACCAAGTGATACCTCAACTTGCGCACGCCCGCTCTACCACCTCGCCTTCTAGAAGTAGCCTGTGCGCGCTCTGAGCGAGTACTCATCAGCTCAAAGCCTCAAGACGTCCATCAACAAGCCACTTCCACCACCAACCGCAGCACTCGTTGGAACCTTCGATTCCCATTCCCCTTCTCCCTGCCCAACCCCGCTCCTGCAATTTCTCGTCGCCTGGTGGAATCCGCAGCGATCATGCATCGCGGAGTGGAATCGAACCAGCGCCTTGACGCATCCACCCCAAATCATCCACCGGCCGCACCCGCATTCCAACTCCCACTCCCCGCTTTCCTCGTGCTCTGCCTCGTCATGGGCGTGTTGCCGTACGCGGAGCAGCTCCTGGCCGCCGCCGGTGACCTCCATCTCCACCCAGCCGTCGTCGCCTGCATCGTCCTCGGCGTCGCCGCGCTCTTCCACTGGGCGATCCTCTCCGTCCACATCCTCCTTGCGCGCCGGCCAGCCGAAGACGAACCCAAGCTTCGGCCCAGCCCAGCCGCTACCACCGCAGCGCCGACCGTCCCCGAATCAAGACTCCCCCTGCTCCCGTTCCTCGTTCTCATGCTCGCCATAGCAGCCGCCGCTGCCGCGGGGCCTGTCCTGGCAGCAGCAGAGGCGATCCATTCCCCCCGGAACACCGCCGTTTGGACCTGTCTGGCGCTCGCCTCGTCCTTCCACGTCGCTATTGGCTCGATCTACTGCTTCGTCGTTAATCGACCGCCGCCCGCTGTGGCCGGTGCGGAGCCACGGTCGCGGTCCGAGGCAGCTGGTACTATCGTCGCTTCCATCACCTCCGCCGCCGCCGTCGGAGTGATATATTGCCTTCTCGTCGCCGGCGGAGCTGCATCAGGGGCCAGATCAGCTCGTATTTGAACATGGCACGTGTGGGTAACAACTTGTTCTGCCGCCAGTTGTTGCTACTGTTGTATGCTGGTGTGTTGTTTAAGTGCAGAGCCTTCGAGTTTATAGGTGGACAGTATAGGTCATTACAATACACAACAAAAAAGGCAGATAGGCTCTTCATTGCAGAGTTTGTAGTTTGTTATGTCGATTTCGCTTCAATGCATTTTAGGAATTACTTACTTGTCCAAAGGAAGGGAACATTGGAAGCAAATAGGTGAACGAATGGGGACACACTTTCTAGATTTCTAGGGCTGTTATCCATCTTTTGTTGTTATGCAATTGTCACTTTAGCAAAATGTATTACTTGCGAAGAAATATATTGTGACATAATTAAACAAAGGATCTGTTTGCATCATTGCTTCTGAGTCAGGGCTGCCCCTTTACACATTGCACATGAGAAATTTTAGATGACATGCTATCTATCAACTTACAGGTCATTTCATATTTGGGTTCGATCTTGCATTCCATATTCTTGTGATTTGGACCATTTGACTGATTTGCTTCTTATTAGTCAGTTCTTTTAGTTCAGCTCCGTTTCAGGCTTTCAAAGCACCGCATTATATTGAGCTCCTGTGTAGACAACCAGACATTCAATATTTATGCTACAGATGTTAAAGACACTTGAACAGTCAGTTTCTGATTCAGTACAGCAAATTTAGGTATGTAGTTTGGTTGCTCTTTTGTGCGTTGAGCAAATGTAAACTGCAAGGAAGATCTCCGCAATAATGATAACATTAAGCAAATGGTTTAAATCCAGTAATCAAAACTTGTGAAGTCCTTTGATCGTTGCAACAAAGTATGTTGGTACAATTAAGCGCTGCAATTGGCAAAAAGAGATACTTGATGTGTACATACTAATGAAAAACTAACATATCATGTTCAAGCCTTCAAAAGTAGTACATTTTAAGTTAAATACAGGAGGGTGTCCTAACTACATCCAGATTCACGGGCTTTCCCTTATCCCAGAAAGTAACAAGGTTTATGCTTGATGTCAGGATTCTACTTAAGATTTTCAAAATTCTAGCACTCTTTGCATTTTTATGAAGAATCGGTTGATGTAGGACAAAGCATGTTTTGGTTTCAATAACTAAAGTCGGGAGAGTTCCTCCTTGCTCGAGAAAAAAATGAAGAATTGGTTGATATGAGCATGTTGAACTGCAGTGATCCATACCAGAGCAGTGGAACACGGCAGCTTTAAATACAAAGGGTGATAATGCTATTCTGTTTGGTGGGAGTTGTGTGAAGGCAAACAGAACCATGCTATGCTGGTTAGATAAGAAATAGGGAATGTTGTGGAGCTCATGTCATCTTCTATGCCAGGAAAAGTAAGGCGATGGTGCATACCTAAAGGTAATTCAACCAGTTATCTTCTCTTCAACGGTAATTGTCATCCAATGGCATACGATACAGCATGGATTATCCTTGTTCCAACTAGTCTAGCAGACATTCCTAGAGAATCAACGGCATCACTATGTCTGTAGCATTCTATTTGAAAAGTATCTAGTTGGTTCAGCTTCAGTAGGTTGATCCATAGTGTCTCAATTGGAGTAATATGTCATGGTTTCCATGAGCGAAGGACAAGAAATTTAAGAATTTACAATTATATTTAGGCGGCCGGAACTGTTCCTGCACTGTTGTAGCTGTTTTGGGTGGGAAGTTCTGAGTTCACCATACTAGGAAGTATAGTAATCTGTGATAATCCATGTCTTCTATTGCAATTTCTGAAGCTGACGGTACTACAAGAGCATGTGACCTTAAAAAGTAAGTTACTACTTAATACCTTATATACTTGAGCCAATTGTTGAACTCAACTCACTTTTGCAGATTTTCTTCTTCTATACATTATATGTGCACTAGCACGGAATTGCTTTTGCCCAACTGCACTTTGCCTGAATGCTACCGTACTTGCGCTAGATATTTTCATTTTAACTGAAACAGGTCATGAGAGTATGTTGAATGCGCTAACTACTAAAATGACACCGGGACCAATTCTTGAAATGAACTTTATCTGGCAACAAATGTTATCGTCTATTTCGGCAGTATATAGTATTATGTTATCGGAATAAGTTTGTGCTCTTTTTTGTGACACAGTGATACATCTATGTAATTGCATTTCTTTCCTGGGACCATGAATAAAACTAATTGACCGTAATTTCTCTCTGCGGTGGCATATTTTCAGGTGCACATGAAGAGATTATGAGAGGTGCTTTTATACTTTTCTTAATAATGATTTGCATTATTTTTAAAGTATGACGAATGATACATATATGTTACTTACCTCTTCATTTGTTTCGAGATTAGTACTAGTTTTATTAAAGAGGAAAACATAAAAGCACTGTTCAAAGATTATTGATGATTTACCCCTTTTATTTATCAACAGTTTATTTATCCCATAGTTGATTTTAATTAATTATATGCCCCATCTTTTAATTTCTACTTGATGATTTAGTCTATTTGGAATTTCAGCTCATTTTCTATTATTGCAAGCCTAAATAACCATGTGAAATGTCTAAACTGCCCCTTAGGGATATACCCAGCTGAAGCTGGTAAACCGAACATCGATTCCCCATTTCCATCTCTTCCATCTCTGCTCGCCCCAGCTAGAGTTCTTGCGTGGTGCCGGCCGAGACCGCCGGCGACTCCACGTCGACCGCCTCCCTCTCCTCCTCGCCTCCCGAGGCCACCTCCCTGTCCTCCGCCCCCCGCAAGCCGTCTGTCGTCCCTCCACCGCGTCGGCTGCCTCCATCTCCTCCTCGCCGCCCCTCCACCGCGTGGCGCCGCCTCCATCCTCTCCTCGCCGCCCGGGAACGCCGGCTCGTCCACGTTGGCCGCCTCGCTCTCCTCCTCCACGGCGGGTCCTCCACGTCGTCCTCCACCCGGCTTGGCGCCGCCTCCCTGTCATCCTCCCCCCGCAAGTCGCCCTCGCGTAGCTCCGGCCTGGTACTGGTAGTATGCATACCTGTTGAAGATTTATGAGGAACAATTTGGAGGCCATGGTGCACTACAGGAGGGCATGTTTGCTTCTTTCACCCTTTTCCTGGTAAAGGTCTACCTGCTCTGTTTCAGCAGTACTAAACTACCTGTGTTCAAGTGAATCTTACTTTGCATATGCCTGTCAAAATTATGTGATTATTGGCTTATGATTCCCACAGTTTTGCTGGCACCTGGTACTAGTTGCTTTATACATTTGAACGTTAATTTGCATTGTTAATGAAAATGAATTTTTGTTTGTGCTGATTTTGAACGAGCCGAGTGCCGTGCCAGCGCTTATTTGTAATCTATTTGTAAAGTAAGAAACGCAGACATGAGACTCTGGTATGGAGATTGACGAGCGTTTCTGATACAAAGATTCACTTCTTACCCAGGGTCTTTCTCCTTTTAGAACGTCTTTCGCGCTCCTGTTCTTTTTTCCAGCTCAGTATATCCCTAAGGGGCAGTTTGGACATTTCACATGGTTATTCAGGCTCGCAACAATAGAAAACTAGCTGAAATTCATAAGAGAGCAAATCATCAGGTAGAAATTGAAAAATGGGATACATAATCAATTGAAACCAACTATGAGGCAAATAAACTGTTGGCAGATAAAGGAGAGCAAATCATTAAAAATCCCGCTGATGAATTGGTCTTGGTTGCCGCTGTAGTGCTATTGTTCAGTGGATCACGTAGCTCTTATCAAGGTATCAATTGGTAATATGGCTAACTCACCATTTGTTGGAAAGCCAACCTAGTGTTTACATGAGTTCATCTGTTTTGCTCTATCCCTTCCTGGTACTTTAGTTTGTTAGCTGAATGCTAGGGCTGTCTATAGCCGTATAGACTATAGATAAGTGGATCGTCGTTGAAAAGCCAATATGCACTTACTTATAACCTGTTTATTTTGCTTGTAACCTGAGTTACGGATTTTTAAGTACAACCAAGAACAGTTATTTGCCATTATTCCTTGTACATATTAAAATTTTAAAACGGGTGTATAGGTATCACCCAGATGTTTTCTTCCCAACAATCATCTAAATTTCGGACCGTTGGATTTCTAATCCAACGGTCTCTTTTTTTGGAGGGGGGAGGGGGTGGGGAGAATTTGTGGCTCTTGGATCTCTAATCTAACGGTTACAAATCTGGATGATAGTTAGAAAGAAAACATCCGGAACATATTTATCAATACCCTTTTAAAACTGCAAGCCCAGCACTACGGATACCAGCCTTGTCATGTTCGTTGTTCCTTACTATAATTTACAGTACAAAAGTAGTTTGCTACATTGATATGCAGCGCACATGTTTTCTTCTTTCTGAGAAGATGGTGTGCAGCACAGTTAACCCCTCAAGTTCAGCAATACTGCGCTACTGCTTTTTTTTTTTTGAAATTGCTTTTGTTGTTTAGTACGGTACTTAGCAGTAGTTGGTTTTTGTGCTCATTAGCAGTTGGGTTTTTTGTTTTGTTCAAACTTTGAGATATGGGGTTCATCCTGTAAAGAACTAAATTTCTCTTGCCAACTCACAAGACGAAATTGAAGTTTTCAGTAGTCAATAGTCAAGCGTGGGGGGAGTTTTAACTTTGTCAATCATGTTTTATGACTCAAGCTAATTCGTTCGCTGTAGCCTGGTAGCTTATTTTCCTAGCTGTTGTGAGCACTAGGTAACAAAGGATTGCTCGAAAGCAGAAAAGTGATTAAACGCTCCTATCAAGTTTTCACGTCTCGAGCGATGTTTTACTATGCCACTGTTCGACCGTAAATCGCAGCTTTGGTTAGCAAATGATCTGCTCGAAATGTTCTACGCACCCTTGTTGAAGCAATGGGCTTTTGGGCTTGTTCTCTTCGGTTGTAGCTTTTGGTTGGAATTTTTGAATTTTGGCTGTTTACGGTATAGATTACGGAGAGACAGATACTCACTTGCGATTTTGGCTGGTACAGATGTTGAGCTTTTAACGTATAGATCGTTTATTTGTAGACCTCGTCTTGAGAAAATACTCCGTTTAAAAGTTAGGTACTATAGCAAAAGTCAAAAGCCGTCAGTTTCGGAGGAAAACAACAGACCCTTTGTTCAGCGCAGATTCAGTTGCGGCTGCCATGAAGACATTATTGGGTTCCTGAGCGCATGATTTAGCTTGACTGCACTGGCCGGCGATGCTTGGCTTTGGCTTGACAGGAACTATTAATTTTTTTTACTGGACAGAAAGTGGGGTCAACTAGTAAGCAAATGCGAACCATATCCTTAAGTAGACTATAACAAACGAACTGTCTGACCAATACGTAAAGCTTGGTAAGCCTTGGATCGTTGTCCTAGAAAAAAAAAGACATTTTATGATAAAGAAAAGGATGGCATCATATGAACTTTCCAAATCAGTCGCACCTAATCGGATTCTGGACGACCGGTACTTCGCGGGAGTGTCTCCACTGGTGGCGCCACGCCGCCAATGAAACGCCCCCATCTGTTACGCCGAGGCCCCGTCACTCTCTGCCAAACCTCACCAGCGCTTTCTACGGCTACCAACGGACGATTGGGCCCGAGAAGTAGGATAGGCCCGCCAGTCAGTGAGTTTCGATAAACATGGCGTGGGAAGATATCCTTTAGAAAGGTTTTGAATCCCCTTGCGTTTGCCGATTTGCGTTCGAGCGCCCTAAAAAGAAACGGATTTTATCAGTACTGCCGTGGTTGCAAATTAATCGCCCCGACCCAGTTCCTAATTAATCTTCCTCAAACCCCCAATTCCCCTATGCCAATGGCGATTAGTGTCCAGGGGACAGCCCAGGAATCCCATCCCGCCGCCGCCTCACCCCTAATCGCAACACCTCCACCGCTCCCCGCCCCAGCCGCCGCCGCCGCCGCGCCGGCCTCTCACCGCCTTGCGCGCCTCGCATTCGTCATCGGCACCGTCCTTATGTCCGCATCGTGGTTCGTGGAGCCGTTCGTTGTCGCCGCCGTGCCCCGCCTCCCCTGGGCAGCCGTCGTCGGCACGGTCGTGCTCCTCGCCGCTATCTTCTGCGCTACAATCCACCTCTTCCACTCCTGCTTCGTGCCCTGCCCGCCGGCCGCCGCCGCGGCGCAGTTCGGAGGGGTCGGGGCGATCGCCGCCACCGTGCTTGTCGGGGTCGCAGCCTGCCTTGTCGCTGCCTGTGGATCCGCCTACGGGTACGCACCGGCACCAGCTCGTAGCTGAATAGGGTGGGTGCTGATTAGATTCAATTTTTTGCTAATTGTTGTTGTTACTTAGATTTGATCTGTCTGTGTAAGAGTATACTAGTACGGTTGTGTAGAGTCAGTCTGCAGGTATATAGAGTATGTTAAGGAAGAAGCCAAAAGAAATAATAAAAAGCTCTCCTTTAAAGAGTTCATCATGTGGATTTGCTTGCATGTGCTCTACGACCAGAGGGAATCTGTGTTGGAACCCAAAAACTTTTCAGGGAATGGGGTCATAAACTCATAATTAGGCAGTGTTTGATATTGGAATCAGTGAAGTACAGTACTTGTCACTTTCTCAGTGTTTGCGGAAAGGATAATTGTAGTGTTGCTTTCATTTTGGTACAATCATCGATTGACAAAATGAATTACTGAAGATTGAGGCAAATAGTACATGTTTGGTTTTCAGTTCATTTCTGTTTCAAACATTACAGAGGGCATCTTCAGTTCAGTACTGACCGCTGAGGATACTGAGAGATGAAAGAGCTTACGTACGTGAAACAATTGTTCATATTTTGCCCCAAAACTCAATTGAAATGGATATTTGTGCAATAGTGAGAAGTCATCTTGTGCTTGGTAATAGAAATCAAGTTATCGCACTCACAATTGTTTAATCAATCAAGCAAATCTTGTGAGGTTATTAGAATATTACAATCAGGGTGTATTATTACAATTTAAGTGGTCCAACTGGTAAAAAGAGTTATTATGTAGCATGCTAATGAAAATTGAGTGCTAAGCACTAAGCAGTCCTTTCAAACAAAAGCAACTGCAGTAGTACAAAGTATAACGACTCAAAAAAGAAAGACATTTCTTTATCGAGGGTCTCAAATCAATTAGTGCGTACATTCTCCTAATAGGTATATCAAGGTATGTGCTCCATTTGAGGATTACATACTTTTAACTCTCAAAAGCCTAACATACTCGAGCTTTCTTCAAGAATCTTTTGATATGATTATGTCCGATTTTGTTGAACTGTTGATTCTGAAAGGAGCAATGGTGGAGTGTTCCTGTTTGGAAGAAAAAGAATGCCAAATAATTTCCTTCTTACTTTTTGGGAGTTGTCTGATGGCAATAGAATGTTGCAGAATTTTTCATTTATTGATTGTATATCCACAAGTATTTTCACAGGCTGTTACTCCACAGTTTCAGGCCTAAAGCAGATTTGTCCTGTGACAGAGTGCTGATTGATTAAGAAAATGTTGTTATGGTGTTCTGTGTTCAGCAAAAGGAAGTAAGTGCTACAAACAAGAAGGCAATTCAACAAAATGTCCTGTGATTATTGGTAATCATCATAATGGCATACATGGCACAAGTTATCCTGTGCCTTAGATTTAGCATAATTGACTAGAGAATGATGAGCATCGGTTCATTGCGTTGTTGCACAATTCTGTCTGTAAAGCATCGATTTGGTTGAACATATGTATTATGTATGGTCTCAGCTGGAGTTAGATGGCATTCTCTTAATGATTAGAAGGACCTGAAAAAATGGACTTGGCAGCAGGAACTGGTGTATTGAAGGTTTGCCGCTCTGGTATTGTCATATTGGTGAAGAATGTATCAGTTAATCAACTTTGGAAATAACAAGATGTATGAAATTCTTGTGTTTTCCTAATTGCAATTTAGAAAATTCCATGACTTTTGAATATAGAAATTAATTCTACAGAGCTATGAGCATGTAGTAGCTTTTAGAATAATTTGTTGCATTTGAAACTCATATCAGCAGAATTATTTTTTCATTAACTGGAAATATTTCTATTGGTGGTAAAATAGTATGAGTTTTAAGGAGAAACGGTACTAGCTATTGCTTCTGCCTTACTGCATTTACCTAAATGACTGGAGCGTGAGCAAGCAGTTTCATTTGAGCTGAAACAGGTCAGCAGGAGGCTTCAGGTGCTTACTAATTGGGACCAATTATCTTAAGATGAACTGCTGCTAATGCTAGCACGAAATTTTAATCACCTCTTGCGGATAGTGTGGTAAGTTACTAAGAAGAGTGCTTTTTTTTGGTGAAGACGTTTTTGTATCTGTTATGATGGATTACTTAAAGAGTCGAACTATCTAGTATTGATACAGTGGTCTTGTTTTGGTCGATGAGGACTATTATTTTTGAATTTAGATGTGCTACATTTTGTTAGCTCGTGTCCTTTGGAATTAATGACTATGTTGGCTGTTAATAACATTTCTAGTGGTTTATCTACAATATTTCTTTGTTTGAGCCATTGGGTCTGCTTGAACATCCATTTCTTTGATCCTTTTCAACAAATAAACTAGAAACGTTTTACTGCCTGAAGATGGGGCAAACTGAGGACAGAGATATCTACAAGGTGTGTGCTTGCTTCCTCCGCTCAATGGTCGGTATGTGACGTGGTTTGCAACAGTGGGGGATTGAGTTTTGGTGTAGGATGGGGTGGTTGGGCTAGAGGACTTCTGCTCAATCACCATTGACAGGAGCGGGGGGCTCAACGAGGACATCCTGCAGTAGTGCCTGCGAGCATCGTGCGGCGGCGAGAGGAGTTGCAGCAGGTCAAGATCGAGCTGCGAGCGTAGGCTTGTGCACACCTGCATATCATTGAGGTGTAGCGCAGCTTTGAGGCGGCTGCTAAGGAGCATGTAGCAGCTACGGCAAAGCCCAAGGTCGTATCTTTTGCTTTTGTTTTCATGTGTTTGTCACTAGATGGAAGGAAGTACATATAATTTATTGATTACAGATGATGTGGCATGTACTGGTTAATGGTTGCTTGGAAAGTACTATATATTATTTGAATATTTTTTTTACATAGAGTTTCATTTTCCGTTGCAACGCATGGGTACAAAACTAATTTATAGAAGCAATGTGTGTTCAGTCCAGTTTGCTATTATTAACCGGCGCCATCAACATCAACTTGTGATAGTGTCTGTTTCATGTTACATCATTTCCTTCTTTTTCGGGCGTCTATTTTCAGATTCTCGTTTCACCCGCGAATACTTCCCAATATTAGACCGAAACTTTAAAAGTGCAAAATAAAAGAAGCATTGGAGACATCCTTTTAACTAGACCATTTGCTTGTACAAACATCTCTGAGCAGCAATCCTTGCAAATCCAATCTGACTTTTCATCACACTATTTTGCATCCCTCCTTTATCTAACATCCACCATCACTATCAAGAAGACGTATATAGTTTTAGACTTAAAAAGCTGTTTAGAAAATCCCTTTGAAGATATCGTCTTATGTCAACGTTTAACATTTTAACTTTTAGAAAAACTAAAAGCCAAAATAGCAGGTCCAATTGTTCCGCTTTTCACCCGCAGGCACAGCCCATATTCGCCTGAAGGTCCAAGCCAGGAATTGATGAGTCAACGGTCCAACGAGCAAATTGGAGGCCTAGCGTACAACGTGGGCTGGACAGGCGACGCAAGAAGGATTGCCGTTTTCTTACCATCTTATGGTCTCTTTCGGGGAAACACAGTGGAATGTGGACGGGCTCTTCGTTTGATGGAAACGTTGTACTCCTGTAAGTGGCTTCAAATGGGCCGTGTAACGCTGTGTACCTACAGATGTAGCCACAGGTGCGTAGCCTTTTGTAGACAAAGAAGTATGCCGGCTTTTCCCCGAATTTTTGCTATATATATAGCGTATTTTCAACGTGGATTTACAAAAATAACTTTATATAAGTGATATGATAAAAATAGCACTTCTGCCGCTCGATGAATAGGCGATAGCGTCCAGCAATCGACACGTAGCGTCTGCTGACCAGCCGCCAGACGGCAGGTGGCCTACTGTCCGGCCACCCGATAGTAGGTGTGGCCTGTTATCCACCCACAAAACGGCACGTGATTAAGCCAGCTAATTAGCCAACTTAATTACCTGTCTAAATTTATAATTTTATATCATATTTGTTTCAATTTTTAAATATAGTAAATGAGCTCAAAAATTACAAAATTTTATGCACAGCCTCCTGACACAACGTACTTCATTGTATAATTTTTTTTGACAATTTTATCCATTTTGATTTTTGCTCAAAAATTCGTACGATTTTGGTATTTGTAGAAGTTGTTACATATACTAAATGAGCTCCAAAAATTACAAAATTTATGTGAAATCTCCCGACATAATCAACCTACTTGTCTAATTTTTGCGGAATTTTATGTGCTCCAAATTTGGCATGTTAATTTAATTATAATTAGCAATATGCGAGGAGGGATGTCGCCCCATTGGTGCTTCCCCATGCCCGCTCCCTCATTCGGACATGTGTTGGCTCAACCATACTGGCCCCCCTCACCCACTCCCTCACCCGTATAAATGTTGCCCTGATCAATATGGCTTCAGCTTATTTTTGCACTATTCATAAATTTCGTCTTTTTCTGAACTTTTGGCTTTTTTTTGAGTTTTTTTACCGGTTCTTTTTTTCCTCGTATTTGTTTACATTATACGTGATGGGCTAATATGTTTTTTATATTTTTAAATTTTTTTAAATTTAATTATGGTAAATAAGCCTCTGTCAGCTACAGTGCTTTTTTCAGCCAGCTACAGTGTTTTCAGCCATAAGCCATGAGGCTTTCAGCCGAACCGATCACCACATTAGTCTGTCCATGTCGTCCCGCCTCGCCCGCTCCCTCGTGCGCACATATGTCACTCTTACCATACTGTCCCACATCACCAGCGGTGCTACGTGTTGACAACGTGTCCGTAATTTCCGGTGGAAACGCACCAGGTTCTCTTTTTGTTCAGCTACAAATACGGGGCTCTCGCAACTACTCATCTAAACAGCATTTCACTTCTTGTAGGAAGAAGAACCTTCTTCGTCATACAGTAATATAGCATGGTAGATGCCCGAAAGGCTAATTGAAGCAGGGTCACCAAAGGAATACCTTCCTCTAAAAAGGAGGGATGATTTCGGTCCTAACTACCACTTAATGCTAAACAGGCGGGCTCAACCAGTATGCCCAAAATGCAGACATAGGGAGGACACGGTCGTGCCGGTCGTTGAAGGCCATTTGGATAGTGGGCAACGTTTCTTTCGATACCCACACTCTAAGGTACTATTAGCCAATAGTTTATTTTCTCTTACTACTAATAGAGCTTTCATATTAACCCTCCTTTCTAGCAGATGGCGACATGTGACTTCGTCTACTGGATCGATCCTTCCCATAAACGCTATGTTGTGATATACGTGGATACACTGTGGGAGTGAATCTTAGAGCTAGAGGCACGGATTGACTGTCTCAATGAGGAGAGTGATGACCTCTAACAACAGATGCAGCGCGAGAAGGGCAATGAGGAGGTCATAAATATAGGAAGTTCCTATGATCCTACATACTGCAGCGCAAACCCTAGTTGCATATGTGCGTGCCACTACAACGACGACCAGCCACGACCGAGGCGCCCCCACTGCAACACTCCATGTGGGTACCGCGAGACATCTTCTACCAGTAGGCACGCGCAAAGAAGCTTGTAGCACAGTACTCTTCCCTGTAGTTCATGGTTATGTTCAATCTCATAAAGCATGTAACTGAATGTTGTAAACGTCGTTGCGGTTGCTATTTATTGAGTGGACTGTGTAAACGTTCTGTCGCGTGCATTAAGCTAGAAGGATCGATATGCATTAAACAAATATACATCATACAAATGAGTACAAAAAAATGCAACATTATTACAGACAAATGCGGAGACGAGAGAGCGAGCGAGGGTGGACGACACGGGCATAATGACATCAGTGCGGACGAGAGAGCGCACGAGGGGGGACAACACAAACAGAGTGACAATTGTACGAAGGACGTAGCGAAAAAGGAAAGATAGCATCAATGAGTTGATATATGTGTGAAGAACAGGTCACACACAGCAAAAGATGCCTAAGAATCGCATATGGTTAATTACGATTAAATTAACATGCCAAATTCGGAGCACATAAAATTTTCAAAAAATTACACAATTAGGTCGATTGTATCAGGAGGCTTCATATAAAATGTTATAGTTTTTAGAGCTCGTTTACTATATATAACAACTCCTACAAATATCGGGATCATATGAATTTTTTAGTAACATTCAGAATGGATAACATTATCAAAAAATTACACAATGAAGTACGTTATATTAGGAGGCTGTGTATAAAATTTTGTAATTGTTTGAGCTCGCTTCTATATTTAAAATTTTGAATAAATATAATGTAAATTACAAATTGGGCAGGTAATTAAGCTGTCTAATTAGCTGGCCTAATCACTTGCCGTTTGTGGGCGGACGACAGGCCATCTGCTATCTCGTGGCTGGACGGCAAGCGCCTGCCGCCTAGTGGCTCGACTGCCGGGCGTTGCCATCTGGTGACTAGGTGGTAGAAGCGCTAATTTTGTCAACCCACATACGGCTATTTCTGTAAATATGCGTTGAAAAGACACTATATATGACAAAAATTCCTTTTCCCCCATTTGTAGATAAAGAAGTATAAGCATTTCCATTTCTATCTTTGAAGCACATTTCCACCTCTTCAAGACTAGAATGCTGTGGGATTGGAAGGTGCTCACTATAGAAACGTGCAGGTCTGTTTTGAATTCAGACAACTTGCAACCAAAATCATCAAATTTCGTCAACTCTGACTAAATTAACAACGAAACATTTTGGCTCCACTCCAACCGGCTTTAGCTTCTGGATTTCTTAATTTTTTTTCTACTTTTTGTGTTTTTTTTGCTTTTTGTCTTTTTTTAATTTTCTTTTCCCTCTTATTACTTTGTATTGTCCTAAAAGATATAGCGGTATTTTTTATTTTTTTTCTTAGTTTTTAATTATTTTTTCTTATTTTGTAACTTATAAAAAATAATAACTGCTACCAAAAAAACTAAAAACCACAGCTACCAGCCGTTTGGAGCAAGCCTGCATAGAAGTGTTGAGGAACTGTCGTTGGCGACCAGTCCGGTTGATTTCTCTGCTTAGAACAAGAACGAATCAATCACAGAATCACAGAATAATAGATTGAACACAGAGAGCTAGAGAGAACTCCTGGTCTTTCTTTATTGCTTTAGATTGCATCTCGTGTACATAATGAGGGGGTATAGGTCCCTATTTATAGTCTACGGTGGGGTGCCCAAATATGTCAGGACTCTGGCCGTGGGCCCAGTTTCCCAACACTCCCCCTTGGGCACTCACCCAACATGCTCATGCCTCATCAAAACTCCATAAAAACCCAGTGGGAAAAATTTGGAGAAAGAGTACATGATACAAGTGATGCTGCGATGCACAAATTGCCTTATTAAAAACCTTGGTCGAGAAACTTCATGGAAAACTCGTCAAGGGAAAAAGAGTACAATTCACCCAAATTCATTTGGTCTGCAGGATTTTATTTTTGGGTACTTAATCTTCATGATCAAGATTTATTAGCGAGCATGTGAGAATTCTCCCCCTGAATTCTGCACTTCTCTAAGTCTCATAATTCCAATTCCACGCACGCACCTTTCAAAGCTAGATCCAGGGAGTGACTTAGTGAATAAATCTGCGAGATTTTCACATGACTTAGTATGCAGTACTTTAATCTCGTCCATCTTTTGCAATTCATGTGCATAGAAGAACTTGGGGTTGATATGCTTTGTGAGATGACTCTTCACATAGCCCGTTTGCACTTGTGCAACGCAAGCGGCATTATCTTCATAGATAATTGTGGGGGTTTGCACAATGTTCATCCCACATGACTGCTAGATGTGGTGAACCATTCGGCGGAGCCAGGCGCACTCTCGTGCGGCTTCATACAGTGCTATAATTTCTGAGTGGTTCGTCGAAGTAGCTACCAGGCTTTGTTTAGACGACTTTCATGAAATTGCAGTTCCACCACACAGGAATACATAGCCTGTTTGTGACTTTGCGGTATGCGGGTCCGACAGGTACCCAGCATCTGCATAGCCAATCAAGTTCAGATCTTGATTCTTTCTGTAGAACAATCCAAGGTCCTTGCTTCCTTGGAGATATCAGAAAATGTCCTTTATGCCCTACCAATGCCTTTTGGAGGGCTCTGCACTGTACCTTGCTAACAGGTTCACGGCAAATGCAATATCCGGTCTAGTGCAGTTTGCTAAGTACATGAGTGCTCCCACTGCACTCAAGTATGGGAATTCCGGTCCCAGGACTTCCTCCTCCTCCTCCCTAGGTCGGAAAGGATCTTTTTCTTGCTGTAAAGACCTCCCGATTATCGGTACTTTCGAGGGAAATGCCTTCTCGAAGCCAAACCTTTCAAGCACCTTCTAGGTGTAGGTCGACTGATGTACCAAGACTCCTTCAGGGACATGCTCAAGCTGCAGGCCTAAGCAAAACTTGGTCTTGCCCAAATCTTTCATTTCAAATTCTGAATCCAAGTAGGAGCTTGCTTCTTTTATGTCTTCGGCTGTCCCGATGATATTCAGATCATCTACATACACAGATATTATACAGAATCTATTCTGGGATCGTCGTATAAATACACAAGGACAGTCTTCATTGTTCGTGTAGTCTTTCTTGCAGAGAAAGTCGCTTAAGCGATTATACCACATTCTTCCAGATTGTTTTAGTCCATACAGTGACTTTCTGAGTTTCACACTGTACAGATTTCTGTTTGCTCTGTCTTGGTTCGGGAGAGGAATTCCTTCAGGGAATTTCATGTAAATCTCCGAATCCAAGTTACCATAAAGGTATGCAGTCACAACATCCATTAATTTCATTTCCAAGTTCAAGTTCACTGCCATTGAGATCAAGTATCTAAAGGTAATTCCACTCATGACTGGGGAATAGGTTTCTTCATAATCAACTTCAGGACGTTGAGTGAAACTTTGGGCTATCAGCCTTGCTTTGTATCTCACTACTTCATTTCTTTCATTTCTTTTTCGAACAAATACCCACTTATGCCCAACGGGGTGTATGTGGGAAGGTGTGCGGGCCCAAACACCTCTCTTTTGTTGAGAGATAGCAATTCAGTTGCTATTGCCTTCTTCCAATCTTCCCAATCTGATCTTTTCTTATATTTAGCGAGCGATGCAGGCTCGGGATCAAGATCGATGATGGTGGCAATTTTCTTTGCGAAGTATATATCGATATTAGCTGTTGTCCTATTTAAGGACTCTCCCGTGTGCACATAATTTATATTTATTTCTTCATGAGCTGCTTCTTCTGGAGCAATTATTTCTGCTGGAGCGTTACCTTGCGCATCGCTTCTTTCAATTACGGTGGCAAGTCCCTTTAGTTTTTCGGCTCCGATGTGTGCGCACACATCCATGCCGATGGGGATATTCAGATCCGGTATGCCCTTTTCTGAAGGTGTCATACTTGTGCTAGGTCTCAACTGTCTCCCCTTCTCATTCTGGGGACTTCACTGATCGGCTGTGATAAGTCCTTCTTATTCTTCTTCACCAGGCGTCCCCGGTTACTAAGGATTTGAGGAACCGGAGTTCTCGTCCTCATTTTTTTTCTGAGGCCTCTGGACGAGATTAGAGATACCTTCTGCTTTCTTTGGTATTTCAACCCTCTTCGGTGCAGTGCGTGCAGGCACATGCGACTTTGTCACGCTCTTCAAATTACTAAAGTGATCAGGCAGCTGATTTGCTAATGCTTGCAAATCAATTGTCTTCTGGACTTCTATTGTCTTCTGGACTTCTCTTGTCTTCTGTACTTTTCTATTTGCTTTCCTAATGCGCGAGTCATCTGCATGGATTCCCGTGGCTTGCCATGTAATGTCTTCTGGACTTCTCTAGTGCACGGGTCATCTGCATGGATTCCCCGGGCTTGCCACATAATTTCCCGACATTCCTCATCAAGGGGTTGATTTCCTCCGCCTAATGTTGGAAAATTTTCGGTGGTGACCCATGTGCTAGTTGCATAGGTGATTGGATGTTGTAGGCCGAAAGTCTAAGGTTGATGAGATTCGCTGCATGTAGGACTGCGTCTCCGCAACATGTAGCTGGCAAATTACTTTTATGTAAGAGGGGTCGGGCAATAAATTTAATTCTTTTAATTAAAGCCTCTGCCAAACCATTCTGGGTATGGACATACGGTACCGAATGCTCAACTGCAATTTCCATCACCATGCAATAATCATCAAATGCCTTTGAAGTAAATTCTCCGGCGTTGTCCATTCTGATGGACTTAATATGATGATCGGGAAACACATTTTTGATGCGAATGATCTGCGAGATCAATTTTGCAAAGGCGTGGTTTCTTGTGGACAATAAACCCACATATGACCACTTCGAGTAAGCGTCAATGAGCACCATGAAATACTTAAACGGCCCTGAGACGGGCTGAATGGGACCGCAAATGTCTCCCTGGATGCGTTCTAGGAATGCAGTGACTTCATCCTTCACTTTCAGAGTGGAGGGTCTAGTAATTAATTTCCCGGTGGCACATGCAGGGCACACAAAATCTTCATGATTTGGAAAATTCTTCACATTAATATTATGCACATGTGAGTTATTTATTATGTTTCTCATCATCTTAAGACTTGGGTGGCCTAATCTATCATGCAAGAGACAGAAGAGTTCAGAGCTTCTAAACACTGTTTTCAGAACAGTGTACGCTGCAGGCGCTTTAATGTTGGTATAATATAGCCCAGTTTCTAGTGAAGGAAGTTTTTCTAATGCATTTTTCCATTCTCTTCGCGCTTCGTAATGAGTAGGTATTCCTTACCGTACTCTTCTTTAGTCTCAGCGTGGAAACCTTTGGCGCAAATATTCTTAAAACTTAGGAGAGTTCTAGCCGATTCTGGGTACAATAAATCTTCTTCAATGACCAAAGTTGTGCCCATTGTGGCTCTTCCCGAACCAATTATACATGCATCGCTTCTGGCGATTGTCGTAAGGCTGCCAGTGCTCTTACGAATCGACTGAAAATACTCAATCTCTCTTAAGATGATATGCGTTGTGCCGCTGCTAACTAAGCACACTTCCTTCATAGGACGCTACACGTGTTCTAATATAGGGTATTTATTAACATGTATAAGAAGGCAATCAACACATAAATAAAATACGCTAATATCAGAACATATAATGCCATTATAAACTGAATAAATGAATGTTTTATTCCAAAATCATCCAACCATTATGAGAAAGCAAAATCCTAAAGCACCAACTATGCTAGTTCTAAACTTGTCCATTTAACACAAAAATAAATGACAATTAACGTCTCATGCATTCTGTGCATCAGGCGGAATCAACTAGAAAATCATCGACTTCTTCGGCTATCTTCTCAGGAGTGACATTCTCTTCAAGAGAAATCATGGCGGTGGCTGCCTCTAAGTCGTCAGGGGTGCTGCTGCCGGGATGGACTCAACCTCCATCATTTTCGGCAGCTGCTCAGGCTGCTCCCCCTCAACGGCTGCAAAGTGGGCTTCAGGTTGTCCTTTGCCATTCTTCTTTTGAGCTTAGTGGGCATCAATGACATGTTGCAGTTCTTTGCATATCCGCGACCAATGTCCCCACTTGCCACACTTGTAGCAACCCTGGTTCTGCTGGCCATAGGTCTTGCCACTCTTCTTAGCCTTCTTGTCATTTGGAGCATCTGACTTGCCTTTCTGGGCAACGATCTTACCCTTCTTCCCCTTTCTCTTCATCAAGGACTTTCGCACCTTGAAGCTGCTAGCGTTGGCTTCACGGCCAGCGGAGCTGCCTGGTGGCTGCGAGACGTAATTCTTGCGGAGAAGTTCATCCTGAGCCTCTGCCACCTGCATCATATCAATCAATTCGGCGTACTCCTTGTAGCCGTCTTGACGATAGTTGCGGGCAGTCTGTACAGCACTGGGGTGAAAGGTGGACAGGGACTTCTCGATCTTCTGGTCATCTATGATCTCCTTGCCACAAGGTTTAAGATTTGTACAAATCCTGTGCAAGGCAGAATTGTACTCCCCGACCGTTTTAAAGTCGGCAAACCTCAGTCTGATCCACTCCTGCTCTGCTTGAGTAAGAATGGTGTACTTGAGCCCCTCAAACCGCTTCTTGAGTGCGGTCCAGAGTGCTAGCGCGTTTCTTTCCGCCATATACTCATTCTTGAGAGTCGGGCAGAGGTGGTGCCTGAGAAAATGAAGTGCCTGATCATTCTCCTCATGTGTGGGTCGGGCGTTTTTCTGTCCGCTTAACCCAATAGTTGCGCCGAGCTTCCGGCCCCCAAGCACAATCTTGACATCGGATGCCCATGTCAGATAGTTTTGGCCATTCTGAACCAGCTCCTTGAACTCCCGGTTCGAAATTCCAGTCATCTACATGTGTATGAACGAAATAAAATAAGTTTACTTCAAGTAAACATGCATGAAATATTCACTACGGGTAAATAAAGTGGTGCAATAGGTTCTCATAATGTTTCATAATTTTCTGTGCATTTTCTATAATTTTACTGCTAATTTCGGTGATTAAAAGCAATTTTCAGCAATTACAATTAACCAAAAACAGTAAATAAATACAGAAAATACACAAAACAGTAATGGCATAAATAAATAAGCTTCAGATGCTAAAAATAATGCAAAAATTGAATTCCCGAGGTCCTTTTATGCTAAAATATGAAATTTCAGCAAATTCTGCAATTCCAGAGGGTTCTTACGCAAAATTTCAGTTCAGAGAAAAATTTGCGCAATTTTCTGATTTACCGAGGGTTTTTTTGCAAAATTTTGGACCCATGTGTAAATCTAAGGACTTTATTCGTAATTTTCAGAATTACCAAGGTCTCTTTGCAAAATTCTGGACTCAAATTAAAGTTTTAAGGACCGATTAGTTATTTCCAAAAAATAGGGGGCGTTTTTGCAAAATTCACCCACCCCCAGTCGGATCTCTTTTCCTCCCTTCGGCGGCCCATTTCTTTCCTCCCCCCGCGCGGCCCATCTTTCCTCCCCCGGTGGCCCATCTCTTTCCTTCCCCTCGGCCGACCCATCACGCCCGTTCGGCCCAACGGCCCATCTGGCCGAAGGACCTCACGGTTGAAAGCACCTAGGCCCCTAAAAATATTGGTTTTGGTAATTAATGAAATTATGTGAATATGGGACTAATGTGTGCATTAAGTGTTTGAAAGGATAAGTTCAAATGGCAAAGAAAGAGGCTCACAAAATATCCCATGAAGATTCAAAGATCTCTAGGGCGACAAGGTAAATAGTTTAGGTATCTATTTTATTTTTAACGGTCTTGGAGATAGGTTGGAAGACTGGATTATAGGATAGACGCCGTACTATTAAGAGGGATCATGGTGATTGCTTGATCATGTTCAAATGTGCCCTATGGATCAATTTAGGATCATGCATGCACTTAGAAATTAAAATCAAATCAAATCTGTGCATTGTCAGAAAATCCGGTAGTTCCGGTGTTAATTGGGCGGAACTACCGCAGGGCCGGAAGTACCGGGCACCCGGGCGGAACGATTTTTCCAGAGAGCGCCCGGACTCAGACTTAGTCTCTCGGAAAACGGAAGTACCGCGGGTTGAACTGCGGAACTACCGGATGGCCGGTAGTACCGGGCACCCGAGCGGAACTTTTTTCCAGAGAGCGCCCGGAGTTTAACTTAGCCTCTCGGAAAACGGAAGTACCGCGGATTGACCTGCGGAACTACCGCATGTGCGGAAGTTCCGGATACCCATGCGGAACTTTATTTCCAGAGAGCGTCGGGAATAAACCTTAAACTCGCTGAGATCGGAAGTACCGAGTCATGGAGCAGAACTTCCGGACTTCCGGAAGTACCGGGATTTCAACGACGGTAGTACCGCACTCATTCACCAACGGTCACTTCTGACTCACTGACATAGCCGTTCTGACCAGTCAGCAGAAATCCGGAAGTACCGCGATTTCAACGGCGGTAGTTCCGGATTCCCTGACTTTTTCAGGATTGTTTATTGTAACGGCTATTTGAGGTTGGTGGGGGTATAAATACATCCCCACCAGAACTTGTAAGGTTGTTGACCTTCCATTGAACTCATTTGAGCCTAGTGCAACCTCTCACACCTTATTCTCACACTTGTGCATTCAATTGAGGTAGTTGAGACAAAATTCAAGTGCATTGCATTCTAGTTGATCCATTAGGCACTTGAGTGTGATCAAGCCATCGTGGTTCATTCTCTTGGTGTTTGCCGGCACCTAGACGGCTTGGCGAAGGTCCGGTGATCTTCTCAAGAAGATTGTGAGAAGCCCGGAAGATTGTGAAGGCTCGGAGCTCGCCTACCCGGAGAGGGAAAGGGCTACCGCTAGTGACCGAGGTGATTAGGCTCATTCGTGGAGCCGGTCCGATTTGTTCGGGCTTACCTCAACGTGGACTAGGGGAGACCGGCAAGTCTCCGATCACCACGGTAAAAAGTAATCGTGTCAATTGTGGTTTGCTCTCTTGTGATCATTTTCATTCAAGCAACGCTCTTCATTCATATTACTTGATTGCTTGCTTTTTTAATAGCAACTGTTGATCTCTACTATTTGATATTGCTCTTAGTCGATTACTTGTGCTAGTGATTATTTGAGCCTTACTAAGTTGATTAGTGATATTATTGTTATCTTGCTCTAGTATATCCATTAAGTTTAAAATTGCTAATTAGAATTAGACGAAAATTTTAAAACCGCCTATTCACCCCCCCTCTAGTCGGCCTCCTTGATCTTACAAGTGGTATCAGAGCTTGGTCTCTCATTTTTAGACTTAACCGTCTAGAGAGAAAAGGATGGCTAGTGAGGGTATAGTAATAGGAAAGGCACATTTCTTTGATGGCTCAAATTATGCTTATTGGAAAATTAGGATGTCTATTTATTTGAAAGCCATGAGTCCTCAAATTTGGAAAGTCGTAAATGAGGGTTACGTTATGGCTCTTGATCCGGATCACCCAACGGAACAAGACAGGCGTAATGCTCATTTAGACGCCCAAGCTATGAATGCTTTATTTGGAGCCTTGAACGCGGATGAGTTCAATAGGGTGAGCAATCTTAAGACGGCTCATGCTATTTGGACTACCCTTTCGGAAATACACGAAGGGACATCCACGGTCAAGGAGGCCAAATTGCATCGGCTTAGGATCAAATATGAGACATTCACAATGTTGCCCCATGAAGACATCAATGAGATGTACTCAAGGCTCAACAACATTGTGAATGAGCTCAAGAGTCTTGGAACTAACCTTTCCGATCTTGACATTGTTCGAAAGATGCTTAGGGCTTTGCCGGAGAAATATGAAGTGTTGGTGACTCTCTTCCTCAACTCACCGGAGTTGGCAAGAATGACACCAAATCAATTGTTGGGCAACCTCATCACCAACGAGCTCTACAAGAAGGACAAGGAAGAGCTCTTGGAGCAATCATCTTCCAAGAGCAAGAAGATCACCGCCTTCAAGGCTAAAGCGGTGATAAGCGAAGAATCCGAAGAAGATGATGAGGAGGACTCCGAAGAAGAATTTGCTCTTCTAGTGAGAAGAATGAAGAAATTTATGAGGAGACGTCCAAATCGAAGCACAAGCTATGAGAAGACCAAGAAGGGGCATTCCTCCTCCAACAAGAAGTATAGCAACATTCGTTGCTATGAATGTGATGAAAAGGGGCACATTGCCTCTCAATGTCCAACAAAGAAGGATGACAAGGAGAAGTCATCAAAGAAGAAGAACTACAACGGCAAGAAGAAGCTCTTCAAGAAGCTTCACAAGGATGGCAAGAATGAAGCTCATATTGGTGAGTGGAACTCCGAAGAGGAGTATTCGGACTCCGACTCAAGCGAGGACGAATCTCCCAAGAAGAAGGGGCTTGTGGGCATCGCCATCAAGGAGGCTCTATCACTATTCTCCACTCCTACATGCCTTATGGCTAAAGGAGAAAAGGTAAAATTGCTTGATGATGATGAGCCTTCATATGATGACTTGATGGATATGTTAGTTGAATTGAATGAATTTCTTGGAAAAGAAAAATCAAAGTTTAAGGTCTTAAAGAGATAGCACATCTCTCTCAAAAACTCTTATGAGGAGCTAAAGGAAGCTCATGATTTGCTTCTCCAAGAAAATCACAAATCTAGTACTAGCATTGGAGTTATTTGCAATATCTTGAATGAAATGTCTAGTATAGAAATTTCAAAGTCTAGCATATCTACTTGTTGTGATGATTTACTTGCCATACCTTGTTCATCTAGTGTAGATTCTAGAAATGCTTTAAATCTTGTTCATGATGATGTTATTGGTAATGAAAACAAAAATTTAAAGGAACAAGTGCTAAAATTAAACAAAAGTTTAGAGAGGGCTTACAAGGGAAAGGAAACCCTTGATAAGTTGCTAAGTGATCAAAGATGCTCCTTTAACAAAGAGAGATTTGGATTGTCCCCCAAAAGGGTAAGAAACCGGTATACAAGCCTCCAAGGTTTGTAAAGGAGAATGGTAAGTATTGTACAAAATGCCGGTGTGTTGGACATGCTCAAGATGATTGTTCTAAGAATAACATGCATTCCATTGGCCTATATGATTCTTGTTATATGCTTAGAAAATCTAAAAATGGAAATGTTGTTGAGCCTTGAGTACATCTCATTGATTCCATTGGTTCGGGCGCGGGAGGCGGCGCGCACGTTCGGGCGCGGGTCCGATGGCGGCCGGGCAACTTCAAGTGCATCCTCCTCAGGCGGTTGGTGGCCGGCGCGCAGGCCGGTGGGAGCCGGCGGCGGGGCCAGTGACGACTTCGGGTCGTCGATGTATGTCGGCTTCAGGCCGGCAGTGGTTTCTGTGGGTTTTTTTCTTTCTTCCATGCAATAGTCGAACAGATCAATGCTCAAATTTGACATGCAATGATCATGCAGAATCAAACAAAACCAAGCAAAATTTCGTTTCCAATCTACGATGCAATCAACATCTACCCCGTTTCGCAATCTACCAATCGACATTGTGCCGGCGATTTCAGATCTGCTCGCGGTAGATTTGGGGCGGATTTGCATCGTTTCTAATCTACAGTGCAATCAACATCTACCACGTTTCACAATCTACCGATCGGCATTGTGCCGGCGACTTCAAGTCTGCTCGCGGTAGATTAGGGCGGATTTGCACCGTAGAAATTCAATCTAGAACGCGAAAAGAAAATACAGATTCAAAAGCGATCTAGAAAATTCAATCTGTGCTTCGATGATTACCTCGTTCACCAGAGCGAAGTCGTGCTGATAACGTGTTGAGGAACCGTCGCTGGCGACCAGTCCGATCGATTCCTCTGCTTAGAACAAGAACGAATCAATCACAGAATAATAGATTAAACACAGAGAGGTAGAGAGAACTCCTGACCTTTCTTTATTGCTTTAGATTGCATCTCGTGTACATAATGAGAGGGTCTAGATCCCTATTTATAGTCTACGGTAAGGTGCTCAAATATGTCAGGACTCTGACCGTGCCGCACGCAGTGCCACCAGCACACGAGTTTGTCGTGCTCTGTGTGTGCCTTCATCAGCACTCAAAACGGGGGATGCAAGACGAGAACTCCCAAAAGGTCACGTATCCTTGTACCACTCACTTAAACACGTTTAGCTTCAGAATTTTAATGAAATCCGGTGCTCAACTAGGTAATCATCTGGTATCCCGACTGGAATAGGAGTAATCGTGCTCATGATTGATATTGAGTGCACCTCTTTTCAGTGGCTGATAGCTGCGGTTAATGACTTTGGCTCTAACACGAATGTTCGTATGAATAAATTGAATATCGATAAATCACTTTAAAAAACTGTCTTAATAAATATCTCAAAATAGTGATAGAGAAGATGCTCTATTTGTATATTCTAAAAAAAATCATAAATTGTAAATCATAAGTTAAAAAATGGAGCATTAATTTTATACTGCAATTAAGGATCTCGTGCGTAAGCAGACAACGATGCTTCTGGCCCACCTATGATATTTAAGGTTTTTTCCTTCCCACGAAAAAGCATTGACATTGAGAGTTTCTGTAAATAAATGGGTTTCCAAAGTCTCCGTTTCGCTGTCTGTTATTACAGCCATCATCATCATCATTAAGAGTACTGATGGCTTATGACTTAAATGTTTAAATTTTAATTATTCGTAAGAGGTAGTATATACAGAAAAAATAGTCATATATAATTTTGATCAATATAGTTAAATTAAGTATATTTTTTACTATAATTTTTCTATTAACTTTATCTTAAAAATATATAATTTAAAAATTAGTTACTATAAATAATACCGATACTAAACCTGGGGGGATTCCGGCCCCCCAGGGCATCCACGTCACGCAGCTCCCGCCCGCGCGCGCGCTCCGTCGGCCGCGTGGCGGGAGGATTTTCGTACGGCCGGGAGAGGTCATTTCCTCCAGTTTTCCGGAAATTACGTAAAGGTCCTTTTTCCTCGCGAAAAGGTCCCTGGCAGTTTTTTTCACCCAAATTTTTGCAGGATAGCGCCCCGCAGTTTTCTAAATTACGTACGGGTCCTCATTTATTACGTACAGACCCTCGGTTTTTTACGAAAAAACCTTTGACTTTCCCATTTATTACGTACAGGCCCTCGGTTTTTACGAAAAGACCTTTGACTTTTTCGAAAATACACATGTGTCCTCGATTTTTTCAAATTCCTCACGGATTATCGCCTCTTTTACTTCGGTACACACGGCGGCTGGCGCGGCGTGGCGCCACGCCTATGAGGCTAGTAGTATCAACATAAGCAACGAATTGGTCAACCCGCACCACTCGTACTGTTGCCGCTCGACAAATATCTCTCCCTGAGCTATGGAATATCAGCAGCTACGTGGACCGTCAGATCTTCGTCCACGCGTCCCTTGAACCCTAATCACACAGCCCAAAATATCTCAAGTCTCCTGTAGAATATTCAGCGAAAGAATCTCTCTTCCCGTCCTCTCAAGATAAGACGCACAGCAAACAGGGTGTACTGGCTTGAGGTAACGCTCACACTTTCAGGTACAGTACAGGACAATTCATACCGAAAGATCTCTAATAATGCACGTCTGTTCTTCCAGCTACCGACGATTCAACAAATATCGTTTCTCTTATGCAAACACTGAAACACGTTCGTGGTAGTTTATAGTGGAAAGTCCAAAGTCCGTGCGGACGAATAAAAAAATTATATTATCTTAATATATTAGGTTGATATTATTATGATCGGTCTATTTAGCCCCTGCGTTTGGTCACGTCATGCTTTCGTACCCTTAGCTCTACTGTGTATCCGATAGAACTCTATTTTTTTGTTAGAGAAGTTTATGATGGTGGAATTTGTAATTTCTAATATATTGTTTTTTTTCTATTTTTGTTAGAAATTTTTTAGAAATATGCAAGAGGGAGTTAGGAGGGCAGATGAATCATCATTATCAACTTACTTTTTTAAATAATAGAGATAAATGACGTACACTATTAATTGTACGGCACAATCCTACTCACTTTAAATAATCCAAATATCACCATTACTATGTGCAACCCGTGACTAGCGTGTAATACACTAGCTGATTTTTTTTCCTAATATGTTTTGAAGAACATCGACACCTTTCATTAGACCCTGTTCTGTTTGTAACATACGAGTTTTGTACAGACTTTTAGTGGTTGTTTGGATCTCATGGATTAGTAACTAGTCTTACTATTAGATGGTGATCATTTGGATTTTTTTGGTGGCTTATAGCTGAAAAGTACTGTAACTGACTTAAAAATACTGTAACTGATAGAGACTTATTTAGCATAAAAATTTTAAAAAATTAAAAAATATAAAAAATATGTTAGCCCGTTACATATAATACAAACAAATACGGGAAAAAATAGAACCGGCAAAAAAGCTCAACAAAAAGCCAAAAGTTCAGAAAAAGACAAAAATTTTTGAATAGTGAAAAAAAAAGCCAGAAGCTAAAAGCTAAAGCCAAAATGATCACAGCGTAAAACAGGTTTCCCCGGGAATGTATGAAAAACAAGTACGACTCCCACATATTTTTTTTTTGTTAAAACTGAGAATTTTGAGTTCCAGGAAAAAGTAGTTTTTGTTATCCAAGTTTTATCTAGTCTAACCAAACATGGTTTTAGATGATTAAGCTCTAAAACAAGTTTACCAAAATCTAATTATACTTAAACCTCAGAACCCGACGGCCCCTCGTAGGAATTATACCATTTTTTGCAAAATTCCTCTAATTGATGTGTGCACATGACTCGCTGTATAACCACACCCTCTTGACACTTGCAGTAGTGTCCGGGACGGAACTGTTTTATGCCGTCGTTGCTGCCGTATGCATTCTGGCGGCATCTCCCCCACCAGTCACACGTCTTAACTTCCAACAAAATATCTCAGATATTCATATTAATTTCTGTCAATATAAATATCTGATTTTTTAAAAACTACTTTTATTTTACTTCTTTTGTTCTTATCTTACTATGAGAATAAAGCAGAGGATCATGTACACATCACGCATATATTTCTCTCGCTATCGTTTCGTGCACGTATCTCTTCATTATTTTTCCACCGCTCACGCTCGCATTTTAAAAATTATTTCTTTCAATTACTTCTACTTATTTTTCGCTAAAAGCTATTAGCGTAGAATGTTGGAAGTAGAACGCTGGAATGGAATACTGTTGTACTGTTTTGTCTTGCTTCCAATGGTGTGGCGGGACGTAGGGCTGTAAACGAGCCGAGCTCGAGCGAGCTTGACCTAGCAAGCTCAAGCTCGGTAGAAATTCGAGCCGAGCTCGAGCGAGCCTAAGATCGACATCGAACTTTAAGCTCGGCTCGAGCTCGGCTCGGACCAAACTCGAGCTCGCTCGAGCTCGGGCTTGTGTAGGCTCGTGTAGGACAAAACTCGAGAGGGACTGAGGGAGTACCTGCGGGCTGCGGCGGCCGGATCCGGGTCGAGGAGGGGCGGCGCCGGCAGGGGAGAGGAGGGGCGCTGGGGGGAGGAGAGGCGGCGGCGGCGAGGGAGAGGAGGGGCGCCGGGGGGACGAGAGGCGGCGGCGGGGGCCGGGGGGCGGCGGCGGGGGGCGAGGAGGGGGGCCGGGGGGGGCAAGGAGGGGGATGGGGGGCGACGGCGGGGAATAGGAAGGGGACGGGAGGGGAGAAGGGGCGGCGGGGGGAGGAGGGGCGGCGGGGGGGGGGGGGGGGGGGGGGGGGGAGGGGTGAGGAGGGGGACGGGGGGGGTGGCGAAGGAGAGGAAGGGGATGGGGGCATGGGGCGTCGGCGGGGGGTGAAGGGGGGGGCGGCGGCGGGGGACGGGGGGAGGGGGCGACGAGGGGGACGAGGGTGGGGGGCGGCCGGCGGCGGGGGCGAGGAGGGGCGACCGGCGAGGAGGGGTGGGGGGCCAGGAGGGCGCGACGACGACGAGGGCAACCGCCAACCGGGCACGGGCAGCGGAGGCGGGTAGGGGAGAGGAGGGAGGGGGCCTGGCGTGGGAATCTGGGATGGAGTATTGGAGTGGGGGATTTTGAGAGGAGAGGCGGGAGGAGGTGTGGGGGGATTGGGGAGGGTAAAAAAATCTTAAGCTCGCGAGCTATTCGAGCTCGGCCCGTTAAAGCTCGCGAGCTTAAGATGAAGCTCGAATTCAGTTCGTTTGGAGCTCGAGCCAAGCTCGAATCGAGTCTAGAGCGAGCCAAGCTTGAGCAGCTCGCGAGCCTCGAGCTTTTTTTACAGCCCTAGCGGGACAATAACCGATGGATAGTGACACTTTTAAATCGTAGTAAAAGTATTTTACTAAAGTCGGTAAATATTTTGTTCTAAAAAAGTAAGGTTCTAATTAATTAGATTCCACCTCACGGCTAATTGTCCGGCACAATTTGAAATGGCTTCTAAAAGTCGATTTTATCCGATAAATGGTTTTCGTATAGCATTTAACTTTTAAACAAGTATCTTTTTTAAGATAAAGTCTATTAGTCGATTATAATATATACTACAATAATTTTATTTATATTAATTAAAATTATATATAAATATCTTTAAACAAACTGTTAATATTCATTAGTCAAAGTCCAAAAACAACTGGCCTAATCGAACGAGTGGTTAAGCCGTTTTTTTAAAGCCATCGAGTGGTGGCCGAAGCTGTACATAAACCCAGGCACCGGGGGCGTGCTCGTGCCCACTGCCAGTCTCGCCTTACTCCCCTACCAGAACCCAGTAAAACATAGGTGCCCCTATCGCCGCCGAGATGGCCTACCGCCGCCTCCTCCTCGTGGCGCTCGCCGTCCTCGCTACTGCCGCCGCCGCCGCCGCCTCCTCGTCCTCCTCCTTCTCCGACTCCAACCCGATCCGGCCCGTCACCGATCGCGCCGCCTCCGCGCTCGAGTCCACCGTCCTCGCCGCCCTCGGCCGCACCCGCGACGCCCTCCGCTTCGTGCGCTTCGCCGTCAGGTCAGCACCCCCGACCCCCCCCCCCACCCCTCCCGCCCACCGTCTTCTCCGCCCCGCCCCACCCCACCACCGATCGCCCTGAACGCCCGGTTCGATCCGCCCGCGCAGGTACGGCAAGAGCTACGAGGGCGCGGCGGAGGTCCAGAGGCGGTTCCGGATCTTCTCCGAGAACCTCGAGCTCGTCCGCTCCACCAACCGGAGGGGCCTCCCGTACCGCCTCGGCATCAACCGTACGATCCCGAGCATCTTCTAATCCGACCGTCCGTTTCCGGGTCCCCGGGTCCTCACACGTTCGTCGGATGGCTGTGTGTTGCAGGCTTCTCCGACATGAGCTGGGAGGAGTTCCGGGCGAGCCGGCTCGGCGCGTCGCAGAACTGTTCGGCGACGCTCGGCGGCAACCACCGGATGCGGGACGCCGCCGCGCTCCCGGAGACTGTAAGTGCCGAGTTTACTCTCATCACAGAAGATCCCACGAAGTATGGACTGTATTGTAACGTTAGTAACGGTTTGCTCCCGAACGGTCACCGAGTAGGGCGTAGCCACGTAGGTGGTATGATTTGTTGCGTCGGCCCCATGGGAGTCAGGCATGCGTGGCTTGGTTGGGTTTAGAGAGTTTCTGATCTGAAGCTTTGCGAGAGTTTCTGCAGGATTTGCTCATCGCTGTAGTAATTTGATCGGTCAGCCCAACCCGTGTGTAAGGCCCTGTTTGGCACAGCTCAGCTTCACTAGTGAAGCTGTTTTTTTTTGTTTCAGCTTCACGAGCAGCTTCACCGGTGAAGTTAAAACTGTTTTGGAAAACTGTTTGGCAAAACAGCTTCACCATCAGCTTCATGCATGGCTGAAAGAGGGCAGTTGTCCAAGATGCCCCTGTCTACCTGACTTGTTCTAACATTTGGAGTTGTACGTTTGTATATGGTCATATGAATTAAAAAAAATATATTTAAATGAGTATGAATTAAAAAATTAAAATCATTAGAGAAGTGCGAACGGTAGAGAAGTGCGAACGGGAGGAGAGGGGACCCGGTGGCAAAGTGTTGTAATTTCTGTCAACTACAAGGGCAGTGGGTTCCTAGAACTGCGAGCCTGAGGGAGAGAGCTGTGAAAAGCTACTATTTTCAGCTTCATCCCACCCCATTCCCTTGTGAGAGCATGATTTAAGGAGCTTCATCCATGAAGCTGTTTGCAAAAAGGGTGTTTGGCAAAAAACAGCTCATAACAGCTCATGAAGCTGTTGATGAAGCTGTGTCAAACAGGACCTAAGTGTGTTTACCGTCCTCGGGACTTTTACACCGTCTGACAAGCAAAGACCTTTTTGGCTGCTTTCGTCCATGGTCTCGGCACATGATGTGTAGTTTAGCTACTAGTTACTGCATACAAGCCTGCAAGTCCTACCAATTAAACTTCTTGCTGCGAATTTGTTTTTCTCTGACGGAATTGCAAATTTTTTCATAGTTTAACAACTTGACCCCCCCTGCACCCCAGATGGAAACATGGAATTCACACTAATCACCTGCTAGCAAGTAGCAACTGTTTGTAAGGATCGCTTTACAACATTTCTGGCTGTATATATTAGCACGGCTGTGGCTGTATAGCATACATGTACGGTCGTGGTCCTTTCGGTTTTGCAAGGTATTGTGTCGCTGGATCTGAGCCATGCGGTGGTTGCTACGTACTAATTGATTCCATTAATGTTGGGCACCGTGTGTTTTTGGACATTTCAGTATGGAACGATGTAGGTGATCTTGTTTGTTGTGGTTCTTTCTGGCTGCTGCAGAAAGACTGGCGGAAGGATGGGATCGTGAGCCCCGTGAAAGACCAGGACCACTGTGGCTCCTGCTGGACCTTCAGGTAACTAATGAAAAATCATTGCTTTCTTTCTGTTTTGTTGGGTACTCTTCTAACACAAACAGTATTAGTATTTTATTTTTGAAGTGCAAATTGTATGGGTATTTTATTTTTTAAGTGCAAACTATATCAGTAGTTTTGCTATATCAATTATCAGTGTGTCAAGTATCAACCTAAAGAGGAAGTTATGGTGAAGCTTGCTAATATATTTGGGGATTACGTAGGTGATAGCTGAGTTGGGCATGCTTTCGAATTTACGGGTAAAAGCTTACTATGTTATCCGACTGGAAGTACCGGTTGGAGTCTGCATCCTAATTGCTTGTCTGGGATATGGTCCACAGGACCTTTAATACAATCATGGTCATGAAAGTAATCAGGGTGGAGGCACCTTCAAATCGTACTTGTTTTAGTAAAGAACTTTAAACTACCTAGGGTGTGGCCCAGGATGGTGACAGACAGATCAATCTGTTGGTGAAGTTGAAAATTGCTACTAGCTCTCAAGAGTAGTAGTTGAGATCTTTCATCACAGAAACAATCACGAAATTATTTGAAAATGTTCAGCATGGGAATTAAACTAATGCACTCGTATGGCATTCAAACGAATTAAATATTTGAGCAACTGACATAATTGTCTGTCTACTGTTGCCTCCATGATCTGTTTCACTTGGTGGCCAATAATTATCTTGTGGAGCCTTTCATGTTTGTGTCGATCAACTTTACCTCCAAATAAAATTAATTTCCTTAAAATATTATCAAACCAGCATGCGATGTTATATGCACATTTGTTACAGTATCATTTAGGAAGCCAGTAAAGTAGGCCTCAGTGGAAGACATTGCTTCATGGCTTGTGCAAGATTCAACAGTTAACGTCTGAGGAAAGTTAATTGCAGTAAGGCTGTAAAATCGAATGCCCAATCAAACGGAATACTTTGGTCAAGTGACATATTGATAAGAGCTGTTATATGGATCAGAATATTCAATAAAGTGCTACCCTAATCGCATGTTCATGCCTAACATTCTTGACTGTTAAAGCATGGTAAAATTCAGCAGATACTTCACTATTTTCTCCTTTATTCATGCCAATTCATTTGCACAACAATTCGGTTCGGAGTCCTAGACAAACAACAGAAAGTTGCATTCAAAACTTAACATGTGATTTGAACTTTTGTGATTGGGTGCGATTTAAATATCTGCTTCTGCTATTATTGAATTAAGCATTTCTTGAATTTACTCTGTTACATTTTTGTCCATTTGCCATATGAAAGTATTGTAGCTAGCATCTGTTAACCAGAAGTAGCCTACAAGCATAATGACAGATATGCTTCAGAAACCAAGTGGCAAACCTACATTGAAAACTAGTTCATGCCATGTTTAGGCACTCTGTGTCAAAAAAATGTTCCCCTGGAATATTGCTTTCCATCATTGTACTCATTTACGTGACTGTCAATTGAAGTGATAGCTCACTTCCATTATAGAATGTTTTCTGAAAAAAGAAAGAAGGAAAGGGTTTCCTACAAACAAAACAATTGAATTCCTTGCATGCTCATTCTGGCAGCACTACTGGTGCACTTGAGGCAGCATATACACAGGCCACTGGAAAGGGCATCTCTCTTTCTGAGCAACAGCTGGTTGACTGTGCTGGTGGATACAACAATTTTGGATGCAATGGAGGCCTTCCATCGCAGGCATTTGAGTATATCAAATACAATGGTGGCCTTGACACTGAGGAGTCTTACCCTTACCAGGGTGTCAATGGCATCTGCCATTACAAGCCTGAAAATGTTGGAGTTAAGGTTTTGGACTCAGTTAACATCACCCTGGTAAGGAGCCCCGTTCTAAATTTCAATTGATGATATCTAGAATCAACTAATCTGAGTTTTAGTTTACGCTGATTTTTGTTGTTGTGGTAAGGGTGCTGAGGATGAACTGAAGAATGCTGTTGGACTGGTTCGCCCAGTTAGTGTTGCCTTTCAGGTGATCGACGGCTTCAGGCAGTACAAGAGCGGAGTTTTCACTAGTAACCATTGTGGAACTAGTCCCATGGTGAGTGTACAAGACCGTAGGTCATCAAACTACAATTTATCACTTGAGTTGTTTATGTTGAGTTCTCCTTCAATATTCTCCCTAGGCGTTGAAAAAATAGCATGCACCTATTCCGTTACATTGTAGGGCTTCTTGTCATCCTGTTATTTTGTTCTAAAATTGCAAGTTCTTATGACATTACTAGGATGTGAACCACGCTGTTCTGGCTGTTGGCTATGGTGTGGAAAACGGTGTTCCCTATTGGCTCATCAAAAACTCATGGGGCGAGGAATGGGGTGATCATGGTTACTTCAAGATGGAAATGGGCAAGAACATGTGCGGTGAGTATTCCACATGCACTTCCATACCCCAAAAAAAAATTGATCTTGCACTTGTTCTCCAGGATATAGTGCGCTCGCAACACAATATTGACTTAGACTAAAACTGATGCAGGCATTGCTACTTGTGCATCCTACCCTGTTGTGTGAACATGAAGCGCCTAGGGACAAGCTTCATCTCCTGCAAATTTGCTTGGCATCAATAATATATTTTCTTCCCGAGCACGAAGATGGGTATACAGAAACCGAAACTTTGTTGTGAATATAAAGATCATAAGGACAGGAATTAGCCCCGTGCCTGTACTCTTCTCCTCTATGGTTTGTATGGTTGTGCAAGTAATCCATGAACTGGGGCTTCCCATGTCTTTGACATTTCATTTATGGGACAAAATGTATTCATAGCGTGCAGTCTGAGACATTTTATCAGACAATTATGTGCCATGTGTAGTTTTTTGTGTATCGTCTCTCGAATGTATCGAAGACCAGGAAATCATCGACCAAACAGGAAAGAGAACAAGAGAGGAGCAACGTGAACACTGTGAACCACCGAAACAATAGCTTCTGCATTTCGCAAAAATGGTTACTCTGCCTATTCAGACGGTGGTACTGAATCCCTATGGTCTATTTGTGTGGTACCTACTTAACGATCATAACGAGCAGTGGCGGAGCTACGTCTTAAATGGTAGAATGATCTAGACTATTTGGAATGGATTATAAAAATATTACTTAGATTAGATAGAATTTACTCGAACTGTATTCTACACCTTAAACTGAAGTCTACTCTGTCTGGAGTGTGGCTCCGCCCTTATAACGTGTGACCAGATTTTACAGCCCACTGCGAACGCCCAGTAGTATAATTGTCGCCTCTTGATCTCCGACTGCTCTCACGCAGCGGCGGCTTCTCGTGTGAACCAACGCGTCTTTTCGCTACGAGTCACCATTAGATCGCAGCCGGTTTCCCCCGTATATATGACCTCTCTCTTCCTACGGTTTCGTTTCTGCCTCCTGCCGCGCGCCATCCTCTGCGGTCCCGACGAGGGAACGCGAAGTGATTCACCGCCATAGTTGAGATCCTCGATTTCCTCTCTCCAGATGTTAATTCCATTCTTTTCGTCATGAAATCCTGCGATGTTTCTTTTCCTATGCTCTTTGGACTTCACCGGTTTTCCATGTAGTTTGGATACTCTTTAGAATCTCAATGTTCATGTGGGTCAGAACACAGCCCATAGGATAGGATAGGATAAAAGGACTTGCTTGACTCGCTGACATGGTGGGTCCAGCCGGCTGAACTTGCCTTCTATGAATCTTGTGGTGTAAGCCAGTTGCACCGACTTACATTGGTTGTCATTAACTGACTTGGTTGTCATTAACTGATTAACAAAGCTTCCTTGTTGGGAACGAAACGTAAAACGGCAAGAGATCTGTACTCGCCGATCGATTTGGCATCCCAGTAGCGTTCCACGAGTAAGAGATGACTAGGACATTCCAAAAGAAAACAAGAGCAAACCGTCGTTGGCTCCGTTCCTTTATGCTGCGATCCATAAACTTTTGTTATATGTTTTAAGGTAGCGACGGATATGCTAACACAGACGACGTATATGATTTTAGAATCAGTCAGTTGTTTATAGAAATCGCTCTATTTATTTCGACTTTCCGAGAAATCAAAACTAAAAACTATATATAAAAAAGAACATGGTCTCAGTGTTGTTCATTGTGTGTATGTGTTTGTGCGTCTCTTTCACCTGTGGTGTCGAAAGTCCAAAACTGATAATGTTTTTTTGGGAACATTTGATTCCATCTTTCCCCGCATATGATGTGACAGCCTCCTCTGGATCTTTGCCTTGCCGGCTAAGAAACACCGAGCACTACTTATCAGGAACCCCCTTCACACCGCAGGGCACAAATTTGCAACGACTTGTGTCGTGCTGCTGCGCTTGCTCTTGTTTCTTCGGGAGAAGCTTTGCTTAATACTGCCCCTTCTTGTATGATCTTGCTGCAGCGATTCACCTTAGGTTGTGGCTAGCTTGGATTTTCATTGCTTTTAGTCCGAATAATTGGCGTCAAGAACCTGCGAGCTTTTGTTGATTTGATTAATTTGACGATCCGTTTGGGTCTTTTAATTCAGAGTAACACGAGCATAACAATCTGTATCTAATGAATAGGTTTTAATGATTCCCTTCTTGTTCCTTCCTGGCAGGGACTGCAATTAACCTGTGATTAACTTACCAACATCACTTCTTGCCGGTGCCAAATTTACCAGCTTTGCACCATGAGAAGAAGCACGGGGCTCGTGTTGTTGAATTTAGCCTGTCTATTGCTGTGCCCTTGGAGGGGGTTATCATGGAACATTTTCTCTTCGTCTTCCGCCTCGTCGTCGGCGACGGCCAACGAGCGCGCCCCGATGATGGAGCTCGACGGTGCGGTGGCCGACTTCTCCATGGACGGCTCAAACAACCCGAGAGGGGCGAAGCTGCTGGAGAACGCGAGGACCAAGCTCGCCGGGCCCAAGAACTGCTGGCAGGACGCGTACCGGAGGCTCTTCGCCAGCTGCGGCGACATCATGGCCGACAAGGAGCAGCAGTCACGGCTCGCGTGGCACCTGAGCAGCTGCTTCCAGGAGGACTCCGGCAGGCCCGCCTTCCCTTCCTGCGGCGAGCACTCCAAGATGGTGCATTGCCGCAAGAGGCTGGGCGACTCCGAGGGCAAGGTCTTCCTCGAGTTCTTCCTCGAGACCAACACCTTGTGCCACCAATTGCAGTAAGTTTTTGCCCCCTATTTCAATTGCAAATGCAATGCTTGATGCTTCCAATGCTATGTTTGATGTTTTTTTATGTTGATTTGTTCAGAGCTGAAGCCTTCAAGCATAGCACTGAGAGGCTTGTCAATGACCTGTCAAGGTCATCCAAGTCTGCAGAGGAGAAGCTCGAGGTGATCGAGGAGAGGTCAGATCAGATCATAAAAGAGTCCGGCAAAGTTCAGGACACGCTGTCGTCGATCGAAATGCAAGCCGATCGTCTCGCAGAGACATCGAAGAATGTCGGAGTCCAGATCAATGACGTGATGGCTCATTCCAGGGCTATCTTTGAGCAGTCCAAGGAGATTGCAACATCTCAGGCAGAGTTGAGGGAAGAGCAAACTGAGATGAGGAAGAACATTGACGCTGGAATGGAGCGCATTCAGGAGTCTTATGAAAGTCTAGGGAATGGGATGGATAAGCTAAAGGAGGAGGCTGTGGACATTCAGAAGGAAATTAGGACTGTTGGTGATTCCATGTCTTCAAAGATGCAAGACTTGCAGAGCACTGCCAATGACATTGGAAGTGTGGCCGGCAAATCGTTAGAGAATCAGATGCAACTTTTGGATGGACAGAGCAAGGCGATGCAAGGGCTGAATGATCTCTACAGCTTTCAGGCACAAGCTCTTGAGGAAAGCAGGTATGCAAATGCATCAACTGATTACTTCACATTTATTAAACAAATTCTCAATTTGACTGACAAAGACGATGATTGTGTGAACAATTGCAGGGAAACCATACAGAAACTTGCACAGTTTGGCCAGCGTCAGCAGGAAGAGTTACTATCCAGGCAAGAACAAATTCGGCAAGCCCATTATCATCTCATCCAAAATTCGCACTCAATACTGGAAGCACAGGTTCCTATTTTTCACATTTTATTTAACTTCGTCACATGATTTAAGGCTCCAACTCTCTCTTGTATGTACTGAACTTTTTGCCTGCAGGAAGAGTTCAGAGCAAAGCAGGCCAACATTTTTTCTGCATTGGATAAACTCTACATCCTCCACAACGCCATTCTAGCTGAGACCCGTTTCATTAAGGCCTTCTTCTTCTACTGTTGCATCGTGTTTCTCATCTACATGTTCACAAGCGCGAAGCAAACGTTCAGCATTAGGGGGCAGCTTTACTTTGGTGAAGTTTCAGAATTGTCCCTGCCTATGTTGCGTATTCTTCAAATGTTCAGTTATTAACGTTTGTTCTGGCAGGTCTGTGCATCACGCTTCTGCTGGAGATTGGACTGATCAAGCTCGGAGCCGATGACATCGACAAACAATTCTGGGTCACATCCAAGGTGTTCTTGGTCAGATCACTGTTTCTTGGTGTTGCCACTGTTCAGATGCTGCATTCCATATTTACATACAGGTAAATTATAAATCAAATGCAAGGTTATCATATACTTCCAGTGAATGATTGTTGTTCTTGAGGTAACATACTTTACTTGTTGGATTTTTTCAGGGATTACGAGTTACTGAACCATCGGCTGCTCCAAACACTGGTCGACAAAGTCCGAGCACTAGAGGAAAATACAGGCGACAAGATGCTGTCATACAGCACAGAGAGCGATAAGAGCCTGAGGGATTACTCTTGGGTTTTCGACGAATTGCCGGATGAGGCAGACAGTAAAGCGGATCCGAACTACACCTTGCCGGAGCAAGCCTGCGGGAAGTACGTCTTGCCGGAAGAGATCGGCGAAAACTCCATCACCACGTCGATTAGCCGGAGATACAACCTGCGGGCACGGAAATAATCGGCAATGAAGAACGCATTCTCCCCGCATCAATGCCCGGTGTGTGAGACTGTGATCTGCGTACGTATCTGTCCCGTATGATGGGTTTGGTTTTGCCCATGTTAGCTGAGGCGGGAAGGGGCTCGTTGAGTAGCAGCAGAACGGATATGTACTGGTTTACACGATGTTAACGAAATTTGAACGATATTGAACTTAGTTGTCGTGAACTACAACTGTGGAATAAAATTTCTTTGTAATAAAATTCATTGCATGTTGTTAAACGTGTCAATTTTCATCTCGCAATTTTCTTAGACGGTACGTCTAGCCTGATTACTTTTGTGCCGTCGATTCAGTGTCAGAGTACACACACCACGACACGACACAAAACAGCCGGTATGTCCTTGCTACACCCGTGTAGTAGTAAATGTTAGTTTGGATGAATGCACCACACGCAGGGCCTTGCATTGATGTGTATATGTAGTACATAGGATAAGCAACCATATACAATCGTACACAATCATATCTAACTGATTCTAACAATATCGGTTGGTACATTCCAAAAATGTCTAACACTCCTCCGCAATCAAAACTGAACTCTCCTGAATGTTAAGACTGGACCGAAAGTCAAAGAAGAGCAGTGAACGTAGTCCCTCAGTGAATATGTCGGCGAACTGTGATGATGAAGGAACATGCAGTATGCGAATTTCTTCCAAAGCAACCTTGTCACGAACAAAATGTAAATCTATCTCAATGTGCTTCATCCGTTGATGTTGAACCTAATTTGATGACATGTAGACAACACTTACATTGTCGCAAAAGACAACGGTGGTCTTGAGAAACGGGTTGTGGAGTTCCTATAGAAGTTGCCAAAAGCCAACTTGCCACGTCGACGGCGTTGGCGACTGCTTGGTATTCAGCCTCAGTGCTAGAACAAGGGATTGTGTGCTGTCGTTTGAAGGACCAAGACACAAGATTCTCTCCAAGGAAGAGGCAGTAACTGGACGTAGAGCGACAAATCCACATTGGTATAGGAGACGGGGTAGTCGGTTGCTGACCGAATAAGCTGTAGCCTGTGATGAATGGTTCCTTTGATATATCGCAGTACACGCTTAACCAGGTTGAGATGGTGTTCGTGCGGATCATGCATGTGTAGGCAGATATGCTGTACGACATATGCAATGTCAGTCATACTCCATACTCGAGTGAATGTGAGTACTGAAGAGCATCCGCCATACTCCAGTAGAAGGAAGGATCATTGATAGTAGCACCAACATCGGAAGAGAGTTTAGGAGAGGTGTTAATGGGAGTGAGAGACAGTTTGCAGGAGGACATTCCAGCACGGTCGAGAAGCTTAGTAGCATATTTTTCTTGGGAAAGAAACATGCCGGAAGGAAATTGGGTGACATAAATGCCAAGGAAGTAGTGAAGAGATCCAAGGTCTGTCATGGAGAATTCCGAATGGAGAGCTGAGATGATGCATTGAAGAAGATGGGTGGAAGATGTTGTGAGAACAATGTCATCGACATAAAGAAGAAGGTAGGCAATTCTGAGATCATTGTGGAGAATGAATAGTGATGTGTCTGACTTGGAAGAAGAGAAACCAAGGGAGGAAACATGAGTGGCAAGTCGTTGATACCAAGCGCGGGGTGAGAGGAGTCAACGAAGCCAGTGGGTTGGTGACAGTATACTGTCTCAAAGAGAGTGCCATGTAAGAAAACATTCTTAACATTGAATTGGTGTATTGGCCAATCAGAGGACAAAGCAAGGGAGAGAACAAGGCGAATGATGGCTGGTCTGACGACGGGACTGAAAGTTTTGTCAAAATCAATGCAAACTTGTTGAGAAAAACCATGGAGGACCCAACAGGCTTTGTAGCGTTCAAGGGATCCCTCTAGTTTGAATTTGTGGTGAAAGATCCATTTTCTAGAGACCACATTAGCATTGAAAGGAGGAGAGAAAAGATCCCAAGTGTTATTAGAATTGAGAGCATAGAATTCATCTCGCATGGCAATGTGCTAGTTGGGATCTTTAAGTGTAGTACGAACAAACTTGGAAATAGGAGAGATATTAGAAAGGGTGGTGACATGAAGATTTAGACGATCCTATGGTTTATGTTCTAAACCAGCACAGGTGCAGGTATCGTATGGTAGGAGGAGCTTGAGATCATATCCCGATCTTGGGCATAAACGCACAGGTTTTGAGGGACCTGTCGTGCAGGTGCCGAACCCCCTTTTTTCTTTTATCCTCTTTTCTTTTCTCTCTTTTATTTTCTACTCTTTTCTCCTCTTTTCTTTTCTCTCTTTCTTCCTTTTCTTCCTTTTCTTTCTTTCCCTTTTCTTTTCTTCTCCTATTTCTTTTCTCTTCCTTCATCTCCTGCGGCCGAACTGGCCTCCCCACCTTTTTCCTCGCCTGGCTCTCTCTCTCTCCCCTATCCCCATTCGGCCGAAATGGCCTCACTCACTCCCCACAGGCTGCTCCTCCCTCTGCCCCCATTCTACTTGGCCGAAAGGCCTCCTCTCGCCAGTCTCGCTCGGGGGCGGCGTGGCGGCGCGCATGGCACGGCGCGGCGTCGCCAACCCCCCTTTCCCCGCCGGCGGCTCCTCCTCCGGAGCCCTCCTACTCTCTCCCTCTCTCTTACGCGCGCGGGTCCGCGCCTGCTGGTGCCCCTCCGGCGTCGCCGGCCTGTAGCCGCCGCCAGCGGCTTTGCCAGCGCCCCACCTTCCCCTCACACGCACCAGGCGGCGCGGCGGCGCGTGGGCGTTTCTCTGGCGTTGAGGGCGCGCACGGCCGAGCTCGGGCTCGCTGGCCCCGAGCTCGCTGCTGACGGTTCCTCCGCCTCCCCCGCGACTCCTCGACTCCCTTCTCCTCGCGCGTGGCGGTAGGGCGCTGGGCGCCGGCACGACCAACGGGCGCCAGCTGTCCTCCTCCGCCGCCCCTCTACAACACCACCTCCTTCGGCTCACCGGCCCCGGCTTGCAGCCGGCTGGGAGCTAAGCACCCGGCCTCCCCGAGGGCCCCTACTACTACTTGTCGGATTGGCCTCTACTCCATGTGGTTTACCTCTTGCATGTGTTGCTATGGCGCCGAGACACGGGTGGAAGGTGAGACTTACCTGATTGCCGGGCTAGGAAAAGAATGGATGAGGGCGAGGTTGAGGTTCAAGTGGTTCCTCTCCTTGCCGACACGGTCGGCCGCTCCCTTGCTCCTCCTCTTCGGGCTCCCTCTTCGCCTTTCTGTGGTGAGCTTGGAGGATGTGCTGGTGTTTTGGGGTTGGCTTCTTGGCTTGGCAGTGAGAAGGAAATGGGAAGAGGGCTCCCTCTGGCTCTATTCTTACCTTGTGGAGAGAAAATGAGGGAAGAAACGAGGGCTTGCTGAAATGTGGTGGCTCTTTAAGAGCATGGTTGGGGGCTGCCCTTTGCATTTGTGAAATGTCTGAATCGCCCTCATTTAATTTCCATGCCCCTCTCACACAATTGACTGCCCAAGGGCATTTTAGTCCAAGGACTATGTTGGCTTTGGGGTTTCTACTGCAGCGGTAAGTCGGTAAAAAGGTAAGATTAGGATTTGCCGGATGATGAAAACCCGAAACGCGAGACGGTGCCGACTGTCCCTGGGCAGTCCGGGAACCTCTGAGAGCGCTACTCGGCTCTCTAGATGGTGCCGACCGTCCTTGGATGGTCTGGGAACCTCTGCGAGCGATACTAAATCGACACTCCAAAAAGTCAATGGGTCTGGCGGCAAAAACCCTTCTTTATCTATATTGTTTTCCCTTTTGCAAATTTGTGGTATTACAGTTTCTCTCTTGATGATTAGAATGAAGAGAAAAAAAAAGATTCGAGATTTAATTAGGTATTCGATGAATTCCATATACGATATACGTACCCCCTATAAAACCGCTTGCAATGTCACATTGTTCCGGTATTATAATTTGGTTCACTACCCCTGTAAATTGGATTTCTTATCCGTACTAGCTGAGTGCCCGAGCGTAATAAAAGTACCAGCAGTTCTAATCTCTAAGAAAAAAAAATGCCTTCATTTCCTTGTTTGGAAATCTGGATGCCTTCATGCCTGGTTATGCTACTGGTACAAGCCCTTTCTGACTTACAGAAAATCCGAATCTAAAGAGTACGTTTATTTTTGCTACGGTTTATATTTTATGAATACGACGGATAGCTTTTTTTACTCTAACATAAGTGCTTATACGAATGACTTAAATACTGATAAGCTAATTTAAAAAGACTATTTTCTTTAAATCACTTTAAAATAATGACCTAGGATCATGCTTGTTCCAAAGAAACCTCTTGCGGTGGCACATGCGATGCCTCCATAGGCACGTTTAGGCTGAGCAAAATAACTAGGCCGGACGGGCCGCCCTAGTGGGCTCATTGTTGCACAGGGAGCCCGGTCCACAGAAGAAGCGTAGCCCATCTTGATCGCGAATAGCGTCCGCTATCCTTGCCGGTACTCCAGGCACCGTCCGATCCACCTAGACGGCTCAGATTTGGGCCCACCAAAAGCAGCCGAGTCAATTTCTTGGAATGGGCTCGTTCATATGTTTTGTTGTCAGTTTTACCCCGATCTGCCATCGCAGTTCTGGATCTTCTTTACAAGCCGTTAGATCAAGCGTTCGCGGCCCAGATTGGTTTTCGCGAAAGAGCCCTTGTCCATGTTACGCCGTGGAGATGTCTCGTCTCCCCTCATCCTCTCGTCTCATCCCTGCGCCCCCCCTCTCCGTCTCTTTGCATCTGCCCGTGCGACCTTGAGGTGAATCCCCTCCCCCTCCCTCTGATTAGAGATCTGATGTTCCTGTTGTATACTTTGAATTCTGCGAATCTGATTTCTTCCTACCCGATACAGGCTCTTAGATCTCATCTTACTAACATAAAAAAAAATCACCTTTTTTTAGCGTGATTTCGAAAGTTTCCACCTTTAGGGTTTCCGGCTAAATCTAGAGCTGTGATCCCGTGCCATTGTTCGTTGGGAGCTAGATGCTGGTAATTTCGTCGGTGTTTGTGTGTTGGGCTGCTGGCTCCCCCTTTGCCAATTTTCGATTGTTGTTGGTTAGCGACGAAATCTACTTGTGCTTGTTCTTTACTCCTTCCGATGTGAGCAAACATGGAGGAAGCATTTGTAATCTGTTCGTGCTTTGTTTCGATCAGGCAGCCTAAGGTTGTCGCAAGTCGCAACATAAGTGAAGGTTTGGGTGTGCCGGGACGATGCCTCCCTACAAGATAGAAACTGGGCACCAGGATGTGGTGCACGATGTCGTCATGGATTACTACGGGAAGCGCGTCGCGACGGCCTCTTCGGACAACACGATAAAGATCATCGGTGTCAGTGGCAGCTCGCACCAGCAGCTGGCGACTCTGAGCGGGCACCAGGGGCCGGTCTGGCAGGTCGCGTGGGCTCACCCCAAGTTCGGGTCCATGCTCGCGTCCTGCGGGTATGATGGCCGCGTGATCTTCTGGAAGGAAGGGAACAAGCCTGACGAGTGGGTTCAGGTGCATACTTTCACCGAGCACAGGTCCTCTGTCAACTCCATCGCTTGGGCGCCTCATGAGCTTGGGCTTTGCTTGGCTTGTGGTTCGTCTGACGGGAACATTTCAGTCTTCATGGCTCGCCCTGATGGAGCTTGGGACACTACGGGTATTGATCAGGCGCATCCGGTGGGGGTGACCTCGGTTTCTTGGGCTCCTGCAATGGCCCCTGGTGCTCTGATCACTACTGGGACTTCTGGTCAGTTTGAGTATGTTCAGAAGCTTGCATCTGGTGGTTGTGATAACACGGTCAAAGTATGGAAGCTCTACAATGGAAGTTGGAGGCTGGATTGCTTCCCTGCCCTTCAGATTCACAAGGACTGGGTGAGGGATGTAGCCTGGGCACCAAACCTTGGCCTTCCAAAGTCTACTATTGCCAGCGCCTCTCAGGATGGAACTGTTGTTATCTGGACCGAGGCAAAGGAAGGTGAGCAATGGGAAGGCAGGGTTTTGCATGACTTCAAAACCCCTGTTTGGAGACTGTCATGGTCACTTACCGGGAATATTCTGGCTGCTTCTGATGGTAATAACAATGTGACCTTGTGGAAAGAAGCTGCTGATGGTGAATGGCAGCAAGTGACGACTGTTGAGCCTTAGGTGTTCGGATTGTTTGGTTGCCTACTCATTATGATTATTCTCTCACTTTGTTGTATGGTAGTTAAAGATATTGGACTTCACTAACATCAGAGTTCTATTTTGTTTCTGGTAATCTGTACCTTGGCTGGCAAACACATATGTGATAAGAATGATCTTTTGCTGGAATGAAGGCAGAAATGCACACACATTCTTTCTATATTGCCCTCATGCATTGTTTGCGCTGTTGATCATTTAAGTGTATGTCGTGTAAAGTGCTAATCCTGTGTAATTCTATTCTTAAATTCTTAACGAATCACAACTGATGTCTGAAGGAAATAGTTAGGGAAAGTTACCAGACCAAATTTCATGTTAAGATTCAAGAAATTGATCAAGAAGAGGGACAAGGAATCGGAATTCAGTCTGTACATAATTACTTATCTCTCATCAACCAAATTTGTTTAAAAGAATTCAGACATGTTAAAGTTAGTGCTTGTGAGTTTACATGAAATTGAGGATTTGCAGAGCTGGTGTTCGCCTGCTCGGTCACTACATGGATTACTAATATTGTGACGCTGCGTTCATTTGTGTTTTCTTATATTTATTTGAGAAAATCCTGTTGATTGAGGCCTTAATTGATTAAAACCGATTTGATTTACGCTTTCGCATATAAAACTCATTTTTAGTCAAATAAATTGTAAAAGTGGTTTTTCACCTTCCCTCAAGTCAGCCTTCTCGACCTATGAGCGCACATGTCTGAGGCATCAAAAACACGAAACTTGTCGAAACTGGTTTGGAACTTATGATAACTTTTGGTCAAAACTTGTTGAAACCTATTAAAACTTGGTAAAACCTCTTAAAATTTTTTGGCTGAAATTTGTTGAAACTGTTAAAACTAGATAAAACCTTTTGAAACTCTTTGGGTGAAACCTGAATTCTAAAACCTGAAACTCATTGAAACTTTGGCTTAAACTTGCTTGAAAGCTTCTACAAACTTCTAAAAACACGCGAAACTCACTGAAACCTAAAACTTTTCAAATATTTTCATAAAACTTCATGATACATATTGGTATACCATTGCAACGATATTGTAACGCTCTAGGGTCCAAACCGGCTTATGCGTAACTCCATTCTAGATATGCCACGCACACGTAGCAATCTACTTGCACTTTCGTCCTCGCTTCGTGCAAAACGGTTAATCAGAGGTTGCTACCATTGGAAGCCCTAGGTTTATATGTTAGTGATTCTTAAGTTAAACTAGTAAGGTGGGACTAACTCATACCCTCATGTGCGCACACACACATATAGGTCATCATGGGCAGAGGTATTACATACACCCCCTCAAAGGACCCGACGTCCTCGTCGGCCCAACATACCCACATTGGGGCAAATGATAATAATCTCCCTTCTTGGCACATGTCCGTGTGTTTAGTGCCAGCATACTGTGTGTCCACTTCGGGCTCACGCGCGCCATACATCATATGCCTGCGCTCTTGACCTGCACTCGCTCATGTAACCGCGAGGGTCGGCTCTGATACCATTTGTAACACTTTAGGGTCCAAACCGGCTTAGGCATAACCCCATTCTAGATAAGCTACGCACACGTAGCAACCCGCTTGCACTTTCATCCTCACTTTGCGCAAAACGGTTAACCGGAGGTTGCTACCATTAGAAACCCTATGCTTATATGTTAGTGATTTTCAAGCTAAACTAGTAAGGTGGGACTAACCCATATTCTCATGTGCACACACATATAGGTCATCATGGGCCTAATTCGATATGGGCCGAGGTGTTATAGATATACCGTTGTCTAGTCTTCTTCTAATTTTTAGCCCAAAGATTTGTGGAATCCTCGCTCTGCCACAAGCCCGCACGGCAACTGGCGCATGGAGTTGTGGACGTGTCAAGTTGGGAGGGGTGTGCTTACACACCTAACCACTACCTATGGGTGCGACACCAAGTCGGGACTTGCCCAAGTGCCCAGTCCCACTCCCAACATAGGAGGCTCATGCGATGTCAACCGAGAGGGGCTGGGGAGGGGAGGTGAGGTGAGACTTGCCCAAGCGCGTAGTCCCACTCCCAACACGAGAGGCTCATGTGATATAAGCAAGGGGAGGGGCCTGTTAGGGATTCTCGGTTCTCAAAGCCCGTTTTATTCCTCACAAAGTGGCTCGAGTTTGCAGTTTCAGGACTCGAGCGGTCGAGAACTCGATAGTATATTTTTAAAATAAACTATTTTTATTCAATCTACATAAAAAACCACTTTTGTTTACACAAATGATCCACAATCGTTGGGCCACTGTGCAATTAGGCCCAGACATGCTGCTCAAGTCACGTTTGTGTACTGCGACATAGCCTATGTCGCTAGCCTATTATGCAATTTGTAACATCCTGAAAATTTAAATTTGAAGAGTGTGAAGTTTTTGAATTATTTTGCCAAATGTTTTATTTAAAATTGGAGTTTATGATATTTTTCTGAAAGTTTGGTTAATGTTTCAAAAAGTTGAAAGGATCAAGAAGAAAACAAACATATTTAAATACCAGAGAATTAAAAAAAAATTTAAATGAGAATCTGAAAAGATGATCCAGAAAGGACACGGAGAAAATATGGTTTAAAAACCTTAAGACCCATTTTTAAAAAAATAGTGGCAAGAGTAATAAAGGAGCAAAAATTTAAAAATACCAACATATATGGATATATAAATATATATGCATAGGAATAGCCATATTAGAATTTTGCACCTACAAATATAGTGCCTAAAATTATAAATACAAAATTTGGTGAGAAAAAGGGAAATAAAATAAAAGAAAAGAGAAAAAAAAGGAAAACCAGGCCGGCCATTACACCGGCCCAGCCCCCTCTCTCCCGCTCCTTCGCTGTGGCCGAACGGCCCAGCCATCCGGCTCGCGCACTCGCCAGCCCGCTCCCCCGCGCGTGCGCCCGTGGCCAGCTCGCCCCCGCGCTGCTCCCTCTGCTAGGCGGGCCCGCGACCTCCTCCACCTCCTCCCGCTGGCTGGAGGGCCCCGGTGCACAGCGCCTTCCTTGTCTCCTTCCTCCTCTCCCTCACGCGTGCGCTCGAGCTCTCTCCGCCGTTCGTCCCGGTCAAAAGCCGCAAGACTCGCGCGTGGGACACGGCCGACGTGCGAGCTCCCTCGATCCGCGCGGCCATACCCCGCCGCCCGCTGTCGCCGCTGACACGCCGCCTGCCACCGCCACCCGACCGCGCTGCTTGTCCCCGACGTGCGCGCACGTCGCCGCGCATGGCTAGCCACGGCCCGCCGCCTATAAAACCCGGAGGCCTCTCCATTCGCTACGCCACGTCCGTCTCTGCTTCCCACTCCAAGCAATTGAGCCCTCGCCGCCCGAAGCTCACCGGCGCCCTCATCTTCCCCAAGAACGGCCGCCGGGCAATTCGCCGAATCCCACCGCCAAATTTCAATTCCTTCCTCCCACACCACCTCCAGAGCACCGTGAATCCACTCCCGGTCTTCCCTGAACTCCCCGTTGACCGTGCTTCGCCGGCACCGTGCGCCTCCTCGCCGTCGCCCCGGGCTCACGCCGCCGAGCCACCTCGGAGTCTCTCCACCCCTGCCGACCGTTGGGTAAGCTTCCCTAGCCTCCTCTATTGCTTGAGCACTCGCCGGATTCCTTCCCTCCACGCCGGCGCTGCCGTCCCCATTTCCACCCCCACCGCCGGCCGCCCCCATCCCTGCCCGAGCCGCCTCACCACCATTCCAAGTCGAGGCACCACCCCATTAGCTTCCTCACTTTCCCGGGAATCCATTTCACTGGTTAGCCTAGCCTCCCCGGCCACCTCCTGCCGGCGGCAAGGCCAGCACCGAGCGCCGCCTGGGTGCTCTGTTTTGAGCTCAGCTCCTCGCCTGATTCTTCTAATTTGTTTTCCCCTCCCAACACAGGAGATTGGATGCTCAGTTGGTTGGCTGCGGCGTGCTGAGCTATTCATACAGCAGGTCTTGAGTTCAAATCCGTTCACTGCACAGTTTTTCCTCACATTAGTAGTCCATTTTTGTAACCCATTTTAATTAATAAAAAAATCAAGGAAAATTTGAGAATAATTCAGAGAATGTAATGAAAATTAAATAAGGATGTAAATGAGATTATTTAATACTTAAATTTGGGTTAGCTTGTATATGATTAAATAATATGGTTTGAGCAATAATCTAAAAAGACTAAATATTAATTAAGGGCATGGATAAAGAAAAACAATTTGGTTAAATGTTCAAATTATAATTAGCATACATGCCCTAGCATGCCATCATTAAAACAAATTCTCTTGGTAGATTTAATTAGTAGCTATGTTGAAACATGAAACCGTATAACAAGCCTTACTAGATGGATAAATTTAAATTAAAGTAAAGCTAAGCCTAACAATAGTTGAAGTATAGACAAAATAATAACGTGCCATAAATTAAACTTTAACATAAGGTTTAATGGATAATAATATAGAACTTAAAAATGTGGACATCATATGCCCTGGATATCAACACTTAACAAAGTAATGCTCCGCTAGACTCATACGCTGATTCATAGGTCTAACTTAACTCATAGAACTTCCTTGATAAATAGAAATAATAATAATAATAATAAAAGAGATTATAAACAAAAAGAACAAGTCATCGTATACTACCACCAGCCTTGCCTCAAATCATCCAAATCACCCATTAACTCATAATTAAACAAAAGTTGAATTTATTCGGATTTATTTGAATCTTTTGAGTTATTTGCTTTCATTTGGATTCAGTCGTTGTCGCATAATTAGAAATTGGAAGTCGTGAAGATTTAATGGAATCAGCGAGGATAAGCTCGAAGTGGAGATAAAGACCAGAAGCTCAAGAGAAATTATTGTGAGCTCAAGACCGCGGTAAACCGCGCCAGGCGAGTCAATACTTTGATCATGTTGAACCTACATTTTATGCAAATTATTTTAGTTTAAATTATCAAATTGCATGCCGTTATGTTATATACAAATACATGTTAATTTAAGATTTTAGTTACATGTCCATTGCTTGCTTGACTAATATTACACCTCCTTTGGAATACCTGAATATGTGAACCTTGTCGCCTTAGCAAAACTATAATAGTAACTTTCCAAAAGTAAGTCCATAATTTATATATGCCGTGCTTAGCATTGTTTAGGTAATCATGGGCGCGAGAACGATCAAACATCACTTTAATCATGAGAAAATTTTGGTTGGGTCAGTCATGGTGGTAATGACTGATAAATGTTGGATATGATTATTTTATGTCTCCAAAAACCCCCAACATGCTTAAATATCTGGGCGGATGGTTCGGGGGTGTGGTGCAGGTGTGCACGAGAGTGTGGTTTGTGGTAGAACCGTCCAGATACCACTAAGGACTGAATCTTGTCATGTCAACCCGTGTAAAACAGTACAACCACAAGTCTGTAAATTACAACTTGGCTTAGTAGATTTACCGGACCCTGAAAGTCATCCTTCCAGGAGGTGGTGTGAGGATGTGCAAGTGGCAGTCGGTGAGACGGCTTGAATGGGACACCCGGGTAGGGTGAAGTTCTGCTGTGGCGGGCTAGCAGGGGTGGGGAGCCAGCTGCTAGACGTTCAGAAGGAGGACATCCCGCACAACGTATGGGACCCACCGCAAGTGGGAGCGACCCATAGGGTGAAATGATGGAAGGGGCGAGGTACTTTGAAAAGTCACTGTGATGGTCTGCTCAACCACACGTCTAAGGAATCGTGTGGGGGCAACGAGTTGATTGTCTCTTGTGGTGAAAGTGTACAAACTCTGCAGAGTCAAAACTATTCGAATAGCCGTGCCCACGGTCAAGGGCAGACATGGGAACTTAACCAGATATAGTTCTATTTCAAAATGATTTATGAATGGGAATGGAAAAGTGGAGGGCAGTGTAAGGCCCTAGTTTGGAATTGTCCTGGGTGTCGTCCCAGTGGTAAGTTAAGCGGCTATAACGCTGAAGAATTGCTATATGGTGCAGATGCCATGTAATGGTGGATGGAATCTGAATCACTATTATTACTGCATTCAACATATACGTGTGTTCAAAATGCTAGGTCTTAAGGAATTTTTATATAATTGTATTCAAAAGCACTCTTCGCAAAAGAAAATAAACTTAAGCCATCCTTGATTAGCCATACATGTTATATATACTGCATTCTGTGTGTTGACTCGCTGAGCACGGGGTCGGAGTGCTCACGCTCGCTTTTGCGGCAAAATTCAGAATCAAGAGACAAGTCACCTCGCCTCAGCAACAAGAGTGGACAAGCTGGCAGATAAGATGAAGATGAAGATGTCAAGGGCTAGGTCGCGAACCTCCAGTTGGCTGCCTGTGGGCATGTCCTGAAGGTCCCATCTGTGTGCTTCGTTCTTCCGCTGCTGCAATTTATTGATTTCGGCCTAATTGGCCCATGAGTAAGTTTATTATTTTAATTACGTTTCCGCATGATATGTACTTTGATATTCAGATCTGTAACTGTGTGCACTATCTACTGATCCAGGGAATAGTGCAATTAAACACAGTAGATTCCGGATTGTAAAATCTGGGTCTGACACAATTGAACCTATGCCTGTGTGGTTGGGTCATCTAGCAACCGATGTGGCCTAGGTGTGCGTACTGGGAGGAGCTCGCGCGAAGAAGGCTCACGCTCATAGGGAGGAGTAGGACGTATGTCCATAAGCCACTTTCTTTCTATTTCCTAAGTATTTTCAATTCTAAAAGACGTAGTTTGGGTTGATAGTTTATGCATGTTACCATTTGTACTCAGAAACAGTCAGGCAAACAGATGCATCTCATCATGCCCTACTCGTCACGTAACTCTCATTATTACTGTCAAATTATGTCAGGTTTGAAATCCTACCTTCATTGCAACCGCCTACCTTGTGCACACATGGAGTTTACATTGATCTACCTCGGTAATTATAAAACTTATCTCCGTACGTACAACTTACTCGTGAGACTGACTACTTAATCCAAATAGTTATTATTTTGAAAGTTTTGTACAAACTTTCCAAATTAAATGACAATATAAATCGCTTAATATTAATCGTAAATATTGCAATAACAAACTTGATTATTTATATATATTTCTAAATTAATGATTTTTTTTGTAATTTACTAGGGCCACTATCATGCTTTTAGAGAACGACTGGTATAGTCGCTATGTCGTGGCACGATTGGACTTAGTCACCACATCGGTTGCTAGATGACCCAGCCACATGTGCACGTGCTCAATCACACAACGGGCCATCGACATAGGGCATGAACGGATCAGTCGTTCGATGGTTTGTGAGTTATTTATTAAAAAAGAAAAAATATGGTTTATTGTAGAAAAAGCTCCCCTCGAGATAGCGCTCGCGTTCGCGCTGGCGGCAAGTGGCCGACGATCCCGGTTCCTAGAGGGCGGAGCGCCGCACAGTAGGGGTGAAAACGGGCCGGGTATTTCCCACCCGCCCACCCGCCCATATTAAAACGGGTCAAATTCGGGTCGTAAATTCGGGTACCCGGAATATTATACGGGTATCGGATCCGAATACGGGTATTTTTTGGCGGATACGGTATCGGGTTCGGGAGGTCGGTATCCGACGGATACGGATTATCCGGTATAAAATTCGGATATTACCCGCTTACCTATTCGGGTATTACCCGGATTACTTTGCCAGTCGCCGGCTCATCAGATCATCCGAACTCAGTCACCGATTCCCCACCGCCAAGCCACACCAAGCACAAGCGACAGCAACCCAGCCATCCCAAATCCTTTCCCATCCCAACCTCAACCGTAGATTGAGGCGGCGGCGCACTGCCTCCGGAGCAGTCATGGCCGGCGGCCACCAACACTCCCCCGGCGTGCGGCGGCGCAAACCGGCCATGACCGCCGGGGCAGCACACCTCCAATCCTCAAGCACAAAAATAAAATCCATTAGGAAATCAAAAGCAATAACAACTAAAGTAGTAAAAGTGAATCGGATCCAAGAAAGAAGCCCGGATCTGGGCTATAAGCCTCGAATCCGGCGGCCACCCGTGCGTAGCCAAGCGGTGAGGAAGTGCGAAAGACGCTGCGGGGAGGCGGCGCAGAGGGGAGGCGTGTCGGTGGGGGCGACGCGGAAGGAGGCGGCGTAGAGGGAGGCGCCGACGGCGGCAAAGTCGGACGGCGACTCGGGGGCGCGAAGCCAGGCCGGAGGAGGAGGCGCAGGGAGAGAAGCCGACGGCGGTGCGGCGCAACGGAGGGGCCGGATCGATTCGTGGCGGCGCGGTGCGGGCCAGCGTCGGGGGTGGCGTCGGGTTGAAGTCGGCGCGGAGAGAACGAGGGAGCCGAGAGAAGGGAAATGGGGGAGGAAAGAAATGGGGAGGCGGCGGTGGAAGAGGGGAGGAGATGTGGGGGCGTCGGCCGAACCCAGGGGAAGAGCACCGGCCGAAGACCAGGGAAAAAGGGGTCGGGTGAAAAAAAAAGGAAAATAGGGATGAGGAAAGGGGAAAGATAAAATGAATTAGGAGAAATGTGAGGAAGTGCATGTTAGAATTGATGGATTTAGGGATACTCCTAAGCATAAAACCTTGCTAATGATATATGTCCAGTGACAGTGATGCTACGACTTTAGTACCGATGTATTGTTGCATTATGGATGTATGGAATGGTTGCATTGCTATTGTCTATGTGGTATAAAATAGTTATTGCATCGACTTGATATCCGAATAAATATTCGTGATCGATAGTGTCCGTATCCGTCTTGGTACGTATTTGTTCCATATTTGTGCCCGACATTATCCGTATTTGTATTCGTATTCGATACTATCCGTATTCGACCCGAATCCGATTAGAAAATGTGGGTTAGGATATGGGAAAGGTGAGATCCGACCGTATCCGACCCGATTTCACCCCTACCGCACAGCAGCACATTCCAGATCTGCCTTGCCCAACGCAGTAAACAGATGACGGGCAGAACGTGCACACGCCTAACGATTTCTGTACGCGTAGCGCAATTGCCGGTACATTTTTATTTTCTTTTGAGAGGGAGTACAACAGTACATTCTCTTCGAAATAGAAAATCTCGTTGAGCAATAATTGACCTCACAAGTGACAGCAGCACATTCTTGATCGGCAACAGTTCGTGAGACGTTGGAACTGGCGGCAGTGCGTACTAAGAATAAGATTACATGAAACATATAAGAGGTATAAGAATTTGTTTACCATAGTACTTACGTTCTTGAGAGCTAAATCAAAGTTACAAAGATCAGTAACATATGTTATACCTTGATTATATGATTTGACTCGGGGCCTAGTTCATACCGCGACACCTTCTTGCATCCCTAGCCTATAATATAACCCGCACACAACTGCGTCTCCCGTAGGGCTGTGTTTGGAAAGCGAGCGTCCTTTCTTTTTTTAACTTTGCCATGTGTGAGCCATAAGTTAACATTCAAGAAGAAAGGAAAGCAAAAAGAATATAATGGAATAATAGAAATTCACATACGATTTTTGCCTATATAAATAAATTCAGTAAAATATGTACTACAATTAACTGTAGACCCTATCTTTAAAAAAAATACTTCGTTTAAAAGCTAGTTACTGTAGAAAAACTAAAAAACAGTTTTGAGAAGCTAAAAAAACAGGACCATAACAATACCAGATCATGTGACAATCACTAAATATTTTTTCTTTGCACGTTAACCAGTAGACAGCCCCTGCGTTCGTCTCATGCAGTATGTCTGCGAAACACGCGTTGCGTGCGACGTAAGCTTTTTTTTTGAGCCGTTCGGACGAACGGTTGGTTCCGGTTCCTGCCTTTCGCTGACAAGGTATACGACTGACGAAACGGCACCCCGGCCTGCATGCAAGTGCAACGCGGACGCGTCCAGATGGCAGGGCCCGCAATTGCCTCCTCCCGTCTGACCGTTTCCGTACGTCTCCCACTACGCGACTCACGTCGGGCCTGTCCTTTTTATTGGGTTTATGACTTTTAATTATGTTTTATAAGTTTTAAGCTGTTTTTAGATCCTGTTAATTTCGATTTGAGTTTCTAACTTCTGGTTTATTTTATATTATTTCTAAATTTCATCTTTTCTGATTTTTCAGTTTTTTAGCTTTTTACTAGCTCTTTTTTTCTAGTATTTATTTGTATTGCCTATGATGTGCTAACGTATTTTTTTCTATTTTAAATTTAATTACATCAAATAAGTTAGCATCAGTTACAGTGTAATTTTAACCAGCTACACTGTAATTTAGTCATAAGCTATATTTTTCAGTCGAACTGAGCGGACTGCTGAAAGAGTATGGAATAACAGAAATTTATATGTGTTTTTGATCGATATAAATGTAGTTATTATATTAGACTCCTTCAACAAAATATTTTATTTAAAAATTAATTATTATAAAAATTAGAATGTAACTTTTACAAACTGAAAAAAGACGTCCGATCGTCGACTTCACGCCTCCTACTCAACTCACCTCGCCTCGCCTCGCCTACTCACTTGGGCACTTCCCAACCGAGCTCCATTAATGGCACCTCCCCTAATTTAGCCATCATAATATCGAGACCACGTGGGAACTGGGAAGCTAGCGCCAGTTCAGGTTGAGGAGTTTGGGAGTTCCTCACACCACATGGGCTACCAACCCATGCACGGCGGCGGCGCGGCCGGGAACTCGGGCAGCGGTGGCGGCGGCGACCACCTCCACCACCACCCGCGCTTGCACAGCCCCCGCATCTCCGGCGGCGGCTCGATGACCCGCCGCGCCAACTCGTTCAAGCGGGGCTCCGTCGGCGAGATCGAGCTCCAGATCAGCTCCCCCCGCTCGCCGCGGAGTGACGGCATCGGGAGCCCCCCGGCTGAGTCGCAGGAGGCGTCCACTGGCTACTCGGCCGGCTCGGCCGCCGGTGGCAGCGGCCTTCACCACCATCAGAACCAGAAGCACCTCCGGTTCCGCCTCTTCAAGCGGCCGGGCCCCGGCGCCGGCGCCGGCGAGGTCGTGCTGGGGCCGGGGATCCGAGAGAGGAGGAAGCTCGGCAACCTGCTGTTCCTCGCGTTCTGCGGCGTGTGCCTGCTTCTCGGCGTCGGCAAGATCTGGGCAAGCGGGTGGTTCGCCCTCCCTGCCGACGAGAAAGATGCTGATTTGCAGGTATGGAAGCTAGAAATTCGTTTCTAGTTTTAGACTTTTAGCTTCCATTTTGGTAAATTTTCTTCTTTAGGATTAACAGCACGTGGTGTTTTAGGATCAACTGCTATGTTTTTATCCGTACTTCTCATCAGAAATATACGATGTTCTTACTTCTCAGCCTACTAGTTCTACTGTTACTTACGAATTCAGGGGTCTCGAACTCTCGATGACTAGATTAATGGAAAGCATACTAACTTTCTGAATTCGCTCGTCATTCTTGCATAATTTTTTTGATCCTTGGCATTCTGAATTTTATGTAACCTTGCAATCGGGCCATCCTAGTGATTTTCTACTGTAATTTAACATTCTGGACAAGACAACAAGAGTTGAAAGAGAGATATGATGGAATCTGCTTTCTGTCTTGATTCTCATTGCTTGGGTACCGAAAAAATAGCAAGAAATTGAACAGGTTTTAAGATAGTTTAATGTTATGCTGAAGCCAAGGGGTAAGAGAATGGTCTGGTTGAAGAACTGTTAAGTTGGAATTATTGTATTGTAGGCTTTGTAGCCTTTATGGAACATCTCAAATAGGGATATTTTAGAAGACATTAGCATTTTTTAGGACGGTTCCTCACTTGTTGGAGTTCTTAACCAGTTGGCTTACTATGAAAATACTCATTGTTTTGGTGCTTGTGGCTGTTGATGGTTGTTGTAGAGTTTAGGATCTTGTAGTCTATTTAGGTTTGGGCAGAATATTTTGTTTGTCCATAGAAGTACTCTTAACTATATTTACCTTGGAGCAGATTGTAGTAGTAGGTATGCTTATTTGGACTAATTCATATCAAACAGTCAGCAAGTTCGAGATTTCTGCCATACTTCATCCTGTACCAATCTGGATTATAGGGGTATCAAGTCATGAGGTGGCGATGGGAGATTCAGACTGCCACAAGCTTGAGCTAACTAACCAGTGTATTCCTTATCTATGGGTACTCAAAACATCTGGCATCCACCACAATAATCATCTTATCAGAGCTGAATTATTTGGAGCTCAGAACTTCATTGACAAATTTTTTCTTCCTGTTCCAATATTTCCTTCTAATAAATACCTTCGGTTCTGTCTGCTCTAGTGCTTGGGCAATTCAAATTTTAAGAAAACTAAGTAGATATGGTGCCTTTTGGTATGTGTATTCAAGCTAGATGCTTCAACGAAATCATTTGCAAACTTGCAATATAATATCTATTCCAGATGCAGATATATTGCACTTAAGCATATACTCTCACAACTTCAAAATGTTCCATTGCTAGTATTAAGCAAGATGCAAGGCAAACAAATTCTAATAGCATGAAAGTACGTACAGCAACAACCATACAAATACATTAATAGGTACACACTTGAGCAATGTCTGGTTGAAAATTGCATCAAGCTTCATAACACTAACTGCTCGTTCAGGTTTCCAACCAAGCAGAACTAGATGGAAGGACAGTTCCTCTGTTTGTTCATAGTAAAAAATGCATGGCCAATCCTTTGTACTTCTTTCCTCTTTTGGCAAATGTCCATCTGTATGTTGAAAGTTGGCAATTTGCCACCTATATTACTTTCATATTTTGGCACACTAAGTATATTTTACCACCTGAGGTTTGGGAAGCAGATGATAAGTTCAACACATGCGCACAAATTGAAGCAACCTTCAATGAGTTCGGCTGGCTAGCATGATGGGAGGTGACCCATGCCACCTGGGTTTGATCCCCAGCAGGCGCACCCGGATGGAAAAACACCTGTTTCAAAAAAAGTGCACAAATTGAAAGTATGGGTGGTAAACTGTCACTTTTTAAAGTGACAGGTGGCTATTTGAAAAAATGAATAGTACAGGTAGTTTTAGACTTTTAGTGCAGTTTTCTCTTCATATTAGCTGCGGCATGAGGTGGGTAGTAGTGGAACGTTTGAGATGTGCTGTGTTAGAGATATATGTATAGTTTGTTATTCCCCATTGTTATGAGGGGTTCTTTGCATATTTACCACATGTACTTTGTGTATATATACCGGCCCATTGGCCTCATATGAATACATGCGCTATTCATAACATGGTATCAGAGCCAAAACTAGGGTTTTGGTTTACCTAGGGTTTCGCGCCGTCGCCGGCCTCCTTGCGCCGCCGCCGTCGCCGACTCCCGGCCTCCGCCGTGCCGTCGGCCCCGCCCGACTCCCACCCGGTCGCCTCGCCGGCCTCCTCCGCTGCTGCCGTCCCCGCCGGCCTCCTCTGCTCCCACTCGGCCGCCAGATCCGCCGGCCTCCTCCATCGCCGCTGCTGGCCGCTTTCCACGCCCGAGGCCGCCGCTCCGCCTCCTCTGCCCGAGACCGGCTCCCCCCGCGCCTCCCCGCGCCACCGCCCGGGCCATCGCCAGATCCGCGCCGGCCTCCACCGCTGCCGTCCCCGCGCCTCCATCGCCGCTGCCGTCGGCCGCCTGGTCGCCGTCTTCGCCCGAGGCAGGCCGCCGAAGTAGGCCGCGGAGCCGCCGCCGTCGGCCGCCCCCGCCGGACTCTTGATTCTTGATTCCTCCTACACAGTCAGGTACCTCCCCGTGGATTCTTGATTCTGGAGCATCTTTTCACATGACTCCTGATTCTTCCACTCTGTCTTCTATTACACCTCTTGATTCTCCTGTCAGTGTTCTTACTGCTGATGGTACATCTCTTTCTGTCTCTGGTCGAGGATCTCTTAGCAACTCATCTTTTCATGTTCCTTCTGTTGCTCATGTTCCTCGCTTTACCTTGCAGCTTCTTTCTGCTGGGCAGATTACTGACCTTGGTTATCGAGTTATTCTCGACTCTGACTCTTGTTGTGTTCAGGACTGCCACACGGGAGCTCTGGTTGGTTCTGGCCCTCGGCGCCGTGACTCACAGCGTCTCTGGGAGCTTTACTGGCTTCATCTTCCTTCCGCTGCCACCACCGCCGCCAGTCTCTCCGCTTCTGCCACTTCGTCTACCGGCTCTTTCCAGCAGTGGCATCACCGTCTTGGGCATCTGTGTGGATCTCGCCTGTCGTCCTTAGTTCGTCGTGGTCTTCTGGGGTCTGTCTCAGGAGACGTGTCTTTAGATTGTCAGGGCTGTAAGTTAGGTAAACAGATTCAGCTTCCTTATCCTCATAGTGAGACTGTGTCTCAGCGTCCTTTTGATCTTGTTCATTCAGATGTTTGGGGTCCGGCTCCCTTCGTTTCGAAAGGGGGTCATCGTTATTATATCATTTTTATAGATGATTTTTCTCGCCACACTTGGATATATTTCATGTCTTCTCGTAGTGAGGCCTTGCCCATCTATAAACAATTTGCCACTATGATACACACACAGTTCTCCACTCCTATTCGTGTCTTTCGTGCTGATTCTGCTGGCGAGTACCTCTCTCGTCACCTGCGCAGCTTCCTTTCTGAGCAGGGCACTCTCGCTCAGTTTTCTTGTCCTGGTGCTCATGCTCAGAATGGTGTCGCTGAGCGCAAGCATCGTCACCTCCTTGAGACGGCTCGTACTCTGATGATCGCCGCCTCTATTCCACCTCACTTTTGGGCCGAGGCTGTTTCCACTGCCACCTATCTCGTCAACATTCAGCCCTCTTCTGCTCTCAAGGGTGCGATCCCTGTTGAGCGTCTCTGTGGTCTTCTTCCTGACTACTCTGCCCTTCATCTGTTCGGCTGTGTTTGCTATGTTCTCCTCGCCCCTCGAGAACGTACCAAACTGACCGCTCAGTCTGTTGAGTGTGTCTTTCTGGGGTACAGTGCCGAGCACAAGGGATATCGGTGCTGGGATCCTGTTGGTCGTCGGATACGGGTTTCTCGGGATGTGACTTTTGACGAGTCTCGTCCATTCTACCCACGTCCTGCCTCTCCTTCGGCTTCCTCTGTGGAGTCTCTGTCTTTCTTGACCTTTCCAGATACTCCTATATCTGTTTTGCCCTCGTCCACCTGTCCTACTGAGTCTCCACATATTCCCCCTGTGGCCTCTCCGCCGTTGTTGCCGCCTGTGTCGTCCCCTACGACTCCCCAGGCTCCTCCCACTATCGTCTACACTCGTCGACCTCGTATTGAGGATCTTCCAGATGAGTCATCTTCTTCTGATGTTCCATCTTCTTCTGATGCTCCATCTTCCCCTGATGGGTCATCTTCTCCTCGCTATGCTCTCCGCGATCGCCAGTCGATTCGGCCTCCTGCCCGTTTTGCTTTTGCTGGCGCAGCTACTCGTGAGCCTGTCTCCTACCGGGATGCTGTTACTCACCCTGAGTGGCAGCTTGCCATGGCCGAGGAGATTGCTGCCCTCGAGCGTACTGGTACTTGGGATCTTGTTCCTCTTCCATCCCATTCTCATCCCATCACATGTAAGTGGGTCTATAAGATTAAGACTCGCTCTGATGGCTCTCTTGAGCGCTATAAGGCGCGTCTTGTTGCTCGTGGTTTTCAGCAGCAGCATGGTGTTGACTACGACGAGACTTTTGCTCCTGTGGCCCACATGACCACTGTTCGCACTCTCCTTTCGGTGGCGTCTGTTCGCCACTGGTCTGTTTCTCAGCTTGATGTTAAGAATGCCTTTCTTAATGGCGAGTTGCGTGAGGAGGTCTACATGCATCCGCCACCTGGGTATTCTGTTCCTGAGGGCATGGTCTGTCGCCTTCGTCGCTCTCTCTATGGCCTTAAGCAAGCCCCTCGTGCTTGGTTTAAGCGCTTCTCCTCTGTGGTCACTGCTGCTGGTTTTTCAGCTAGTGATCATGATCCTGCGCTCTTTGTCCACACTTCGTCTCGTGGTCGGACTCTTCTTCTCCTGTATGTTGATGATATGATCATTACGGGAGATGATTCTGAGTACATTGCCTTTGTTAAGGCTCGTCTTAGTGAGCAGTTCCTTATGTCGGATCTTGGTCCTCTTCATTATTTCCTTGGGATTGAGGTTACTTCCACTCCAGATGGTTTCTTTATGTCCCAAGAGAAATATATTCAGGATCTTCTTGATCGCGCCTCTCTCACTGATCAGCGTGCTGTTGAGACTCCCATGGAGCTCAATGTTCACCTCCGACTCTGATGGCGAGCCTCTTTCTGATCCGACTCGCTATCGTCATCTTGTTGGGAGTCTTGTCTACCTTGCTGTTACTCGTCCAGATATCACTTATCCAGTTCATATTCTGAGTCAGTTTGTTTCAGCTCCCACTCAGGTTCACTACAGCCACCTTCTTCGAGTTCTACGATACCTTCGTGGGACTATCTCTCGCCGTCTCTTCTTTCCACGTTCCAGCTCGTTACAGCTTCAGGCCTATTCGGATGCTACTTGGGCCAGCGATCCCTCTGATCGCCGGTCTATCTCTGCTTACTGTGTTTTTCTTGGTGGTTCTCTCATTGCCTGGAAGACGAAGAAACAGACTGCAGTGTCCCGTTCGAGTGCAGAGGCTGAGTTGCGAGCTATGGCTCTCTTGACAGCAGAGATTACTTGGCTACGGTGGTTACTTGAGGATTTTGGTGTTTCTGTCACTACACCGACCCCTCTCTTGTCAGACAGTACAGGTGCTATCAGTATTGCTCGTGATCCTGTGAAGCATGAGCTCACCAAGCACATTGGAGTTGATGCTTCTTTCATGAGGACTTGTGTGCATGATCAGGTGATTGCTCTTCAGTATGTGCCTTCAGAGCTTCAGATCGCAGATTTCTTCACGAAGGCCCAGACTCGAGCACAGCACAGCTTCTTCCTCTCCAAACTCAGTGTTGTTGATCCACCATGAGTTTGAGGGGGGGTGTTAGAGATATATGTATAGTTTGTTATTCCCCATTGTTATGAGGGGTTCTTTGCATATTTACCACATGTACTTTGTGTATATATACCGGCCCATTGGCCTCATATGAATACATGCGCTATTCATAACATGCTGCACCACCTGCTATTGAATAATATGCTTTGTTTTCAACTATCTTCGAACTTCTAGCCTCAAGAGAGTCTAGCTCTCCCTTCTTGGAAATGAATTATCGTCCTGAGCTCTCTACTCTCAAGATATCCCCAAGGTCCGATGTACACATTCTTGTCTTGGCCATATTCTTTACATGCCCTGGATATACATGTGGTAGCTACCAGTGAGCTGGTCATTAGGGTTCTTTCTAGACAGTGATAATCTTGCTGATCACAGCAAGCACCAACCTTGTTACTTGTAACCATTTACTAGAGTTCAGGACGGTTGAGCATCAACCTTTGGTTGTAGGGGCAGCGAGTGGCCTTCTGTTGTTATTTAGTTAACCATTGGTCAATGTTTGGCCTTTCAGTAATGAGCAATTTTCAGAAATTTTGCTTGGCATTTATCATCTTGGCTTTTCTACAGCTCAAAATCTGCATCATACATTCATACTATTACCTGGGCATTACTATAGTTATTCTTTTCGCAGTCATATTATGTATATTATGAGCTTATTTGATTGCTTCAACATTTCATGAAGTTTATATTACCTGGGCATAACTATTGCTAAAACAAAGGTATTGACTTGGTCTAGATTATAACTTTTGGGAAAGAAAAGCATATTATAATGTAAATTGGCTGCGTTTTGTGCATTTTTCTAGGATCTCTCTGCCTCCTTCTCCAGTGATAAAGGGCATCAAGTTGACAGTCACTTTGGATACATCGGAGGGAAAGAGAGTGACAGGATGTTGATGACAGTGGAATCTAGCATTGGCAGAAGAGAAGACAGTTTGGCTGAGGCTAGTAATATACTAATATATGTCTGCCTAGACCTGTTCTTTGGTTGACACGTTAATTAGTGAAAAGTAACATTTTTTTTCTTATTTGTGCTTCATGTAGGCCTCTGATGTCTGGTCCCAACCAAGCAGTGAAAATTTCAGACAATGCATTGTTTCAAACTCTCATAAAAGTAAGTTGGTTTATAAAAGTATGTCTGTGTTTTTGGTCTTTTTTTCTACACCTTTGTTAGCATGATATGGCCTGATTCTTAATTTTGTAGAGCAAGATTCTCGCACGAATGGCTACATTCTCATAAACGCAAATGGAGGTTTGAATCAAATGAGATTTGGGGTGTGATTACTATCCTGTGTATTGATTTTAGGTTGCCATTAGTATTCTATGGCCTGATATTTGATGGTGTCTTTTTCACATTGCAGATATGCGACATGGTTGCTGTTGCTAAGATCTTGAAGGCAACGCTCGTTCTACCTTCACTTGATCATACATCGTACTGGGCAGATGACAGGTTGGGCCTTTTAACCTCAACCTCTTCATCTCTAATCCCCTATAGCTTGTCAATCAACATGGTCATAATACCTTCTTGTTTCCTCAATTCTCAGTGAATTTAAGGACCTTTTCAATTGGAGGCACTTCATTGAGTCACTGAAAGAAGACATTGATATTGTTGAAATGCTACCTCCTGCATACAAGCATATTGAGCCTTTGGCTAAAGCTCCAATATCTTGGTCGAAGGTTGAAACTAGACTTTTATCTTTAATTCACATTGATATATAATGGGAAACACTCACTCAGTATTTTATCCTGGGCAGGCGAATTATTACAGAGATGAAATCCTCCCTCTTTTAAAGAAACACAAAGTCATTTACTTTACTCATACAGATTCTCGCTTAGCAAATAATGGCCTTCCTAGTTACATTCAGAAATTAAGATGCCGAGTTAACTATAGATCTTTGAAGTATTCTCATACAATCGAAGATCTTGGTGCTACCTTAGTTTCGAGGATGCGCCAGGATGGAAGCCCTTATCTTGCTCTCCATCTAAGGCAAGTTCTATCCTCCTGCATTCATCTCAGGATATGCAAGTCATTTTGTTATATCGATGCTAGCACACATGAAATTATTAGGGTCTGTATCTTCGGTGAAAAGATAAGTGAGGTTGTGAACCCAGAACAGTGGGTCACATTGTAATGATGTTTTATTTATAGAATTGATTGCCTATGTAAATCAATGGTGAATGATCTTAAATTGGTGTGCCACTTGACAGACATTTCATGGAACCATTTTGTGAAAAAAAATTTAGATTGCTTCAACCATTATCAGGTTTTCTTGTGAAGTTCTAGTCTTAAGTTCTTGGAACTACGGAAGCAAATAATGCCACAGAACTATGGAGCTAGATTTCCCGAGTTTTTTGAGTTATGTTGTTGCTCTTGTGAAGCAGCCTCTTAACTTGAAATCCTTTATAAGTATAATAAACAACATGATTACTGAACGTTTTGTAGCTGCACCAGCTAGCACACTTGGAAGCGAGAAATCATGTAGTACATATTGTAGTATTTACACACACGAAAATAAGATGAGCTAACATTTGCTTTGTTATCCTTTTTTACTGGAAACAGGAGGGGATTTGCTAATTTTTCATATTTTGCAGGTATGAGAAGGATATGCTAGCTTTTACTGGTTGCAGCCATAGCTTGACATCGGATGAAGAAGAGGAGTTACATAAGATGCGTTATGAGGTTAGTCATTGGAAAGAGAAAGAAATCAACGGAACTGAGAGAAGAAGTATGGGTGGCTGTCCTTTGACTCCAAGGGAAACGTCGCTTTTATTGAAAGGACTGGGTTTCCCACCAAGCACCAGAATTTACTTGGTTGCAGGTGAAGCTTTTGGCAATGGAAGCATGCAGACACTGGTGGATGATTTTCCCAATATTTATTCTCATTCTACCCTTGCAACAGAAGAGGAACTTGAGCCCTTCAAAAATCATCAGAATATGCTTGCTGGCCTTGACTATATTGTAGCTCTGCAGAGTGATGCCTTTATTTACACTTATGACGGAAATATGGCAAAAGCTGTACAAGGCCATAGACGTTTTGAGAACTTCAGGAAGACAATTAACCCGGATAGGTAACACCTTTTCCTTGTTAAAAGTGATATATGTTATGGTCTTTTTCCTTCTACACCCAGTGGCCCAATAGCCTAGTTATATGTTTTGCAGGGAAGTAGCCATACAATTCTTGCCAAATAGCTGTTCCTTCATCTGGATTCATTATTTTTCTAAAATGTCTAATTCTTTCTTGCAGAATGAGTTTTGTGGGCCTGGTAGATGAATTTGATGAAGGAAGGATGCCTTGGGAGGAATTCAGTTCAGAAGTGAAAAGGTTACACAAAGATCGAATAGGAGCTCCATATTTTAGGGAGCCTGGAGAATTCCCAAAGCTAGAAGAGTCTTTCTTTGCAAACCCCTTGCCTGGCTGTATATGTGAGAAACATAGCGAGGAATGAAGATATATTATCCAGTTGATGATTCTTTGACCATCAGCACCTCTTAGGTCAGAAAATATAGGTCCCGCTTCTTACTGCCAGCTGCGACGTGCACCATTGTTCAGTCGTGATCATCAAATTCGTGCTGATTACAGTCGAGCTACAGGGCACTTGCACATCCAGGTTCATTCTTACTGAAGTTCACTGCATGAAAAACAGCAGATGTTCAAAACACGTGAAGCACTTGGCAGTAGTTAACCAATATTCATACAACCGGAGCATGTGAGAAATCTGGCACATCACAGGGACTGCAAGTCTGCAATCGGTATATAGAAGAGAAGGTAAATACACTGGAGAACTGGTATAATCTCGTAATTGCCGTTGTACTTGCAATGTTTGCCATTCTTACTGCTGCTAAGTTGAATTTTGTGTAGACAACATTGGAAGCTGGAATTACCTTATGCCCTTATGTGTACAACTGAAAATTTTGGCACTTGTATTTCATTCAGATATACACAGAAGTAAATGATAGAGATCTCACTGAAGGGCTACTGTTCTTGCCACAGTGTCTTACTATACTGTTGTGCAAGAAACTTCTGCTTTTTACGGGTAGTGTTGTGCATTTCTTGTGCTGGACACTGGAATCACATGCCTATGCAAATGCCTTTTCTGCACTTTTATAATTCACTCGATCTCCACAGATTGTTTCAAAGAAAAAATGGAGGAAGACCTCACCAATTTAAAAATGGAAGTAACAAAACATGGTGCGTGCATGTAACCTGAACGCATCCAAACTGGTCTTGCAAGTTTTTTCGCGGCCGAGGAGCATACAACATGTTCAGAATTACTTGCTGTAAGAACTGCATGCTGTTTGCCTTGCGCTGGTCGATAGGTGAGTGGCAGTGGCGCATTGCCGATCAGCAGGCATGTGGGCGACGCGCTGGTTGTGGTTAGTGCGGAGCAGCGCCAGCCGGTCGTGGGGCTACAATGCGTGGGCTGATCACGTCGGCTGGTCGGCTGGTGGCGACGGGCCAACCTGTAAGCGAGAGCATGCCTACTTCTGTTGACGCGCGCTGCCCGAGTAAAAACTCTACGAGACCGCGACCATTGACGTGCACAGCTGCAGCTTGTCAGTGAAGATGACCAGACCTTACTAAGGGATCCTGCAAAGTGCATACGCATCAGATACATCATACTTTGCCCTGGAAAGCGTATACGCATCAGATACATCATACTTTGCATACCAAAATCAGATTGTTTAGTTAAGCTCGGGCAGGTTTTGAAAGTATAGAATTAGAGAGTGACTAGTGCCTGAACGTACAATAGGAGCGTTTCTATTGTACGCTCCTCCAACCATCAGATTTCATTTAAATGGATTTTGACAGTCCAATTTGGCGTAAATAAAAAATCATGAAAATTTTGTCTCAGGTGGCAATCTCTGGCTGCTGCTAGCTCGTCGGAACTCTAGCTTGCCGGAGGAGGAGGTGGACAACCTCCCTCGAGCACGAGCGGCGGCGACCTCGAACCAGCGGCTGAGCTTAGGACACCATAGTCATAACCTACTTCCAAGGTCTTGGAGGCGAAGAGTAGGAGAGAAGCTCGTCTTTGATGGCGATCTTTGGCCGCCACTGGCTTGCCGAAGCTCTAAATGCGTGGAGGAGGATCTGGATGGTAGTATTCTCGATTTGGTATATCAAAAATTTGTGAACCGCAACAATTAGTTCCCATGGTTGCAACAAAATTCCTATTTGATGCAACAAGCGCAAACGCAAACTAAAAATTGTGCAACAAATGAGAACTACTGTGGCAAAAAATATAATAATCTATTGAAAAAAAATTGAAACATTGTTGCAACAAAAATGAAAACCCCACTAAATCAGCCCTAACATTTTGGAGAGAGTGCTGCAACATTCGGAAATAACCACTGTAACAACTTGACTTACTGGTGCCAACTTTTTAGATGGGCTCGGAGTAGGAGGACAACCCACATGCCACCACGTTGCCGGCCGGATCTTTTTGCCTAGACCTCGTATCTTGCTGACGATTGTCGTTAACCTCATCGTGAAGTCATTGATCTGTTCAGCGTTCCTCATGTGCAAGTTTTCAAAATCGCTTTTGAGGTTTTGTACACGCGCCTCCTTGACGCAATCGGCACCGAGATGTATTATCTTTAGAGTGTTCTAGGCCTCCTTTGCGGTCTCCTTCTCCACTAGGAACAACAGCATATCTTCTGGCACCGCGAGGAAAATTGCCGCAAGCACTATTTGATCTTGCCTCTCGTTCACCTCCTCATCCATGATTGCATTCCACATACCTTGAGCACGCATGAATACCTTCATCTTCATAGCCCAAGTCATGTAGTTGCCCTTCGTGAACATGGGATATAGGAGGGAGATGTTGCCCTCGCGCGCCGATGCTTTCGGCACGCTCCCATTGCCAATCTTCAGAACGCCCTTGTCACCGGTGATGTTTCTTGGTGAGCTCAGACGAGACATGTATTAATAAAGGTGTACACAAACACAAGCTCTGATACCAATTGTTGGCCTAGCCTATCTCAAACACACGCTTTTACGATAGACTGACATACAAAAGTGGTTTGCTGGAGTTGGGAATAAGACGACGGAGCTAATAATAAGATTGAACACAAAAGAACTGAGGCACGAGATTGCAGTGCTAACTGCTGGCACCTTTTATGTGTTTACTCTGTTATTCTCTAACTCAAATGCTCAGCAAATTATATGGATTAAATACATATAAACCGACCGTACATACAAGCCACTCACCTATGACTGCCTATGATCCGGTTTTCCTTGCCACAATCCCTACGACTCGCGCACACTGCGCACTACCCGCTAAACTCGATCTCGCTGAGACCAACTTAGAAGCCTATGACCACACACACAGGCTTCGAGTCCTTTGAGCATGGCGCTTCGACCACACAGGTCTTCTGAGCACTGATCGCTTTAGTAGACCACCGACTGCTACAGAGATCAAACGACCATGATGCTACGACTGCTACAGTGACTCTACAACCATGACACTACGATTACTACAGTGACTCTATGACCATGACGTCCACAGTACCCCTCCGAGTAAGACGTCTACAGTACTCTTCCGAGTATGACGTCTACAATACTCCTCCAAGTATGATGTTTACGGTACTCCTCGTCTCCTCCGAGTATAATGTCTACAGTACTCATGACTACGACTGTTGCGACTACTTCGACCACGATCACTACGACTGACGCTTCGACCACGGTCGCTATGATTGACACTTTGACCATGCCCACGACTACTGTTTTGACCACGACTTTAACTGCAGCTTCGACCATGTCACCATAACTTCTACACGTACTCGTACACACGAGTACTTAACATACACTCCTACAATACACACATACAATAAGATTAACCCAACGATCCTTCCTCTATTTTTATCTGTCACTAGGATTTCCATATTGATTCTTCTTTAATCTTTACCTGGAACTTTACAAGGGAAACGGTCAAATATCACAAGGGAAAATCTTGATTCTTCACAACGTTTTTGCTCGAGTAGAATGATTCTGGTCGTTAGTAACTAGACAAATTCATGATCTATATTGCACTAGGATCTCAATGCTATCGTTTCTTTTGGTCATTCTTTCCCATTGACAAGTGCACAGCCAGCAAATCTCTTTCCAGGGAAAAGGCAATAGTACGTAGCTTTCTTTTTGAACAGAGTGGAAATAATTGGTCTTCCTCATCGTACCTTAATAATATGGCATTAAACCATGTATACTTTGGAATTAAGGAAATATGCCTTACTAATATGGGCCAATTTCTAACACAGGATAGAGCGAGAGCTTGTATACTTGAGCGGGAACAGTGGCGGAGCTAGAGAATTATAGAGGGGGGTGCGGCTTGCGGTCTAAAGACAGAACAATAGTGCGACTTAATAGCACCATAACCATAATTTTAGCATGAATAGTTTAAAACAAGCAATATTGATGTACATCAACAATGAAGTAGCGGTAATAATATATTTGTACTTACCATTTATCAAAATACAGTAAACGAATCCCACAAATATAACAACAAAAGATCGTCGGCGTCGGCAAAATACAATCCTTAACCACGAAATCCTCACTGAAAAAGAAAAAAAACATCCCTTGACTCATCAACTAGCAAGCAAAACACATCATCACCAAGTTCTTCAAGAATAGATTTCAGAATTTCATTCGCAAAACACTCAACAATGTCTGTCTGAATTTCATGAGCCACCATACAACTATTACCTGCAAGACCCACTGCCTTCCCCAAATCTGGATCATGATCAGCTAAGCAATCAAAAACCTCCAAGAAATTCCCTTTATTCAAAGACTCCTTTGACTCATCATGGCCACGAAAAGGCAAGCCTTGCTTCAATAGAAGCCTAGCAGTATCAATGGATCCATTCAGTCTAGTAAAATAAGCCCTCTTAGATGCTTCACTTTGCTTATGCAAAACAATATCTATGTGCTGATTTCTTTGTAACAAATCATCACACTTCTTCATAGCAATATAATGTGCTCCACCAACATTGCCAACATGCATCTTTAGCCGCTCTTTCCTGTGATAACCATTCCAACCCTCAACAACAAATGCTTTATATCCCGCATCCTTCTTTTCTCTAAACAAGAAACAACAGGAACAATATGCTCTATCTTTTGATTCACTGTATTCAAGCCAACCTCCAAATTCATCAAACCATTCCGGTTGAAACCTTCTTGGATTATCTTTTTCCCCAATCTGTGTACAGGGAAAAATACACGTGCGAGGTTGGCATGGTCCATTCTCCAAATATTTCCTTCTCACCTTCTCTCTATGATTTGGATGGAAAGAATCAATTTCCTTTCTTAAGCCTGGATCATATTTGATCTCCTCTTCCCAGTTAATATCTGGTGCTTTTCTTTTCAAAAACCTTTCCATGATTTTCCTAGCATAGAAAGAACAAAAAAATCATAACCCTACAATCTCTACAAAGTACGAAGAGAAAAGACAGGAATTACAAAATTAAAATCATTGGATAGTCAAATTGATGGAAACTGAAACTATGAAAGAACAAAGAATATTTGAACTTGCTTACTCTATCAAAGGATGGACACGAAAAGGAGAGAGGCGTGCCCTGCTACTTGCTGCCTTGCTGCGTTCCTGGTTGCCTGGGCGCTGGCCGCTGCGCTGCGCCTTGTTGCAGTGCTGCTTGCGATTGCGACGGCCAGCCGGCAGCCGCGATCGTCAGATTCGGAGAAGCCAAGAAGACGAAGCGACCAACGACAGAGAAGGCCGCAGGAGCCAGGAGGAGATGCGTGCAGTCGAAGCTTGCAGTCGAAGCGTCCGCAAGCGGCAAGCCTGGTGCGTGCGATTGGGCGGCCGGCCAGGATGCGTGCAGCTGCAGCGTGCGTTGATGTTGCTAGCTGCTGGGCTGCCGAGTTGCAAGTAGTTGTGGCCTTGTGGGCTCTTTCCAGTTGGGCTGTGGGTGCAGGGATTTGGGCCAGGGGGGTGCGAATACAGCAAAAATTTGTATACTATAAAGTATTCCGTATTCCGGCGTGGGTGCGGCCGCACCCAGTAACTACAACATGGATCCGCCCGTGAGCGGGAAGTCCCTTATTTCCTCTACCACACTCAACAAAAGTGTCGATCAGTCGTAAGTAGCATACTTCAGTTCAGTTAATTAGGTCACAGAACCTTAAAAAAGGGTCACAGAACACACTACAGAAACAGTAACTCTTTAGCAGCGTTACACCAATGATCACAGTATAAATAACACTCCACTATGCAAAAGACTTCGATTTGTATCTAAAATTGCATCGTTGTTGTCATGTTGTGGGAAAACCGTGCAGGCTGCTGAATGAGACGCATGTGTACACCGAGGATGATGCCAGGTTCATCTATGGCCATGGAAGGGCGTGATGTGCTTGAAGCCTTCCTGTATCAGCCTCTTGCTATATGAGGTTGTCAACTGTGGATAGCAAGTTCGAAGTCAGCTACTCTAAATCCAGAAGAATAGAAAGGAAATGAACTACTATCTACAACTTGTGAAGAAGTTTTGCGTGTGGACGTTCTCCTGTTGTAGGACCGAAATGGCAACAGAGGGGGGGGGTGAATGGTGCCTTCAAAACTCCCCAAGTACCCACACAACAAATCGGGTGAAAGAACTAGCTTCTCCGGTCGAACACCACGTGGTCGAACACTTGCCCGAGCCGACAAAAGAAATCAAACAGTGATAACTGTGCGGTCGAATCGAAAACAGAAGGACTCGTTTGCCAGATTTCCGAGTAACTTGAGACTCTCTGGTCTTTTGGTCCTAAAACTTGAAGTATTGAAGGAAGCTGGCCTCTGGAAGAGAAACTACCAAGAAAATCCAAAGACTTTGCTATGGTCGGCTAGAGTGACAAGGTCGAACTCGAAACAGAGGACTTCAGGCGCAAGACCATTTGGCAAAGAGAACTTCTCTGATTCAACTCTTGCTCTCGAGAATGATCTGGCCAAGTGGCCTTGAGACAGATTCTCAGTTCTGAGCAACAAGAAGCACACCAAAGCAAATGCGGACTTACACAGAAGAGATGAGAGAAAAATATAACATGAAGAACAAGCTCTCAAAACAGATCGCAAACAAAACAATCAAAACCATCTCATAACAACAGAAATCAATTTGAGGAAGATAGATGAATGATTGACCATGGAGGTTTCTACAGCCACTCCATCGGAGGTACAAGAGCAATCATGCTCTACCCAGAGACAACTCACATAAATAGAAATGAAAAACTCGGAGTGACTCGGAAAACAACCTCACCGATCACCCGAGCTCTACCTCTCTATTTATAGCCTCAAGCTACCAGGGGAGAACCCGTTAACCCCAACTAACACCGGGTTTTACCACTCTCTTTACCTACTAGCAAGAACGAGCTCCAGTGCTTTACCCGTTACACCCAACTGCTCCACTGCTTTGCCCGTTAGCGCCAACCACTCCAGTGCTTTCGCAAAGACACAGCTTCCCTTTACAGCTTTCCGCATTTCTCCAAAATGTCATCCCGCTGCCTTCCCGGAAGCTTCCTCCTCCCTTGTCGCTCAAGTCTTGCAACCACCTGGCAGACCTCGTCGTCTTCGGCATCTCCCGACCACTCTTGACCTCAGCACCGCCCGTGCCTAGTCTTGGCCATCCATGCCTCTCCACAACTAGTCTCCAAGTCCTACAAACCATCACAGACAAGCACACATTCATATCACCGCACAAAACATTGTATACAACTATCTGCATATATAAAAGGAACTCAAAACATGCTTCACAAAGTCGTACATCCACTACGACCGGTCACAATCACTTAAACATTAATGCACAAGACCTACGACCGCTTTCTAGGTCAAGACGACCAGTCTAGGAGTTGATACGACCGATTCCCAGGCGAAACAATCGATCCTGGAGGTCATACGACCGGATACAAGATGTCTACGACCACGTTCAAGCCTCTCGAGGACTTCTGACCGCTTATCGCGTGATCGAACCACCTTCCGACCACGCACAACGGGATTTGCCGTGGTCGAACCCCTTTCCGACCACAACCGAGCATGAGAGAGAGCACATCCGACCGCATCTGCCTGCGATCCAAGCTCGTGCGACCACTTCCGACCGCAACCAACTGACCTACGCCCGTAGCCGACCGCATATAGGCCTGGACGAAAAACTCGAAGCTCGTTAGCTCGCTCGGCTCGTGGCTGGCTCGGCTCGGCTCGTTAGGATAACGAGCCGAGCCGAGCCAAGATTTTAGCTCGTTAGCTATAACGAGTCAACTCGAGCCAGCTCGCGAGCCGCTCGCGAGCCAAACGAGCCATGCTTCCAGGAATTTAGATATGCATATGCTGCTTCCATGGACCTAATTTGTACTCTATTGCATGTGTTAATGTGTAAATTTGTACTCTATTGTACCCAAACGAGCCATGCATGTGTTAATTTGTACTCTATTGTACCCAAACGAGCCAAACGAGCCATGCTTCCATGGATGAATATATGATGGAGACATTTTTTGGCCCTGGCTCACGAGCCAAACGAGCTAACTCGAGCTTTTTGTCGAGCCAAGCCGAGCTAGCTTTTTAGCTCGTTAGTTATAACGAGCCAGCTCGAGTCAGCTCGTTATCCTACCGAGCCAGACCGAGCCGAGCCGAGCCGAGCCAGCTCGATATCCAGCCCTAACCGCATACGACCACGTCCCATCGAGCCGACCCAACCACATTCGACCGCTTCACAACGTGGTCGGAGTCCTCTGACTTCCCACGTGGTCGAAGTCGAAGTCTACCGACTATAGACCACAGCAGTCGAAGTCTCGACCTCCGACTACCTCTCGCGGTAACGTGGTCGTAACGCGCCGACTCCTCAACGTGATCGTTCATTCGAGCGCCGACTACCGACCATAGCGGTCGTAGCATGACTCGCGACCACAGACCACGGCCAACGTGGTCGTAGCTGAGTCGGGAGACTTCCGACCACGACCAAAATGGTCGTAAACTTCTCGGAGACCTACGATCACGGCCAAGCGTGGTCATAAGCTTTGCTGCTGCCTTTCGACCATGGTCTAAAAGGCGTAAGCCACCCCAGTGACCTACGACCACGCCCAATGTGGTCGTAAGGTCTTCCGACCGCTCAAACAAGACTACGACTTCGCAGAAAACGCCCAAATCAAACTCAATCTTTCCAAACCAAGTGTCAATAACTCATCACAAACATAGGGACACATCTACATGGTCTCTCACCTGTCCTACCAGAAATCAGAAATTCAGAGCTATGCAAGTAATGCGACCAACACAAAAAAAAGTTCTTTTCTCGTGCAACTAAGCTTATATATAATCAGAATGCTGGCTCTCTTCTTTGTATTACACTGGCTGCTGTTTGATTTCTCGAAGCACGGACGTTATAGTGGCAAATGAAGGCCTGTTAGAAGGTTCTGCATCCCAGGTTCTGCAGATGAGATCAATCAGGACGCCAGAATTTGCATCGCTCTCTGGGAGTTTTGGCCTTAATCTTCCGTGTGCTACTTCCAACGCAATCTGTAACAAACATCAATATAGATAAGTCAGCTAAGAACAAAACTGATTAGCAGGTCGAGAGGTAATGCAAATTTACCTTACTAGGCCCGTAGCTTGTATCTATGTAAGGATGCTCCCCGGTTACTAGTTCGTTCAGTATGATGCCGAAGCTGTAGACGTCGCATTTCTCAGTGTATGGTTCACAGCGAATAACTTCAGGAGCCATATACACATAGGTCCCTACAATGTTAAAAGAATGGGAAAATCAAAACAAAAATAATTCACTGAGCACAACTGTTTGATATGGCCAATTGAGTACAACAATTTTAAAAAGAGAAATTTGATGATTTACCCATTCTTTGTTTGCGAACAGCTCATTTACCATACAGTTGATTTCAATTGATCATTTGCTCTATCTTGCAATTCACAGGTGATGATTTGCCCCCTCTTTGGATTTCCAACCCGTTTTCTATTTTGGCAAGGCTAAATTACCATGGGAAGTGACCAATGTGCCCTTCACAAAACTGAACAGAAGTCGATCGATTACCCATTTCCTCTTGCTGCCCCTCCACCGCGTGGCTCCGGTCCATCCCCTCCTTGCTGACTGTCTCCTCGTCGGCTGAGGCCGCTAGCACCTCCACCCCCCGCAAGCCGCCTCCCTATCCTCCTCCTGCCGCAAGCCGCCCATTGCCCCTCCACCGCATGGCGACACCTCCGTCCCCTTCCCGTCACCTGGAACACCGAGTCCTCCACGTAGGCCACCTCCCTCTCCTCGTCGCCGACTCCCAGCTTTGACCACGTTGTTCGACTGTTGCCACTCTCCCCAGCTTTGACCATTGACCACGTTGATCAACCGCTGCCACTCTCCTAGCTTCGACCACTACCATTCTCCCTAGCTTCGACCACCGACCACGTTGTTCGACCGCTACTGTTCTCCCAACTTCGACCACCGACCACGGCTTGCTTCTCTCATGGTCAATGGTCGAAGCTGGGAGAGTGGCAGTGATCGAACAATGTGGCCGGTGGTTGAGGCTGGAGAGAGTGGTAGCAGTAGAACAACGTGGTTAGTGGTCAAAGCTGGGAGAGTGGCAGCGGTCGAACAACGTGGCTGAAGCTAGGAGATGGCGACGAGGAGAGGGAGGTGGCCGATGTGGAGGAGTCGGCATTCTTAGGTGGTGGGAAGGGGACGGAGGCGTCGCTATGCGGTGGAGGGGCAACGAGCGGCGCGGGGGGGGGGGGGGGGGGAGGCACTGGCGGCCTTGGCCGACGAGGAGACGGCTGGCGAGGAAGGGATGGACTGGAGCCATGCGGTGGAGGGGCAGCAAGAACCCTAGCTCAGGCAAGCAAGGGGAAATGGGGAATCAAACGAGTTCTGTTTAGTTTTGTGAAGAGCACATTGGTCTTTTCCTATGGTAATTTAGCCTTGCCAAAATAGAAAATGGGTTAGAAATTCAAAGAGGGCAAATCATCACTTGCAAATTAAAAAATAGGGCAAATAATCAATTGAAATTAACTGTGTGATAAATAAGTTGTTCATAAAGAGGCAAATCATTAAATTTCCCTTTTAAAAAAGTACATCGATTCCATTTGGATTCTCCACACAATAACAGAGCCAGCACTCAGCACCATGGCTAGCAACTTTTAAGAAAGAAACGAATAATCACCGTATCTTGATAAGTCTGAGGGCACATGATGAACGCTCCTCGGTGCTAATCACCCGAAAGATTAGGCACAAATCACAAACACAGAAGTATAGTATCCCGAAAAAGAAAAATAGAAGGGAAAAATGAGGGAGTAGTACTGCAATTAGGGGTGAAAACGGATCGGATAGTTTCTGATCGATCCGGATAAAAATGAATACGGATTGTGTAGGATCGGATTTTCTTCAGATAATTCTCGGATCGGAAACAAATACGGATTTTTTTGTCGGAAATAAATACGAACACAATAGGCATGATATCCGGCGAATACAGATACGAATACGGATTATCCGGATAATACAGATTCGGATATCCGAAACCCAACATTGCCCAGCCCAAGCCAACCTCTCTCATCTCCCCAACAACCAGCTCACTAGCAAATATTTATGTTTATTAAAAATAAATTTACTATTGTCGGTAGATTAAAATTTGTATCGATTAAATTGATGTACTGCCGTTTAAATCATTTTGATGCAAATTTAAATTCTTATTTAATTTATTAGTCACATGTAAATGATAGAAATCCATTAAAAAATTATTTATGATTTTAGAAAAAATTAACTACCATTTGAAGATTTAAAATCTGTACAATGGTATGACTATTGTGGATAAAAATGCTTATGCTTATTTAGATTTCATTAATATTTCGATAAGATAAACTATTTATATGTTTTCATTGATTTTAGATGTATAGTTTATAGGGTTTTTATGTTTCGATAAATATTCGTGACCGTATACGTTTCGATTCGTATTCGCTCTGTATCTGTATTCGATATTATTCTTATTTGTATTCGTATTTAAGGTATCCATATTCGTATCCGTATCCGAGAAACAAAATATGAAAACAAATATGATAGAAACATTATCCGTTTGCATCCCTAACTGCAATCGCACACTCAATTGGGCCTGGCCCAATAGAGCAGAGCAGGCCTTCACGGTTGATCTCTTACCCGTTTCGCCGGTGAGCGCCACCGTGCCGTCCGGCAAGAACCTGGCATGGCCGAAGTCCGCGACCCGCACGCGCGAATCACCATCCAGCAGCACGTTGCTCGGCTTCAGGTCGCGGTGCACGACCCTCGGCGTCTGCTGGTGGAGGTACCGCATCGCCAGCGCGATCTCCAGCGCCCTGCTCACCCTCTCCACCATCGGCGGCGGCGGCGACTCCCGCCGGTGCTCCCTGCGTCTCTCCCTGCCTCCGTGCAGCCACTCCCCCAGAGTCGCGCCGCTCAACAGCTCCGTCACCAGGAAGCAGCTCTCCGGCGGGCGCAGGCACGCGCCCATCAGCCGCAGCACGTGCGGGTGCCGTTGCCGCGACAGCGCCTCGAGCTCCTGCGCGAAAAAGGCCTCGCCGCTCGGGCTGGAGAGGAAGAACTCCGGCCGCATCCACTTCACCGCCACGTCGATCCCCCTCCACGTCGCCCTGTGTATGTCCGCCGTTGTCCCTTGTCCTATCATCTCATGCAGCTCGATCTGTTTGATCGGAGAACTACTCAGATGAACATGCATGCATGCACAAGTTTTGCCGCGTGCGTGATCGAATTTTTCATTACCTCTTCGGGTGCGACGGACCAGCCGTGCTGCATCGCGAGGTCTCTCGTGGCGGCTAAGTACGGGTCGCAGTGCGGTGTTTCTGCTTCCGGTTCGTCCTCGTCGTCGGCGGCCGTTGCTGGTTCTGCTCCGGCGGCGCGGTGAGGCAATTGCGGCTCGTTATTGGATATGAGGTGCAAGAAGCCGTGCTCCTGTGCGACCTCCAGGCAGAACCTGAGATACTCCTGAGTGCTCTCGAGCCGGGCCTTGTACGTCTCCTGGAGATCGCTCTGCTTTTGGAGCTCCGCCTTTAGCCTCGCGATCTTTGACATTACAGTAAATAGATGGCAGAACCCAAAACAGAACATAAAACTATTGTAAACTGCAGATCATTTCTTCGAGCTGTACACGTTGTAGGACACATGTGAATGTGTACCTGTTCGGAGCATTGATGGTTGGGCGAGGGCGAGGAGAAGAGGCCGGCGATGCGCCCGCGGAGGCCGCGGTGCTCGTGCCGTGTGCCCCCGTTGTCCGCCGGCGTGATGTCCATGGCGGAGGATTCAAACCGTCGATGTGGGTCGGTATTGGCTGCAACTGAATAGGGGCACGAATGGAGAACAAACTGAAAGAAACAGGTCGCATGGACCGAAGTAGACAAACAAGAGTAGCGATTCGGCCGATGCAGTTTCGATGAAAATTTTGGAGCTTTGTTAGTAGAGTAGAGGCATGAATGCGATCTGGTGGCATGTGGGACAAGTCACAAAGCCTGAAAGATGTAAATTGCAAGCTTTTTTTGACGCATATATATACGACTTTGTTGGATGCTGCAACACACGTACATCTCAAGGATGTCAAGCCGGTCAGTTGCGTAGGCCAACGTGCTGCGGCTTCTGGGTGCCTGGGCCGCCCATGCCTGAGCAGTAGCCTGTGAACATGGGTCTACTTTGCGCAATTGGGCCAAAATTGATCAAATGTATTTCTCGGAAGCTCTGCAGATTTTTTTTTTCAGACTGCAGGGTTTTTTCCCGGAAGGGAGCTATGCAGAAAATCTAGCTCCATACGCACGGAAGGCGCACGATTGTTTCTGTAGCAGATGATTTTTATCTATATTTTTTGAGACGGTGGCGAATGATGAAGACATCGATGCGAACGATGTACATACGGTTTTAAACTCAAGGAGCCGTTTGGAGAGTCCGCTTTAAAAATTCGTTTTATTTATTTTTATTTTTAAATAAACCAAAAGGTAAAAGTTCAAAAGAGTATGATCTGACTGTAAGATCTATCTGGAACATATGATTTTTTTCGTAAATTATATAGAAAACAATATAATTCCCACGGGGATGCGGCCTTAGATTGGCGAGCTAGCCAGCTGGCTTGCCCCGAGCGAACTCGTATTATAGAGTTGGGTTCGCTGGCTAGACCATCATCGGGCCAGTTCGGCCCCCGTGCAACTTGTCAGGCGAAGACATGGTAATCAGGCAAGCTGAGCTGGTCAGGGGCCGCCGAAGATCGGGCCACTTCACTCTGGTCTTTCGTAAGTTCGCTGCGTCTTGGAAGCTCTCGGACAACAGGCCGGATGCTAATAATTTGCCGCGCCCGGTAAACTTGAAGCCACCCGGCTGACGGGCAATAATGCAGCGCGCGGTTGGCCAGCACGTACGGGAGTGGCCGCGGCCGGGCTGCTAATAATTTGCCGCGCCCGAACCGGGTTGGTGCCGAGTAAGATCCATGGAAGGACACATGCCAACGCAGCGGCGCCTTCCCTTCCACCACCACTCCCCGGCACGCACCAACTTATATAAATCCTTACCACGCACGTCTCGCCCCCTCTTCCCCTCCTCATCGATCCCGGCCACCTTCCGTTTGGTTTTTCTTCACATCGATCTTCCGGTACCGCGCATTTCCCTTCGCCTCGTTTCTCAATTTCGAGCCGTTCCTTCCTTTCGGTTGTGTCACCGTGGCCTCTCGGGCAGGATTCCTGCTTCGATCGCCAGGTATACCGTACCGGTGGTGTGATCACTGATCAGCCTGTTCGATCAGTTCTTTGTTTGGCATGGAGGGGCGCCATTGCCACGGCAAGCACCCGCCCCCGCTCGCGCCGCCGCGGCGGGCGCACGGGGAGCGCAAGCAGAGCGGTGCGTCCTTCTCGGCATCGCTCCTCGACGCCATCTACCGCTCTCTCGACGAGGGCAATGGTGGCGATGGTGCGGGTGTTGTTGATGCCACGCGCCGGTCGGAGGAGAAGGCGACGGCGCCGCAGCAGTTCTGGTGGGCCAAGGAGGCGGCCACGCCGAAGCAGACGGCAGGCGCGGACAGGCGCCGGCGCGAGACGGCGACGGCTGGCCCGCGCCACTCGGGGTACGCCTCGTCCACCACCTCCTCGTCGGACTCGTCGTCCAGCTACAGCATCTCCTGCTCGTCCTCGTCGACCACCGACACTGGGTCCACTCACCGCCGGCACAGCCAGCCTCCGCCGCTGCAGCCAGAGGCGGTCGCCGATGCTGCAGAATCTGCTGCTCCACCGAACAGCAAAGCAAAGAAGAAGGGCAGGCCGTGTTTCCCCGGAGCATGGCTCCGGCCAAGGGGCGCAGCGCCATCGTCGCCTGGGCCGCTGTCGCCGTCGCCGGCGACGTTTGCGTGCGTCCTCAAGACTCTGTTCACCTTGGCGTGCCTCCCAAGGAAGCCCAAGACTCCGACAGCCGTCCCTCCGCCGCAGATCACATCTCCGGCGCTACCACAGCCATCATGCACATCGGCGACGTCCACCGTAAAAGCGACGGACATGACGGAAAAGATGGAGCGGAGGTCGGTCTGGTTCTGCCCGGACGCTGAGGCGTCGGTCGTGCGGCGCAGGGTCGAGCACCTCGTGCGGAGCCTCGGGAACGTGGAGGAGGACGAGGAGGGGAGCGACTCGAGCTCCGATCTCTTCGAGCTGGAGAGCCTTCGCGGGGCGGACGGCGACGAGCTGCCCGTGTATGGCACGACGAGCCTCGCCGCCAACCGCGCCATTGCCCAGGGTGCAGTTTGTTAGTTCCAAAAACAGTGCTCCTTTCAAACAAAATAGAGTTGCCAAAAATCCCTAAAAAAGAGCTGCAAAAATGTGATGATATCTCGGTTTGCATTTCTTCTGTTCCTTTTGGTTTGTATTGTGTACTGAATTTGTCTATATTTAAAGTTTGGTCGTCTCAAATTTTGGTGTAAATTAGCTCTCTTAATTAAAATGTTAAAATAAATCAAGTATCTCATGTGATCAGCAAAAGCAAATCTGCATGGTTCATGCACGGATATAGATGAAGATAGACTGTAGGACCGATGCAGACAATCGGTGGGGATGAAAGATTGTCTTTAATCTCAAGCTGATCATCACCGAGAGCGTGCAACGTAGACAAAGATCATCTAGAAGAGACGACTCTAAAGAGGTAGAATGGGAAGAACTCTTGGCAGGATCAGTCACAAGCGCCATCGACTGCGACACGTTCTCGACAGAGAACAAGTCGATTTTATGAGTCTTTAATCTTAAATAAAGCTTATCCAAAGTGGGCTCGCTCATAACAGTGTTGTTATTGATAGATGTGACTTTCATCTCCTAGACAGCGGCTCTAAGAACTTGATATGTATTTTCAAAGTCGGGATAGATCACACCGACAGCACGTAAGTCACTAAGGATGTTGTGAAAGTGAGCAAATAACTCATCCAAATATTCCCCAAGTCTCATCTCAAACTTTTGACATTCTTTCTTAAACTGGTTCTGACGCACCTCCTTGATAGCTGTAGATACCTCATGGTAAGAGAGTCTGCCAGATATCATGCACCAAAGTGAGATGAGACATACGGTCAAACTCATTCCTACCAAGACCCTGAATCAAAAGATTCCTAGTATTGTGTTTGCCTCCACATCTAAAAGATTGTCATAGTAATATGATCATCGGCAGCGACAATAAAGGAACTCCTGACCTTTTCCCAGATTGAATAGCCTCGAGCCTGAATGTAGGTTGCATTATTTATCTTTTAGAAGTTAGAAAACTAGAGAAACATTTCTTTGGTTTCGAAGTCCAACATATTCCTAGAAAGAAAATTTTTCTCGCAGATCAGTTGGCACATATGGCTTCATCAAGATCACCTATCCCACCCGGAGTATTCTTAGATCAACTCAACAAACCTTTCGTAGTCAAGAATTCTGAAGAAGCTCCTATGGAAGTCACCCATATCAACTCCAAAAACAATTAGATAACGTCAATCTACTAATATCTTCAACATTGCAAACTTTCTGAACATGACGTAAAGGTCAATCGTATAGCTCTAAAGGCCAAATCATATACACTGATCGAATGTACCTTTTATAAATGAGGAACTCACAAGGTGTTGAGGAGATATATATATCTCAAAAGAACGGTTTACATTTACTATCCGAAACACATGGAGTATGTGGAGGATATTATTCCTATAGAATACTAGTGGTAAAATCTTCTGACAAGGGTACTATTTGCTAATTTCCCTCCATGATGCAAAGGAACTTGTGATAAAGTGCGTACAATGTTAGTTTCATCATTGAGAAGTATATCAACCTGCACAAGTTTTTCAAACAATCTCTCTCTTGGCGTTTTGCAGCTTGGGGCTTAAATATTCTGGAACCTTTCCCAAAAGCACTCGAGGGTTTGACTTCTTATTTGTAATGATTGATGCATTCATAAAATGGATCAAAGCTGAGCTAGTGGTCAAGATAACACTGAAAGCATCCAAGAGGTTCATGGCTAAAAGCATGGTTACACGATTTAGAGTATCTAATTGTATAATCACAAATAATGATACCCAATTCTTGAGTAGAATTTTTTGGGATTTTATGAGGGTCTAGGTATCAAAGTATGCTACGACTTATTAGTTCATCTGTAGAGTAACGGGCAGTAGAGAGTGCCAATGGTATATTAATACAGGGGATCAAAAAACAAGTTTTTTTGTCAAGTTAGTAAAGTGGTCAAGAGCTTTGGTACAAGAACTTCACTCTGTATTATAGGTTATTTAGACTATGACTAGTCGTGTGACCAGAGAAACACATTTCTTCCTAGTTTATGGAACTGATGCCATGCTTCCTTCAGAACTAAAAATTGGATCTACTCAAACAAATCATTATAATCATAACAACCAAAAAGATCATTGGATTGATGACATCAATTTCCTCGAAGAATGAAGAAATGCAGCTCTTATCCGATTGACAGTTTACCAACAAGCCATGCGACAATACCATAATTGTGAAGTGTAACTTCGTAGCCTAGCTGTAGGTGATCTGGTTCTCAAGAAAATTCAAAGTCAGATGAATCGCAATAAGCTTTCCCTTAAATGGGAAGGTCCTTACACTATAGTCGAAGTCACTAGACCAGGCTCGATATGACTTGCCATGCAGGATGGGTTTGTTCTTTCTAATTCTTGGAACATCGATCAGTTGCGTAAGTCCTGTGTATAATCTTTTTCTTATGTTAAATAAAGTTCTTTTTTAATTACATCAATTTTCTCTAATAAGTATATCTATCGGTAATTTCTGGTCCTGCTTCTGGTCTTACATTATCAATGTTATCTAAGTTCTCAAAGAATACCCACACTTCTCTCAAACCCCTTCTAAGGGAAATTTCCACTTTATGACATATTGGCTTTAATATTGTCATTAAATGCCATGCATATTTTTCTTGTGACCTTGACAGCCAAGGCCCTTCACAATAATCTGTCTATTTCCTCAAAAGGAAATAAGTGAAAATAGACAACTAGTATAAGTCATTAAAAGCTCAGGGGCTAAAAGGCTTTATTTCTTACTTCTTTATTATGTTCTTCTCTTATTTACTCTAGTCGAAACATGAAAAACCTTCTAATCAAAATCTCTCCTCTCTGCATGTGGTCACACCCACTGGAAGGAGTTTCCTAGCGATAGCCTTTTTCCTACGATCTTTGCAACTATCAGAAACCAAGGGATAGAATACATTTCAAGAGTTTATTCATGTCTTACGTCCTTGGCTATTCTAAGATCAGGTTGGATTAGAATACGGATAGAACCACTTGTCTTTTTTTACACATGTTGTTGTGTAGCTCTTATTATAAATAAATGTAAAAGCCTTTTTACATCATTTGTCATCTAACCAATGTTCCATGACTATGTTATATCACAGTTATGGCCAAAGGTATCTACAACTAGTCAAAATCTGTCACTTTGGCTCTGCCCATCGTAAGAATTTTGTAGTACTATCTGATCCTCTGTAGCCTTATTACCAAAAGTGTTGATATATCTAAGTCTATTGGTCGAAGACAAGAATAGTACATCTTCCTTTTCTACTGCTTACTTGGTACATTTTACTACTAAGAAAGCAGTCAGGGGCTAGGGAGATAAGATTACCATTCTTCTTAATCAAAGAAGAATAATAAGTAAAATTAACTTTATTACAATCAAAGGTACGTATTTACATTCAAATATTTATAAAAGTTTACATTTAATCAAAGCATAAATTAACTACTCATCAGAACTTCTCGACTGGCTGTTGTTTGATGGAGATCCACTTTCATCTCATCTAGAATCTTGTTCCCAAAGGGTCCTACCTCTTCAAAGAACTTTGTTGCTTTTTCCTCCATGTAGTCAAACTCTACTTCGAGTGGATGAAGGTCGAGATAAGGATTTGATGCCTTGAATTTATATAAGGCAAGGCTGACTCCATCTGTGACAACAATACGCATAATCTGCTCATGGTTGTTCCTGGAAGTAGTCAACATGCCTTGAAGGTTCTCGATTTGTTACCCTATGTAGCGCACCTTCTCGACCGGGTCCTCCAAGGAGGAAGTAAGTGCTCCATTGCCCATCTCGGTGAGTATGGTATTAAGAAAAATGATTTTGTCTTGTAAGTCTTCTTGCATTGCCTTCTTCTTCTCCTCCTCAACCACAAGGGGTTTCTCAAGTTCTTGAAGTTTTAAAGCTCACTCTGCACAAGTAAAATAGAATTAGTCAAAAGAACTTTGAACAACTAAGAAACTGGTCAGATGTACGACCGGTTACCTTGGTTGACCTTCTTGCGTGCTTCAATATCCTCTTTGTGCTTGAGGGCATTGTCATGAAATTTGCTTGCCCAGTATTCAATTGACTGTTCTTTTGTTTCATAAGCCTCCTCTAGTTTTTGGATGACAACACTCTCAGTTTTCACCTCTACTTTAAGGCTCTCTAATCCTATTGACCATGGTAAGAAAAAGAGATAAGAAGAATGCAAAAACATAGGCATATGAAGTATAATTGAAAAAGGTCTTACTTTTCAATTGAAGGTTCTTCTACTCGAGAGTTTTGAGGAGATGTTCATTCTCAGTCAATGTAGACCTGAACATTTCCCTCTCCATCTTAAGGGTCTCCTCGAGAACTTCTGCCATGCTTCCCAACCTACAAAAAGACTTGGAGAATCACAAGAACGAAAATATTATATGGCAACACAATTAAGGAACTCACTAGTCATCTGCTTGTCGGTGGAGAGTGGTTCTCTCCTCAAGAGCTAGAGATTGTCTGGTCGCTTCTCCGACCAAGACAACTGCCTCTACCATGTGCTAAAACAAAAGTAGAGAAGAAAAAGTTCAGAGAAGTTTTCAATCATGTCAAAATTGGTAAGAGTGGTCTTAAATACTTACTGAGATCATCTTATTGGTAAATGTGGAATAGAGTTCCATAGGTCTAGTCTTCAACTCAAGGTCTGATACTTTCCTCCACCAAAGATCTTCAATCTCTGGTTATTGAAAATATAGCCCTGATCAGGGATATCCTTTGGATGGGGAAATCTCTTGATTGTTAAAGAACTTTCAACCATTGGGCTTCCGAGGAAAGGAGGAAGGGTTTCAACTTCTTCCTCCTTGACCACAATTTTCTTAGCAGATGCTGGGATCTGCTGAGTTTTTGCCTCCACCTTTATGTTCATATCCCTCAATGAGATCATAACCACCAAGGGATTTTCTATCATAGCTGCTCTTGTTCCTTCAGTTAACGTTGCTACCAACTGAGAAACAGGAATGACCACTTTTTCCCTCGATACTTCTTCGGTACAAACACTCTAGAGGCTTGCACCTGAGGTGGAAGACACACTTCAAAAACCAAAAAAGAAGAAGGAAGTAAGAAATCCAAGATACTGAGAAGTTAAAGGTACAATTTTTCTGACAACTATTTCATACCTGTTCTTCTTTGTGTTGAATTTAAATTTCCCTCAAGCATAGTCTAGGGTGCTCGCCTTCCACTTCTTTTCAACTGATTTCACCGATTCAAAACTGGCAGGACTGGTTAGACACTTGGCACTCTTTGACTAGATGCTATCACTTGGAGTAGCATCATTAATTGGTTCTCTCTTGGGGCAGTTGAAAATTGTCTCCCCAACCACCAAAACCTCTTTGTAGGGATAGGCTTCCTCAATCACCAGAATACTTGCCTGCAGTAGCATCCTTAATTGGTTCTAAAATTATTCAATCCTAACCACCTTAGAACTGATGACCTGTGGATTAGATTCCACCACCAGTCTTGTAGATTTAGTCCCTCTAACAAATAGCTTTGGTTCCACTTCTGCGGTCTCACCATAGGCACTAAGTTCGACAACAAATGCCTTTACTCAATAAATACATTCTTGATGCTGTAATTTATCCATTCTTTGTACAAAAGCAGTAGTGGATTTATAAGAAAAGCTCTTGGGGTCGTAATAGAAACCCACCTCTAAGAGGATTTTCGCATTCTCCTTCAGTGCTTGAGTGACCAAAGGGGCACGAAAAGATCCCGACACCCCATATGACTTCTTCACAGGTCGTCATTTCCTAGGGGTTGGTGCAATTTCTTTTAGACCTTCCTTTGGCTTAGAGTCGTCCATTCCGATCATATGTATTTGTTAGGAACATTAGAACAAAACAATGCAAAGATAGTTCTGGATTACAGGTATCATAAATTACCTTGAGCCTCTTGATCCTATCCTTTGGAGAGGTAACTACTATGATCAAAGGGATTCCTTCTTTCTGCTCGGGTTCCCTTTCACAGATTACCTTCACCCTCTCTCTTATCTCGAAAGGAGTAAGGCCATAAAATCAAAAGGGAGAACAATAAGTTAGAAAAGGCACTATTAAACAAAAAGATTTCTAACTAGTTGGAATCCTTGAATGTTTACCTTTCGAGGAGTCTCTTGTCAAAATTTTGCACCCTCACACCATAGCATAATATGATCGCACAATTTCACGGGACTAATTTGGCGCATGGTGAAATCTTTTACCACATGCCACAACATTAACTCCTTATCCTTACACATGGTAGTGTCAACCAGTTACGATATCCTTCCCTCCTTAGGAGCGGATCTCTACTCTAGGCTCTCTACAACAACCCTTCCCACAAACAATAGGCTGTCTTCTTTACTCACAGTCATATAGAACCATAGTTTCTTCCATGATGACCAGAAAAACTTCGAGTACATCAGAATGTACTCTTTTGCCTTTCTATCATGAAGGCATAGGGATCAATTCCCAGATGACAATATCACTATCTCAGCTCTTACGGTCATTCGATAGTAATATATTGAAAGTTCTAGGTTTGCCAAAATTCACAGATATGCCTCACATAGATATACAAAGGTGATTGAATTGGGTGCCAGATTCACCGATTCGATCTTGTAGAACTCGAGCACCTTTGATAAGAAGGGGTGCACCAGGATTCTGAAATGGCATTCTACAAATGCCTAGAACACATGTATCTCACCAATCCTAAAGTTTTCCCCATAACCGACTTCCATTGGATCAAAACTAGATCGGTGATCAATCCCGCATCCTCCACAGCTTTCAATTTCTTTGATCCTAGTTCAGACCTTGCCCATTCGGTGATGAATCTAGACATTCTCATTGCGAATGGCTTGGATCTAGTGTGGATCAAGGGGACTTGGGGAAGAAAAGAACACTAAAATAGAGGAAAGATGGGAAATTTGAAAGGTTTTTTTGGAAAGTGTGAAAAATAACTGGTACCACTTGAGTTTATAAATGCTTTCCTTGCAACTGAAGTTAATGGTTATGAGAACTGTGCCTAACGAACATAAACTCTTTGGTTTCATTCTCCTTATAGTTGGTTCTTCAACTTCAAGTGAAAAAACTTCTCTATCTTTCTTGACTATCGGCAAAAAGACCTTCCGACTTGTATTCCAATCGAAGGATTCTAAGTCATGAATTCACTTAAAGTTCAGGGGCTAGCTGATGAGGATTGAATAATCCATTAAATATAGCTTTAATATGTAATAATACTTCCTGAGTACCCCTCGTCAGAGGATTACTGCCCTAGTACCCCTAGTCAAAGAATTACTATCCAACGAGCCACTACTCGAAGATCCTATGATCTAATAGCTGGGCTTAACTTCAGGCAATCTCCCATGTGGTGAAATAAGAATCGTGCACCCCTAACCCCAATAACCGTACAACAATTCGGCCATTCACCTCTAACAATAGCCGTCTCATGATTTTTGCTACGATCTTCTCGTACTGACAAGTAACCAATCAATAGTTATTTGTCAGATCTCTCTCGCTGACAACAATCACTTGCTTAGCCAGGTGTGAGGAATGGACAAGGCGCCTATTCCAGTAGGACATCTGTCACCTCTTCAACTCTATTTAAGCTTTACGAGGGAAGATGAATCAAGGATTGAACCAAGAGAAAAAGAGACACGAGATCAAGCACTAGACGACGGAGGGAAGAAATTGCAAAGTTAGGGCTAGCGACATCTCCTTTGTAATTGCTCTATGAGAGCATGTTGTAATCCTAATATAGCAATAATGATAGTCCCCTTTCTCCTCTCTAAATCCTTCTGTGAGACTTGGCTTTTCCCTACAATTCGTAAGATCAACGATTTAATCATCGACACCTTTCAATATGGGAAGTCAACTCCATCAAAAACAGGTGGCTTGGTGGAATACCTGTCTGATGCCATGGCTCTTAAGACAGGTTAAGATATATAAGAAAAGACTTAATCAGGTTCTAATACTACTTGTAGGACCAATGCAAGCAATAAAAGGGGGGGTGAATGGCTATGAAAGCCAACAAGATCATATTACTCCACCTACTTGGATCCCAAAAGCTAAGGAAAGCTATGAAAATCAAGATCTAGGCACTCGCAAAGAAATCTCTAAGAAAAACTAAGCCAAATTGGGTTTTACCATTCAGTGAGATACTATCGCCACGCAAGGTGTGGTACGACTAGCATAGAAAATTCAGCCCAAGCAAAACTAAAAACCTCACAACTTTTACATGGAAACTCCAAACGACTTAAAACTTTGAACATACTTTATCTAAGATGTTAGAAGCCATATCAAGGCAAAAAAAATATGAGATTCTATCACTTGGTTCCAACAATTTGAAGAAAATTGCTCCAAGGCCTCAAGAACACCTTAAAACCCAAATTACTTTTTGCTCATGGGGATCTAAGACATGAGGTCTTCAAGATCTACTCCCACATGTCCTAGCAAAATAGTCTAGGCAAATATTTGAGCTAAAGTCATCTAGAACATGACTTTGAATTTCTTGCTCAAAACATGAAAACCAAGAAAATAACATGTGAAATACCAAGAAGAAATAAAATAGTTGATCTATTGCAGTAGAGTAGATGATTTACATGGATGGTTACAAGGTGCTCCCAAAGCACCCTTACTTACTCAAGTTTTCTCACATAGACTTAAGGAGGGAGAGAAGAAACTACTCAAGACTTGGACCAAATCTCTCCACCCTCGCTCTCCCCCCGCCTTCCTCATATAACTTGAGCCACTTAGTGTGTCTCAACCTGCTAAGTATATGGGAAAATCCGTTAACCCCACTAACACGGGTTTTACACACTCACACACACTTCTCAAAGTGTTTACAAGACTCAACCTACTAAACTATTAGCGATTGATCCACTTAGCTATCCTAGCTCACTTTGACCTAAACCGCTTCTCCTTTGCACCTCTTCACGCCATGATTTTGTACAAACTCAATGTGGTACTTTGGTAAACTCCCAAAATACCCCCGATGAAGCTTTTGGACATCTTCCCTTGACTTCATCTCCATCTTCACATCAAAGCATCTCTGCATGCTTTGATACGTAACCTATGGTGTACAATGACTTACCGTCAAATCTTCACGTATTTGGTCTCCCCCGGATCGTCTCTACTTGCACTGGCCAAAGTCACATGGCACACCACATGCACCAACTCTTATCTTTACGATCCTTATATTTCATGTGCTTCCCACTTGAGCCACGTAGTCTCATCTGGTCTTACTGCACGGACCTCAGCTCTCCCGCCTAGTCTCGGTCACTTGCAGTTGATCGCTAACATTTTTCAAGCCACCTGCACATCCAAGACCAAGCAACCAACTCGAGTACAAGTTCCATGTGCTTGACTCACATTAGTCAAAACAATATATCATACAACACAATACATCCAATAGCTCCCATACCATTCACAATACACTCAAACCAGTCAAGAACACCTCTCACTGTTCTCTAGCCACAACCACTAGTCTGACCACACTCCCGTGGCGGTCAGATCACCCACAAGTTAGACCACCAACCATTGACTGGCCTAAACCGACTTAAACCCTTCGTGGTAACAGGGAAGAGGTATGACCACTTACTCAATGCCGGTACTACCGCTCGGTAGTACCATCATACGAAGCTCGGTCATACCGATCTGCAGTAGTACCACTGTTTTAACTCTAGTTCTACCAGACCTAGCTACAATTCAATTCCTTCAAAATAACCCTCTCTGAAAAGTTGCTAGAATCAACTAGGGGCTGGTCATACCGTACCATGGTAGTACCGTCGCTCTAACACCAATACTACCGGCAGGCACAATTTCTGAAGATTTTGACATGGCCGGTACTACCGTCGTTGCTAGGTTGATACTATTGCTTGAAACTGACAGCAAAACTGAATTTTACTAACTTTTGTAAAATTAAAATCCAACTCCGCAAATGTGATATTTGTTCGTCACTAATTAACATGGACCTCACAAGGTCCTTCATGGACGGTGGATAGTGTAGGGGGTGCCTTCTCACGAGTAGAAATGCTTTTTCACAAAAGCCAAGGCACTAGCATTGTTTGGATCAATGGACTAGCTAATTCTCATGTAACAGAGTGACCAGAGTGGCTCAAGTAGAATTTCTTTGCTGATTATGTTTGCAACCGCATATTCTTTTGTTGTCGTGTTACACAGAAACATTGCCATGGAAATCTTTACGGCTAGATTGCATAGAGCCATTGTTTTCCTAGTTCTCGGAAATTTCAGATTCATTTCAGAATAGATCATTTGGTTGTCATCCACAATCACTTGAAACACATACTACCAAAAAAGTTACTACAAAAAAGTACTTGTATTTTGGGATCTTGAAATTCTCCAGCACTAAGTAGTCAAGTTTCTTTTGCAAGATAGCACGTCGCGCCAATATGTCCTACATGTGAACCTCGCTGAGCCAAGTTCTATACATGGTTCGCCAAACAAACAAAATATCAATAGGAGTCTCCTTGCATGGTTAGGCTTAATTTGCTGATGCTCTCTACCAATCGCTGCGAGAGCCCCAATTGGCTAACACATTTGAGTAGATAAAGCCTGTACTTTGGGCATGTTTTTTTTTTTTTTGCTATGGTTTATGCCTTTTAGCTATAGTTTATTAGCCTAATAAATAATAATTGCTGAGAGAAGTCAAAAACAAAAACCGCTAAAAAAACCAACAAAAACAAGGCCAATATTCTATTAGCCTCTCAATTCTTGCATTCTTTTCAAGAGCTTTTGAACTGCAAATGTGCCTAGTTCTTTGGATAGACCATAGATCTGCGTAGCTTCGGCCTGAAGCATTTCTTTTTTACGCACTCGATCAGCAGATTGTTCAGACGGGGTCGAGATGATGATGATGGATGGACCATTTGCAGATAGCAAAGATCTGTGAAATGGAAAAACAAAGTAACAAATGCATTGGTGAAAGTTCTTGGACTGGGACAGGGCAAGCTTTGTCTGCAAGCGATCGATGCCATCAGGCCATGGCCCTCGTGCTAAAGTACCCCACTAATTATAAGTTCCATTGTATATAAACTTGTCAGTGATACGATGTATATATCTTGTGTATATAGTATTTCCAGCTCAGCTTCATCGAAGGTGTAAGCGGCTAGCTCGATCTTATCTTACATACTGATACTGATCATCTTATACGACACAGAATAAAGGAATTTTTTAAATAATCTATTTTTTATTCCAAATTGGCCTTCCGTCGCCTGGCATACATGCGCTCCTGCTCCTCGTGTAGCCTCTTCCGCCTCTTGTTTTCTCCATCTTAGCCTGTAGCTCTTTGAGGCACCTTTCACGGCAGTGCCAATCTGTCGTTGTTACCTATCTCTGCAAAGCAGGATTTACCTCGTTCTACAAAGTAGCATGTGACCTCACTCTGAAAAGCAGGACATGGCCACTCTCTGCACAGTAGGACATGACTTCACTTTGCAAAACAGGACGTGACCACTCCCTACAAAGCAGAACATGATCTCACTCTGCAAAGCATGAAGAGACCACTCGACTACCACAAGCTTCCTCCTCGAAGGGCGCAACGCACGGACATGAAACACATTTGTGCCTCATCTCAATGCAGCCGCTACAGATGCATCCGCTCCCGCTATAAATATAGTGCTACTCGCCCAGGAACTCCTCACCAACAACACTACCTAGATAACATGGACAACAAGAATGAATAGAAGCACATCCATGAGCACTTCAAGGATTGGGAGGCTCCCCAGCATACTGCCACTCGTCGTAGGATGTTTAGTTAGCGGCCTTACACACACCACTCACCTCCTCAACAGCCACCTCCGGAGCTCGTCGATCTAAGAGGCTGCCTCACAGTACGCCCAACGATTCTGGGTCGAGCCGTGCCATCCTCCTAGGCCCACTAAACACCCTCCAGAAGGACCCTCGACGGGGGTGGCACCACCCCTTTGCTAGTGTCAGGACGTCTGCAAGTGCGTCAAATCAACCAATGAGTAGACCATTGAGCGGCGCTATTAGTGCTGCCCAAACTATTGTGCAGACTACCTCGACTGCAAGTTTGACACACTGAACGACAAGCAGATGGTAATGAAATCATATTTCAATGCACACCACTATTTTGCTTCCCATTACGCCGTAACCACGTCTCTCTTCCCACCATAGTCTCTACCGCGCCTATGCGACTTTAGTTAGTTGATCAACGATAAGATCCACCCCTATAATATGTAGATGTTGCTATCGCAAAAGAGGTGGGATAGGGAGAACTGCGAGGGCCATGAAAGCCACCTCGAAGGGCTGCAGGCTGAGATGGAGGAGAACTAGAGGCGGGAGAGGCTGCACGAGGAGTAGGAGCACAACCATGCCAGGCAACGAAAGGCCAAGAGGGCATGGAAGAGGGCCATTGCGGTGAAAGCTAAGGCGCAAGCCGAGGAGTACAACATCGAGCTAGGCCATAAGGGCAAATTGCCATGTTCCATGCAGTAGCTCGACCCTCTTTGTCCATATGTCCCATACATTTCAATTCCCAAAAGGCATACCTTTACCGTCCTTGGTTTGTTAGCCTACATACCATGTAACCCCCTTGTCGAATCAACTATCATGTTGTTATCATTACGCTATTTATCCAAAGTTCTCCTCCATGTATGAATTTCCTGTTGCATCACAATATCACTTACCTTCCTACTTATGAATCATTGCTACCTCAATTTTTCTCACAAAATTCTTTTGAAATTTATCACTACAACAACATACGGTGATCACAAAATATTATTTGAGTCTAACAGATTTCGTATCGTTGAGAATCTACGAAAATCACAAACGGACCAACCTACCTTATCTACCCTTTTATTTCCAAAAATAACAATCTACAAATAAAATTTGCTAAATGTATTACCTACAAAAATTGCCATTTATCCCCCCACAATTTTTCCACTGGATTAATAAAATAATAATATTATTATTTTAAATCACCTAACCGGTGCGCGGCTTACCGAGGTGTCGCTCAATAGTTGGGCAACTAGCACTAGTCACTCAACCGGTGGGTGACTTGGACACTTGGCACGCAACCATTGGGCAACTAGCCCAAGTCGCTCAACGATGGAGTGACAGAGGATTATTATTGTAAAATAAAAAATAGAGATATATTACAATAATTCAAAATAAAAATAGATTATTTTAAAAAATTATAGAATAATCTTTAGTTTTGTACAGTACGGCATGCTATGAGGAACTGTTCACGAAAGCAGCACCGTAGCTTTTTTCAAAATTAGCTCTCTAGACGTTCATTTTTGCAAAAATAGGCTCCTCCCCAAGCTCAGAAGGTGCGGCAGGCGACACCTGCCACCTATTGTGCCCCCTAGCTCAGTAGGCTGGGGTGGCCATGGCAATGCGTGTGATAGGGCAACACACAGTGCGGCAAGCTAGTACGGTTACTAGTACTCCCCTACGACCAGGCTCTATAAGTGCCCCGTTCGACTCAGTGTGCTACAGTACTTCTACGAGCACACCCTATGACCATGGCAACATGATCTTATAGGTACTTTTACGACCATGGTGATACAATGATGGTTGACCTGTCTTATGACCACAATCGATGGTTAATAGCTCCAGTACTCCCCTCAACTAGTGTGCTACAGTACTTTTACTTCTTACAACCACGATCGATGGTCGATAGTTCCAATACTCCAACAAGTACCCCATCGACCGCGGAGCTACAGTGGTCTTCGACTGGTGTGCTATAGTACATGCTTGATCGGTATGCTCTTGTACTCCCGAGATACAATCTTTGGCCAGTGCGCTACCATACTTTATGAGCACGAATTCGAGCATGGGTGCTACAGTGATTACGCCCGTGTGGTACAATAATCCTTCGAGTACGACTACGAGCATGGTGCTACTGACTCTCTTCAGCTGGGGATGCTACAGTGTTTCTACAACTACAACTTCGACGTGGTGGGCTTTGACCATTGTGGCTTTCGACCATGGACGTACTTTCGATGGGTTTTGACCACGGTGGTTTTTCGACCATGATTGTCTTCCGATGGGTTTCGACTACGGTGGAACCACGGCTGTCTTCTGATAGGTTTTGACCACGACTGTCTTTTGATGGGTTTCGACCATGGTGAGTTTCGACCACGGCTGTCTTTCGATGGGTTTCGACTATGGTGGGTTTTTTTACCACAGCTATCTTTCGATGGGTTTCGACCACGGTGGGTTCGACCACAGCTATCTTCTGATGGGTTTCGACCACGGCTGTCTTCCGATGGGTTTTGACCACAATGGGTTTTGACCATGGCTGTCTTCCAATGGGTTTCGACCACAGCTGCCTTTCGATGGGTTTCGACCACGGTAGGTTTTCGACCATGGCTGTCTTTTGGTGGGTTTCGACCACGGCTATTTTCCGATGGGTTTCGACCACAGTGGGTTTTCGACCATGGCTGATTTCCAATGGATTTTGACCTCAGATGTTCGACCGCGATGGTTTTGATCATGTGACTTCCAACCACAGAAGTCTTCTGATGGGTTTCGACCATGTGACTTTCGACCATGGAGATTTTCCCACGAATTCGATCACAGTGATGCTCGACTACTAAGCGCTTCTGATGAGTTTCGACCACAATGGATTTCGACCACGAGCATCTCCTGTTGGATTTCAATCATGGTGGATTTCGACCACATGGTTTCCGATGGCCATCAATCACATTGATACTTGACCCCTGTGGCCTGCTCTACTAATTCTTCCACTCAGGCTATACCTACGACACCAATTCTCATCGCCATTGTTGTCAGATTAGTCATGCTAGATGTTGATCCTGCACACTTCAAATCACTTTCGTGGTGTCCGTTCAATACCGACGAGGTCGGATGGAATGGGCGGGCATGGTCAAGTGTAACGACCATGCTATCAACGGCCCAATAGACCGACGAGGCTAGGATAATGCCAATGTCCACACCTTTATTAATTATTCATCCTATACATGGAGAACGTAAAGCGAAGACTGAAGACGACGACCAATGTGCAGCTTAATCAGAGGTATTCTGTGGGTTTACCTTATGGATGTAATTAACTGAGGGCCTTCCAAGGCCCCGGGAACCAGAACACCATATCATTTATGTTAGATTTGCTACACAAAGCAAGCCATGGAGCGCATATATATAAAGGGAACTTGTAATTTTTGTTCTTCTCAAATGAAGGAATAAAATACATGTTTCCCTACCTTTTGTTGTGTTTATCTATTTTTGTGTATTTTAGTACACTGGCACGCCCACATCTTATAACCCCAGGGCCAGAAATCCGTGAGCGACTTCTCGCGTCAAATAGTTTGCCTTATCATGGACCATAATGCCAGGTTGTTGTCGGTGCTGAGCACTATGCAGCAAGGGACTTAACCACCCTTCCAGTGGAACAATGTAAGGACCCACTAGTGCATGAGGCACCTGGCGGTAAACTTCTACACCTGTTTCCACAACAAGGATTTGATGAAGAAGTTCAAGAAGTTGTGCATGCAGAACCAAAGGCAAAAGGTCAACACAATATGTTGAGAGCTTGATGAGGAGACCTCTATGCATGTGTAGGAGTCACAGGGAGCGAAACCAGCCACAGCTCAAACCACTCTTGTAGCAATGGGTGAGTTCACCTAATGGATCAACTTGCAAGCCTTGGACGTGGATAAATGGTTACTGCTTCATGATACCGACGATGTGAGGTATAGAATTATGACGACCAATATGTCAAAGGTGTATAACAGTGTGCTGAAGGGTGAGCACTCCCTCCTGATTACTACAATTATGGATGAGAATTGGAACCGCACCATTGACTACTTTGTTAATAGAGCCATGATTGCAAAGAAACACCTAGATGAAGGGAGGCAACTCTCAGAAGTCATTCACACAAACGTGGATCAGAAAATAGCGAAGGCTCATTCGCACGTTGCCTGGACTATGGACAGGGTGAGGAAGAAATTCGAGGTCTGTTTGAGGAAGAAGTACATCATGGGCCACACCAGAGGTGATTGCAAGCATGCATGCACCATTGGTGAAGTCACGACCTGTACGTGCAACAAGTCGATGCTCCTTCACAAGCTTTGCTCCCATGTCTACATCACGTGCATCATGTGGAGGTAGTCCTCCGTGCATTATATTTCAGAGTATTATGACATCCACCATTTGTGTGGGACTTGGAGCGCTAAAGATGTCAGTTCAGCCACATCTGTAACGACATAGATGACAATCAATGTGGGCAATGGTAAGCCACACAAGTGCAGGTTATGCAACACAGCGTGCCACTCTATGAGGAACTACCCGAATAGGCCCACTTTGTTGGTTGCGCCGTAGACCTATTGATTTATATCACCAACACTTGTGTACTCGTTCATTCTATATAAGGCTGGCATTTCCTGCAATGTAACTCGCATTGAATTAATGTTTGGCAATGCAAAGTATGTGAGTTTTAAATTAAGTTTAATTCTAATGTTGCCACGTTCTTTTTTGTCACTTTTATTCCGAATTTTGTACAAACACTAATAGTATGGACACTCAAACATCCGTTTTTGTCTTGCAGAGAATCACATGATACCAACAGAAGCATGGCAGATAGGGCTGGAAGTTCACCGAGTGAGTGGATCCATCGTATCGAATACCTACTAAGGTTTCATTCACAAACTGCACATCCACCTAGAAGAGTTATGGGAAGAGCTCCAGACCGAGAGGACCAACAATGATAAACTCCACAAGCAGAGGATCGGAGAGAGGAACAACGAGGTGGTTGTGCACCTCGGTAATAATTACCACCCGTATTGCTACTATGCCAACTCAAGCTACAATTGCACCTGCCACTAATATGACAACTAGCCACGTCCAGGCTGCCCGGATGATCGCCACACCATATAGGTGTCGTACGATTCCATATTTTCACCCTAGGGTCGTTGTAATTCGCACTTCCATTTCTATAATTTTTTCAATAATATATCTGCACTACTTAAAAGATGGAGTTCATTCATCGGCCCATCCAAACCCCTATTGCACCTCTCAAAATAAAGTTATAACAAACCTAGATTTTACTAAGTCCATGCAGGTTAATCAGCCAAGCAGCCACTGGGGGCTCGGCAACCCTGCCTACCACGCCAGCCTACCATGCTCCTGCTGCACCGCACATCGCCCTGCTACGCTCGCTTGTGATATCGTGCCCACCCTGGCTTGCTGAGCTAGGGGCGCAACTGGTGATAGGTATCGCCTACCGTGCCTTCGAGTTCGGGGAGGGGGTCATTTTTGTAAAAATGAGCGTTTGGGGGACAATTATGAAAAAATTTGCTATTGTGCTACTTCCGTGAACAGTTCTGCTATGAGAATGTGCAACCAATGAGAGACTGAATATGTCCTTGCTTGTCCTTGAGATGAATGTCGAATTGATATCAGCCTTAGCCACGGTATGTGTAGAGCAGTTCATGCCTATTGTGGCCATGCATGTCTTAGCAGCACAGTTGTGCGTACAATTTTTAAAGCTCAACCATTGGGCACTAACATTCTGTTAGTAATATGCCCTAGACACGATTATGGAGATGATTGTATCACTTTTATGTTTATGATCTTTTGAATAATATGTTATTTTGTTCCTTGAATAAATATCTTTTATATTGATCAATACGTATGTGACTTGTTCGTGAAACTTTTTATTCATGTTTTGGTGTTATTCTAAATTATCTCTGATCTTATATCATTATGTGAAATAATTATGATTTACAGATCAACACATATATTGATTGGTTATCACATTTCATGAATCATGGATATGGATACACCAAAATAATAATATGGACACATATTAGAGAAATATAGTGTTAGATTGATTTACCATGAGACACTGCAGGAATTGTTATATTCTTAAGTGACATCAGTTGGTCTCATACATAGTGTATATAGGATCCATAGACCTGAGATTGTCATAGTTTTTTACATACGTAATAGTTTACTTAGGGGTTGTCAAACACTACTCCATAACTGGATGGTCATAAAAGTAACTATCAGGTTTACTATAAAACATATGGAGGAATACGAGCGATCAAGATAGGATTTACCCCTCCTATATAGCGGGGGAGATATCTCTGGGCCTCTTGATGTGGTTGGATTAAGAAAGTGCATGGCCATGCTGAATATGGTTGAGGAATCAATCACAAACCGAGTAATCCACTATAGGTTCAAGTGAACGATCGAGCTATCATAGGATGGCACGTTTCTCACAAACTAGAGAATCTATCTTCTATCTATTGTGTGCGTGTGTACACAAACAACCGGTGATTTTCGAGATATATTCTTTGTTTTAGAGATCTAAAAAATCCTACAATAATCCTTACATCAGATAAAGCGAAATTCCTAGAAATTCTTTCATTAATCGAGAGAAAAATATCGATACCACTTATTTCGATGGGATTAGATTATAACGACATAGATTAATCATATATAGATACTACAACTATTATAGTTGCACAACTATAATTTTCAAAGTTATTGGAGATATATTTAACGAATATAATATGTTGCAGTTTTTTGCCGCACAATTATGTGATAAATTCCGCTAGTTATTAAAACAAAGGTAAAAGAAGCCATCATGTTCGTTTTCAAAGGCTAGAAATTACCACATTAATAGGAGAAAAAAGATAAAAGTCTGCACCATCAATTATGATGAATCCATATTATAACAATGCAGATTGATCAGATATAAATATGAGAAAGCCAATACAGTTGTATATGGAATACAAATGTATTTCCAAGTATAACTCTATGTTTCGATATAAATATATGCATTGTAGCATCTAACCACATAATTACGCAACAAACTAAGCTAGTAAGTATAAAACGACAATATTTGTATTTCGTTTCCAATCTGCATAGGGCATAGCCAGGATTGCAATCCTGTGGGGCCAAATGTATGATTATATATTCCTGTGGGATCAATTATTACAAAAAAAAAATTCTTGTTTTATGATGTTTTACCTGAATGTTCACTTATATTGGGTCATATTGCAAAAAGAAAACTGTGGGGAAATTGACCCTACAGCTAGAAAGAAGCCACTGAATCTGCATGCATACTAGGTGCGGTATTGATTGCATGGAAATGTAGAAGAAGACTCGAAGTACACACATCTAGCGGTGAGAGAGACGGCTGATCTGTATGTTGGCGTATGATCTGGACAGGATGGCCGTGCGTGAAAGGGACAGTACTAGTGTGCAGTGTGCTAGTCATACCTACTTGCATCACACTTCATTTTCGTTAACCTTACACGCGCCAGAAAGAACACTATACCAAGAAGAAACTTCCGAAAAAGCACTGCCCTGGCAAGAATGTAGTAGGTGGGTTTGTTTAGGCTGTGGGTATGACTTTTGATTTATAGTTTTTAAATGCTTGTTGTTCCGTAAGAGATAGTATATAGAGAAAAATAACCGTATATGATTTTGGTCAGTTTAACTGAACTTGGTACAGTATTTACTACAATCTACATGTAGACCCTGTTTTGAAAAGACGCACAACTTAAAAGTTAGTTACTATAGCAAGAAGTGATAAACTAAAATCAAAAACAAAAAAAAACATTATATCTCTATAGATAATATAAACGAAAAAAGGAAAAATAAAAACCACTATTATATCTCTATGGATAATAAAAGGAAAAGAAAAAAAGAAAAATATTACTTAAGAAGTCAATACGTTCCAAACGGTTTTTAACTTCTGAAACAAGATTTTGTTTGGAACGGGTTTAGACCATATTTGCTTTGGTTTCTATAAACCGTTTTTGTAAAGTAAATGATTTTTATATAATACATAACTTTCAAACGAAATATCTTTTTAAGACGAAGTCTACTAGTCGATTGTAATATGTACTATAACGACTTCATTTGTATCGGTCAAAATCGTACACAATTATCTCTCTAAACTATTGCTATTCATAAACTAAATCTAAAAGTCATAAAACAAAAACAAATATTCGTCCATGAAATCACGACCTCCCCAGCGAGCTAAGATGGGATGGCCACTAAATGCATCGATCACTCGGCGGACGGTGGTTGCTTCCCCGGGCCACCCAAACGCGACCGAGCAGAGGATGTCGCGTGCCTTTTCGTGGCGAGGCAGCACCTGTTCGGTCGCTCGAGGTGGAAACGAACGCGCGCGGCACCCGGATCCGACCGAGAACCGTATCAAAAGTGGGGGCGCGCGCGCGCGATGGTGGGTGTTGGTTTGCACGGCGGCTCGGGGGGGACAGGCAGGTTCATTAATGCGCGCACGAGCGCGGCCGGTTCGGAGCACCAGAAGGCAGGAGCGTGGGTCGCGCGCCGCTTTCACGGGCACATGCGGTCGCGCGTCGCGCGAGAACGTGGCGGCCATGTACCGCGTCGCTTTGGCAGTTAGAGCAGGTACAATAAAGCTTAGTCAGCAGACTATAGTAAATATAATATCAACCAAATCTTACGTGGCTGAGAGAGAAAGGAAGAGAGAGAAGGAAGCTGGCTACTAAATTACAGCTAGCTATAGCACGTAAAAATATGTATTTCACTCTCTTACACGTGGGGCCAAATAGTTATTGTAATAGCTACCTTATTGTATGAACTATTTTTTTGAAGGCTATAGATGAAATGGACAAGTGTTATAGCCACTAGTTGGCTTATACTATTGTACTTGCTCTTAGAGCAACTCCAGCAGTAGCCTTCAAAACAGAACCCCTATTTTTTATTTGAGGGCTCTCCCTACTTTTAAGGGCTCTATTTTTTGGAATACACTCCAGTAGGAGCCCTCAAAACAGGACCCTCAAATTAATTCTTAGAGGGGATGACACATAGGACCCACCCTCATCCTCATCCTACTTTTGAGGGCCGAGGGGCAAAAAACTCACTCCAGCAGGGCCCCTACTTGAGCCCTCAAAAGTAGGGGCTCCCTCCAGACCCCCCAGGAATGAGGGCTCAAGGGGGAGATTTGAGGGCCCCCTACTTTTGAGGGCTCAAGTAGGGGTCCTGCTGGAGTGAGTTTTTTGCCCCTTGGCCCTCAAAAGTAGGATGAGGACTCAAGTAGGGACCCTGCTGGAGTTGCTCTTAGGCCCCTCTCCTAACATATGTACAATAATTTATCTTACAAAATTATTTCTGCTAGAAAAATTAGGCCTAGATCTACAAGTTCGGTCTATGATAAACACCTTACCATTTAGTTTATAAATAGATATCACAATCATTGTATTTGTACTTAAAAAAAGGAAAGTAATAAATAAGGAGTTTCCCTCTCATCTCTTATGTTCAATCTATTATTCTATGAATGTGTCTACATTCCACGCGTGCATGCTTTCATGATTTGCACCGTACACCCTCACTTGCTATATACAGTGTGTAAATTCGAGAGCAAACTGGTCAGTACAGACTTGTGAACAAAGTATTACAAATTCAAAAGCACATCAATATAAATGTTGAAGAAATTGGTACAAATTTGAGAGCAACATTAGTGTAAATCCGAGAGTAAACCAGTATAAACTTGTGACCAAAGTATTGCAAATTCAAAAGCACATCAATACAAATCAAACCAACATTGAACTAAATCCGTTGCTTGCCTACATGCTATTACCACCACCTGTCACTACACGCGATCTCCAACCCCAGCAAGCAAATCAGGATAAATTCAAGAGCAAAATCAGTATAAATTTGGAGCAATTCATGATACTATCCAAAAGCAAAACCAGAATTATTTAAACACAAATCATGCAAGCAACTTAAGGATAATTTGTAAAGCATACTTAGTATAAAATTTCAAATCAAATCAGGTGTGAGTGTGAAGCAAAAATATGATAAAATAGAAAAAGAGTAAGTGATTGGGGAGACAGCTGATTGGAGATATAGAGAAGATTAGAAGGCGATGCATGCTATGTAGAGGGGAAAGGCAAAATGAAGAGGAATGGGGAAGCATGTTGTGTAGAGAGAGGAAAAGGCAAAGTGAAGAGGAATGGGAAAGCATGCTGTGTAGAAGGGGAAAGGAAAAGTGAAGAGGAAGGGGACAGGAGGAGGCTCATGATTGCTACTTTTTCTTGCCTTATCGCTCCCTGCAGTAGCACGTAATAAGACCAACTATGAACCCAACGGCTGTGAATGCCGTGCATACAACCACATGATTGGACGCATGAGTGGAAATATGCTTATCTGTTATTCTATATTTCTATTGCATTATTCTGTGATTGATTCATCTCTCTTGTCTAGGAGGGATTGCTCGGACTGGATTTGTCAGCGATGGTTCCTCAACACGTTATTAGCACGAATTGCTCTGTGGATCTAAGATAGTCATCGAAGCACTTATAGGTTGAATTGCCTATCTAGACCGTTTTAAATTCCGCAAATTTCACTTTCTATATGATTTCCTACAGTGCAAATCCGCTCTAATCTACCGCAGCAGACTGAAAGTTGCCAGCAAAATACCGATCGGTAGATTACATGAAATAGAGCAGATGTTCATTGTACTATAGATTGATTGAAAAAAATAAAATATAGATCGCTGTCGGCCCCCGCATGGGGCGCCGCCATTGTGCGATCACGTTGCCAGCATGTGACACACCGCACAGCCATTGAGCCGCCAGCATGTGGTTGTGGCCGCCTCGCCGTCGCGTCGCATTGGAAGCCGCCGCCAACCACCCCACATGGCCACCGCCAAACGAGCCACCGTTGCTGGCAGCCCGCGCACGCGCCACAGCCACACTCGCATGAGTCACCGGCCGCGCTCCTCCCCGCCCGGCCGCACGAGGCACGTGCGTGCTGCCCCAGCGTCACCCCGCACGGCCGCCCCATTGCGCCGCTTGGTTGCACTGGTGTCGCCCCACGCACACCGCCAGCCCAAGTGTCACCCCACACATGCTGGCAGCCCGAGCGTTGCCCACATGGCCTCTGGCCCCCGGCCGCTTACGCACCTTGGCCGCCGGCCCCAACTGCTCACAACACCCGCATGGCTGCCGCCAGCCCCAGCCACTTGCGCACCTTGGTCGCCAGCCCCTACAGCCATCCGAAGCGCCTAGCCCCGCATGGCCGTTGGTCGTTTTGCCATGCTCAACCTATCGTTATGGTTCTGCCGTGGTCGAAATATCGTGGTCAACATGTAGTGGTCATTCAGTCATAGTCGACGCCTGCCAATCGAACCTACCGATTGGACCATCCATCACAAGACCGATGGGATTACCATCTATGGTAGAAACCTGTCGATCCCCAACCGTGATCGATCGAAACTTTCATAAACATAAATTTTAATACAACTCAAATATCAAGTATTCATCAACACTAAAACACTAGCTTAACAACTACGTTGATCGCTTATATTTTCTGGTGCCATGCCTGCCTGCAGTGTCCCCGACTTCCAGGTGCGAAAGGTGATCACTGGCTGGTACGGCGGGTTGGGCTTCTCAGGGGTGCTTTACGACTCGACGCTGCGCAGGATCTCTTTCTCGTGCTCGCTCGATCATCATACATCCATTTCACCATTTCATGTCTGATGTCTTCGATCTCTATCTAACTTTTAGTCTTAACTGCGTGCACGGGTAAATGCACACGTATATGCATATATTCTGCTGTAACTCTGTACGGCATGTGTGAGCAGCAATTCTTGGGTTACCTGAAGGACACACTCGAGGTTATGTGCCTAGGTCTGTGGTCATCCCTCCTGCTGCTACACCAGCTGAGCCACCACCACCACAGCCTCACATGCCTGGGGTCACGAGCGGTTCTTCGCCTGCCGATGTGCCTTCAGGCTCATCTGAATTTCTATTGTTGCTCCTAGTACCTATTGCTGAACAAGCTGAAATGGCCCCTCATGACAAACCTACAAGCGCGTTCGTATTCGAAACATGACCAAGAAAGACTTGGAAAGTTGTTTTCACATGACGCAAGAATTGGTCGCCAGGAATTTCCTTCGCATCTCCGCTGACAAAACTCTGCAGGAGGAACGAGTTGCCTCGATGGCCTTACCGAAAGGCTAGACTCTGAACGTCGATGTGTATGTATATCTTACAAGCTACAGCGAATGAGAAACACACACACATCCGGTGGGGGCGCGAATGAACATGCTCGGGAAGGTACTCGAGCGTGGGCTATCTATTTGTAATAATCCTTTTAGTTTACGATTAATGTATGCTTATGTAATGGCGCGGACCATTTATAGTAATAAATAATCTCGTCGATCGTATGTCTGCTACAATCGTTGAATGAACATTATATTGCTATACATGCATGTAACGTTGGAACACCAATTTATACCTACAAATGAGTTGCACAAAATTTGTTCTCAGCGTGATTCTCTAAGCAAATGTAACACAACTTACATTTGTACATTTTAATATACAATGCCGTACAGTTCCCAAAATAGTTGTACAACATCGCATCAGCTTCTATAAATGCAACTTTTTGGAGGGCGGAGGGGGAATGGAATAAAGTGAGGAAAAAACATTACAATATCAAATCAAAATTCAGAAAATTTCAACCAGAAAATAAACTGCCTTGCATTCATAATCCACAAATGAAATAACTTCCTACTTACTACCCATGCATGTTATAGGTTCAGTTTGATCTTCTCTGACCATTTGAATATATCGGAATAAACCTGGTCACCACCAAGTTCCTCACCAGTTGCCCCAGCAGCAATCCTGATGATATCCTCAATTAAAGCAAAGTTCCCCATAATATCAACATGAGCACCACTCTGAGTGCCCCTGCCTTCGAGGAGATTTGAGGGTGGAGAATGACTATATTCTCTGACGTAAGTCCTGCTGCCAGAAGGGTTGAAGCGAGTTTTTCCACGCCATCCTTTGGCACACATGTAGCCTGCACTGAGAACTGGTACAGTCTCATCACCGTTAGCCAAGTAAACACCACCTTTCAAGCAGCTATTCTCATCCCCACCCTCAGCTGAGGCGTCTATCTGAAAGGGTATATAGCACTCTGCTTGTGGGGCTAGCTTGTAAACATATGCTCTTTCAGTAGGAATGCCTACTCCATACATTGAAAATATTTCCATTTCAGGTGCATTTGGCAGTCTGCAAAAGAAAGATTGTAAGAAACCGAGATATGCAGGGTTTCTTTGCATACATGATGAATGTGTACCAGACAGAAAAAAAAATCAAGATTCGGAGGTGAACTTAGTTTGCAAATAATTTCAGGCATACAAATTTCACCTAGCAGTCGCTAGCGTAGAAAACAGAATTACAATGAGTGCTGGCAAAAAGCTCTTACTTTGTCTCCAAGGGGTTTGACCAATATTTGTAGTGGTTGTACTTTGGATCGTCCAAGTTATCAGCAATTCCATATGAGAAATGAACGCTACCACGCTGCATCATCCTTGGAGCAACAAAGTGAAGAAGATCTATCATGGAACTAGCGGTGTAGACTTTGTAGTCTGCAACTGCCTTTATTCCACCCCACCCTAATTCGTGATACTCTGTCCATATATCTCGGCATGATGTACTTGAATGGGCGATATTATTGCCTTTCACAGCATCCTGAAATGAGGATAATAAGGTTTTGCTCCAATATTATGAGATCAGTAAGAAAAAGGTATAGCCATATATAGCAACACAAAAAAAGTCCTATATCTTTCATCGAGGGTAAATCAAGAGTTTCACGTGAGCCTAAATCTATTCAATGGTGAATTGGACGGCTCAAACCGGAGCAACTGCATAGCGTGCACAGTTTAAGGACTGTAGCAAAGAGCATAAAAGCACATAAATAAATAAAAATCAACAAGTTTGAACTAGAAACTCCAAAGAGTGGGGTATGTAATGGAGTAGACACTGTGCTTTCGTATACACAGGCAAATAAGGAGAGCAATCCTCTTTGAACTCGACATTTCTCAAAGAGTAGGCAAAAGAGCTAACAAATACATGACAAATACCTGAACCAACTACAGGTTGAACTAACAATGTCGACCATAACGCAATAAGGAATGATCGTTAAAGAAAGAGTTTCACTGGAATGATTGCTAAAGGAGTGTTCACAAAACAATGTCATAATCACACAAAACATTTATGAAACAGGAAGAATAATGCGAACTGTTAAAGGCATTGACAATTAGCAAAAGACGAAATTAGTGATTTGCAAACATAATGGTCCTAATAAGCAAAAAGATGCTAGTATACTTCTGAATACTCACGCGAAATTCTATCTGCTCAATCTCTGAAGATGGAGCTTCTGCAACATCTTTACCAAAAGATATAATTCTTCCGTAGTTAACAGGCTCTGGATGAACTTCGACATCTTTCCCATTAGCATCCTTAGAAACTTCAGAATCATTGGTTTTTTGCTTCTTAGCTTTACACTCAAATCCATCTTCTGGAGACCAATTCGAATCTCCCCAAATAGTGTCACCTCCTTTAGGGATCATTGACATTGTTGAATCCCATGTACGGGTCATACGCATCAAATGGCGCAAGGTCTGAAGTCCAAGAAAGTCGGAGTCTAGCACTTCTGGTGCAATAGCTCTGTATGTGAATAACATAATATTAAAGGTGTGATTTTCTTTTGGACAAATAAAGAAAAGTATGTCAGGATAATATACCATCCACAGCGGCAAATTTATGTTTCAAGTCAAATCAGAAAAATACATACTCAAAACAGTAATGTTTACATTTCTAGTTCTGAACGATCGACACGCTAATACCTTACATGGTGCATTCATTGAAGGAGAGAGGAGTAATCCAGTGAGGTTTCATTTAAGCTCAAAACTTGCATTTTGTATGCAAGACAGCAGTACAGCACTTTATCCATGATAGCAATGCACAAGGTAGGAGAATGTAAACTTGGGAACCTGGCCATTCAATCGGCATAGGAATGAACAACGTACATACAATCTACACTTGGGATGCTGGTATTGATATGATTGTAAAGCACATGACGAAGAATTGTGCGACTACAAGCACCATTTTAGAGGATGAACGCAACTGCTAAAAGAGAACAACTTAAAAGACCTGTGGCCATGATTATTTTAATTACCATTTTAGAGGATGAGGACACCACAAAACAGAGTTTACACCTGTGCTCACAATTATTTTAATGTGGGTGCAGCATTCAGTTTAGAAGCTATCAACTTCCTTAAGAATAATAGAAATGGCAATTGGCAAATAGCAGCAGGTATTTATCCAGTGTTAAAAGAAAATAGGAACAAGAAGGCTTATGGTTTTATCATCTGGTACAGAACAATCATATGCATTGATAAATGGTCAACAATAGCATGTTTTCTTGAATTTTCAACTTGAGAAAAGTATCAAGAAGGCAACTACTGTTATCAGCAAGTACGGAACGATTTTATGCAATGACACTTCACACCTATAAACTAGATCAAGTACTTCTCTGGTCCCTACCAACTTTATCAGAGCACAGGACAGTCACTATGGTCAAATTATACCACAATGTATAACCAGGTATTCACAAAGCACAACTCAAAACTTCATAAATGACTTAAGATCCTCTATTACCACAGTTACAAATTATATTATTATAGTATGACTTGACAATAAAAATCCTGTCATGTGGGGAATCCCCTACTGTTGACATGGGACCATGGCACGCACAGCCAGCTCACAGGATTAGGATAGCACAACCTAGGGGCTGGCGCATCATATTCTTGCCCATCAAGTTAGGACGTTAGGAATTAAGAGATAAGTTAGGAAAGGAGAGATTTAGTCAAATTTTATCTTTAGAGTTAGATTCGATCTTTAGGATGCAACACTCTATATAAAGGGGATGGAATTGTCAATAAAGGGCAAGCAAGAAGTTATCTCTAATCTCCCTATCCCTCCCTCTTCGTCTCCTTGTCTCAGGTGTGCCCTCCCCCTTACGCACGTTCTCCTCTCCCCATCGCAGCTCCAGGGCGCAAGCCAGGGCCGAAGCTTCCTACCTCACATACGTATCTATTGCGTTCTTTACCCCCAAGGATGTGGCAAAACATCATTGATTAGATGACTGGATGCTTCACAGCTCACAACTATGGGTTAAACCAGACGTGCCAAATCCTATTGACAACAGACAAGAATAATTTAGAGTGGTCTGAAGTAACACTTATAGACAACTGACATTAATCAAATTAACATGCAAGCTATCGGATGTTGTATGTTACAAACTATTCTAGATATATATTTTGAATTGTAATCCTATAAACAACTACATTATGAAATAATATGATTTCAGTAGGCACAGTAAACATCAACTACCCAGACAATTGTTTGGTAGAATTACCAGATTTTCAATTCAAATTACCTAGCAACACTCTTAAAATAAAATTACCTCGCAACGGCAACATCTTTGGCTTCAGATGAGAAAAGCCCAGCAACAGCCTTGGGAACTCCTAAGAAAGGTCCACCAATATTCATTACAGCTTTGATGTGCTTCGCACACCAATTTGGACCACCACCACCACCCATGGGAGGAGGTGCTTCAACCCACTTCATAAAATGCAGAAAATAGAGAACCCCCATGGAATGTGGGATTACCACCACCCTATTTCCACCATTAGTTGCTACTATGAGTTCAATGTTACTCTTTATTCTGCTCAAAGATTGATCACGAACCTGCAGATGGTAATTTACATTAGAAACATGACAGTCCATCTTATACCAGTAACATTTACACAGAGGAAAATATAGCCAAGCATCAGAGACAATCCATGAAACCTCTATGTCATTTCTTCACATTGTATGAGTACATCAAAGATTACCTCTGTGTTCTGGAAAGACAATCTCCAATCATATGCAGCCATGTACATGGTCTTTTCTTCATATCCAATACGAGCTAAATTGGCAATCAAGACTGCCCAAACAAAATAGCCAGGGACAAAATAGTCCGCTGCGACAAGACCTGTGACTGGCCTAACTCTTATTCCTGGTTTATCTAATCCAGTTTCGTTGTCCAATGACATATGTTCAACCCAGCATAAAGGCCTGAAAATATTTCAAGAGGGAATGAGAAAGAGATAGCAAGACTCTGCAGTCCAAGTAATAGCGCACAACTGCACACATAGCAATGGTGTGTTGTACCATCAGAAGGAAGGAGAATGGAACAATATGCTAACTTTTAGATGAGATAACAAAGCTTCAATGACTGCAGGAAAACATAAAGAGCATCAATTAACTGATTTCACACAACTTTTTTGAAGAATGATTTTAGACAATACTAGCCTAAGGCTTTTCCAGTAGAATGAGCTGTGTAAACATAAACTAAAAGTCTAAAAGTAATGACCTTCACTCTTAAAAGCCTAATATTAGAAGTGATGACTGCAGCATTGCATCAAATGAAGTAACAACACCATGATGGACAATTTCTTTGTTTATATCATTATAATTTCTTACCATATGCATACAGCTAAACCATCAACATAAACATCCAAATGAATCAAAGTTGCTGTCATGAAAAACAAAATTAACTCCGAAGACAATCCACAACAAGGTGTTTCTTGTGTTTACTAAATAGTACAGCATCAATCTTTGTATGGATGTTTCAAGACTGAAGCTATACCATAAGATGATTAGATCCTGTTTTTATCTGTATATTATCAACTTCAGTGCTGGGGGCAGGGCTGGATACTTGGATCCATTTATTATAAAGAATAAGTGAGGCGCTAACATGCATAACAGGCACATTAGTTCATCACAATTGCTGGGTTGATATTGTTAGTATGTCATGTTAATGATAACATATTCTCTTCAAAATGCAATACGGAAATTGTCCCCATAGTACATGGAAAATCACATGATCAAATTTCAATGCAGGTATTTACTACATACGATACACATATCATGTAACAACCAACCCACAGGAAACTGCCAGAATGGCTTAAGGCCCTGTTTGGATCCCATGGTCTAAAGTTTAGTTGTCTAAAGTTTTGGACTAAACTTTAGCCACTAAACTTTAGTCGAAGGTCCTGTTTGGATCCTGTACTAATGGATAGGACTAAAGTTTCAAAAAGACCATACTACCTCTCCTCGTTTCGTGCGTCAGCCATTAAATGGGAGGTGAGAGACCAACATGCATGGGTAAACACGTCTTTGTGCCTAAGAACCCAAAACTTTAGACCACTTTAGTTCACTTTGGTGGACTAATGGTCTAAAGTGTTTTTTAAGGGTTAGCTAAAGTTTAGATCTAACTTTAGACCACCTGTTTGGAGACTTTAGATCTAAACTTTAGTGACTAAACTTTAGATGGAGGGATCCAAACAGGGCCTAAGTCTTTATACCATATATGACATGAATAAGTTTAACAGAATAATGTGAGTTATGAACTTACGATTCTAAAATGGGTGATTCATAAACAGTATGGCATGTTAGACAGGTGTTATGTACAGCTGTGTATGGCTGTTGGGCTCATGTGCCCATATGCCTTTAGTCTTTTTCTGTTAGAGTCTCCAGGCTTTCTGTTAGGGTCTCCAGGATTGATCCCTTGTCTGTTAGACCTAACCCTAGACTCTCTGGCCTTTATATACACCCTGTACTGCTGGCTGTTTCACTTGAGAATACAATCAATACACTCTGTTCTCCTACATGGTATCAGATACTCCCTTCCGCTCTTAACTTTCCTTCTCTATCTCCCCGCCGCCATGTCCGGGGAACTCCCGCCGCCAGCCCCCTCATTCCCCGCTGCCGCTATCCCCTCCTCCGATGTCGTCGCCCGAGTTGAGGAGATCGCCGCCAGGGTCGACGTCGCTCCCGTCCACCCCGTCGTGCGCCCCGCTGCCGCCGCCAAATCCCGTGCCGCCGCTCTCGCGCGGGCGGAGGCGGCCGAGCGCGAGGCTGCTGCTGCCGCCCAAGCACGCGATGCGGCTGCTGAACGCGAGCGCGCTGCCCTAGCGCGCGCCGCTCGCGAACGCGCCGCCGCTGCTGAAGACGCCGACGCCGAGTCTGTGGACGACGCCCCCTCCCCTCTCCACGACGCCCTCCTCCTTCACGAAGCTGCTGCCGTCGCCAACATTCACGCCCAGGCGGTCGGCGTGCAGAGCATCCGCGCTCTGGTTCCCCTCATCCTTGACCTGAACTCCGGCTTCTACACCCGATGGCGCGAGCTCTTCCTTCTCGCCCTCGGGAAGTACTCCCTCGAGGACCATGTCCTCGCCGACGACTCCCACCTCGCCCTTCCCGACTGGATCCGCATGGACTGCGTCGTCAAATCGTGGCTTCTCGGCACCCTCTCCTCCGACCTCATCGAAGTCGTGCTGGAACGCCGCGCCACCGCTCGCGCCACCTGGCTCGCCGTCGAGACGCAGTTTCTCGGCAACAGGGAGTCGCGCGCTCTCTACCTCGACGCCGAGTTCCGGCACTTCGTCCAAGGGGATCTCTCCATCACCGACTACTGCCGTCGCCTCAAGTCCATGGCTGATGCTCTTGCCGACCTCGGCGAGGTCGTCGCCGACCGCACTCTCGTCCTCAACCTCATCCGCGGCCTCAACGAAAACTTCACCGCCATCGGCCTTCACCTCCAACGGAGTCGGCCGTTTCCCTCCTTCCTCGAGGCGCGTGCAGATCTGCTTCTGGAGGAGCTCAACATGGCAAACCGTAAGTCTTCACCCGCCACTGCCCTCCTCACGTCCGGCGGCCACCCTGCTGCAACACCCGCCGACCGCGCCCCTCCTTCTTCGACTCACAACGGCCCCGGCGGCGGCAACGGCGGTACCAACAGAGGAGGCGGCGGAGGCGGGGGTGGTGGCCACTCCCGTGGACGGCGCGGCAAGCGCGCTGGCCGAGCTGGCCAGACCACCCAGGGCTCCGGCTCCGGTGCAGGCGGCGTCCCTCCAACCGGCGCCTGGCCAAGCCTGTACAATCCGTGGACCGGCACCATCCAGATGTGGCCCGGTCCCCGGCCTCCCCTTGCCCCTCTACCGCAGGGCCGCTTCGCCGGACTGGCTCCACCGCCTCCAGCACCGGCGCATCCTCAAGCTCTACTGGCTGCCGCCCAGCCCGCGTGGCCCTTCTCTGCTCCTCCCGGCCAGGCTCCGCACTTCTATAGCGGTGCCCCTGCTGCACCAACTACTGGGCATTTCGCTGCTCCTGCCAATGGTGCCCCAGCTGGACCAACTGCCGGCCACTTCAGTGCTCCAGCCGGCCTGCCCGCCTGGGACCAGAACAGCCTCGCCAGTGGCTTCTCCACCATGACACTGACTTCACCTCACCAACCTGAGTGGTACTTCGACTCGGGGGCTACCTCCCACATGGCCTCGGACCCCGGTATTCTCTCTCACTCCTCCCCTTCTCGGTATCCTGTTCCTTCATCCATTGTTGTCGGCGACGGCTCCCTTCTACCCGTCACCACCACTGGTACAGCTGCTGTTCATGGCTCTCTTCGTCTCAACAATGTCCTTGTCTCCCCAAAACTTATTAAGAATCTCATTTCTGTTCGCAAGTTTACTTCCGACAATAACTGTTCTGTTGAGTTTGACCCCACTGGCTGTTCTGTGAAGGATCTTCGGTCTCGGAACGTGATCATCAGGTGCGATAGCTCCGGGCCGCTATACCCTCTGCATCCTCCCGTCGCCGAGTCCTTCCTCGCCGTGTCCTCCGCCCCTCTTTGGCATCGCCGACTTGGTCATCCCGGTCATGACGTTTTGTCTAAGTTAGCAAGATCAGCAGTCTTACCTTCATGTAATAAAATCATTGGTTCTCCTATGTGTCATGCATGCCAATTGGGTCGACATGTTCGTCTTCCTTTCCCTATGTCAACCTCCCGTGCTTCACACACCTTTGATCTTATACACTGTGACCTTTGGACGTCACCTGTTGAAAGTGTTTCTGGTTATAAATATTACTTGCTCATTCTCGATGATTCCTCACATCATCTGTGGACTTTTCCCCTTCGGCTCAAATCTGACACATTCACGACCCTTGCTAACTTCTTCTCCTTTGTTTCCACTCAGTTCAGCACCACCATCAAGGCAGTCCAGTGCGACAACGGCCGCGAGTTTGACAACTCTAGCACCCGCACGTTCTTCCTCACTCATGGTGTTCACCTCCGCATGTCCTGCCCCTACACCTCCCAACAGAATGGTAAAGCTGAGCGCATCATTCGTTCTATCAACAATGTCATCCGCTCACTTCTGTTTCAGGCATCCATGCCACCATCCTATTGGGTTGAGGCTCTGACCACTGCCACTCACCTCCTCAACATTCTACCTACCAAGACGCTGAACTTCTCCACACCACATCATGCTCTTTTTGGGTCTCCACCATCCTATGAGCATCTTCGCGTTTTTGGGTGCAAATGCTACCCAAATCTCGCTGCCACAGCTTCCCACAAACTTGCTCCTCGTTCTGCCCTGTGTACCTTCCTTGGCTACTCCACCCACCATAAGGGATATCGATGTCTCGACATGACCTCCAATCGGGTCTACCTCTCCCGTCATGTCACTTTTGATGAAACATCGTTTCCTTTTGCCGATCTCCCTTCCACCCCCTCCTCGACTGATTTTCACTTTCTGGATGACTACACTAATCCGGTGCCGGCACCTATAGGACCGTCATCCACCTCTTTGCCTGCAGGTCTCCCCGCGCGACAGAGTCTCGCCCGTGCTGACGTCCCTGCGCCCAGGCCACGCGCGGCCCCGGACACTGCCGTGCCTGCCACCGCCGAGGATACTGCAACACCAACTCTGCCACACACGCCAATGGGAGTCACTGTGTTCCCTTCGGCTCCACCGCCCGCACCCGCACAGCCACGTGCGGCCGCCGCCTCCTCCACACCGCCATGTGTGGCCCCGACGTGCGACCGCCGTGTTCGCCATGTCTACACCCGGCGACCGCCGCTGGTGCCCCCGAGCGCGACAGCAGCGCCTTCTCCGGCACCAGGCGCGGTGCTCCCCCTGGCGCAGCTTCCCCCGGGTGCCGTGCCAGTCTCTCCCGTCCGGAATCAACACCCGATGACAACGCGCGCCAAGTCCGGGTTTCGGCTTCCTGCCCTCTACCTTGCCTCGCAACTATCGCCTGTGCCTCGGACGTATCGCACCGCCCTCACCGACCCCAATTGGCGGGTGGCGATGGAGGACGAGTACGCTGCCCTCTTGCAGAACCACACATGGGATTTAGTTCCCCGCCCAGCCAAGGCTAATGTTGTTTCCGGCAAGTGGATCTTCAAACATAAGCTCAAGGCGGATGGCTCTCTCGAGCGGTACAAAGCTCGTTGGGTACTACGTGGCTTTACGCAGCGCCCAGGAGTGGATTATGCCGAGACATTCAGCCCAGTTGTGAAGCCAGCAACAGTTCGTACAGTGCTTGCTCTCGCTCTCTCCAGGCAGTGGCCGATTCACCAACTTGATGTGAAGAACGCTTTCCTTCATGGGACCTTATCTGAGACTGTTTATTGCTCACAGCCATCCGGATTCGAGGATCCTGCTCACCCGGGGTTTGTCTGCCACCTAAACAAATCACTCTATGGTCTCAAGCAGGCTCCCCGTGCATGGTACAGCCGGTTTGCCTCATATCTGCTATCCCTTGGATTTCTTGAGGCAAAGACTGACACCTCCCTGTTTGTTTACCACCGAGGCTCGGAGACTGTCTACCTGCTCCTTTATGTTGATGACATCGTTCTCACCGCCTCATCTGCCGGACTACTACGTCGCATCATCACGGCCTTACAGCACGAGTTCGCTATGAAGGACCTTGGTGAGCTTCATCACTTCTTGGGGATGCATGTACAGAAGTGCAGTGGTGGTCTTCTCCTCTCCCAGCGCCAGTACATGACGGACATCCTGGAGCGCGCTGGCATGGCTGAGTGCAAACCCTGCACCACCCCTGTCGACACAAATCCGAAAGTGTCCGCCTCAGACGGTGTTCCTGTCACTAATCCCAGTGATTACCGCAGTTTAGCCGGGGCTCTTCAGTATCTCACCTTCACCAGGCCGGACATTTCGTATGCAGTTCAGCAGGTGTGCCTTCATATGCACGATCCTCGAGAGCCTCACCTTGCTGCCCTCAAGCGGATTCTTCGGTACATACGTGGCACTCTCCACTTGGGACTCTTTCTTCAGCCATCGTCGCAGTCCAATCTCGTGGTCTACTCTGACGCTGACTGGGCCGGTTGTCCGGACACACGCAAGTCTACCTCCGGCTATGCCGTGTTCCTTGGGGATAACCTGATTTCCTGGTCCTCCAAACGTCAGAACACAGTTTCACGTTCCAGCGCAGAGGCTGAGTACCGCGGTGTGGCGAATGCTGTTGCTGAGGCCTCTTGGCTACGCCACCTTCTGGTGGAGCTGCACACTCCACCTCAGCAGACTACCTTGGTGTATTGCGACAACGTCAGTTCAGTCTATATGTCCTCCAACCCCGTACAGCATCAGCGCACCAAGCACATTGAGATTGACCTTCACTTCGTTCGCGAGAAAGTGGCACTTGGTGATATTCGTGTTCTGCATGTTCCCACCACTTCACAGTATGCTGACATCTTCACCAAGGGCCTTCCTTCTTCCGTGTTCAGTGAGTTTAGGTCCAGTCTAAACGTCCGAGGTGCGGACGCTACGACTGCGGGGGGGTGTTAGACAGGTGTTATGTACAGCTGTGTATGGCTGTTGGGCTCATGTGCCCATATGCCTTTAGTCTTTTTCTGTTAGAGTCTCCAGGCTTTCTGTTAGGGTCTCCAGGATTGATCCCTTGTCTGTTAGACCTAACCCTAGACTCTCTGGCCTTTATATACACCCTGTACTGCTGGCTGTTTCACTTGAGAATACAATCAATACACTCTGTTCTCCTACATGGCAGTCCTCAAGTTCCTGAACGAGGTTGATATTTCCAGAGGGAATGCAAGAAATGGACTCTTTAAGTCTTTAACTAAGAGAAGAAATACTGAAAAGCAACATTCTCCATCTTTCCCATTACATACAATATTTCCGGGTTCACATTAGTCTTATTTATATATTTCACTTTAGAATCTCAAATTTTGCAAAGGAGCAGAGCAAGATTACCACCCCTACCATTTACCAAAATGCTAGTGCATTAGTGCTCTACTTTTCCTACATATGTATAGCTCAACAACACAAGGCTTAGAAGCAATGACCAGCAGGTATGCTGTTGAGAAATCTGGTTAGTACTCTCACCAGAAAGTAGGCAACATGGATCTTTCCAGAAAAGCAATACTTAAATGAAGGACCAAGTTCCCTCTGTCAAAATCTATAAGGCATGCCCATGATTATACCAAATTCTCCTCCTTTTTATGCAAATTGCAATTTTCTTCGAAAAGCCTTGAAAGCACACGATCTAGAAACATCTCATTTCTCTTGTTCAAGTTTGCTCCTATCTCTCGTCCACCCATCGGCTATGGGAGTTTGCTGGTAATTACATTTATAAAATTCTGCCGGAGACAATAATGTAGGCAGGTAAACAAACTAGTGAAATAAAAGCGAGTGTTATCTAATTTCACAAGATGCACACCCCATGCAACTCTAAAAAGCACCTCTTGCCCAGTCAAAACCCCACTTTCCCTGGCACTAACAAAAATCCCAACATTTCAAGACAATTGAAAGAAATTATCACCCCCAATATTTCAAATATCTCAAGTAGTTACTAAATTAAAACAGTAATCGACACCCAAAAAATCCGCGAACCTTCTTACTAAGCACATGCAGACTTCAAATTACCAAGAAATTGTCCAATCCTTCCACACTAACAAAACAAACACACAGATGAGGAATAATAATTACCAAATCCCAACTTTCTATCGAGCACCCCGCCATTGAGGCATCAGACAACATAACTCAGCTTTCAGGAGAATTTGAGAAAACACATCCTAAAAAAGGGCATCTGTGAAAGGGATTGAACACCTGTGGAATCAACCTACTTCCTATTCCTAAAGTCCCAACTCGCCAAAAAAAATCTCAAAATCTCAAAAAAAAAAAACAAAGGCACCCAAAAGAGTAACATGAGACTACTCCAGTTAAAGCATCCTAGCATCAGTTTCTAAAACCAACACTAACGACCAATCAAAGTAGAAACTTAAAGAACAAGCAACGGAAGCAACATAAAACCAATAGATACAACCAAAATAAAGACCAAATAACAATGCTCCTATAACTCGGACAAAAATTCCAATATTACTTACAAAAATTAAATTTGTGAGCTTTAGAGCAATTCCAAAAAGGGGAGATTTGATTATTTGCCTCATGTTTCTTTGCTACTTGATAAAATGCTGCGTGATGTCTCACTGACATACAGGGCAAGACCCGCATGTGAGACATCACTTGCCATTTCTATGAAAGATGGCGCAAATCATCAATTCTTCCTTCCAAAAAAGGAGAGGCAGAGAAGAAAGCAACCTCTTGTATACGTCACCGAATGTCCCGCCCCAGAGGCGCTTGCGGAAGAGCCCCTCGGCGCACTGGTGCCCCTCCCAAAGCTCGAGCCCGCCGGTGACGATCCCCGGCACGAAGACGACGGGGTGTTTCACGCGCAGCCCCTCCTTCTGCAACTTCACCCCGGGCGGGTCCGGGAGCGGCCCCGTGATCGCCTCCGTGACGTACTGCGGGAACGACGCCGGCATCGCGTTGTACAGGAAGAGCAGCAGCCACCACGCGGAGCACACGCACCCCACCAGCCAGCAGCAGCTGTCCACACACGACCACTTGGCCTTCACCCGCCTCGTCGCCTCCTTCGATGGCGGCGCCGGCGGCTTCCTCTCCTTGTCGCCCTTCTCCTCCTTGTCGTGGTCGGAGCCGTTGCTGTCCTCGGTCGGCGAGGCCGGCGACGGCTGCTCCCGCTGCGGGTGCTTCCGCCGCCGCAGAAGCGACATGGCGCGTGGGCACGAAGGAGGTCGGTAGCGGCTGCGGGGGCTACCTGCGCGGGCGCACTGGCATCGCTGGAGCGGGCCCTCGAAACCCTAGGCGGCGGCGGCGGAGCCCTCGGAGGCGGGGGAAGCGAGACGGGGAGGTCGAGAGGTCTCGAGGCCTTGTCGTGGCGTGGCGGCTCGCGAGGTTTGCGTTTGTGAGGTCGGGAGAGAGGGGAGGCTGGGGTTGGAGCGATTGCTCCCGTGAGCCCGGTGTACGTGCGCCGGTCGGGGCACAAGCACTGCTCCAGTGGGCCCCGCAGCATGGGATGAGTGGATGGTGTATGAAGACTCCGTGCGGGTGAGGTGGAGGAGGGTGGAGGGTCGTAGGGGGCTGCGAGTTTGGCTGGCTCCAGTAGGATCTGTGGGGTCGTAGCCTCGTGGGGCCAGGATGGTGGTCAGAGCGGTGAGTGGGGCCACTATTAGTTGTGAATACTCCCCCTATTACGAGCGGGGGAATGCCCCGCCCCCCGCCCGCGCGCTCCGGCCGGCGCGTGGCGGGGGTTTCCTGTACGGCCAGGGGAGGTAGTTCCCTCCGGTTTTCCGAAAATTACGTGCAGGTCCTTTTTCCTCGCAGACAGGTCCTTTTTCCTCGCGAAAAGGTCCTGACGGTTTTTTTCGGCGAATTTTTCTAAAAACCCCCTCCAATTTGCAGGATAGCGCCCCGCGGTTTTCTAAATTACGTACGGGTCCTCGTTTCGTTACATACAGGTCCTCAATTTTTACGAAAAAGCCCTTAAACTTTTTTGAAAATACGCATGTGCCCTCAATTTTTTTAAAAAAACTCCTCACAAATTATCGCCTCTTTTACTTCGGTGCACACGGTGGCTGGCGCGGCGTGTCGCCGCGCCTATGTGGCTAGTAACAATAACGGCTGGCCGTTTGCTGTTTCTGACTTTTTTTTATATAGTAATTATTTTTTAAATGATATATATTTTTTAAAAGTATGACTTATAAATTAATTGTAATATATTCTGTACCGATTTTAGCTACACTGGCTAAAACCATATATAACTATCTTTTTTATATTTTATTTATAAATAATCAGAATTCAAAAGTTATAAAAACCGCATTTTTTGTATTTTAGCCCTTTTTTTGAAAAATATTCACATTTAGACCCCTGGTAGTTTTAATTCCGTTTTTGGACCCAGAGCTCGGCGCCGTGGGTCACGGCGCCGAGATAACACGTCTCGGCGCCGTGGACCACGGCGCCGAGGTGCGAGCCCCGCGCCAGCGTAGCGGCCGTCGTGGCGCCGACGTGGCAGGCAGCTCGGCGCCGTGACTCGTGGCGCCGACCTCGGCGCCGTGACTCGTGGCGCCGACCTCGGCGCCGTGACTCGTGGCGCCGAGCATGTGGTTTCTGAAACAGCACCGAGCACGCGGGCTTCGTTCATTCGCATCCTCCTCCCTCTGTCCCCGCCGCTGTTTAGGGTTTGCACCGATCAGCCTTTTTTTCGCAAAATGAATTATTAGTTGTATTTTTCATTTGGATTATTTAATGATAGTAATATTATGTAATATAGTTAGTTATTTATTTATAGAGAGCAAAAAATACGACGTATGTTTTGAAAATTCGTTATGTATTGCAGATGATACATGTAGGAAAATTCGTGTAGATTTTTTTAAAAACATTATGGTACGTTGGTAATGGTTTTTGAAAAATAAAATTATGCAGGCCGTGACGAACGAGTTTTGTGTGAAGTTCTGCGGGCCGTGAGATGCTGCGGGCAAGACAGAGGGGAGGCGACATGTGGCATACAAGCAACTCTCCTCTTCCTTTTGTTCAGTTGTTACTACACACTTGGGGAAATAATTACTGGGATGATTCTGGGTCAATCCCATCCCCTCTGTTTGTGGATTGATGAACGAGTTATGTGTGAAGTAACGATTAGTGTATTTGTGATTTTTGTACAATGCTGACCGTGAAAAATATGTTGAACTGGCAATAACATTTTTTGATCATGTTATGTTGTTGTATTGGAAGGATTTTTTTGAATTATTTTGTATGACAACTGTGATAGGAACAATTGGACGAAAGGAGGGGAAGTGATAATAAGACACGTGGGAATCATTGCATGCGAAAAGCCCAGATAATAAGCTTATGAAGTTGGGACGAACATGGCGCGTACAATTTTATTACATGCTAGCATGATATCCGACTAATCTACCCAACTGCTCGTACGACCTCTCGTGTGGACCGAGTCTATTACATCTTGTCTACTGGGTGTAGCGTGGTTGTTTCCCCTTTCTGTCGCGCCCTGAAGATGGCTCCGCTGCATCCTTCTTCCTGTCACTCTTGGTCTTGAGAGCCGCCTCACGAGCTTGAAGCTCTTCCTCCTGACGCTTGATGGCTGCTTCACGCAGACTTAACTTCTCCTTCCTCCTTTGCAGCTCATCCTCCTTGCCCTGCAGACGGATTTGGTCCACCCTCACGCGGCGCTCTTGCTCAAGCCGCATCTGTTGTTCCACCTCGCGAGCCTGAGTCATCTTGACACAGTATTGTCCTTTGTTTTCCACCTCCACTGCCCGGTTATTTGGCCATGCCGGCGGCACTCGATCCACCCATTCCATGAACCCGCAAGCCTATGTGTGGCATGGTAGATGTCATGGATCAAGTTGAAAAACGATAACGGAAAAGAAATGGTTTAGTTATGGTCGTTACCATGAAGTCGTCATCCAGGTCAGGACACTTGAAGAACCTACGGCCGTATTTGGCTCGTTGTACTCGATCAGTCCAGACTCCCAACATCGTCCTAAAGCCGCAATGGCACTTCGGGCGCTCATGCCACTCCGGCACTCCAAATGGGTCGGACTTCCAGGAAGACATTGTTGTGTGGTAGTATTGTGATGTCTTGAGGAGGAGATGTGGTATGGAAGACATATGAGGCCTTCATATAGGCAGGTTATCGGTGCAGTGGGCATAGTCCATGGAGAGGATCTTTTCGCTCTTCCTGGATTCAAGTGTAGCAATAAATGGTCCTATGTAGGCTTTTCAGAGACTATAGTCTCGTAATAAATTCATAGTTCGTAGCCTTTTCAAAGACCTACACCCCTATATGTGTACAGGCCTACAGGCCTACTCCTGTAAAGCACAATGAATATAACATAAACACATGTATACAACAACTAGCTCATTACAAACACATCTCAGTCCAACCACTTACCAAGTGCCTCCTAGCTCATTACAAAATATATACAACGACTTTTAAGCCCAACCACAAGCATACACGGCCGTATCACTGCCTCCTAGCCTTACCCTTACCCTTACCAAGGGCGTCGGTGCCTGGAGTGTAACGGCTAGGCTCGCGGCGGCGTCTGCGTCGTACGGGCTGTGTAGGCTGAGTCGAAGGAGCGTCTACGAGCTGAGACGGGCCTATCTCATCGTAAGTCTGCTCCACCTCGTCGTCGTCCTCATCCTCACCGCCCTGGGACGGGAAAGTGTCGCTCCTCGTGGGGGACGAGCTCTGTCCCGTGTACGACCCTCGCCGCGTCGGGTCTGCAAGTCGTGTCGAAGGCACGTCTACGTCCCTCGCCGCGCCTGTGCTGCAACCACAACGAGCAGCCGCACGACGTAGCCGACATGCGAGCCTCTGCATTCCAACATTTTGTTAACCAACAAGACACGAAGATATTATGTTTCCTGCATCATAAGCACGACAACGATGGGATTGAGACAAAACAAAGGAATGACGGGAAAAGGCTAAAGTGTTGCTCGACACTTACTGGGCTGATTCTGGGTCAATCCCATCTCCTGAGGGGCCGCCACGACATCATCAGTCCGACATTCAACTCGAACTGGTTGAGAAATCTGAATCTCGTTCGGGGAAGATAGAGCATCGGGCACCTCAGGCACTTCTTCCACATCCACCGCAAGATCCGGTAACGGAGGGTCAAAGGGTGCCTGATCACCTAGTTCTGGTGAATAACCGTGAGGGGTGGGATCAATGGACACCTTCCGCACAACAACGTCCAAACATTTTAACTCATTCCTCATAACCAATTTGACATATTGGTCTCACTCATCCTCTGAACCAATTAAGATCAACCGCCTGAGAACTAGGTCTTTCGAACCGAAGTGAAGTAACCCCTCAACTGTGATGCTCTCCTCGTTTGCATGACAATGTAGCTTCTCCCGAGCCCTAGCAACCAACTCACTAAACGACGGCCGATCACCGAATATTAGAGGCACCCTTTGCATTTCAACAAATTGAACATTTCCATAATCATCACTTGTCACACTGCCTCCATGATATAGGGTCACTAGGTTGTCCATCTAGTTCATACAGAACAAACAATGTATAGAATTAGGTAGTTGGTCAGAAGAGGCATACAGAACTAGAGACTCCCTTCGAAATATTTTATATCTACTGGTTCCTGCATACATGCAGCCCATGAGGCACTGCACTCGCGGCAATAGTAAAATTACCACCTACATTCCGTTCACAAGTCCGCAACAATAGTCATACACACATACCGGAAAGCACTGCTACATAACATGACATAACAAGTAGAGTACCAACCTAAAAAAGATACCATTTCCTTGTTCTACTGAAGCATACGTACAGATTATAGCTTCATTGGTATGATTCCTACAATACTAGCACTACAATGGCTGTTAAATCCATCGACGTTGATTCCGAATGAGATTGACCACAAGATGTATGAACATGCCATTCCCATATGCCAATGAGTTGCCAAAATTTCCTACTGTTTGCCCCAAATAGAGTATCAAATATACAGCAGTAAACTAACAATGTAATGCAATGTAAACTAACAATGTAATGCAGTAAACCAACCTAAACAGATACCATTTCCAAAAATTTAAAAGAAAAAACTACCAAAATGGAAATGTTGCTACCTTCCGGCGGGCTTGGAGGCGGCCGGCGGGGAGGCGGGCTTGGATGGGGCCGGCGGGGAGGCGGCCGCGGCGGGGAGGCGGCCGGCGGCGTCGATGGGGCGGGCGGACGGCCGCGGCGGGGAGGTGGCCTGCGGCGTCGATGGGGCGGGCGGGGAGGCGGGCTTCGAGACGCCCGGTCTTGGAGGGGAGGCGGCAGTGGGGGGGGGACGCGGGCGGGCGGGCGGGGAGGCGCCCGGTCTTGGAGGGGAGGCGGCCGGCGGCGTGGATGGGGCGGGCGGGGAGGCGCCCGATCTTCGAGGGGAGGCGGCCGGCGGCGTGGATGGGGCGGCTGGGAAGGCGCCCGGTCTTGGAGGGGAGGCGGCGTCGGGGGGGACGCGGGCGGCGGCGGCGGCGGGGAGGCAGAGATGGAGAAATGAACGCGAATGAACGAAAGAGACAGAGGGAGAAAAGAGAAGGCCGGGCGCGGTGGCCACTGCTCGGCGCCAAGATCCATGGCGCCGAGCTCGGCGCCGTGACTGGTGGCGCCGAGGTCCTGCCACGTCGGCGCCACGTTGGCCGCCACGCTGGTGCGGGCCTGGCATCTCGGCGCCGTGGACCACGGCGCCGAGATGTGTTACCTCGGCGCCGTAGACCATGGCGCCGAGCTCTGGGTCCAAAAACGGAATTAAAACTACCAGGGGTCTAAATGTGAATATTTTTCGAAAAAAGGGCTAAAATAGAAAAAATTCGGTTATAAAAACCCATCTGCCGAGTGCCGACTCCCTCGGAGCACAATCTGGTAAAAAACCGACATTTTCCTAAGCACAGTTTAATGACGTAGCTGGATTAGTCTGAAAACCGATGACTTAGGGTAGTAGTACAATATAGCTGGGATTTTAAATTCTGTTTCTTTTTTGTTTCATCTAATTGGTTTAGATATTTTTTTTAACGAGTAATTTTGTTTACGATCCTGATCAATTCGGCTTCGGCTTCTGGTTTCTGGCTTATTTTTCACTATTCATAAGTTTCGTCTTTTTCTGAACTTTTGGCTTTTTGTTGAGCTTTTTGCCGGTTCTTTTTTTCCCGTATTTGTTTGTATTATACGTAATGGGCTAACATATTTTTTATATTTTTAAATTATTTTAAATTTAATTATGCTAAATAAGCCTCTGTCAGCTACAGTGCTTTTTTTCAGCCAGCTACAGTGTGTTTCAGCCATAAGCCATGAGCTTTTCAGTCGAACTGATCACCACTACTGTCTGTCCATTTTTAATGCGACTTTTTAAAAAAGATCTTACAAAAGATTGAACTGTTTTTTATGAAATTTGCACGCTCTACTAAGCAAGGTCTAAATTTGTAACCAATAGATTTGGCATAAGTGACGAATATCATGTACTGTAGACAAGGAAATAGCGAAAGAGGACATGCAGGCTTGTCTTCTACCATGAAAACTTCCATCGATCATGCCTGGAAACGACTCGTCATGTCTTCCGACACTTCCGTCACGCACTGCAGGGAATTATTTTCTGGGAAAGGGAACAATTAGAGTTTAAATTTGTTAAACTATATGGTTAGATTTAGAATTTTTATGGTGATAAATAATTTATATTGTTGCTTAGTAATGTTATGTGTGGTATGTGTGTGAGTGGAGTAATGTTGGTTAAGTTAGAAGAATTTATGCTGGAAAAAATGTTGGTTTGGTCTTTGCATGTGCAGAGTAATTTGGAGGCGATCGTAGTCTACGGCGAGGACCGCGAAATGGCTTAGTGCAAAGTCATGATCCAGAGAGTCAAGGATGCTGGAGGAGACGGTCGTACTCGAGTTGAGACGCGTGGAGATCAAAGATGGATGATACATATTAGAATTACGAAGGTGTCGTTCGGAAGTTACGACATATGATGAAAGTGAAAAATCTGTATTATAGAATGGTTTTAGATCTCTTGAAAAGTAGTGAGCAAAAAACCTAGATGAGGGAAAAAGGCTCGGCCCGGTCTGGTTGTGGGCTAATTAGATTGGTATTTGGTGAGAGTCTAGATTGTATTAGAGGCGACACCGTTTCCGTAGTGAAGAACGCGTGGGGAGACTGGATATTTAGGTTCCGCTTATTTCGACTTAAACTTCTGGCTTCAGTCTTATTTTTCACTGGTGCACCACAACATTCTATGATGCTGGGCCAGTATTAACCTGTACAACTTCAAAACCCCATCATCCCAGCCCTACAAGCGCAATCAAGTTCAACAAAACCTAGAGCCAAAGAATACAAAGACCACAGGAGACACATTCGCGCAGCGACAAGACTACACTTGCTAGCTTTGCGCAGCGACATGACCCACGGGCCAGCTTTGCGCAGTGACGTGACAAGACGTGCCAGCTTTGCACAGTGAGAAGACTACACGAGACACCTTTGCACAGCGACAGGACCACACGGGCCAGCTTTGCGCAGCGACATGACTGCACGAACTAGCTTTGCATAGTGACAAGACCGCACGAGCTAGCTTTGCACAGTGACAAGACCAGAGGAGACACCTTCACGTAGTGACAAGACTACACTCATCAGCTTTGCGCAGTGACATGACCGCACAGGCCAGCTTCACGCAGTGAGAAGACCAGACGAGACACCTTTGTGGAATAACAGGACCACATGAGCCAGCTTTGTACAGTGAGAAAGACCAAAGGGTGCAGCTTTGCGCAGTACGAAGACTTGACTGGGCAGTTTTACATATCGACCATTCCACACTGGGTAGCTTTGCGCAGTGACTAGACCACACAGGCATCTTCATGCAATGAGAAGGCCACAATGGGCCTTATAAAAGAAGGTCAAAGAGATTTCAAAGAAAATACTACATAAGTAAACCCAACACTACACTGGCAATTTTGGACAAGAGGCAGAAGAAGCAATGGGACAAGATGATGAAGCAATGGGACAAGATGATGAAGCAATGAGAGGATACCCACGACCTAGCAAGGTCAGGTTCCGTCCGCGATGGGAAAGTAAGGGCTGCTGTGGCCCAGGCAGAACAAGCCCAGCGTGCTATGAGGTCAGCTCCCCACAATGACGCCACCTGTAGCAACAACCCCATCCTGAACGTTCCTACTAAGCATTAGCCGCAACACCCACCAGAGGGGAAGATGTCCCCCTTTGTTGGTGTCGGGATCTGTGCAAATTCTTCAAGTCTAAGCACCGCCTCAACCTAGGTATGCATTACTGGGGTTGCACCAACTACTCCAGTGACTATCCCGACCGCTGTCTAGACATCGCAACCTATCGGCAGCCGGTAAGTACCAGGTGCACCGTTTTCCCCCTACCTTTTCTCCTTTAAAGTACGCACTAACAACCTCTCCTGTGTATCCAGTCCCTGGAAACCCTATGCGGCTTCCGCAAATGGATCAATCTTTAGATCCACCCAGAGGACCAGTGGGCTCTCGACTTCAAGGAGTGGAATGTCACAATGTCCTGCGACATCCAAGAGGAGGAACGTTGCAAGGACGAGCAAACTGAGCATATACAACAGGAGACGAAAACTCATCTCGAGGCGTGCATGCGTAGGGAGCATGAGGCTTGCGAGAGGGAGTGCGAGTGTGCGACCAAGGCAAAAGATGCCATCGAGGAGTACAACGCCGAACTCGCAAGGAAGGAAAAATGGCCCTAGTCTACGCAATATGTCGTACGAGTAGTTGGGTTAGTTAGTCGCACATGATGCTCTATGTTATGCATGTAATCAAACCCTACGTGGCATGTTACTCCCAACTGTATTATGTAATCTATTTTAATTCATACAAGCTTATTTTCTCGTCTTTTCGTATTCAATTATTCCTATAGCAAATCATCCAACAATATTAATAGACCAGTTCTCCTTCGTATACAAATTCCCGGTAACATCACAATATCACTTACCCTCATACTATCCGATCATTCTTAGTTCAATCGTTCTTAAAAAAAAGTTTCACGAATTTTTTTGCACTATAACAACATACAATAATCATAAATGGATTAACCCACACCGCGTGTCGTTTGCAGTCGCTGCACAGCCAAGCGATTGCAGCTGCTATCGCCCAGCCACAGGGCGACGGGCTCCAGTCGCCCAACTATCGAGCTACTGGAACCTATCGCCCAACGGCTTACGGACAACTTTATTGTCGCACGACCATTGGGCGATAGGTTCCAGTCATCTGACGGTTAGGAGACTAGAACCTATTCTGTAAAAAAATTTAATTGGGTATATTTATGTTATTTCGAATAAAAATAGATTATTTATAAAAAAATTCCAAAGAATACCCGAGACACATAGAATCCCTATCTCACCAGGTTGACCGTTGGTAGGAGGACGGTTAGACCACGCGGCCGCCATCGGTTTGACTGGGGTATGGTCAATCTAATCGAGGTTGACCAGTCTAATAGCTCGGATCACGACGGTCTAATCACTCGCCAAGGCAGATGCATAGGACAGCATAACACACGATCCAATAAAAAGAGCTAACTTCTAAACTATTGATCCAAACATAGTGAAACTTGGCACAAGTCCTCCCTAGAAAGTCAGTAACCTATTTCAATCATGGATCGTGAAGATTAATGCCAAAATTCTGACTTTTATCTAAAACAAGGAAGGTTGCATTAAAATTTGACAAAATAGGGAAATCTTGATCTACTCTTTGTCATGAGTTCTTAATAATCTTTTTGTGAGCTCTTAATAATCTAGATGATCTTGGATGTGTTCTCACATATCATAGTAAGCTAGTTCACAACATGAACTCAACCCAAAATAGCTACAAGATCAAAACCCTAAAATCACATCTATTTGACGAAAAACCAAGCAAATACAAGGACTCTCCCTAGGAAGTACCTAAATGGATGGGATCTGATCTCTAAGAGATATCTCCACCTCTAACACATCATTGACATCAGGAAAGATTAAGAAGAGATGAAATCCAAACAAGAAAACCAAGCAAATAAAAAGTACAAGGAATGATCCATGTCATAGATCACTTGATTGAAGTTTGGATTTTTGTGTTTACTTGGAGATGAATATTTTACGGCCACTTCCTTGTAGAGAAAAGAGCTTCAAGCCTAGAGCACACACACAAGATTCTAACATAAAAAAAACCTTAATATCTCTCTCTTTTCCCCCTTAATCTCTCAACGTACACATGGGTTCATATATGGAGGCTCTTCACCTCTCACCAAACCCTAACCAGCACACTCTTAGTGTATACAACTATTTACAAATAGAGAAATCCGGTAACTCACACTGAAATGAGTTTTGCATTCACCACTTGAAACGCACAAAGTTTCATTGGTACACCACATACAGACATTTGTCTCCTCACGATTCTTATTTTTCTTCTGTGCTCTTCTGCTTGAGATGATGCCCCACCCAGACTTACGCGACACACTATTGCCTCAGAACACCTTCCCTAGTCTTGGTCTTGTCGTTGACCATAACAATCACCAAGCGCCCTGCATATTAGAAAATAAGCAACTGATCTGAGTACAAATGGCATGCACTTTACTCTCATCAGCAAACCAACACATACATAGACTCACCATGACTCATACTCCCGAACACCAACCCAATTCAACTCAAACAACAACCGACTTAAACTCCTCTTAGTAATAGAGGATTGGTGTGACCGCAACACCCATACTGGTCAGACCGCCTAACTCCCATCGATCAGATCACACTTCAACCAAATCATCACCTAGGGCCGGATAGACCGCTATCTACTTGACAACGAAACAAAAGAGCACAAGATTGTATTAAACTCAAACTTTAACACTAAAGCATAAACACAGTTAATGGTGCTACATTCTCCCTCTCCACAGTCGAAACTTCTCCATTCGGTTGATCAATCGATCACATATTCACATGCTTCTTGTCATAGTGTACGTGTCAATCATCTCGTTGCTTTGGATGATACTGTACTAGAAGCTCTGGACTCTTACTGTACGTGCACGCGAAGCTGCAGACAACAAAGCTAAAGGTAATCTGAAGTAAAGACGAAAAAGATACGATTAGTTGGAGCAGCTAGCTTGATAGCAACCCCACTGCGGAAAAGAATGGGTTAACTAGCATGAGCAACTAATGCCAGTAGCCTAGTAGGAGCATTATTAGCTTGTCACCACTAAGAGGAGCTAATCCAGGTTAGTTGGGGGACAAGCCGAGGCCCACCGCAACGTTCGCTCGGCGTCACCGCTGTCCGCCCGGCAGCGCGCGCGCATGTGCCGTCGACCATTCGCGTACGTACGGTTCCCACCCTGCCAGCTTTCGAACAAAAAGACTGGGAATCGGTGGATTATTTCGGATTATATACGATGAGTTTTGTCTACATTTTTTTAAAACAGCAATAAATAATGGAGATATGATACGGATGATATATATGATTTTAATCTTAAAAATTGTTTAAAAATCAACTTTAAAAATTGTTTTATTTATTTTAACTTTCGAAAAGTTCAAAGCTAAAAGAAAATAGGACAAATATCACGTGAACAAGCGTGGGCTTGGACGTGCACGGCGACGGGCTGGCTTGCTGGCGTGGAGTGTACCGGAAAGGCGCGCTGCCATGATGGACGGGTGCTTCAGTGGCTATGATGGATGGGTAAGTGCCCGGCCGGCCGTCCGGCCGATGGCGATGCCGCGCGGCATGGTTGGTGCAACAGTGTGGCGCACGGTCGAAGTACTCGCGCGTAGTGCGTCCCCGGCGACAGTGCATGTGCACATGCACACGGAGGGCAGAGGGGATTTACGCGCGCCACGCTGAATACGAGACAGGAAAAAGGTTGGACAGCGTCGAGCGCGGGCGCAGCGAGCAATAGCCATCGTGAACGATGGACCGGCGGGAGGGTTCTCTCTGCTTCTCTCTTTTCCCGGCCGGGTGTTTTTAGCTCTCCTATTTGCAATCTGGTTTTTATTTGATTTGGGTTACTATTTCTTTTTTTTCTTTCCCTCCTTACTGCTACCGTCTCTGTTAAATTATTGGGTTACCTACATGTGCGTGCTATAGAAACGTATACACTCTAGATCCGTACTGCTAATTTTTTTTGATAGTTTGATTATCACATCTAAAAGACCATACCAAGTTAAAAGTGTCAAATAAAAAAAAAGAAGGGAGTAGTAGCAGGTGTTGAGGCGGTGACTATAATGTACAGTGGCACAACCATAAACGTTATGGTTGTAGTGGCAAACTAGTGGTATTGACCAGACACAAGAGATGGTGACGGGGAAGACCAGAAGACACCAAGGCTTAAGAAAAGAGTGCTAAATCCAAATAGCCGCGAGGTCGAAATGGCTAATCACAGTGGCGCATCCAGAATCCAAATCATGTGGGGTCAGTATTTAACATTCTTAAAATTTTACTATGTGTTTTATTGTAAATATCAATAGTATTATGGATGATTCACAAAAGTCTGCCATAATGTGGCTCCGCCACTTGTAAATTAGTAATGTTGAAAAGTAAAAGATAATGAAATGTGTTAGTACACGGGAATGCGTGTGAGGTCGCATAAAATGAAATGTGTTAGTGTTGAAATACGGTGATTCGTATTCTTTTCTACTAGAACTTGGAGAGATGTGTTATAAAAATTCTTAGATGAATCTTAATTCGATTAAGATTTCTACTTCTTTTTATGACACCTCCATTATAGTTGACTAGGTCAAACATAACAGGAATCGTCACTTAACAAAATAGTGCCATGATCAGCTAAAAAATAATGCCATGTATAAGTAGAAACTTCCAACGTTTAATACATGATGTCTTATTCATATGACACATATAATGCTTTCTTAGGTCTAGCTACGGTGATACTACACTACCTGCTTAGTTATTTTAAGTCTTCTAAGCCTCCCTCCTGATGGTCATCTACTTCTCAAGGTCTTGGTTGTCAGTAGGCTGGGAGTTGGGCCGTGTCGTGCCGGCACGGTCCGGGACCATCGTGTTTCATACTGCTTTGAGATGTGTCGGTTCGGCCCAGTCATCTCACCGTGCCGTGCCGGCCCGCCTCGCCTCCGGCCAAGCCCAAAGACCGTCGTGCCAGTGTTTGTGCCGTGCCAGCCCAAGCTCAACCCGAAGTAACTATACAAGACGAAGGCGGCGGCGACGATGGTGGCGGCGGTCGCCATCTTCTTTTCTCTTGTACCCGCCTCGTTAAAAACTAGTTGAAATTGAATTAGTTGTATAAAAACATGGGCACACAATGACGTAAATATTTCAAGAAAAAGTGAAATTTTCTTGGTATTTTAAAAATACAATGTTACTGTCTCGTTAGAAACCTTATGCTCGAGAGTGGGGTTCCCAGAGTAAGGAAAAGAGTACAGTAACAATGTATATATATATATACATATATATATATATTAACTAATAACTATAACAACATACGCATATAGTATCTACTCACCAATGTCTAGGTCGTTCATGCGTTCGAGGTCAGCATATACCTGTACGATTTCAGAATCCTCTATTTGATGCTGTTGCCGCTCTTTGGCTAATTCCCAGTCTTTGGTGCATATGATTGCTTCCACCATTCTAGGCGTAAGGGATAATCTCCTTTCTTTGATTATTCTCCCCATCGTGCTCAACGTCGCTTCTGAAGAGATGGTGAACACTGGCACCAGGAGAACATCCCGTGCGAAATTTGACAGAATAGGAAATATCTGTTTATTGTTCTTCCACCACTCGAGCAAGTCTATCTTGCCTCCACTAGTAAGATCCGGATCAACATTTACAATATCATGCTCAAGTAGTGGTTCAGCTCTGAGACAAAATTCCACTTAGAGACCACCTGAGACTGAGAGGACAAAGAAGTAGACTTGCTCTTTAGCTTATTCTATAAGTGTGATGTCAAGCTTGTATTTCCTTGTTGCGTCTACTGTGAGGCCTCCGATTTTTTGCTACTACCAAACTTGTCATGATACATACGGAAAACATGAAAAAGCTCCTCTTTGACATGTGCGAAAGCTTCCGAATAATCAAGGCCAAGGCATTCACCTATTCCCTCCATGCCAACTTGTAAACCTGCCAATTTTTTTGTAGGATCGAAAATAATAGCAAAGCAATACAAATGTGAAATAAAACCAAAATATTTTATATTTTTTCTCCATTGCTACGATGGCATGGCCTAAAAGGGGATTCTTCCTAGATTTGGCAATTTTGTCTGCAATTAACCAAATAAATTCTATAACTAAGCAAGAGGTAGGATAATAAATACCAGATAGAACATTTGTTGCTTTATGAAAAAGGTCTTAAAAACTTTTGAAAACAACTAGCAATTTGCCAATTTGAATTAGTAACTACCAATTCATTATTTTTTGAGTTAGCATTGACAAAAATGGATATAACATGTTTGTACCCTTGTATTTTCTTTAACATGATATATATTGAGTTCCACCTCATCTTCATGTCAAGACTAAATTTTCTTGGCTCTTTCCTATTGGCTGCGCAGTACTCCATGAACCTGGCTACCACTTGTGGGAAACTTGTGAGGTAACGAATGGTATCATAGATACAGTTTAAATATGCAACAATTGCTTACATACCGTCTTGAATAACAAGATTCAAGATGTGGCATACATATTTTTGGTGGAGGACATAATCACCAATATATGTTTGCAATCTTGGAGTGAGGATGTTTATAGCCGTTGTGTTTGCTGATGCGTTATCAAGAGTTATATAATCAATTTTATTATCTATCTTAAATTCATCAAGTACGTGTAGTATATGCTCGGCAATGGCCTCTCCTATGTATAATTCATTTACTACTTAAAATCCTATGACTCTCTCTTGTTTAGCTTATAATTATCGACTAAATAATGGACTACAACACTAAATTAGTTACTTCTCTGGTGTGATGGTGTCCAAATGTTTGAAGTTATGGCAAAAGAAAACTGAACTTGTTGGAATAGTTCTTTCAGCTCTACTAGTTTCTTTTGATACATCTGTAAAATGTCAGATGTAGTAGTTCTCCTACTAACATATTGGTACTGTGGGCAAAAATCGCGTTGGATCATTCTTTCAAACGCGCGATTTTCACTCATCCTAATCAGTTGATCTTCTAAAACAATATATCTAGCAATTTCCTCACGGGGCAGAAAGCGAGTTGTGTGCCTATGTACTTACAGAGCAATCGCCCTTAAAGTTTAGCTACGTTTGTACTCCTCCTCTATCTCGACCTTGTGCAGCCATCTTGCATAAGCATGCTTTGTAGTACTGGTTCAAGTGCCCTGTCCCTACAGCTGTACGAGCAGTGAATTTAGCATTGCAATAATTACAAGTTGCGATCTCTACCGTTTCGCCATCTCAGATTTCCTGGCTCTAGGTCATATGCTTCCAGCAATTCACCCTTCGTCTAGACTCGCTGATGTTGGTGTCCGTGGATGGGGGAGAGAATTCTGGAGTCCTTGTTGGCTCAAAACCACCCTGGTATTCCATGCAGCCCTTCGTACCATCCATATGACGGTCATCCATGCCATAGTCTCCCATACTTGGTGGGAGCCGACGGGCATCAACGGGAGTCAAAGCCGGAGGAGGACTAGGGGAGCAACGATGAGAGCTTACACTAAGGCGCCCTGCCCTTTTCGTGCTACGACTCCTGTATATACCGCTCAGGAGCTCCTTGATGCTCCGACTCCTTGGTAGCATATTGGATGAATGGTGAATAGATATGGAGTGTAGAGGGATGTTGCAAAAATAGGGACTTAGAGAGTGTAGAGGAATGTTGAAGAAATGAGGAGTGTAGAGGGATGTTGAAGAAATGAGCGATTGAATTCTTGTGAAGTAATGAGAGAAGAATAGTGAATTTATAGACATTGCTCTTCTAAACGTTACTCTCATGAACGTTGTGCTTGAATGTTACCTCTCTGACCAGTGCGTGCATCTTTCCACTCCACGCTCTCTCAGAATCTCTCATCTCATCAGTCCTAACTCTCATCTCTCTCTCCAACTTTATTCTCTCATCTCTCCTCCTTCTCTCACACGCTCTCTGTCGGCTCCCTCTCTCAGTCCACTCCACTCTCTCTCTTAGAATCTCTCCGCTCTCCCCGCTGCCACCCTTCCTCCCCTCCCAGTCCCACCCTGGCGCCCCCTCTCCCTACCCCCTCCTCCCCCGGCCGCCTCCCCCTATCTCACGGTGCCCCCCTTCTCCGCCAGTGGCCTCCCTTCCCTCCCTCCCCACTGCCACCCCACCCTGACGCCCCTCTCCTCCCTCCCTCCAGCCTCCTCCCAGCCGCCACCCCTCCCCCCACTTTGGCGCCCTCTCTCTCCAGTCCCCTACCCGCCGCCACCCTCCCCCACTCCGGCACACCTCTTCTCCCTCCAATCCCCTCCCCACCGTCTCTCCCTACCCCGATGCCCTTGCCCCCTCCTCCCCCAGTCGCCTCCCTTCGTTCAAATTTGTAACCATTCGTTCAAGATCCAACAATGGATCTTCTCTCCTCTCCCAAAAAAATAAACCTGCTCTATTGCCACCTACACGTGAAACCTAACTCGACACATTGGTCATGTTCTTTTGGGTTGTGGTTGATGCCTTTTTGCTGTGGCTGATGGTTTTTATCTGTACTTTTTGAGATGGTAGCAGATGGCAGACACCCCGATGAGGACAGCACACATGGTTTTAGATTGCGAAGCCGTTTGGGGGAATCTGCTTCAAAAAGTCTTCCCCATTTATTGCGACTTTCGGAGAAACCAAAACTCAAAAGCCAAAAAAACCAAAAAAATAGTACCATTGCTTTCTCTTCCCAGCTGACCTCCACGTCCCTTACCGCCTTTTCCCATTTTCCTGCCTCTAAGTTCACTATTGACAGCCACACCCCTCCCTCAACAATCAAGATTAGGTTGAAGATCTGTTGAACCCTGAAACCCTAATAGGGGTGAGGTGATCGGAGGTAAACCCTAATCCTAGTTGCCAGGAAGCTTGTTAAAGATGATGCCACCAGCGTTGCTGGGACATAGATCCCAAGTCAGATATGCCCCGCTCCAAACGGCTTCAACTTCTGGCTTTTTTTGGCTTTTAGCTTATTTAAGGCAGAAGCCACTTAGAACACATCGTTTCTAGTTTCAGCTTATTTTGGCTTTCCTTCCCCCCTTATCCTTTGTATTGTCCGTGATGATATAACTTTTTTTTAAATTTTTTCTCAGAAAAAACTAATAGTCTCTATAGTATAATTTCAGCCAAAAACCACAGTTATAAGCTTAAGTCAAAAACTAGTTGGAGCACCACCATATATCAATGTAAGAAATTTGACTAAATCCAAATCCCATATCCAAACACATCCTGAAACTTTTATCAAACCTATGTATAGCCGATTGCTCATTAGAGCTTTAACTTCTAACTTCTTAATTTCGTCATTTTCTGGTTTTTTGGCCTTTTCTTTTTTTCTTTGCATTGTCCGCGATGATATAACTTTTTTCATTTATTTATTTTAAAAAATTTAATTACGTTAAAAAAGTAATAGCAGTTACAATACAAAAATGTGCTATAGTGTAAGATAAACAATAAGGCCAGACTTAAAAGCTAAATGAGCACACCTGCATCATGAAACAAATTAGATTACAAATATGGACTCCATAAATCATTACAAAACCAAGTCAGGACATGTTACCCTTCGCTTTGCTTTGTCTCCACCAATCCAATCCACATCAATACAGACTACAGAGGCACCTGCAAGGCTGCAAACATAAAAAAGTTCCTAGTCCTGCTGAAGTACTGCCCACACGGCCACACACGTGGGACCCACCACTCATCAGAGAGGTGTCAGGGAAACTTTGCATCCATCGATGATCGATCCTTATCATCGGAGCACTTGGCTTGGGCTCCGCCTGCCATTAACACAGGATCCTAATCCGCCATTAGTCCGTGTGTACTGTACGTGCGAGCCTCCATTTATAAACGCACGCCAGCGCCGCTCTCATTCTCTCTCTCTCTCTCTCTCTTTCTAGAGTATCTGTTGTCGTCACCGCGCGTCCGTGAGAGAGGCGCACCGGAGGCGGCGGGAATATGCTCACGTGCATCGCGTGCTCGAAGCAGCTCGCCGGCGGCGGCGAGCCGCCGCTACATGAGCCGCAGGAGGACGAGGACGCCGTCGACGGCGGCGGCGTCAGCGGCGCGGCGACGCCCAGCACGCGCCAGGCCATCAAGGCGCTCACCGCCCAGGTGGGTTCTCCGGACTGTGCTTGCTCTCGCCAGTGGAGTTCTACCTCAAATGTCGATTTTTTCCTGTTCTGTTAATCGATGAGGGAAACGATTTTGGTTATAAAGGTGCTTAATTTCCTTTTTCAAATGTACCTTTTTTTTATCATGGAACTGGGAACATGCACAAGGTAGTCAAATTTAGGTGTTTAAGATCTTGGGATTTTTTAATTTGTGGACATTTGTCTGAAAGGTTCAAGCTTTCTAGCATTTGGAATCTTGTTTCGAGGTCGTAATCATCAGATCGGGTGGGAACCGGGCGTTTGCATTGACGGGAGCTCTTCTTGGGTTCAGATCAAGGACATGGCGTTGAAGGCGTCGGGCGCGTACCGGCACTGCAAGCCCTGCTCCGGCTCGTCGGCAGTGGCTTCGTGGCGGCACCACCCGTATCACCACCGCGGCGGCAGCGGCTTTGGGGACTCCGACGCGGGTTCGGGCTCCGAGCGCTTCCACTACGCGTACCGACGCGCCGCTTGCTCGGCGGCCTCGACGCCGCGGTTGCGCGGCGGCGGCGGCGCACTGTCAAGCGGGGACGCCACGCCGTCCTTGAGCGCGCGCACCGACTTCCCCGCCGGCGACGACGAGGCGGAGGAGGACGACGAGATGATGTCAACCGGCGGCGGCAAGGAGGACGACGCGAAGGAGTGGGTGGCGCAGGTGGAGCCCGGCGTCCTCATCACCTTCGTCTCACTGCCGCAAGGTGGCAACGACCTCAAACGCATCCGATTCAGGTATGTTCTTGCGCCTACTTGAGCTAATATTTGCAATTTTAGTGCATAACTCTGTTCCTTGATTGGAGAAATCTTATTTGCGGTGTTTTTTTAGCAACTACCAAATATGATTGAAATTTTGGTTCGTCCTACATATGAACAGAACAGCGTTTGTTAGATTTGGTTAAAAATTCGCAGATAGATGAGACAAAATGTCATGTTCTATCTTCGCCTGAACTTGCTTTTACTGAAGGTACAAACTGCACAAAAAAGGGTATTTGATCTTTGATAAACAGTTATAAACTCACAACGAATTGACGTTTCAGGCAATAATGTTCTTTTCTTCTTTATTTACTGGTAAGTACATAGAATCGCTAGCGGTGCCTTAAGAAATGCACAATATGATAATTAAACCTGAGCCCCTCCATATTTAATATTCTAAATATGGCTCATATTTTAGTTTTTGGTTTAGATTGCTGATTTCCCCTCTTCTCTTTTTTTTATCTTTTATTCCTTCTATTCTTTTGCTGAAGTTTTGCTTCAAAGCTGCTATTCTAGTTACTACTAGTGACACTTTACGGCCTTGAGCTTATTCTGTATTGGGCTTGAAAAAGGCAAGTTTGATATGAGATAGTAATAATCCAAACTCAAAAAAACCCTCTACCGAGGGATGTGTGAAATTTTAAAAATTCTTGCGAGATAACTGTGTACCCCAAATTCTCACTTGGGTCTAGTGAATATTCCCTAATTCGAGTTGAGGATAGATTAAAAGCGTACCATGTCATTGGAATGGTAACATAGAGATTCCAATTCATAAAAATACTAGAAATAGAAATATACCACCCTGCATATCTGCTACACCTGTTTCCTCACTCCTGTGCAACATCACTACCCGTTGTATGCTCGCCAAATATAAAATCCCTTTGTTATTTTGGATTTTACTATCGGGTAAGCTCAAGGGGAACAATCTGGTGCATCATTAATGGCAATTACTTTAGAAAATGATGCTTCTTTCATTGTCAACTCTATGACAAAGAGCCTCATTTAGCCCCTCATGTGCCGCAGCTTGGTCGAAGACTAGATGTGTCAGCATGCGTGTTGCAGAGCCAGTAGATTTAGAATTTTAAGCCATACATTATAGAGATTAAGGGATCATGTCAGTTGCCCACCGAAGAGGTGTAGAAGCTCCAGTGTATCAACTGGCTGTGAATTTTGAACTTACCAGAACTATGTGGGGCAAGTCCAGTTTGCACATTTGCATTTAGGCTATCCATGTCATACATTTGTTGTACTGGAGATGCTGCTTCCTCTCCAGGAAGAAATAGTATTATTATGGGATAGAGACAGGAGAGGCCCACAAGCCACATCTCATCTGGGTAGTCAATAAAGAAGATAAATGGAAAGAGAGCAATGGAACGGAAAAGTGTAAGTTCTGCTCCTCTCTCTTCTTTGGCCATTTGTTATATAGAAATGGTTGGTGTTGGCTTGTGGTCTTATTAATATGTAGTTGGGTCCCTCCACACCGGCTTATTAGGAGAGCCGTCCAACCTGGACCTCTGATTGGCAGCATTTTTCCTAATATATGGACCTCTAGTTCCGATGGTGTTAACCTCATAATCAGATCTTACAAACCACCATTGCAAACTTAATCTGGACACTATAAAAGAAAAGTGTGCATGTGAAAATATGCCCATTATAAATTTGTAGTGTTTAGATTGAGTTTATAATTGTTGTTTTAAGATTTGTCTGTAAGCATAGTATTATTGTTAAAATAAGATTCTTGTGAGGAGTCCCTCATGGCCAGCTATGTTGTTGGGCCCCACTAGTAGTATTAGATATAGAATACTGATTTATGGATGAAACACAAGCTGGATCTTAAGATGGGTGCAGGCGTTCTTGTTATTTAGTTCATTGGTTCTAGATCTAAGGCAAGTTGGGACATTTTAGAATTTGGTAATGTGTGGATCTGTGGATCCATGCTTGGGTTTGGTAACATTGGTTTGACTGCCAATTATGTCCTGGGATGCATTATTTGTCATTCCATTAAGCATGTTGATCTGTTGATAAATGCGCTTTAGATCTACCAAGCTACCCGTTGGCATAGCCACTTGTGTTGCGCAGTTGATTGTGGATTTCTGTTATAACTATGTGCTGAATGGGGGCATGGACAACACAGTAAATTGCTAGCTGTGGGCCATCTTAATTGCATCCTCTCTCTCTCCTATGGTTCCTTCAGCATGATATACAGTTATCACAGGAATGGAATAACTTTCAATTCTTGCTTTACAAATTGTTTCCTAAGCTTATAAGGAGATTTTAGCCATCTAGGGCTCTCCTTTTTAAATGGTGTCCCATATTTTGGGAAATGTATTTTGGTCTCCATCATTTCTGTATTTACATTGCCAGGTGAAGTTGGTTGGTTGTTTTCATTGTATCAGTTGAACCTAGGGTGTTGCTAAACTTTTTCTTAACATGGTTGTGAGCAAACAGAACTCTTTAAATCAAGATGTAAGTCAAAAAATTATATGTCAGGTAGCCATCATGATTTTCTTGAGAACACAGGCATACGTCGTGATTTATGTGGCAAAAAAAACCTGATGTAAAGGAATAGTATCAATTTTGGACTGTTAAGTTGTGAAATTAATTCATACCTCTTATTGACCTATTTGGCATTTGTAATTTTATCTATGTTCCTTTTTTCTCAAGTTCATATTAGGCTCGTGCTTGGTAAAATTAATCTCTGCATATTTGTTTATCCATTTGGAAAATATTGCAAGTCGCCATGTGAATAATTGTTGTATGGTATAGCTTATATATAGTTTTCTCTGAGTATTTTCCTAGTCTGATATGGGAAGTATACTATTCCATATACTATGTAGGATATCTGCTGCCATGATCCCTTTATGTTTATCATTTTATCTCTTAGATACCTATGTGCTGACTATCATTTCATGCATTTATTAACTCCTTGCAGATATGTGTTAATTGATTATGTAGATTTCTAAGTTAAACAGGTATAGCATGTGGTTTATCTCTCCACTACTCATTGTGTGATTATGTACACGGAAAGTGACAGTTTTAGATATTCCTTTTATGTGCTTTGTATAATTATAGTGCTTTACACAAGATACTAACGTAAAAAATGTACACATATACCAACTAAGTAGAAAATGAATTCATAGACAAGCAACGCAATATTGACAAAATGTACATTTGTGTATGAATATGCATGCTTGCTTATCTTTTTCTATGATAAGTTGTTGGAAGCTGTAATTTACCATGCTGTGATATTTTTTTTTTGCATGAAATGTTGTATGATAGCCGTGAGATGTTCAACAAATGGCAAGCACAAAGGTGGTGGGCTGAAAATTATGACAAAGTTATGGAACTTTACAATGTCCAGAGGTTTAGCCATCAAACTGTTCCTCTCCCCACTACTCCAAAATCTGAAGATGAGGTGAGAAGTACTCAATTTATCCTTCTTAGATATTTCAATAGCTAGATGTCCTGTAGTATGAACTGTACATTATTACATGGCCTTTGTTTCCTACAGAGCTCCAAGGAGGACAGCCCAGTAACACCACCACTGGACAAGGAGCGACTACCTCGGTCTTTTCACAGACCAATATCAGGCGGTGGAGCAATGGGTTACTCTTCATCAGATTCTCTCGAGCACCATTCAAACCACTACTGTAATGACCACCACCACCACCATCATCATCATGGACACCAGTGCTATGATTCAGTGGGGCTGGCATCAACACCAAAGCTGTCAAGTATAAGTGGAGCCAAGACAGAAACCTCATCGATGGATGCATCAATGAGGACAAGCTCATCTCCTGAAGAGGTCGACAGATCTGGTGAGCTCTCAGTGTCCATCAGCAATGCAAGCGACCAAGAGAGGGAATCGGTAGAGGAAGATGAGCCTGGTGTATATATTACCATTCGGGCTTTGCCTGGTGGCATCAGAGAACTCCGCCGTGTTCGATTCAGGTTTGTCTTCCATCCTGCTTCTACTAGCTTTCTTTGTAACATGGTAGTCTTGGAGTTCTTGTGGGTGGTCCACAAGGCACTAAACTTGCAAAGTAAAAAAAAAGGAGTAACTTTTAGTCATCTGAACTGCTGAGCATGTATCAGGCAAAAGTAAGAAGTAAGGCTGTACAAAGCGGGTTAAAGAAGCTAATAGCCTTGCAAGTGGTTTAATGCCTTTGCATATCAATGTTTTGATTGTGTAAACATTGCAAGCGGTTTCTCCGAACCGTGTAACCCAAGTTTGAGCAGCCCTAGTAAGAAGAACAACCTAATCATAGTAGTGCTAGTTCAGCGGAATGATTCGACTTTTGCCCATGTTGAGTCCCCATCAAATAATTCAAAACCAAAGCATGAGACTTATTTTTTTTGTTATGACTCTTCTGGTTGCAGCCGAGAGAGGTTCAGCGAGATGCATGCCAGGCTATGGTGGGAAGAGAACCGAGCGAGGATACGCGAACAGTACCTCTGAGAAGAAACGCACATTAAAACAACACAAAGAACTGTTTATTCAACAGGAGCTGCTAATCCATGTTGTACATTTCGCGTTCGATACTAAGTGTGTATCAGTGTATGCATGTGAGGTTAATGCTTTGTTTCTACTATACTAACCTAGGCTCTGGCTGTATGGCAATCCACATGTTTTTTTACACGGTTTTGGCTTTAGTTTGGACAGGAAGTTTGTGTTGAGGAACTCAAAAAGGGTCTTTAGCCAAGAAATACCATTTGTCCTGATTCCTGATCATGTAGTTTGCAAATGTTAGGGGTATATGTGTCTTTTTCTATTATCCTTGTAGTTTAGAATTTTAGTGAGTCCTTGTATTATATATAGCCCCACGGGCTGCTATTGTAATACACTCAACATTTTACATTTGCATACCTTCTATTCTTGTAATATGGTATTAGAGCCCTAGAGCTCGATCCAAGCCGCCGTCGGCCGTACTCGCGCTCGCCTTCTTCCACTGTTGCTGCCCCCAGGAGGAACAATCTCCACTCTCGGGGGCGTTCACTTCTTCATCGGCTCCGCCCGCTGCCAGGCTGCCACGCTTGCGCCCACACCTGATGCGCACATGTCAGATCTGGCCTCTCCGCTGTCAGATCCGGGACCTTCGCACCAGATCTAGGTGCCTCCAGCTCTCCTCTGCTCTGCCTGGCCGCGCCAACCGTTGCCCCGCCTTGATCCAGGCTCCCCGTCGCCGGATCCGGCCCTCTCTGCCGTCATCGCACCACCCCAGCTCGGATCCGGCCTTGCCCCGCCCAGATCTGGCCGCCTTCGTGCCGGATACGGCCAGTATGAGGCTAATTGGCTTTGCTGGTACCTGGATTTGGCCACCCCAACGTCGCTTCGGTTGCCTCCCGATCGCCTACGCCCAGATCCAGCTACCTCGATGTCGCCTCCTTCGGCTGCCGCCACCTCCCAACCACTGTGCCAGTGCTGCTGCCGCCGCCCCAGGCCTCTGTCCTCCCGCCGCGCGCTCTGTCCTTCCCAATTACCGTCGTCCCGGGCAGCTTCGGCCGACGCCGTCTTCTCCCTCGGATCCGGGTTTGGCCGTCACTTGGCCTCCTCGTCCCTCCACCGCCGCTTGCCAGAGCCCGCCGCCCTCCTCCTGCTTGGGCCGCCTCATGGGGAGAGGCAGAGAGAGAAGTGGAGATGGAGGAGATGAAGCCTCTCTGCTTCTCCCTCGGATCCGGGTTTGGCCGTCACTTGGCCTCCTCGTCCCTCCACCGCCGCTTGCCAGAGCCCGCCGCCCTCCTCCTGCTTGGGCCGCCTCATGGGGAGAGGTAGAGAGAGAAGTGGAGATGGAGGAGATGAAGAATAATGTCTCAGTGGAGGAGTTTGGTGTGGATGTGGCCTGTGCCTTTTGTTGGAGTTGGAACAATATGCAGTGCTTCCGTTCGAGAGGATGGGACACCATTAATCTCATTGGTCTGTTGTGCCTTTGCCGTGCATGTTGAGGTCGGCCAGCCTTGAGAAACCTGCTCGTTCCCTATTGCTATAATTCGCTGCCTTTGAATCATTTCTTTTTGTCTTCTGTTTGCGTTCATTCAAGTCCGTAGCACCTCTCTGTCAGTTCGTCAATGTCGTGCGAGTTCATAAATTTCTTGTCAATCAGCCAATTGCTTTGCTAGTCACGGTCCATCCTTTTGGATAAGTGTGGTCACCCCCTTCCTTTTGCATAGCCGCAGGCGTCGCTCTTCTCCTTGAGCCACTGTAAATCGTAGAAATTTTTATGATATCGCTGCTTCTCTTTAAGCTGTTGCCCTGAGCTTCTAAGGCTGCCACATTTCTTCTGCACCACGCCTCCGTTGCACTTTTTATGCATTGCGCCGCCATCGCCTTGGGCTTCGATCTGCGCTGCCATGTTTATCTCTATCTTCAGTTTGATTTGATAGCTCTTTCTATTTGTGTCACCTTCCACATCCTCTTTAGTCTAGGGTTTAGTGAGTCCTTATACTATATATATAGCCCTATGGGCCGCTATTGCAATACACTCAACATTTCACATTTGTATACCTTTTATTCTTGTAACAGCAAAAACATAAGGTGCTATTTCAAGCTTCATATACTTGGTCTATTCTAGACAGGGAGTGCAATATTATACCGGCCATGGGCGACAGGGTGAGCTTTCGCAAAGAAACCAACCTATGGCATAAGTTGTAGAAAATAAGCCGTAAAGCAAAGTGTCGTGTGACCAGCAAAAAATGAAGCAAGTTGGTACTAAGTGGCGAAATAATCGGATGAAATGGGCCTATCGCAGCTCTCAACTACTTCGTGATGTGTCGATAATTACGAGCGTGAACCAAGTACGAGAAGAAAAAAACAGAGAGAAAGAAGAGAAGAGAAAAGCAAAGCAAAGCAGCAATACGTCCAGGTCACGCACATCAGGAATGGAAGACCTTATTATCGGATTCTTCCCAGTGCCAATCACGATAGACAGCCCTACGACAGAAGCAAGCTGCTGTTCTTCAGATTACACATTAATAAAGCACTGATAAGAAATCCCCGTCTGAGTTTTTGTGTTCTTCGCGGGAATTGAACTTTTTCTTGCGATATTTCTGTGTTCCAGAAAGCCCAGGTTCTTGGAATAGCTGAATAGCATCTACTTTACTCCAGGAAGGATAGAAAAAGGAAGGGTTCTGTGGGTGTACAAGTCCTGCTTGTGTAACACTACCTTACGGCTCTAACGATTAAGCATAGGCAAACCAAATGCCTACACCATAATTACAAGGACAATCCCATTCCTTACGGTCAGAAAAATAAAGTGACATTGGATTCCCATTCCTTTCATTCGCCATGAACCACATATTTTGAGCATTAGCGGATAAGAGATTTTGATTCAGTGTTAGTATATATAGAGGCATAATATGGACTCTTATGATAATATGATACAGTAGTAATCATAATCGGCAGATACAAGAGAGTCAATTTTTCTTGATTGCATGATGCAAGCCTCTAGTAATTAGACAAATGAAGAACAAAAGTTCAGTCCGATGTTAGTTGAGAAGTGTTGATGTATAATTCGGGAGCTTGCAGTTATACAAAAAGAAAAAAAATCATGTCTTTTACGTACAACTAGGTACATCCATTTTCTGCTCAAATTCATTTATCAAGTATAGTATTGAAAAGTATCAACTCCGTTTTTCTCAATGAACATAGAATATGAATAATAGATCAGAAATTAAGTTAACAGGGCTACCAATGTGAAGTCCAAAAGTATTCAGTGATATTTGGACTTGAGTACAAGTGGATGAACCAAGAGTGCGACTTATCCAAAACAAAAAATAGTAGTAAAAGACAATGCATGATACTCTAGCCAAAGAAACAAAGCAATGGAAAAGAAGGATACCGAATTTTAGCCAATCCAGTGCCAAGAGAATGATAACATAAACAATGGAAAAACACACGTCTCACTGTCATAAACAAGTGAGGTTAACAATTATTAATATGAGAGATTTACATGTGATTTCTAATCAAAGTTAAGACATGGGCATAGTGCTGTTATTTGGAACTTGGGAAATCATTTTCGGCCGAAATTCAGTTTTCTCAGCCCATCCTGAAAAAAGGACAATTCGCTCAACAAATTCGGTTCGTTTTGAATTTTTCTGGCCTAAAATCAACGCAGAGTGTCCGGCCCATCTCCATCTCTCTATCTCATTTCCCGTCACCATCCCACAAAGGCAAAGACGAGTGATCCAAAATTTTCGAGGGGAAGGCGGCGTTGGCAAGGGAGGAGGAGGAGGTCACGAGGATGCAAGCAGCGATATGAGCAGGGGACGGGAAGGAGGCGCTAGCAAGGGAGGGGGAGGCAGTGCGGATGCGGGCGACGGTGCAAGCAGGGGATGGGGCGGCGGTGCCGACAAGGGAGGGGAGGCGACATGGATGTGTTAGCTGGCAGGGGACGGGAAGGCGGCACTGACAAGGTAATTCCAAATATATTCGAATTTCTTGAATTTGATTTGTTCGTTTGAATATTTCAACCAAAATTTGCCCCAAAAAAACCGAAATTTTTGATATTTCCGCAATCGGTTTTTCTTGGAGGGGTCCGAAAATATTTGTAAACCAAAATTGTTTTCCCTGGATGGAACATCATCAACAGCTAGTACTTTTTTATTCCAAGAAAATATTCTTAAGCTTCACTAACTTTACCCCACTTCTCCAATGACAAAAGGAACCCAAATTTCAAAGGAAAAACTGACAAAAACTGATAAACAGATCTTCCATGTTTCCAGGACCGTATCATATGCAGATTACTGCAGCAGTGCACTATTGTCCCAATCCATATATGCCTTGCACTAGTTTGCGACCATGTGTGGAATGGAGATCACTTGCAAGTTGCGAAAAATCATCACATCAGTGTAAGCTACAGTGTACTCTAGTCTCTATGTTCATCAACATATTCAGATTCCCGATGTGGCATTTGGTTCACGATCAGAATCAGAACAGAGACGAAAAGGAATGACATGAAACCTGTTTGGTCCATGCTGCAATGGAATGGAATAGGTATCTGCTTGCCATGTTTGCTTTGAAGCAGGGGCTGGAAGCAGCAATAGTCCATGCCACTGTACGAGAATCAACTGCAGCTGTTAGCGGCTACATCAGTCTGATCATAATTTCGGAATCATCTGGCTTGTTATCATACATCGAGCGTGTGTTACTACAGGAGTGTGAATTATTTTGGCCAGAAGGCTCGGAACCTAAAAAGATGTGATTAAGAGAGCATAAACAAAGGGGATTGCATCGATTTGGAAGCTTGATTCGAGGAACAAACGAAGACTATCTACAAACACTTGATCGCCATTCTCTTTTGCAACACCTAAAAGATCAGATAAGCGCTGGAAAGGAACGAAACAAACCAAGCAAAGGCACCTAATTTCCATTATCTATACTAGCCATCAAACGTCAAGCAAGGTCGCTTTGTCATCAAACGTCAAGCAAGGCCGCTCTCCTGCCCCTTCGCCGAGAGCCGCTTGAGGAACTCGTACGTGGTGATCATGGTGGTGGCGGACAAGGACATGGATGCCCACCTCGGGCCGAGCCCCCTGTAACACGCGCCCCACCCGCCTTCCTTGATCAACCTCCGCACCGTCCTCCCCACGGTGATCGGCTCGCCGTCGCCGTCCATGACCTGCATCCTGGTCTTGATGGTGTCCAGCGGCATGGTCACAAGCGCCGCGGCGCCGCCGGCCATCGCGGCACTCGCTCCCTGCACCACCATAACAGTCTTGCAATCCGGCTGCAACGAGGCGTCCCCATCGCCGCCATCGATTTCTTGAACACCAACACCGTACTGGCAAAGGTAGCAGCCGATTCCGCTCCAGATTATCTTCTGCGACAGCGAGTAGGTCGCCCACCAAACGGCATTGGAGGGGGCGTAGGTTAGGATGGACATGCCGAAGCCGCAGTACAGGCCGCGGAGGCCGTCGGAGGCCACGATCTTGCGGAAGGCGTCGAGGCCGCCGCGGTAGCGGGAGGCGGGGCAGGGGTTGCCCTGCACCATGAGGCGCTGGCTGATAACGTCGACGGGGGTCCACACTACCTGAGCGGCGACGGCGGCGGTGAGGCCCGCGGCTGCCCCCGCGGCCGCGGACGCGGCGGACTCGGGCGCGCCGAGACCGAGCGCGGCCGGGCCGACAGCGGATCGCGTGGCCTCGAGCGCGCCCATGTAGAGCGCGCGCGCAGGGACTGTGCCGGCGAGGGAGGTAGCGAAGCCGCGGTAGAAGGCGAGGGGCCCCTCCCGCCTCAGGATGGCGGTGGCCGCGGCGGCGGCGGAGGGCGGGAGCCCCGCTCCCGATCCCGCCGCCGCGTGCGCCGGGGGCGGCGGTGGAGGCGCAACCTGGAGGCGCGTCTTGAGGACGACGGCTGGGTAGAGCGCGGCCGAGACGGCGGAGAAGAGACCGGCGCCGAGGACGAAGAAGCGCAACTTGTCGAGCCGCTCCCAGTCGATGTCCGCCGGGAGCTGCAGCTCCTTGGAGCCATCCTCTTTCTCCGCCGCCGCCGCCGGCGGCGGAGGCGCCTGCCGGCGATCTATGGCCTCTCCTCCATGCCGGCTCGCCGGAGGGAGCAGTACGTGTCGAGGAGGTTTCCTTGCACACGTATCACACGGCCACTAGGGAAACACACGCGCCCCTGAGCAGTGGAACCATCCCCTCGGCAAACTGTGGCGGCGGCTAGGGTTTTGGGTGGGGCAGGCGAAGCGTGGCCGGGGAGGGAGGAAGCGAAGCGAAGCAAAGCGGTGGGAGGGAGGAAGCGAACGGTGTGGAATGGCGTCCGACGTGGCGCGCTCTGATTAATGGCCTGCAACCCTGGACTTCAGAACAGGTTTGCTCTAGTGTGCTCTATGCTGTGCTAAGATTCGTGCTCCGACCTATACAAAAAAAATCGTGCTCGGGCATGATGGGCACAAGTGCAGAATGGTTGAGCAGGGATAGAAATTCAGGCAGTTCGCGGAAATTTTGGTGGGTACGAGGGGAAAAAATCGATCGAAATTTTAGTAGTTATAAATATACTTTCTAAGTTAATTTATGTTTTTTACTAAATTACATATTATATGAATTAAATATACTGGTCCTAATATTTTGTGCTAAATTTTTTTTCTAGTTTTTTTTCCGGTTTTTAGTGGATTTTCCAGATTTTAGGTAATCGGAACGGTCATTGGTTTTCAAATCACCTAAATTCAAAATTTGAATCATGAATTTCGACCGATTTTTTCTCGAGATTTCCTGTATCCGGCCGGTTACTGTTACTGACCACCGGCCAGAAATACCCCGGTTCAGAGTTTTGTATCCCTAGTTAGGCTTTCAGTCGTCGTCTCGGCAAAATGGTGGCCGAATTTTTCCGATCCATAGCAGAACTGAATTGTTTCTTATAAATTCTTGTATAATTTCTGCATTTTAAACAGGATCTTGTGCACTGTGTGTCCACGGATACTCTAAAGCAATCATTTGCAACTCATTTTTTCGTGGAACCAAAAAAATGAACATGAATGACTTCCTGTTACATATATCTTGAGCTGGTGATGAATTGACGTGTTTCCAGTCCAAATTCAAGAAGTATTCAAGATCCAAAACAACATAGCTCTGGTGGGTTTCGCCGCAGTCTGTCACCATAAGAAGGTTTCGCCACCGTCGCTGCCTCCATGGCAAGTAGTCGTCGTCGCTGCTGCCGTCGAGACGGTTTCACCGTCGTCGCTGCCCCAAAGATGAGCAACTGTTGTTTTCCGATCAAATGAACTTCCATATCATAACATTGGAGGTGATGCCTTCGCCGAAATGCCGCCACAAAAGATGCGTTAGAGTTTACTAAAAGAGGATAAAAAGGATTATGGAGGCCATTGTGGGCATATTGGAGTTACTATGGGCAAGACGTACCAATGATACACCGACACCGCCATGGGCATCAATGTTCTTCATGGATTAAACCGTACACGCATCGGGGCCACTTGACTAGACCCCAATCCACTTGATATGGTAGGAGAAAAGTCTCTTTTGGGCAATTAGACTATTGGACAGGCCAAGAATGCATGATCCAACTCAATGTTATCCAAATCTCAGGGGGCATTATTTTGGGTTACTATGGATTAGTCTAATAAATAATAATTACTGAAAAAATTAAAGTAAAAAAACCGGTTGAAAAGGTGAAAAGGGCGACCTATATCTAGCCTAAATTTAGAGATGTCCATATCCAGTATACTCTAATTTACTAAGGCCTAAGAAATAGCATGTCCAGAACTGAGTATAGCTGAGTTGGCTACTATTGCTGTTGAGCATCCTACCCATGCTCGAACCCTAGGTTTGATGTGCGCGCTCTTCGCACACGCGTGTGCGTTCGGTGTGAAAGCGTGTGCCCCTGCTTTGTGATGTATGGGATAAATTCAGAATTTATTCAGCAAGCTTCACTCTAAAGTTACCATGTGTTTCACTAGGATGTATAAGCATGCATGCGGTGTGAGTTTGAAGTGTGTCCTCCTTTATAATTAAAAAAACAGGCCCAACTAGTACACAGACTATCGAATCCACAACAATAAGGATTCAACCAAAGCGATTCTGTTGTGGTTTTAGTTTACCTCTTCTGTTCGTGTTTGCAATATATACACCTGGAAACATAAAAATTCAGGAAAATACTGATTGTTTCCATGAGTAGTTCGATGAAGGACGTATTGAATACTGTTACAAGCAAAAAGTAAAGGGTGCTCAATGTATAGATGCTTGTTCATACAGAGATGCCTTTACAACAAAAAGACATCTATTCTTGCCACCCCTCTTCATCTATAAATATGTATCATGTACAGACTCAGAGATTAATGAAAAGCATCAGTTCATTATAATCACTTGTCTCAATCTTTCACAATACGTTATCAGCACGCAGTGAAAAAAACAAAAGGGACAAAGGTAATGGCACTCGTCCCACGCGAACTGCGATCTCTCTCGCTTCCTGGGCAAATGCTCGAACACCTTACCGGCGACGCTCGCAGCGGCCGGCGTGGCAGGCGAGGCCCAGCGCGGCCGGCGAGCCACGGCACGGCGTCCGGTGCGGCGCGGCCGGCCCGGCGGCGTGGCGCGTCCTCACGGCGCGGCCCGAGCCCGAGGCCGGCGCGGTCGGCGGCGGCGCAGCCCGAGCCCGTGGCCGACACAGCACAGCCCAACGGTGCCGCCTCCGCCTGTCCCCACGGTGGCGTGGCCCGAGCCCGATGCCGGCGTGCCTAGCGCACGGCGCACGGCCGGCTCAGTCCGGCACGGCCCGGTCGGTGCACAGCGCGGCGCGGTCGACGCCCGAGGCGGCTCAATCCGGCGAGGCCGGCACTCGGCACGCCCGAGGTGGCGCCTAGGGCCGGCGCAAGGCGCGGCCGCGGCCGGCGAGCCCGGCGCACGGCGCACAGCCGGCGAGCCAGGCGCACGGCGCGTGGCCAGCGAGGCCGGCGCTCGGCGCAGCCGGTGCGAAGCGGCATGGCGCAGCCCAGCGAAGCCGGCCCGAGCCCATGGTTGTGCGGCAGCGCCCGCGGCGGTGGAGGAGCCCGAAGGCCGGGCGGTGGAGAAGGCCGGGCGATGGAGGCGGCCGGCGGCGGCGCCCCAAGGGGCCGGCGGCGGCGGTGCCTCCATGTGCGGCGGCTGGCAGTTAGGGTTTGGGGAACCCTAAATTCCCCCATTCCTCATATATATACCTGCCCACATATATGGGTTTTGGCCCATAATTAGGGCTGGAAACGAGCCGAGCCGAGCCGGCTCGAGCCAGGCTCGGCCGAGCTCGGTCAAAGATGCGGCTCGGCTCGGCTCGGCTCGTTTTGGAAACGAGCTACGCGGGAGGCTTGGCTCGGCTCGACTGGCGGCTCGAGCCAGCTCGCGAGCCCGACCGAGCCAGCACAGCAACGCGACGTACCAGATGCCGCCGGACGAGGTCGATCGACTTCCTGAGGAGGGTGAGTCGGGCGTCGTCCTCAGGGAGATCGACGAGCTCATCGCCGCCAAACTCGACAAGGCCAAGGAGATCGCCGCCGCGCAGCTAAGGAGCACGACGCCAACGGCTGCATCGAGGTCCCCGCCGCTTCAAGGCAACCTGGCTCAACGCCTACGGTGCAGGTGCAGCAGCCCAAGCCGACCGCCACCCGCCGCGCCCATCAACCAATCCATGATCCATCCATTAACTAGAACTCGTATCATACTAGTATCAGCTTAATTAGCACTCTGTTGTTATGCAGTTTAGATTCCAGGCTCCCAATCTTTATCAACTGTCTGCAAACTTGTTTTGGGAGGAAAACTTACTTGTTTTGTTGATTTGGCTGCATGTTCTTGGCCTTTTCTTTTCACAGTGGTAGCATAGCATGGTCCCCAACAGGCTCTTTGCAGTTCAAGCCAAAATGGCTTGAATGAGCCAGTTCAAGCCAAAATGGCTTGAACGAGCCAGTTCAAGCCAAAATGGCTTGAAGTGGGGGTCATGGCGGCGCCGACGGCGAGGACGAGCCAGGGTGGGGTGACCTCGGCGACGAGGCCGGCGTGGATGCCGATGTTGGCGCCGACGTCCTTGAAGAAGCCCACGGTGTTGAGCTGCTCCTGGGTGTATCCCAGCGTGGCCTTGATGTCCTTGGAGTAGATGGCGAAGATGTACGTGGCGCCCGCCGCCGACATGATGAGGAAGGAATCGTACGCCATGAACCACCGCCCGCGCAGCACCTGCGCCGCGAAGGCTGCCGCCACCGCCATCGCGCTCCCGTCTCTCCCTCTCTCTCTCTCATTTGCAGGGTGAGTGCTTAGCACACGGTTTGGGATGTCAATGACTGAGGAAACGGTTCGGTGGATTGAGGAAATCAGAGAGGACTCGGGTGGCTTTCGTTGGCCTGCCAGGCTAAGGCTACCAGCCTGCCACGATGTTTGGCTCGATCAAGCCATCGAGCCGCTCGCGAGCCGCTCGGGCTCGGCTCGTAAATGTACCGAGCTGAAAACTTGGCTTGGCTCGCTGATTTACGAACCGAGCTTGAGCCGAGCCGAGCCGAGCTAACTTCGAGCTCGAGCAGCTCACGAGCCTCGAGCTTATTTTCCAGCCCTACCCATAATCTCCCACCACTCCTCATGGGCCCAAAGGCCAAATGGGCTTCAGCCCAGGTTGCCGGAAATTTGCAATTTCCCCCCTCTAGTTCATAGATAATGCATAATTTTTATTTTAAATAAATTTGTGTTGTAATATTTGCAGTATAGTCCTCGTACTTGTTTATAATTGTACCTGTTAATCTGTACTTTTATAAATTAGCATTTCAGTCCCTACAGGATCTGAAAATTATGTAATTGTTCAAATAAATGTGCATGCACATTTCTATAACTTTTACATATTTAAGATTATTTTATTGCAATTTACTTACAATTTTAATTGCAACCATATTTAAATTTGCTCTAGCTAGCAAATTTAAAATTTAAAATTCCTATTTAGTGAGTACCATTGTACTTAATAATTTGGAATTTTTTTGCAAAATATTATACCTATCATAAATACCATAAAATCACAATTTATGGCACTTTGCTTGTACGCTATGCCATACAAATTGGTGTTCACCACCAATATTGTGATTATACGGTATTATAAATAGAACCACATGTTATATTTAATTTGGGTATATATTCTTTTGGATCACAATACTCATATTGTTTTTCATATATTTTGCATTTTATTACAACATTACCATACACATTAATTTACCTTATGTAAATTAATCATTTATGGTGTACTTTTCATGTAGGTTTTAAATGGCTACCAAAGATTTTGAGCCTCTTGCTCTCGATGGTACCAATTACCCTACATGGGCTATGGACCTCAAAATCAACCTAACCACACGTGGGTTGCAAAGGGTAATATTTGATCCTCCAATAATCAAATTCCGCCGGATATTGTGATATATTCCGTTTTAAGCATAATACGGAATCACATACATCCAGATTTAAAGGCGGAATATTTGTATGAGGAGAATCCACTCACTCTATGGTTAGCCCTCAAAAATAGATATGAACACCAGAAAGCTGTTATATTACCTGAGGCTAATCATGAATGGGCAAATCTTAGACTCCAAGATTTCAAATCTGTTGGAGAATATAACCATGCCCTTCATACAATTTGCTCCAAATTGCGGTTTTGTGACAAGGAACCAACAGATGCGGACAAAATAGAGAAGACTCTCTCAACTATGCTCCCATCTGACAGGGTCCTACAGCAGCAATGGCGTGCTGCAAATTACCAAACTTATTTTGATCTTACGCATATCATGCTTCAGGCAGAAAAGCATGCTGAACTTCTTTTAAAGAATAATCAGCAACGTCCCATTGGGGCTGCTCCACTTCCTGAAGTTCATGCTAATCAAAATAACAATAAGTTCCGTGGTTCAAAAGACCACTCAAAGAACTTTAAAGGTAAACACAAACGCAACAATAAGCAAAAACCAAGTGGATTCAAGAAAGGTAAAGGCAATTCTGGTAAGCGAGTTGACAAAACTGAAATTTGTCAAAAGTGTGGTTGCTACAACCATCCTACCAAGAAATGCCGCACCCCGAAGCATCTTGTGAACCTCTACCTCCAGTCTTTGGCTCACGGCAAGAATGCTCAAGAGAAGCGATTTGAAGCACACTTCAATCTCACATCCAACAATGATGCAGCCGGATGTTCTCCAAAGTTCCTTCAAGAACTCAAAGACACATGTGCTTCTCCAAAGAAGGATGATCTCATGTGCATCGAGGACACACTTGAAGAATTTCATTCTCAAGACATGTTGGAGATCTCCAATAGACTCCTAGTACCATAGCTTCTAAGTACCATAGTGTTGTAATATAAATAATGTTGTCATCTATATTGTAAGCTTGTATGCTACAATCATATATCGAACACATTCGATATTGTAAATAAAGTTTGTATGTATTCTATATATACCACTATAAGAATTTCATCAAATTCTTCTTTGTGTATATAGATTTTTGGAGTCAATCCAATGGAGGAAGAATTATGCCTTGTGGACAGTGGTACCACAAACTCTATACTTAGGGACACAAAATATTTCCTTACTCTTACTAGGAGGAAATTAAAGGAAATGTTTTAACCATCGCTGGACGCGATGCAACGATAGTAGGCTCTGGTCGCGCCTCTATCACTCTCCCTATGGGTACACAATTGAAAATTGAGGATGCACTGTTGTATCCTGATTCAACACGTACCCTACTTAGTTATAGAGATATCCGTCAGAATGGTTTTCATGTTGAAACCCGAAATGACAACAAAGAGGAATATCTCCTCTTAACCAAACACAACGGATATGGCAAACAAGTACTAGAAAACATTCCATCTTTAAACTCCGGATTGTACTATACATACATCAAACCCGTTCAACATATTGCGTACAAAGTAATTTTTCAAAATACTAACACATTCCAAACATGGCATGATCGCCTTGGCCATCCAGGCATTGGAATGATGAGGAAAATTATTAGCAATTCAATTGGTCATACATACCATAAAACAAAATTTCTGGAATCCTCAGATTTTGTGTACACTTCATGTGCCACCGGAAAATTGATTTTAAGACCCTCTTATCTTAAAATCAGAGCTGAACCACTTAAATTTCTTGAACGCATTCAAGGAGATATATGTGGTCCTATACAACCATTGTGTGGACCGTTCAGGTACTTCATGGTTCTAATTGACGCATCTACTAGATGGTCACGCGTGTGTCTTTTATCCACACGAAACTATGCATTTGCTAAGTTAATTGGTCAAATTATCCAATTACGAGCACATTACCCTGAATATCGAATTCAATCAATTCGAATGGATAATGCTGCTGAATTTTCATACCATGCCTTCAATGACGATTGTATGGCTCTTGGGATACAAATTCAACACTCTGTTCCATATGTCCATACACAAAATGGTTTAGCAGAATCTCTTATCAAGAGAATCAAGCTCATTGCAAGACCATTACTACAGAATTGCAACTTACCAACGTCATGTTGGGGTCACGCAGTTTTACACGCTGCTGACTTAATCCAATTGCGTCCAACTGCATATCACAGCACTTCCCCGCTACAATTAGTACGTGGAAATCCACCAGATATTTCCCATATACGAAAGTTCGGTTGCGCTACATACGTACCGATCTCACCACCGCAGCGTACCTCAATGGGACCGCACAGGAAACTTGGGATCTATGTTGGGTATAAATCTCCGTCAATTATAAAATACCTCGAGCCCCTAACAGGGGACCTGTTTACGGCCCGGTACGCTGATTGCATATTCAATGAGGAACATTTCCCGGCATTAGGGGGAGACAACAAGTACCAAACTGAATGCCAGGAAATTAATTGGAATGTTCAAGGCATTCCTGCCTCAGACCCACGTACCAGAGAGACTGAACTTCAAGTTCAGAAAATCATTCATTTGCAAAATATTGCAAATAATCTGCCAGATGCATTTACTGATTATAAGGGTGTCACAAAATCCTATAATCCTGCCAGAAATGTACCTGAAAGAGTGGAGGTACCGCAAAATACCACTCAACTCCCAGTTCAAAATAAGAGGGGGAGAAGTACGGTACAAATGGCGGATACAGCTTCTAACAAGCGACAAAGGAAACAAAAGAATATAAATGCAGATCAACCTCAAGTTGATAGACACCAAAGGATCCTTGAACCCAGATCAACAGTGCACTCAAATACTGATCCTGGGACATCGGAATACCCCGACTCAAATGTTTTGGGAAATAACATTGAGTCACCAGGGGTCCAAGAAATTTCCACTAACTATACTGATTCTGGAGAATCATACGATCGTAAGACTACAATTGTCGACATTTATTTCTCCACAACAATTGCAAACAACCTTCAAAATGATCCAGATCCCAAGACCATGGCAGAGTGCAAACAGCGCTCGGACTGGAATCAATGGAAGGATGCAATTCAAGCGGAGTTAGCCTCGCTCAAGAAAAGAAATGTATTCACCAATGTGATACATACACCTCCCAAAGTATTCCCTGTCGATTTCAAATGGGTTTTCGTCCGCAAGCGGAATGAAAACAATGAGGTGGTGAGATACAAAGCAAGGCTTGTAGCACAAGGGTTCACGCAGAGACCCGACATTGATTTCAATGAAACTTATTCTCCAGTAATGAGTGGAATAACATTCCGATACTTAATCTCATTGGCAGTATAAAATCATCTATCTTTTCAGTTGATGGATGTAGTGACCGCATATCTTTATGGGTCACTTGATTCGGACATATACATGAAAGTTCCTGATGGAATTTCAATTCCGAATCCAAACGCAAATCGCAATATGTATTGTGTAAAATTAAACAAGTTTTTATACGGCTTGAAACAGTCGGGAAGAATTTGGTACAACCGACTAAGTGAGTTCCTAACCAAAAAGGGATACTCCAACAATGATAATTGCCCATGCGTGTTCATCAAAAGATCCTTAACAGGATTTTGTATTATATCTGTGTATGTTGATGATCTTAATATCATTGGTAACACACAGGATATAGATGAAGCACGTAATCATCTTATGACGGAATTTGAAATGAAGGATTTGGGTAAAACCAAATTTTGCTTAGGTATACAACTTGAGCACCTTCATTCAAGCATCATAGTGCATCAATCATTCTATGTCCAGAAAATATTGGAGAAATTCAATATGGACAAAGCATATCTATCGAAAACCCCCATGGTTGTTCGATCTCTAGACAGGAACAAAGATCCATTTAGACCCGAGATGACAATGAAGAGCTATTGGGACCCGAGGTTCCATATCTCAGTGCCATCGGAGCGCTAATGTACCTTGCAAATTGCACCCGGCCGGATATCGCATTTGCAGTAAATCTACTTGCTAGATATAGCGCTGCTCCAACCAAAAGACATTCGGTAGGAGTGAAGAATATCCTTAGATATCTTCAAGGCACTAAAGATCTCGGTCTATTCTTCTAGAAGAATAAAAAATGTGGATTTAATAGGATATACTGATGCTGGCTATTTATCAAATCCCCATAATGCCAGATCTCAAACAGGCTTTGTATTTTTACATGGTGGAACAGCCATTTCTTGGAAGTCTTCGAAACAGACTCTAGTGGCTACATCCACTAATCATTCTGAAATAATTGCATTATATGAAGCATCACGTGAATGTGTATGGCTTCGTAGAATGATTAACCACATACAACAATCATGTGGTATAGGTGCTATCGCATCACCTACCATTATCTACGAAGATAATGCTGCTTGCATTGTTCAAATGCAAACGGGTTACATAAAGAGCGATATCACTAAACATATTGCACCTAAATTATTTTACCCACATGAATTGCAAGAGAGTGTGGAAATAAATATTCTGCAAATTAAGTCTTGTGATAATCTCGCAGACTTATTCACCAAGTCATTACCAACTTCCACATTCCAAAAATGTGTTCGTGGAATTGGTATGCGTAGACTACGTGATTTGCAGATGTCAGGGGGAGAAATCTCCTAAGACTTAACCCGTTCAATACAATATTGTACTCTTTTCCCCTTTATGAGTTTTCCCTCTAAGGTTTCTCATTAAGGTTTTTAATGAGGCAATATGACAACGTAATCATAAATATATTATATCTCTATTTTCCCCACAGGGGTTTTTAAGGAGATATAATCAAATATATGCCATATCAACTTTTCTCCTTAAATTTTCCCACTGGGTTTTAAAGGAGTTTTCATGGCATATCTACTCTACAGGTTCTTCTCATATTTTTCCCTACAGGGTTTTGGAGGAATTTTTCCAAGATGATGAATCAAGATGATCATATGAAGATACATTGGTCAAGGGGGAGTGTTACAAGCAAAAAGTAAATGATGCCCAATGTATAGATGCTTGTTCATACAGAGATGCCTTTACAGCAAAAGACATCTATTCTTGCCACCCTCTTCATCTATAAATATGTATCATGTACAGACTCAGAGATTAATGAAAAGCATCAGTTCATTATAATCACTTGTCTCAATCTTTCACAATAAATACAATGAACTTGATTCTTTCCTTTTTATTGTCTCATTTGGAAGGCCAAAGATGACCTCGGCATCCTAAATAACAACCATTGGATCAAAATAAACCGATGGCTCTTATCGAAAGTGGTGTATTGTAAAAAGAAAACCCATATATAAGAATTAAGAGTGTGAAATTAATGCTTGCATATCACAGATGATCGTTTGGCATCATCGAGTTTCCTAGAATTGGTAGTGATGGTTGACATTTACTGGGGATCTTGCGAAATGTTGTTGGACATCAATGACATGAGAGCAATGCCCAACAGGACAGCACGATTAATTCCTAGAGTTCTTTGTGCAAAGACTCCACAACTTTGAAAAGGTCTAGAAAATTGGAAAGGTCTTCGGAACACAATTTTAATTATTGTAATATATTTTAAATATCTATCAAAATATTATATTATGAAAAGTATATTTGAGATAAATATTCATACACACACACACATTGTTGACCAAGCTAAAATAATTCGATTGTATGCATTGTGACTCAACGGGCCAGTATTAATGATATTGATTTTACTCCTTTTTAGTTTTTGTAATAACTACCTGATTGGCTTACACAATTATATTGCACGGTGTAGTGTAGTATAGTATATAAAATTTTCTTTGAGAATTCCGAATGTTGAAATTCCTATTTTGCTAATAAAATACATTGGAATATTTGATTTCATACTTAATTAGCACAATTTATTTTGATATTTCTCTCTGCCTTCGTGAAAGAGTATTGGGAGGTGGGCTACTACCAAATTTACGCGCTCTCAATTTTTAAATTATAGGCAATGCTACTTATATGAAGTATTTTTACTTTTAATATATCTTTAAGCCAACTATCAAATCTAAAGCTTTAAAATTAAGGTATACCAAATTAAGGGCTAGATATTTTCTTTTTGTTAGAATTATTTAAAATTCCTTTATCTCTAAGCTAACATTCAAATCTAAGCATTTAAAATAAGGGTGCACCAAATTAAGTACCATATGTTTTTCTTTTTTGTGAGAATTTAGAGCATATTTCTCTTTTTTCTTAGCAGTCGTGAATCAACCACCATCAGACGTTGTTGGGATTGTTGATGAAGCATGGTTAAAAGCTCTTAAGAAAAAGAAATATGCTAAAAATTCTCAAATATTTGAAAGCTGTTGTGAAAAGCCTATTACTCTATTGATAAATGAGATTAAAGTTAGAAAAATTCTGTTATCCAATGGTTGTCCTCTCATATTTTAGCCCCATTCATATTGGCTTCTAAAAGCTACTTTTCTAAAGTAAATGGCTTTTCTACAGTATCTAACTATTAAACGAAGTGCCTTTTCAAGATGGAGTCTACTAGTTGATTGTAGTACATAATGTAGTGACTTCATTTATATCAGCTAAAATCGCACACGAGTTTCTCTTTCTCCATACGACTCTCTACAAGTTGTTACTATTTATAAGCCAAAGCTAAAATATATTAGCAAAAACCAATATGAACAGGCATAAAAATATCTTCTAAGATGCAATAATCTTTCGTACTACTCTCCGTACGATGATCGTATGTCCTAGGATGCAATAATCTATCTGTTTGTAACTTGATTAGGAAAAAACTTGTGCAAATGCCAAAATATCTAAAAGTTGTTCAACCAAATGAGATCATCGTCCACTGCAGTGCTAAACAGAGCCTAAAAGCACTTAATAATAAAAATGCTCTAGAGATTGTAGAAAAAAGTATCTAATCGTCAATTTGGTGGGATCACTGATAATGCATTAATGCAGAAAAGATCATCATAGACGGTTCAAAAACGTCATCACAGACGGAGCCGTTTGAGTTTGTGGGTCAGTAATGCATGATGTCATCAACGATGGTTTTTGAACCATCTGTGATACATACTATCAACTATCACAGATGGTTATGAGTTAATAACCATTTGTAATTTTCTTTTGTGTTCCTAAATCTATTTCTATTTGTTGGCTAGCCTCAAGAAATGCTAGCCATACCCTCTGAAACAAGCAGAAACACAACAAGTACATGTATACATCCAATTCATATTCATTTCAGAAATAAGAATATCCATTTCACAAGTCAATTTATTCAAATGAAATAAATTAACCATCCATGGACAAATACACATATGTACAATTAAGCTCAATCTTACTCTAATCAAATTCATTCTACATTGTGGAACTCCCCATCTTTGTTTATAATCTGAGACATCATGAAGTATGCACACTGTTATCAGATTTGTTGGAGCTTGGCCTGTTCCAACACAGTTGTAGCGTGGTCGCAACCCGTCGGTAGAAAAATCAATGTCGTGCATACATATAAATTGATAAGTATGAAATAATTATTGCAAGATTTATAAACTTGAGGATCATTGGTTTTCGTGGAACCGAGGAGTAGTTCCATGTTGTGACAAACAAAGAATCTATAGGTGTTGCCCAACGGCTACTAGTGGCACTGCAAAAATAGAATTTGTTAGTTTGAGAGGTATTACCACAAAATGTTATATAGAATTAATGTGTATTATCGAATGTCGGAAAATCTAAATCGTGTTGCAGAGTGTTGATCCCTCCCTTGGATTTCTGTACAGTAGCAATGTATGAGGAGAGCAGCCTACATAATTCGAAAAGGTTAGCCTTAGTCATTGGGAAGGAAGGAAAGACTACAATAGAGTCATCTCTGGAGGGAATGTTTTACCTGTCGATTAATTGTTGGACAATTATGAAGTCAGTTTTGGCCTTCTTTAGAGAATCAAGATATATTACTCTGTTCTATTTTGGTATAATTACAATTAGAATCCAGTGGAACTTACATAGGTATGTCGTCAAGGTCATGAAACCTAAGTATGTGTTGCTTATAAAATATAAATCAGCAAGTATAGCTACTAGTGCAGCACTTACCCCTGGTTGTAAGGCATAAGTATGAATTCCTTGTTGCGGTGAGCCACCAATGCCATCATCATGTAATCCTTGACGAAGGATGCATCCTCCTTGATGATATGCATGGAGACTAAGTGTGGGTCGAGGAAACCTACCGGTGATTTCGTTAATTTGGCTTCGGCCACCATGTATATATATATATATACACACAAAAGTAATGAGTTATATATGACATTTCGGTATTACATGAACGTAGACCATAATTGTACACACTTACAGTGTCTAGCATCGAATGAGTGAAGCATCGAGGGCGTTGAGTTTGAGTAAATTGCATGCTATAAACATAAATAGAAATAGAGAACTGCTACTGTAGTGCCAACAGAGTTTTGGCAATAACCAAAAGTATATAATAGATATATGCTACTACGGTATCAACTGAATTCAATAATAATCAGGACAGCAGTAAACTATACCGAAACAAAAGTATCTATCTTAGCAATCGACAAAATCAAAAGCTAGCAGAATACTTCAATTGATAGTCACAATGATCTCTAATATGACAAGTATTCTCATCGAGTAATCTCAAAAAACCCACAATCTATTATGCATAAGTCCACCCAGTGCCAGTACTATTCACAGATTTTCAAAGATAATGAACTGAACTACTAGCACGATAAACTTTATGCAGGATAAAAATTTCTGAAAGTAAAAGATTACTGGGCACTGGCAATCCAAGCCACCGAGAAGTTAATAGAGGCAATGCTCGTCGCAAGAACAATGTACCCCATAAGCCATGAGGACAAAGCAGAGCACTGAGGTCATGACCGGGGTAACTACCTTGCTCAGAGAGGAGGCACACCAGGGAGGAGGGCGGCGTGCTCAGGGAGGAGGCAGTGGGCTCGGGAGAGGAGGCAGCGTGCTTGGAGAGGAGGCACGCTGGGGAGGAAGCGACGGCTCGAGGGAGGAGGTGTGCCGACGAGGAGGCAGCGTGCTTTGGGAGGAGGCGGCAGCTCATGCTCGGGGGAGGAGGCGGCGGGAGTCTGAGTGCGTGGGAACATGAGCAAACCCTAGAGTCCAAATATAAATAGGTTGAACATCACAGACGATTCTAAACTATGACCGTCTATGGTAATACATATCACAGACGGTTCTACTTTAGAATCGTCTGTGATAAATTCACATCACAGATGGTTCTACTTTATAACCGTCCGTGATACTCATTCAATGCAAATTCACACACACACACATATCACATTCATTCTCATATACATAAATACAAATTCACATATATATGACTCATTCTCATATACATAAATGCAAATTCACATATATATTGCATATTCTCATATACATCAATGCAAATTCTCATTTTTTAGCTAGCATCCATGGTTATGATTTGCTAAACATAATTAGACTCCACCAAATTAATTGTCAAAATTCTTTTCGGTTTTGCTAAATAGCAGTCGCTTGAAAATAACTTAAATCTCGGTTGAATTTTTTAGCACTAAGATGTTCTTTGAGATCTATCTTTGTGTTGTGGGCTGTTGGGCTGGGTAATGTTTGGTTGTGGTTTTCTTTTTTAGTAGCCGGTTCACATGAAACTGAACCCGTTAAGTATACAACCAAAAATTCATGTGTTTCGACTTCTTTTCCTCAATTCCTCTTTAGTGCATGCAAACGGAGAGATAGAGAGTGGGTGGCCTAAGGGGAGAGCAGTAGGAATGCAATTTGGTGGCATGTGGTTGTTCCCGACGGCGGTAAGAGGATTCACAGCTACCGGTGATTGGGGGATGGAGCTTTAAGGGGAGAGGTCACTGCGTAGGGGGAAGGGTGATTCAGCGACGTGCGGGTGTTATCGGCGGCGCTAGAAGGCTTCGCGGCGACTGGAGACCGGTGGGGTGGGCGGTTAGGAGGTTGTGTTTGTCTCCAAAGTTGACTTCAGTATATTTTTGAGGTTGTTTTTTGCCATTTTGTATCTAGGGTATTTCTTCGATGCATGCGTATGAATGATATGTTTTGTTGAAAGGCTTCTAGGTTGATAGATCTACTCACTTTTGTGGTTGATTTGTTGATACAAATCAGCAAATCTATTAATTTGTTCATACTCTATGGTTAGGGTTTCAATGTTAAGGAAATTTGGGGTTGATTTATATGTGCACATTTGCTTGCCTTTGAATTGAAGTTAGGCATGGTTACATCTATTTTATCGCAAGGAATTTGTATGAACACATTTAGTGTTTCTGGTTTAACATGCAAACCTTTCTGTTAGCTCATATGTATATACCTCTGACAACTACTGAACTTTTGCTTCTTGTACTAATTACAACTATACGTACATGCCTCTTGTTTGCCACTAGTCAGTTGCTAGCTAGCAACTGGGCTTACCTAGTAACAGTACCATGTGAGTAGTTTTAGTACCTAGCCTGTGGGTAAGTTCTGTAATGAATGTTGCATGCTGGGTTCTTTCCTTCTATTTTGCATCAGGGTTGCTTGGTGCGCCTGATGGAAAATAGCTTGGAGAAGATGTTGCATGCTGTAATATCGAGAGACCAAAACATTGTTTCTTTTCCGTTATTATTAGTGGAAAAATTCCAGGGTCATCCCGTTTGGAAAAATGCTTAGAATATTGAATTATCTACTATTGTATATTCAGACTTCAGATAAGGTAAGCTCTTCGTATCAAGGCATTTGTTCTGTTTTTTACTTACAACTAAAAAGATCATTAAGCATTTAAGATATAAAGGCCATTACTCAAAATAAGAATATCATGAAGCTTAGTTCATAACAGGATAAAAATCCATCGGAGGGATGTCAGATGACGACAACTTGAGGTAGAATGGTGCTAGATGAAGGAGATCACTGGTTAGGGGGAAGGAATAGATCTAAAGTAATCGGTCCAGAGGAGAGACCAGAACTAGGAATCGTGAACTTGGGAATACTTCTTTATTATTCATTGCTTGATGATAATAGATACATACTATTCCTTTTATAGAAATATTTCGACTTAAGTTCTAAGAAATAATCTATATCTCTAAGAAAACCTATCTCTAATAGATAGAATATATCTATAAGATAGTAAACTTATCTAATAACAAAACTAACTATTCTTATCTTTATCCTAACTAATGCAATCCTGCCATGCGCAGTTGCTACAGTACCATAGTACTATTCACGCATGTGAATAGTGCACGTGAGCAGTTATTTCAGCATGTGACAACTTCTCCCCTTTTAGCGACAGCTCATCCTCGAGCTATGGTGGTGGCCATAGTTGCAGCTCTTGGTAGACCCAATCTGGCGAGCAATTGCGATGCCTCGTACGGGAGATCAACAGTGTGTTGTGACAATTGATGGCGAAGGTGCAAGGGCCTTAGCGTTGTTCGATGTTGAGAAAGTTGCTGATGATGAGGGCAGCCAACGTGGAATAGCAGTGGCGCGCTTCACGGTAAGCAAAAATTATGGGAAGAGATCGACTGCTCTAATACCAATTTGTTAGAGGCACAGATACGGTTGAAGATTGTAGCTGTGATAAGGCAACAGACGGAAGTCATCCGTATTGTTGGAGCCTAATGGCTCTGTGTTGGTGGCAGTAAGAACAAGGTTCAAGGAAAAGGGCATCGAAAGAGCAGGAGGATGTTGGAGAAGAATAGCACCACTACAAAAAGGGTCATTACAGACGGTTCAGAACTGCTATCACAGACGGTTTTCTGAACCGCCTGTATTTATGTGTCAGTGATAATCGGAGGTTATCACAGACAGTTTATGAGCCGTCTGTGATAAAGACAACACAGACGGTTTATAACTAGAACCGTTTGTGAAGAAAACTATTACAGACGGCTCAAAACAAAAACTGTTTGTGATAGTACCACATCACAGACGGTTCTATTTACCAACCGTCTATGATTGGAGAGTATCATAGACGGTTGGTAAATAGAACCGTCTGTGATAGTTCATTCTATATCTATGTCCTTTGAAAACAAGCAAATACAGTGGCAAACACAACAGTACATTCCATTTCCATTATGATTAGAATCCACCATTACAACATAAGAAGATAACGAACCCAACTCTTTGACACGGCAAGAATATATAAGAAGCAGAGATCCTAACAGAAACTCTTACGACATTTAGATAAGAGTGTGTTGTGCAGTCGACCATGGTGTCACAATGGAGGCGCTAGCTCATGGCGATAATCGGTGTCGTCGAGGAACAAGCTGGATGCATCGGGTGGTGACCGGATATCACCGACAATGAAGAGGCGACGGTAGTGCCACCTTTGTGGCATGACAGTGAGAATGAAGAAGTCACTCTTACGACCCTTACGACAAGAGTGTATTCTGCATTCGACCGACGTGTCACAACGGAGGCGCTACCTCACGGTGGTAGTCGTTATCATCGAGGAACAAGTTGAATACATCGGATGGCGGCTGGACATCACCAGCAATGGAGATGCGGTGGTAGCGCCACCTTTGTGGCACGACAGTGAGAATGCAGAAGACACTTTTATGATACTTATGACAAGAGTGTGTTCTGCATTCGACCGAGGTGTCACAACAGAGGTGCTAGCTCACGGTGGTAGTTGGCGTCATCGAAGGGAGGAGGCTATATAGTGGATGTACTCACACGTGACTGCTGGTGGGAAAGGCAATTAATAAGGGCCGAGTGGTGGGAGGAACCGTGCCTGCCATCCGATGTGGAGAGAATGGATGGGTCAGATTGAAATCCTGGGGGATACGCCACGGATCGGTGACGTGTCCTTATTAGAGACGGTTTGTTATATGAACCGTCTGTGATAATGCAATATCAGAGACGGTTTGTTATACGAACTGTCTGTGATAATAAATATCACCGATAGCTTGTTATACGAACCGTCTGTGATAATCACATATCACAAACGGCTCGTTATACCAAACCGTCTCTGATATTAATATCAGAGATGGTTTGGTATACGAACTGTCTATGATAATGCTTAAATACGCGCGCCCTAATCCAGCTCTTCTAAACTGTCCTCTCCCTCATCTTCTGCACCAGATTTCTCAATAATGACATCTAATATTCTTTTGATCTACTTCCTCTCATCTATCAATCATGAGTTGTTTGGCCGCAACCTTACACAGGCGGCCAGCAATTTACGTATTGAGCAGCTCTTCCGCTCACGCCCTGCTCTCCTTCCTCGACTCACTTCCATCCGTTAGCTGGACCTCATCATCCGCCGTCGACGGAGGTGTCTCATTGCAGCTCAGGAAAGGGAAACCGCCCTCAGCCTTGTTCTTCTCTGCAATGTGCACTAAGCGGAAGAAACTCTTGTGGTAGTAAAGAGACACATGGATAACATTGCCGATCAAGCAGAAATGGCCGATTCTGAGGAAGCTTATCATCGCATCCTGTATGAGATTATGGCCCATGCTAATGATTTGCCCAGGCTAAAGGAGGAAGTGCAGAGGGAAAGGACAATCTTTAAGGCATTCGAGAACTCAGCGGCTGATCCTCCAACTCCAAAAGTCGAAGAAGAAGCATATGAAGCCTAGAAGACAAAGATCTGGGAATTTTTTTTGGGACTTTTGTAATAAATTTGCCTTGAATTTGTCTCTCGTCTCAGTAGCTTCTGTAGTTCATACGACAAAGAATAAAACACAGACGGTTCTAAATAAAAATCGTATGTGATAGTTTCATAGATGGTTCTAATTGAAAATCGTCTGTGATAATGTGTATATCACAGACGACTTTTAAACCGAACCGATAGTTTCAGAGACTGTTTTAGCCATGAGCCTTCTATAATAATCAAAGCACATACGGCTCCACATGAACCGTCTGTGATGAGACGTCCAGAATAGCTTGTTTTGTTCTAGTGTAGAGTTGAAGAAGGTAATTTCTTTTAGGATAATGATTAGGTCCTTACATCTGGAGGGACCCATTCGCTCGGACGCTTCGAGACACAACACCAAGCCATCTAACACTATGCACACCACCAAAATGCACGCCTCTTTCTCTTCCTCCTCCCTCCCTCCTTCCTTCGATGAGCTGGAACTCCAGTGAGCCGCTGACAACCAAAGATCCCTCCTCCTCCTCCCTCATCTTCATCCTTGTGCCTATCTCTCCCCTCCCCTTCCTTCCTCCCTCCTCCCTAGGGGTGAACCCGAGCTCCAGTGACCCGCTGGGCTGCTGGCGCTTGAAGATCACCACCGGAGACAAGCTCCTTCTGAGGAGCAGCCCGATCAGCCGTCGCACCACCTTGAGGTGGTCCACCTACATTGGTGAGCACCACCGTCATCCAAAACTGATGTTACAGATGTTCAGGTGTGGTTGTTGCAAATGTTTTGGCAAGTTGTTGCAGCATGTATTCTTTTTTGTTGCAATCGATATTTTTTGTTTGTTGTAGTAGATCTTATTTGTTGCAACTGTGGTGTTGATTTGTGACATCAGAATATTTTGTTATTGCAAGGGTTGCTGGTTTGCTGCTTGTTTTTGTTGGATAAGATTTGTTGCATTCATAGAGTTTTTTTTGTTGCAGTTTAGTTAAATTTTGTTACATACATAACAGAATAATATTGCATCCGAGTATCTAAGCGTTCGGAGCTAGCACCCGGATCAGACGTTTGAGCGCTAACAAATCCCTTTCTTTTATTTCCTCTCTGGGTTACAAAGGTCTACAATTTATAGTGCTACTTCTGATCTAAACTAGGATACCAATATGCCCGTAAGGGGCCTAACCAAACAAAACTAAAACATACTAATTAGAGATAAGAATTCGGTTATAACCACGTTACCAATTCTTGGACCAATTACGTGCACGAACGTAATGGGTCAAACATTGTAAATACCGGATCCACTATCAGCAACAACATAGGTCAAATACAACGCACAGAAAGATATCAACAGTTAGATGCTTATCCAAGGGATGAAAAGTGACTGAGAATTAAGAAAAAGAAAACAGTCGCCTGGGTATTAGACAGCCCCCCTCCCCCCTCGAGGGTTTCTTGAATTTCTATCTTTTTTATTAGAGCTTTTGACCTTACATGCATGGTTCATCATATAACTAAAGTTGGGAGTAGGGTCGTCTCTTCACATTCCTAAGGACATGCGAGAAGCTGGCTACTCAACACATTTCGCTTCTTTTTCAATCGACACATTTTAGTTATGTTTTTTTCCGCAATGCTGACGAAAAGTGAGAGAAACAAACACATGAATTTGACAAAGTACGTTACGTACGTAGTACGGGCTACGCGCGTACGAACCCATCCATGATTCAACCAGCAAGCCACTGCACACTCAGGAACCTACACCTCCATCTCCAATGACGCGAAGCCATGAACGTCGCCGCCGTCGCGCGGCAACTTGCGCGCCTCCAGGTCTTCCTCCTCGTCGCCGGCTTTCCGCAGCGGCGCGTACGCTGCCTCGGCTGTGTACTTGTTGCACACGTACAGGTAGAGCGCGACGACGAACACCGTAAAGGAGGACAGGTACCACCCGAACTGCAGGTTGGCGAGCGCCTTGGCGCGGTGCAGGCTGGCCTTGCTGTGGCAGCGCACTGTATCGCGGCCGTCCTCCCGCACCAGCGAGCATCTCTTGGAAACCAGGCTCGGCACCCACACCATGGCGCCGATGACCATGACCCACACCCCGTGGAACGTGATGCACGCCGACCGGACCAGGCTCACCGCGAAGCTCCGCGGGAAGCCGATGCCGAGGAGCGCGGTGCCGAAGCACGCGGCCACGACGACCTGCAGGAGCCAGTGGAACTGCCCCTCGACGCCGTCGTGGTTCGTGGAGTGGAAGTGGAACAAGAGCAGCTCTTGCGCGAAGAATACCGCCATGAGGAGCAGGCAGAGCATGTCCCGCCAACGCGCACGGACGCGGTCGAGGTGGATCGCGGCGCCAGCGTAGACGACGAGCGCGAGGCAGATGATGGCGTGCTCGTGGTTGTGGAGGCGTTCCGACGGGATGGATCCGTCGGCGTCGAACGGCAGGAAGGTCGAGTGGTCGACGAACATCTCCGTGACGAACTCGACGGCGCTGCCGAAGATGATAAAGACGAGCTCGAAGTAGCGGACGCGCGGCACGGGGAACCAGACCGGCGCGACGTACGAGTCCGGGCGCAGGGCGAAGAGCCTACCTACTGTGGCTGAATAGGTGCCACAGGCCGACGACGAAGAAGGCAAAGCCGGGCAGGACGTGGCCGATGCTGCTGCGCGGCGTGCCGCCCATGGCCGGGACGCTGTAGCTGGTCGGATCGATCGTTTGATTGGTGTTTTCTTGGGGGGTGCTCGCGACTTTGCAAGCTAGGCATAAAAGGTGGCAGTCTGTAGGAAGATATATAGGGTTGGTTGAGCTGATGGCGGGAGGGAGCTCGTCGTTTAGTGATAAACATCCGGAGTTGCTTGTACGACAGTGTACAATAGCGTATGCGTGTTTGGAGCTCGCAACTGCCGGTACTGTTCATGTCGCAACACCCACGTTTGTTTTCCGTATAAAAATAAGGAAAAATGCGTTCTAAAAAAAGGCTGAGGTGTAGCAACAGTGATGTTAATATGTCCGTTCTGATAACCAGTACTGTGCATCGGATCTTTTTGAGCTACACAGAATCATTAATTGTTACTTAGTTTCTTACTTCTCTGCTTATTTTAGTTCCCTGCACCACATGCATGCTAAGGTTTGTTTTAAGTGTTTTATGTCCTTAATATTCTGTTGGAGAGGAAAGCCTAGCATACATCACACATACTCCCTACCTGATTTTGTACCTATCTTATTTTTGTTAACTATCCGACTTTCCCGTGCAGATGATATCATACATATGTTTATATTTAAACATAAAGTTGTATTTATTATATACTTCTAATACTTATGACATTTCTTATACAATTTTAACTGCTCTTATACTATACTTGTTTAATTCGCGTTAGATACATCATAATTGATATTGTTGATTTTTTTGATTAACTTGATAATTTCTAGTTTTTGAAAACAAACATAGTGACTTCTTTTTTCTTTGCTTTAAGATAATAGATAGATTCCTTTGTTGTTTATTTGATGCTTGTTAATCCACTTCCAATCTGCTAGTCTGCTCTAGATAATAATTCGATATACCCCACCATGCATACCTACACCACGCACCGCCATGTTCTGTACAATAAATTGCATAATATGATATGAACTATACTGAAAAAACAATCTCCAGTGTTGAAATGTTGACACAAGCAATGAGTAATGCGTGTAGTACTCATGTGACTACGATTAGAAGATCGAGTGTCCCTAACTCCCTGCTAATTGAGCGACTGTACATTTCGACAAGGCAGCTCAGTTTTTGCAGCACAGCAAACAGGCCAAACCTACCCAACCTTGGTATGCTTAGTTTAGTATCTGCCTCGGGCTGAGAAAATGCCTATTCCCTTCATCCAAATTTATAAGGATATATACAATGATATGGATTGTTGGACTCTAAGGGCAATTAGGTAATTTTCTAATTTGAAAAAAGGAAAAAAAAGAGAGAGGAGGTCCCACCTGTCGGTGGGACGGAGGAATAGATAAGGCCTTCGGCCTTACCTCTCGCGTGCGCTGGTGGAGACGTTTCAGCTTGACTGCTTCGCCTTGGTGGCCGGGTCTAGTGGAGATGGCGGTGGCACCGGAGGCACCAGCGGCCTGAGCGCCTCGGCGTCGGCCGTTGGTGGCAGCCCGTTGACCACCTCTTTGCATCCTATTTAAAGCGACCTCCCCTCTCCTCCTTTAGAACCCAAAAGCAGTGAGTCCTCTTCCATCTTCTCAATCTCCTATTCCTCTCGGCTGAGTCTTGATTTGAGCGTGGGGGTAGCTGCTCTGCCGAGCTCTTCTCCGGCGCCGGTGGCTGTGCGATCTGAACTTGCCTTCTCTGGATTTTTCCGTGTGGTTTCTTGTGTAGTTTCTCGATTTGAGATCTGGCAGTGAGGAAATTTGGGAATTTTCCTTAAAAGGGCTGGTTCGGTTGGATTTGTATCGAGTTGAGAAGGAATCGATGTCTAGTCATCATGTTCTTGGGTGCTCTCGGCCGGAGAACCTGTCAGTCTTGTGTGGCATTTTCCTGGACCCTCGACTTCATACTTCGGTGAGCAGAGGTGTGAAGGCTGGCATTGTATCTCCGTCTACCTCGTCTCCTTGCATGGCATAGTGAGGCATATGGTTTTCTGGGATAGCGCTGTGTGCGTGCCTTGCCTTGTCCAATTTCTTCTCAGTGATTTCGAGTATCACAGGTGTTGTGAGTATTTCAACTACTTACTCTTTGCACTTTGCTTCAGATATTCATTTTGTGAGTGATTGCTATCTATCACTAATTGGAATTTGCAAAGAGATAATGTGGGTTCGGTTTGATAGCTCGATGATGATAATGGTTATATATTGAAATTGAATTGTTCAAACTTGAGCTCTAAATTATTACTATTGCTGTCATTTGATTCTCAGTCTTGCAGTTAGTTACTTTCAAAGTAGTTAGACAGATTGTTCTGTGATCTCTAGCACTTCATGTTATATGCTACAGTGGTCAGCCAATTCGGCTTGTTGTTGAACTTGTTAAAATTGTGATTGTTTACACCAAGAGTTTATCAAGTTAGTTGGCTAATTAGAGTGCTGTCTTTATCTTGCTTCGCCTTTATTAGCTGAAAGTTTAAACTGTTGTGAGTCTGATATTAAGATTAACAGATTAGTAAATTGTTATTTAGAGCTCAAAGTTTGAATTTCTTTTGTCATATTCAATTAGTGAAGAGTATAGACTATAGTAGTGGGAAGGCAAAGATTATCTCTTGTGTAACCCTACATCTGAGAGCAATAATCAAAACATAAATACGAGCTTTATGCTGATTTTAATAGCTCACATGTTCTATATTCTTAGCACATTATACCTTTTGAATGGCTGATGGAGTTACATATTCATATGTTGATTTTGTTATTTAAATGGTGCTGGAATTATACTTTATATCAATTATATTTTCCTGTAATTAAATCTAAATTCGTGCTAAAACAACATTCTTTCCAACATAGATAACTACTGTCTATAATATCCTCCATATCATCTATAGACGACACTAAGGATAACTCATACAATAGGTTGTCTTTTTGAATGTCTCTATAGACAACTTCTTCATGATACATTGTATCCTGTTTATCATATTATAGTCAACTACTATATGAGAGATAACCTAATTTTCTATGCTCTCTCTCTTCTCCGCATTATCTCGTGTCTTACGTGGCAAGGTTTATGGATGGATGACATCACACCATTGTACATGGCCTAAGTCATATTTTCTCTTGGCACATAAACTAAGAAGATATTGAAAATGACTAAACTATCCCTAATTATTATCTCTAAACACTATATTCAATGCACATATGTAGAGAATATAAAGTAAAGCAGGATATTTATTAGAGGTATAGAGGAATCATCATATTAATTTTGTATTAGAATATGAAATATGCCCTATATTTATGAACAAGATTATTAAAAAACATGCCTTATAAACTTGGACAGAGGAAGTATCATTGGGGCTAAAAGGCCTGAATCTTGGTCCAACCCTATATTGATAGTTGGCCCAGCCCGTTGTTTACTGGCCTCTCACAATCCATTGTTGACCCATAGTTCTTCTTAGGCTCAGTTTCCATTCTAGCCTCTAGCATATTCATCAGTGATCAGTCCATTCTCTTATATTTCCTTCTTGCCCCAAGCCCCCAGCTATCAACCACAAGATGGCGTGCCAATAAATATGTACTAGCCTCATACAACTACTACATTAAGTGGAGTTTCAAAACTAATGGAAACATATTTTATTTTCCTTTCTTGGCAGTTGCTTCTGCAATAGGGACTATGCAAGTGGCTACTTCTATTTGTTTGCCAAACATGACATAGACGATAACCCATGCAATCTAGCTAGGTCTATTGCTGTCATCAATATGAGATCAAACAGTAAACTTATAAGCACTGTCGATCATATTCAAAGATCATTAAGGATGCGAAGGGACACAATGAGAATCACACACAAATGAATGGATAACTACATTACATATGGGTGTCTAGGATTAAAAAATGGTCTCCTCCTTCCCACTTGCAAGGGTCTTATTTATAGAGTGGGATGGGGAGGCGAGTGAAGTTATAAGTTTGCCCTCAAGGTCTAGCTTACTCCTAAGGGTATCTTCATCCTTTGCACTGCATGGGACCCACCATGACCAAGAGACCCAGGGGGTCGGTCTGCGGCTGGCTTCGGACCTCGTCCACGGTTGGTTCTGGACCCCCTCTAGGGTTGGCCCCAGACCTCCTTCAGGGTTGGATTGTGAACTTTGCATAAGGTAGATCCCCCAGTGTGTGCCCTCATACCAAACTTGACATGGGCTCGAGGTGGCATGGGGACCCTCCCCCAACAATAGCCCCTCACTGAACCGGGTGGTCATCGATCATTCTTCTGGGCCGACGCACCAACTAGAAAAAGGGGTGAGCGCATAGCCTTGGGCCAATGACTCCCGATTACTTGTGAGAAGTCATAGAATGTTAAGCGGGCTCCAGATGGTAGATCGTGCGAACTCCAGACTTGGTTGGAGCACCCAAAGCCCGGCGATAGCACACGGTACAAGAGACATTCTCGCTCCATTGAAACCCTGGTTGGATTCCTTGCCCCGGTCCGGATGCATCACACATGGGCCAAAGTCCGCGCACTGTCTGCAAGGGAACCAGGAGGACCAGGTCCAGTGTAGGCCAAACCCTATTTGTGGGAAGCCGAATGTCATGGTCCACCATGGACCGGCCCCTGGGGGAGTTTTTTTTTGAAAATGAAATATTAGGAGAGACTCCTACTTAGGTATTATATATTAAAAAATAAATTACATAATAAATTACAATATGTACAGAGGAAGATAGCTTATAGAGTTTCTAGCCAATTACAAAGTGCATCACTATTAGGAGCCTTAATTCTACACAAGTGCAGAATTACATCCCCTTAAAGTTGCCTTTTCAATTCTCTAGACTACGATCAGAATTTTTAAAGATAACACCACTATGTTGTTTCCAAATATGCCAAGTTGCAATAATAAATATTTCCATGAAACACTGTAGGTTTGAGTTGCATTTAGTGGATAAGATCATGTGCTCAACATTGCTATCAAAGTGCTAGATAATCCCCAGGATCTGCCAACACTGAGAACTAAATGAACAGCCAAAGAACATATGAAACAACATCTCCTGCTCCCCCATTGCACATAACGCAGGTTGACAGATTAGCAATATGAAAGTTTTTCTATTTTAAAAGATCTCTAGTATTGAATCTATCCATGAATAAGAGCCAGGCAAAAACTTTAAGGTTCATGATGCATTTACTTTTCCATATTAGCAGAAAACCTAGAGAATTTGGGGAGGAAACCATACTATTAATTGTAATACTTCTTGGAAGTGTAATGAATATCCCCAAATATAAGTCCAACAATCATAACCTTCACACCTCTGAATCAAACTTAACCCAGCCTGAAGTTCTTCATCTTTAGTGAAAGCCTCTTCAAACAAAGGTAGATGAAATTGAGCCAATGGATCAGTAAGAGCAAGGAAGTCATGAACGGATACATCCTGGTCCTTGGCAAAATAATAAAGTCTAGAGTATTTATGACATAACAAGTGACTTTCCTAGCAGTCCTTCCAAAACAGGATATCATGGCCATTACGAAGAGAACCCATAGCAATGCCTTTGAATTGAGTAGTGAACTTCATAACATCACGCCACCAGAATGAACCACAATCACTAACAACATGTGGAATTGAATTGGCATAGTATGTGGATCGGATCAACTAAACCCAAGGAATGTCATGCCTACCATAGAATTTATGAAGGTGCTTGATGAGTAATGCTTCATTCTATAGTCTTAAATTTAAAACTCCCAGGCCTCCACACTGTTTAGGCTGACACACTTTATCCCAAGCCGCTAGAGAATTACAACGAGCAGTCAGATCACGAGACCCTCTCCAAAGACAATGTTGTCGAGCCCGATCAATATGAGTAATGAACTTTTGTGGCGGCTTAAGCAAACACATGTTATAAATTGGCTACAATGAAAGGATCGCATTAACCACAGTTAAGCGTCCACCATAAGAGAGGAAGGCTGTATTACTTGACAATCTTCTTTCCACATAATCAACTAGCGGGGGAAATCTTTTATGGAAGGACGGGCTGTCCCCAAGGGTAAACCCAGATACGTGAAAGGCATAGAGCCCACCTAGCAACCAAATAATCTGGCCAAATGTTCCATTTTATCCTCTTGGACATTGATGGGAATAATATGTGACTTATGAAAATTCACTCAGGGACCCGTAGATGCCGAAAAAGTATGTAAAAGTCCTTCAAGCTAAGCAGCTATCTTCCACATGCTGACATGATCATCAGTGTATCATCTACATACTAAACAATTGGATAATCAAGGTTGGTTAAATTTGGTATGGGATGACTAGAAACCCCTCTATTTGCTGCTTCATTGACCACCGACTACACAAGATCAGCACCAAGCATGAACAACGGCGGAGACAAAGGATCTCCTTGGCGAACCCCTCATTTACATTGACATATTTGCCTAGGCACCCCATTCAGCAAGATAGAAGAATATCCTATCTCAAAAATATGAGTAATCCAAGTAATCCAGTTTTCAGGAAAACCTTTACTGTGCATTACAGCAAGAATAGCAGAATATTCGATGGTATCAAAGGCCTTTTCAAATTCCAACTTAAGAATAATGATCTCTCGCTTGCTTTGTTGGCATTGATGGATATACTCAAAGGCCCAAGTAAGGCAATGTTGAATTGTCCTACTCTGTAGAAAGCTATATTGATTCTTGTGTACCACTTGCAATATAACCTTTTGAAGCCTATTCACTAGCATCTTTGTTAATAGCTTAAGAACTGAATTTAGGAGGGAGATTGGCCTGAAATCATTAACCATTTCTGGGACCGGCTTCTTGGGAACTAAAGTGATGAACAATCCATTAATACTTCTGATGCTAACATTGCCATGAAAGAAATCCTCATAGAGTGTATAGAAATCATTCTTGATGATGTCCCATCATTTCTTGATGAAGAAACCATTAAAACCATCCGGACTCAGGGCTTTATCAGAGGGAAGCAGTTTGACTGTATCATTAATTTCCTTTTACATCCAGGGAGCACCTAAACATTCTAAGGAAGGCCATGAATGAAGAAGCATTTGCAAATCAAAAATCATGGAAGAATTAGAAGACACACCCATCCTTTCTTTGAAAGCCGTTCTTAGAGCCTCTGCCTTTGCCTCATGTGAATAAATGAAGGATCCATCGCTAGACAAACAAAGAAGGATTGGCATCACGATGAAAAATGTTTCATCGCTATAGCATGAAAATATTTAGTATTTTCATCACTGAACTTGACCCAACGAATGGTACAGTGCTTCTTCCAATAAATCTGCTGGTATTGCAGCAACTGAAGCACGTGGCGCTTGATGATTTTCCAAAAACTATGTTCCTCACAAAAAAGAATTCTATGCTCTTCCAAAGAGTCCAAAAATAGGATCACCACATTGCAATTATGAATGAGAAGATTAAGCTGAGAGAAGCTTTTACTCCAAATTTTAAGGCCTCATATAAGACATTTGAAACAAGCTAAGACTTTAAGCGCACTATTGCTAGTACAATTTGGCAAACCCTAGTAGAACTTAACAATGTCCAAAAACTCTGGGTGGTCTGCCCAAAAATTTTCAAATCTAAACACATTTGCCTTTGGAATCACTGTATTTATTTGAACCACACAAGGGGAGTGATCAGAAACATTCTTAGACAAAACTTTGACAATTGTGTTGGGATAAGTCAAAGTCCATTCATTGGATGTAGAAAACCAATGCAATTGTTCAAGTAAGGGTGCCTCTTGCATGTTGCTCCAGGTGTTGTAGGGGTGGCCCAATCCCCCAAGACAGGGTCTTGCAACTAGCCCAATATGTAATAGTCCCAATTATATAGAGGAATGTACCAGTGTACCCTCACCTTTTGTAATTATTAAGGAGTATGATGGAAATTTCTCGTCCTACCCCATTCATACACACACACACACAATACATATACATATATATATATATATACACACACCCCCAATAGGGGTGAGAACCACTCATTTTATACATGAGCTCTCTCTAGCTCTACCTCCCATAGAGCAAGGGGTATCTTGTACCCACTGTTGTGCTCATGCTACAACAGTTGGCGTCATCCATAGGGACACACAAGAAGCTATGTAAGGGAAGACGCTAGAGAAGGCTACCACCAGAGTGCTTGTGCCGTGAGCACCCTAGATGTTGCCATATCTGGGGTTACTTTCGGCAGCTACCCTATCGCACCTACAGAGGTGAAGTGGCATTTCTCGTCACTAGACACTAGGGAGTCGATCTCCGTACGGGATGTAGATCGGCTCCGAGCTGCAGAGGTAGAGCGGCATTTCTCGTCGTTGGACACCAGGGAGTAGGCCTCCTTGTGCGTTGTAAACCAGCTTCAACCTGCAGAAGTGGAGTGCCGTCGTACTCGGTAACCTTCTCATCCATGGTGTTCTGCTGTGCCCGCTTGCTCCTCAGCGGTATCTGCAGTACAACCTTTATCACTGGCCACCTTCGCATCGAGCCATCACGCTGTCACATCGACACCAGGGAGTTGGCCTTTGTGCATGGCAAAGACAGGCTTTGGCCTCCTCATGTCCTCCGCGCGAGATCTCCGTATGCATGAGTATAGTCATCAGCCATAGCTTGTTGATCAATATGCATGTGTGTGCTGCACTAAGCCTCCATGAGTCTCCGCGTTGGGCCTCCAGGCCGAACAACGATGGTGAGTGTCAAGCCTTGCTGCCCACATCTTTGGCAGGGATTCTGTGTTGCCTTCGTCGGCTTTCATGCCCTCCGAACTTTGTTGGCCTCGGCTCCACATCTCTGACCTCGTCAGCCTTGGCGCCGCACCTTAGACCTCATTAGCCTTGGCTCCATGACTCTGTCCAACCACATCGTAGTCGTAGATGCCTATCTGACCACCTCATGGTTGGAGACTTTGTTTGACAACTTCATAGTCGTAGACGCTTAAGGCTTCATCTACGACCACGTCATGGTCAACTCTTCGCCAATAGCTATGACCTCCTTATGGTCAAGACTTCATCGACGCCAGTCTAAAGTGTGGGGATGGAGCGCACTCTCCAAAGCCTTCATCCCATCACCGACTTCGTTGACACCTATCCCACCTTTGGCGATGTCATCCGACCCCTTAGGGTTGAAGGTCGCCGACACTTGTCTGACCACCTCATGGTTGTGACCTTGTCAGCCCTTGATCGACTCCTCATAGTCGTGTCCTCGTCGATGCTCGTATTCGCTATACTTCGCATGGTCTTCGGTGGACTTCACCGAACCTCTACCGAACCCAACGTGAACATTGCCTTCACCGAACTTTGCTCGATCTTCACCGGACTCTGCATGGTCTTCGTCGGACTTCACATGATCTCTACCAGACTCCATGTGGACGTTGCCTTCATCGGACCTTGTGTGGCCTCCGTCAGACCTCGTGTTGCCTTTGCCGACCTTCGCGCCCTTCGACCTCCATCAGTCTCAGTTCTGTCTCTCCAAACTTCGTCAGCCTCAGCTCCATCGGACCTCATGTGGCCTCCACTGACCACTGTCCGACCTCTTGTTGCCTCCACTGGCCTCTGCCGGACTTCAGGTTGCTTCCGCTGGCCTCCATCGGCCTTCGCATCCTTTGGCCTCCGTCGGTCTCGGCTTCGCGCCTCCAACTTTATCAACCCCAGCTCCTTTGGGTATTCTACGAACGCTTCCTCATCTTGACTTTGTCATTGACGACTGCTTGACCACCTAGTGGTCACAACATTCTCCTCATAGACCCTTTCTTTGACCATGATACGGTCGTGAGCCTTGCCACGATCGCCTCATGGTCGTAGGCCCCTTGTACGAACATGCTATGGTTGTGAGCCTTGCCATGACCACCGTATGATCGTACGCCTTTCTATAAACATGACAAGGTCTTTGGCTTTGCCCTGATCACTTCATGATTGTAGACCCTTTCTTTAAGCATGATCTGATTGTGTGCCTCGCCATGACCACTTCACGACCGTAGCCCATCTCTCCACCATTTCCTGCTTGTCTGAGCCTAACGCCAGGATCCTCTCGTGACCCGGCCATCTCTAAGAGTATAAATAAAAAATTGCATGGTGGCCTCGCGCCTCGGCGTACTCTACGGAGTATAAAGTGCTGGAAACTTATTCATCCCTCGCAACTCTATAGAAAACAAATAAAAAATCACACGGTGGCCTCACGCCCTAGCGTATTCTACGGAGTATAAAGCATAGGAAACTTATCCATCCCGGACAACTCTACAAAGTATAATACCCATGCGGAGTCCACGGCCTCCGCGTGAGCTCTATGGAGCATAAATGAGTCACATGGTATGGGCACCAGGGAGTCCCCTGCCCTACCGATGACCCCGGTGAATCTCACGCGCTTCATGTGCCTCACCAGGGAGTTCACCATGCTAATAGCATCCAACGTCTGACCACCTCGTGGTCATGACTTTGTCCAATTGCCTCACGGTCATGACTTCGTCTGACCACATCGTGGTCGTTGATACTTTGTTCGACCACCTCATGATCATGAACTTGTCCGACCACCTTGTGGTTGTTGATGCTTCATCCGACCGCCTCACAGTCATGACTTCGTCTGACCACCTTGTGTTCATAGACGCTTCGTCCAACCACCTCGTGGTCGTGACATCGTCTAACCACGTTATCGTCATAGACACTTCATCTGATCACCTTGTGGTCATGACTTCGTTTAATTGACTCATGGTCATGACTTCGTCCGAACACCTCGTAGTTGTAGATGCTTTGTCCGACTGTCTCATGGTCGAGACCTCATCCGACCGCCTCATAGTTGTGACCTAATCCGACCGCCCCCGTGGTCATGACCTTGTCCGACCACCTCGTGTTTGTTGATGCTTCGTCCAACCGCATCACGATCATGACTTCATGCAACCACCTCATGGTCGTAGACGCTTCATCCAACAGCCTTGTGGTTGTGATTTTGTCTGACCATCTCACAATCGAGACTTCATCCGACCGCCCTGTGGTCGTGACATCGTCTGACCACCTCATGGTCATTGATGCTTCGTCCGACTACCCCGTGGTCATGACTTCGTCCGACTGCCTCGCGGTCATAGATGCTTCATTCAACTACCTCGTGGTCGTAGACACTTCATCCGACTGTCTCATGGTCGTGACTTCGTCCGACCATCTCATGGTCGAGACTTCGTCTGATCGCCTCACGGTCCAGACTTCGTTTGATCACCTCGTCAAGTCTAAAGGGTAGGAGACAGACCGCGTGCATTAGAGCTTTATTTCGCCACCTCCCTCGTCGACCTCGAGTCTGAAAGGTGGGGGATGGACTATGTGCTTGAAGGTTTTGTCTCACCACCGACTTTTTCAACCCCGAGTCTGAAGGGTGGGGAATAGACCATGCGCTTCAAAGTTTTGCCTCGCCGCCGCCTTCATCAACCGTGAGTCTGAAGGAGGGGACAAACCACACGCTTCAAGGTTTCATCTCACCACCTCGTGGCTAAGACTCTGATGACTCCGCTTCGAAAGCTCGATCTCGATGGGGTGCCCTCGGCTGCACCACGGGACTTTGCCGCCCTCCTTGTAGGCATTGCCTCTGAGGAGCGGCCCAACCCATGACTCCGCCTCGAAAGCTCGACCTTGACGGGATGCCTTTAGCTGCGTCGTGGGACTTCACCGCCCTCATCATAGACATCACCTCGGAGGGGTCGCCCAACCCATGAGTCTACCTCGAAAGCTCAATCTCGACGGGGCACCTTTAGCTGCGTCGTGAGACTTCTTTGCCCTCCTCGTAGGCATCGCCTCAGAGGGATGGCCCAACCCACGACTTTGTCTTGAAAGCTCGACCTCGACGGGGCACCTTCAGCTACGTCGTGGGACTTCGCCACGCTCCTCGCAGGCATCGCCTCGGAGGAGCGGTCCGACGCACAACTCCACCTTTGTGCGCCGCCCAAATTGGAATACGACCTCGATGACTTGGCCACGATGACATGACTGCAAGCTCGGTGTCAGAGTGGCTGGAGCTACCAATTGCATCAGCTCGCTCAACGGGACCTTCGTGCTTGCTGACGGGGGATGGGGGTTGGGATAGTTGGTCATGTCAACATGCCCATCAAGACCTCTGCGCTTGCTGTCGAGGGAGTATTGTTGTAGAGGTGGCCGAACCCCCATGATGGGGCCTTGCAACTGGCTCAATATGTAATAGGCACAATAGTATAGAGAAATATTCTAATGTACCCTCACCTATATATATATAAACCCCTAAGAGGGGTATGAGGAGGGGGAGAACCACTCATTTTATACACGAGCTCTCTCTAGCTCTACCTCCCATGTAGAAAGGGATACCCTGTACCCATTATTATTCTCATGCTACAACACCTGGTAAATGAATGACTTTTTAAAGGAAGCTCTACAAGGCCAAGCTGACTAATGATAGTATTGAAGATTAATATATCATTCATGTCCCCTCCTAGTTTATTTCTATTTTGGACTGAGTGAATGAAGTTAAAGCCCCATAGAACAAGCCATTTTTTATTCCTCAGTCAACTCCATAGGAGGGACTTTACCAAGCTTGCCACCCCCACAATTGCATCAAACTGATTGGCAGCCAATTTGGGACTTAAGATGAAGATGACATCAGCAGGGTTGCAATTAAGGCCTGCTCTTGCAACTGGGATAGAGAGATTGCAATTGTGTTAGTGATCTTTTCCTTGGGAGAACCAACAGGTATCGAAAGTTGTAGAGTACTTGGGGCTACTTTGGAGGTAACTCTCCTTGTGTCGGAAAGCTGAACATGCTGAAAACCATCAAAAGGTCCATTAATCCGAGGGCTCTGACATAATTCCTTTACTGAAATAGGTGTACAAGCTTTCTGACTATGCCTAGGCTTAGGAGGCAAAGGCGGGAGCTGAATTTTAGTCAAAAGCGTTTGGTCCCCTAAGCTCTCTATTTCCTCAGTGCAACCATCGAAGGAGTCTGATTCACAGGCATAGTAATAGAGCAGTCCAAGAAGTCTAGCATAATAGAATTCCGAAACTCCAACCATTTAGCTGTCCTTTTCAGTGGGAGTACTTCAAAAGTAGCATGCCACATAACTAGCTCAAAAAACAGATGACTAGATAAAACGAAGCAGATTCTAGAATAAAAAAACAATGGACCAAGGCCGCTTGGATTGTAGCCCAATGAAGTCGGCACTAATATTGGCCAATGTACTAATCGCGGCCTTAATATCTCAAACAAAGATGCAAGAACCCTCTGAACTAGCACTTGATCAAAGGGACCACCCTGGCGTGGAACCACCAAGCCTGACAAAATCAACAACCCATTTTAAATACTACTCTCGGCCTGCGGGGACCTTGACATCTCCACCACTGATCCCGATCAGCAATCACTAGAATTGAGGGATGAGGACATCGACATCAGTTCCAGTTGTTCCATTTTTGCATTGGCCACTAAGTGATCCCGTCCTCCTTGCTGTTGCTGCTGCGGTTCCTAAGCCTCCCATTGATCAGTATCCTCACCCATATCCTCATTGTTGATATGAGCATCACCATGGTTTACCTCCACATTATTCAAAGGCAAATCTTCATCCGCTAGCCTGACATCAGGAAAGTCAGAATTTAAAATAAAGACCGCAACAGTCCAGGACTAAGAGCAACTCCAAGAGTCTTATTAAAATAGAGACACCCATAATGTATTTTGAAGAGTCATCCCAACCCTTTTTTTATAATCCTGCGCCCGCAGGGGGAGGGGGAGGGGGGAAAGGGCGCCGCGGGAGGCTTCGACGCGGGGGAGGTCCGCGCGGGAGGGGGCGCGAGAGGGAGGGATTCCGCGTGGGAAGACGACCGACTAGCGCGGGAAAATGGAAAAATGAGCGGGAGGAAAGCAGCTAGCGAGCCGCGATGCCTCGCCAGGTTTCGCGAGCGAGACGGTGGAATTCGGCTCCACTGCAAAATAGATAACAGGATAAAAGAGCTGTTGGAGGGTGTTTTTTTCCTTGGGTTATCTAATTTGGAGAAAAAGTGCAAGATAAAGAGTCTCTTGGAGATGCTCTAACCAACTCCACCAAATGCTGCACTTTTCTTGAGAACCAAGAGGATGGGGTGAACACCTTACCACATTCATCTCCAACTGGCCTTGAATAAAGTCCCTGATGTCAAGCACAGATTGCTGTATCTCCTCTACCGGAGGGGTGGCTATAGCACTGAAATCACATAATCCTCGTGACATTCCAACGGCATGTCTTGAAACACCAAGTTAGCCCGGGGAGACGAAGATGGCCACCATCTTCAATATGAAGTCCTGTCATGATGAAACAGCCTAGGTTCACAACATCAAAGGCTACCATTGTTGATTGCAACCTCTCTGTGACAAACTCATCGGTGGTTGTGGATTTCGAAGGAACGGGATGCCGAGACAGAAGTGGAGAGGAAGGTGAAGAGTCAAGAACATGAAAGACCCTACCAATCTCTTATTGGGATTGTAAGTGGTCCCTGCCTAACTAACGGGCCAGCCCAGAATTAGGACGGGTAACGGGACGCCAAAACTATTTACAAGCATATCAGCGAGAGAAGCAAGTAGAAGTTATATGCCCATAATTGAAACAAAATTGGCAATGGATAGGATTCTCGCAATTAGCAGATTTATTGCCAACCTGTAAACAACGCTCGTAATGAGGGGCCAAAAAATCTGAATCAAAACCAGATTTGAAATTCAAAGTAACACCACTCCTTTGAGGAGAAGAACCCTCAAGGGAAATCCGAGGACGATGCTTTGTAGAACGAAGGGAAAATGGCTTGATCCCAGAGGAACAACTTTGATACTAAGATCATGATTTAATCTTAAGAACACGGAACCCATTTTGATTGGAGCAAAATTGTTAATTATCTTGATAGAATGTTCATTAGAGAAAGAGACCTTTTTCTGAACCTGATGTGATTCCAGGTAGCGGAATTTCTTCTTGGAAGAAACCAGTGCCCACTCATTATCGTGTTCCCACAACCACAATTGGTATTTTTTGTGAAAATTTGTACCACCATCTCTCCAAAGATGAAAGTGAACAAAGTAATGTTTATTACTGCAATTCCTCAGAGAACACACCAACAAACCCATAGCTTTGGAGGCCACCGACAAATGAAAACCATAATCATAAGCTTTCTTAACTTGAAAATCCAAGTCCTTACCCCCCAAACAACATTGTAAAACCTCTCCAACAACTTCTTTCATCAAGTGAAATGTAAAACGGGAAATGTAGCAAGAAGGAGAAATCCTTTGTCTGAAGTAGAGAAGGGATGGACAGAAGAACCATACATCCCAAGAACACGCTCCTAAAAAATCCTTCCTAGGGAGAAGTCCCATTATTGAGAGAGATCCTTTGTAGCCATTCACGAGGAGAAGAAACTCCGGTGGATCTTCACCTACATCGTCGTCGATGCGCGGACCATCAGGCTCCTAGACTAGTGCAGAATACACAGGAGAGTCCATATTTGCGTATTCGGGTCTCGACAGCTTCGGACTTAAATGAAGGAAACGATCGAATTAAAGCTTGGGACAGTCGGCCATGGCGGCTCGCCTCGCTGGGGACGAAGGAGGTGGAAGAAGGATATGACAGGTGGGTCCCACCTGTCGGTGAGTGAGAGAAGGGAGAGGAGGGAAGTGGACGACCGGATGTTTGCCACATGGCGCAAGAAGTAGATCAGGACCGTCGGCAGAGAGGCGAAGGGGTAAGTAGTAGCGGACGGCTGCGATTAGCTAGGGTGGGAAGGATGAGATCTGGGCCAGACACATGTCAAGCCGAGGAGAGAGGGAGGATTAAATCTCATTTTTGGTTTTCAGAAATACTGAGAAGCTTTAAAAATACTTGGAAAATATCAAATAAAGTCTAAAAATTCCAGAAAAATTCATAGAAATTTTTGGAGTTGTTTTAGACTTAGGAAAGATATTTCCAACTTAAAGTTGGCCTTTTAATTTTTACACAAATATTTTTTATCTTTGAAATTAATTTTTAAAACCAGAAAAACACAGAACGAAATGCTTTAAAATAATTAATTTGAAATAGAATTTTTATAGAAATTCAAAATAACCTTTTATTTAATAATATTTTTATATTTCTTTAATTAAATTACTTTTAACAAAAGCCTTTTTGAAAGCTAAAAACTGACAAATAAAATTTCCAAAATTCAAGCAACCAATGAACACTGGATTTTATTTTAAATTAAATTAATTAATTTTTTGAAAATTTTGAAATAAAACAGCTGGGATGCTACAGTGGGCATAGTAAAATTTACGCATCCCACTTTGGGATTTGATGATCGCTCCTATGCCTGCGCCTTCCGAGCATCAAAAGCCATCCACGTAGATCGTCCAAAGTAGGTCAGCTGGTGGGATGAGCAGGGCAGTTTTGCGGGGGTCCACTCCATGACAAAGTTTGCCAACACCTGGGACTTGATTACCGTGCAAGAGATGAATGTGATTGAAAATGAGGTCAGTTTAGCTGCCCACTTCCCCACTTGCCCAGATGCTTCCTTGTCAGAAAGCATTTCACTAATGAAAGTGATGATGTTATCTGGATCTCATGGGCTAGGAAGTAGTGTTGGAGCTTCCTTGAGGCCATGAGGACAGCGTATGCAAGCTTCTCTAGCTTGATGTACCTCACCTTAGCCTCTTGTAAAGTTTAAGACACGTAGTACATAGGGTGTTATTTCTTTTCTTCTTCCTTGACTAGCATAGCGCTCATGACACCAGGGATTGCTGCTACGTAAGTGAGGAGGCCATCTCCTTGCCTAGGGCTGTGCAATAGTGGGGGACACACAATGTAGTTCTTCAAGTCATTCAGGGTGGCTTGACTCTCGGTGGGCCACTAAAAGGTGCCTGAACCTCATAGGGTTTTAAAGAAGGGGAGTCCCCTCTCGGCTAAGCAATAGATGAATTGACCAAATGCAGCCAATCGATCAACCAACTTTTGCACCTCACAGACATTCTAGGGGGCTTCATGTTGAGGACGGCTCGTATCTTTGTGAGGTTCGCCTCGATCTTGTGCTTTGATACTAGGAAGCTCATCAACTTTTTGGCTTGCACTCCGAAGACACACTTCTACAGGTTGAGCTTCATGCCAGCTATGTGCTTGGGTGAAGACACTCTTGACAATGATGTCATCGACATAGGCTTCCACGTTGCGACTGATCTGAAGGGCAAGCACCTTGTAAATGAGCTTGGCAAAGGTAACGTCAATGTTCTTCAGTCCAAATGCCATCTGGATGTAGTATAACATCCTGGAGGGCATGATGAACCTGGTATTTTTCTCATCCTCCTTGGCCATCCAAACCTGGTGGAACCCCGAGTAAGTGTCAAGAAAGTTCATGAGCTCACACCCTAAGGTGGTGTTGACTAGCTGGTCCATCCTGGGGAGCGGGAAATCATCCTTGGGGATGCACGGTTCAGATTGGTATAGTCCATATATATGCGCCAGCACCCATTGGATTTCTCAACGAGAACCGGGTTAGTGAACCATCGGGGTGCACCACCTCCCGGACCACATCGGCCTTCTAGAGTTTCTTGACCTCTTGTCTTGCTGTGACCTGGCACTCACTCATCATCTTTTAGAGCTTTTGTTTGATGGACTTGGCATCAAGCCTTACAGAAAGTCGATGCTCGATGATCTCTCTTGGGACACCAAGGAGATCCTCAGCCCCCAGGCAAAGATATCGTGGATAGCCCACAGGGTGGCTAGTATAGCCTCTGCCATCGCTGGGTCAAGGTCCTCGTCAAGTAGCACAGTCTTAGTGGGATCTACCTCTGAGAGGGGCTCGGCCCTTGTTTCCCTGTTGAGCATCGACTTAGGGATCCACTTGTTGGTAGAAGGGGCTTGGACCCCCGGCTCAACACCTATGCCTTTCGGGGTGACGGAGTGCATGTATCAAATTGCCACTTGGATGTTTTCATCTATCTTCCTTGAAAGGTCCTGGTTGCCACGGAAGGTGATGACCCCTTGAGGGCTGGGTAGTTTCACGTAGAGGTAGGCATGGTCAGGTATCGCCCAAAAGCAGTTGAGGGTTGCCCTACCCAAGAACACGTTGTACTAGTACATGATATCAACGATGTTGAAGACTATGCTCTCACTTCAGGCGCAGCCCGTAGCCTAAACTCCACGATCAGCTCGATCCTACCGAGGACCGGGACCGGTGCGCCATCGAAACCGAGAAGCGGGATGCCAGGCTATGACAGAAGCGATTGTGAGACCTTGAGTTTGTTGAATGTAGAGGTGAACATAATGACCATGGAACTTCCCTCATCCACGAACACATGTCTTACTTCGCATCTAGCGATGAGGGCAGAGATCACCAGGGTGTCATGGTGTAGGAGGCTGACTCCAACTACATCCTCGAGCTACAATTTTAATAGCTCTTATACTATACTTGTTTAATCTGTACCTTATAATTTGGACCCACTACAATTGATGCTGTGGATTTTTTGTTTCTTTGATTAACGTGGTAATTTCTAGTCCTTAAGAGCAAACATATACAATTTTGTCTTTGCTTTATGAAGATAATAGATAGATTCCTTTCTTGTTTACTTGATGCCTGTAAATCCACTTCCAATCTGCTTGTCCTCTGATCTAGAGATGACGGCAATGATAATTTGATACCCCACCATGCATACCTACACCACGCACTGCCATGTTCTGTACAAGAAATTATATAATATAAAAATTATGTAAATTACTGTTGAGAAAAGTATAGAAACACCTTTTGTATGTAATAACCACATAATACTACTATATTAATTGGAGTTTCAAAACTCATGGAAACTTATTTAATTTTCCTTTCTTAGCAGTTGCTTCTGTAAGTGGCTACTTCTATTTGTTTGGCAAACTTGATACAGATGATAACCCATGAAATCTAGCTAGGTATGTTGCTTTTCTTGAGCGGCTACATATAGCATCTGCCACAACGCATGCTACATTGCTTGAGCAGCTTTAGGCTACTGTGCCCAAAAATGATAGGCTTTCAACACTAGAGTTTAGTTCAGTTTAGTTCTTTTCAGCTTATGATTTATATCTTCTCCTGAATAAACAAACGGAATGACTTCTCCATTGTCATTTTGAAGTAGCTTATTGGGACAGTCTTTTTGAAGCGGCTTATTAGCATTTGATTTGTTTGCACAAACACTCACGCTAGAGCCAAAAACGACCAATCGCAGTCATAAGCCATCAATCGCAGCCAAAACGAATCCACCACGATTGACTGAACTCTGCCGCCCAATTAGGTGTTAGTGATATGTCCTGGAGGTGATCATGGAGATGAATGTATCACTTCTATATTTATAATTTTTTAAATAATATGTTATTTTGTCATTTGAATAAATGGCTTTCATATTAATCAAAAAGTATGTGACTTGTTTGTGAAACTCTTTATTCATGTTTTGATATTATTCTAAATTATTCCTGATCTTATATCATTATATGGGACAATTATGATTTACAAATTAACACATATATTGATCGATAATCATGTTTTACAGATTATGGATATGGGGATTTTAAATCAATAATGTGGACATATGTTAAAGAACATAGTGTTGGATAACCTACCATGAGACATTGCAAGAATTGTTATATTCTTAAGTGTCATCAGTTGGTCTCATACGTAGTGTATGTACGATATTTAGACCTACGATCGTCATAGTTTCCTATATATGTAATAGTTTATCTAGGGGTTGCTAAACACTACTCTGTAACTGAGTGGTTATAAAAGTAGCTTTCAAATTTACTGTGAAACATACGGAGGAATGTGAACGAACAAGATGGAATTTGCCTCTTCTATATAATGGGAGAGATATCTCTTGGCCCCTTGATGTAGTTGGATTAAGAAAGTGCATGACCATGCTGAATGTGATTGAGTAATCAATCATAAGCTGAGTAATCCACTACTGGTTCGAGTGAAGGATTGAGTTATCGTAGGATGGCACACTTCTTACCCTGAGTTCGATTTGATATTGTGAGACAAAGAGATCGGTGTATAAAAACTATATAGGTTCATTCGAGGCTCTCTGAGTAGGATACGATCCCTGCTCCTATTGGATAAGATCCAGTCAGAGGCTCTCCGAGTTGGATACGATATCTAATCACATCGAATAAGGATCCAATTAGAGGTTATATATTGAGAGAGCCACCGGGCTAAGGGAAGTATCTCGAGACACACCTATCGAAACCCTAGCATCACCTCTCAAAACTCCTGCCGTGCACGTTGGTACTAGCATACCGACGCATGACGTTCTATCCTTGAATTTGCAGACTTCGAAAGAGGTGCTGCTACGACTGTGGCGCTTATTGGAATGATCGTGAGGAGGAGACGATTAGCTAGAGGACGATCGACTACTTCCACTACACTGATACGTGCTACGTTGAACCGGCCGCTTCAACTCTACTTTCACTACACTGCGTGTCTAGTGGTAACGATCTACAATCTCTTATTTACATGACTTTTTGATTTATGTTGTAAAATTTTCTAATATATATTAATGTAGTCTATTGTGTCTCAACATTAGGACACATGGTCGTGTGACGAAGGCAGGCGCGTTGCAGATATGGAATTCTTAGATGAAGGATTTGATACTATTGCTCTCGTTGTTGAGTGGTTGATCTTGGCATGAGGACGATGCTAATGTTATCCCTCGTATGCTGAAATGTGCACGCTACATGTGGTGACTCGTGAGTATCAATTTCGCATGTCAGCATACTGTACTTGATTTGTTCGTACATGGTGTGTACGTATGATCATATTGAAGACAACTGACAAGTGTCTATGTCAAATGCGGTTGGGCAACTGAAGAAACTGGGAACTCATCGTGCGTTAAATCTATAATATATAGAGAAAGAGAGACAAGGGGAAAGCAGTAAGAGCAAGTACAATGATGCTGATTAGGTCGTCTCTAGTGAAATCCATGTCAACACAATTCTATGTGGAAGAGAGAGACAAGAGGAGAGAGAGACAAGCTGCCCCTCATGCAAGAGGTGACCTCTAGCACATCATACGAGGACTTGGAGGCGATGCTAGTTCTTAGAGCAAGTCCAATAATAGAGCCAAGTGCTTGGCTACAAGTCAAGTTATAAGAGCCAAGTTATACAATAGTTTGTCTTCTATTTGTCTACAAAAGTTTTTTTTATTATTATATGGTACCAAGTCTCACATTCTCTTTCCTACTCCTCCTCACATACATTTATTATCTGGGTCCACCACTGCATAGGCTCCCGGGTGCAGCTTGTTGCTTGCATGAGAGCCAAGCTCTCCTCTCTCTCCTCTCTTCTCTCCTCCACATCAGCAAAAATGCTGACTAGCAAAAATCCGATGTAAAGTGGTGTTGTTCTAGTTGTTTCGGTGTTTAACAGTTGATATCTCCCAACTGGGTTGGTGCTTGTCTTGGCTGTCTTCGCCCATTTTGGGTTTTAATGACACGAGGGAGCTCTAGCCCTTGTTAAAAAAGCTACCGAGTATCTACGTGGGTCCCAATGGCATGTATCCAAATTTCACTACACAGATTATCACAATTAAAATTCACCTGGTAGATTCACTGACCTAAATCGAGAGGATCCGGAATTCCAGATATAGAACAATACTTCAAACGAAGCTTGGCATCTCTATCAGTGTTTCTTGACCGAGAATGAACTAGTCACGATCCATCACTTGAGTTGAAAACAAACCATCACAACAAACTTTTTGAAAGAGCAGCTCCAATTCCCATCAAGCAGCGTGAAAGGCTTTCACCTTGATGTCTGTCAGTGAATAAAACAGGACTACTACAGTACTACTTGTGATTATCTTTCCTTTCCAAAGAAATAGAGAAGTATATGTTATCTTTTTTAGCTGGCCAAGATATGGCTGACTAGGGATGAAAATAAATCAGATAGTTCTTAAACTATATTCGTATCTATATTTTTTCTCAGATTCGAATATGAATTAGTCAAACGTCGGGTATAACTTTACATCGGATTATACTCAAAATCGTCTGACATCAGCGGATGCTACGTACTGTTCAGTACAAGTCATATCTGTTACTTTGGTCAACTCATTTGCCTACGCTTAGCAGGCATCTCACGTAAGCACCCCGAAAATTTTCCAATGCAGCCGTTTTTGTAATTATGCATTGCAGATGGCAAGCCGCTCAAGCTATCTGAATTAACTCCAACAGCGCCGCTCCATGTAGAAAGAGACGCGAGATGGGGAGGCTTTCACTAGCTTAGCACGTCTCGACTCAGAAGTAGCAGTTGGAAGAACAAGCAAATTCTTTAGTTAAGCAGCAGTAGTAGCGAGGACATGCAAGCAAACGAACGACATGTTTTTCATTCTCGTGTTCCTTATGATCCTTGCTTCCTCGCAGCATGATGATAATAACAAAGGCGATAAAATCGATGTATATTTACTCACATGACTTTTTTATTTACGTGGTAAAAATTTTTAATATGTGATAGCATAGTCTAACCACATCCCAGCATTAAGGCAGATGGCCTGTGCGTAACGAAGGCCAATGATTTGATACTATCGCTCTCGTTGTTGAGTGGTTGATCTTGGCATGAGGACGATGCTAATACTATCCCTCGTATGCTGAAATGTGCAGACCAATGATTTGATACTATCGCTTTTGTTATTGAGTGGTTGATCTTGGCATGAGGACGATGCTAATGCTATCCCTCGTATGCTGAAATGTGCACGTTTCATGTGGTGACTCGTGAGTATCAATTTCACGTCTCAGCATACTGTACTTGATGTGTTCGTACATGGTTTGTACGTACGATCATATTGAAGACATCTGCCTAGTGTCAATGTCAAATGCGGTTGGGCAACCGAAGAAACTGGGAACCCATCGTGCGTTAAATCTGTAATAGAGAGATTGAGAGACGGGGAAAACAGTAAAATGCCAATATAACAAGTAGTTTTTTTACTGATGGCTTATGGTTTAAATATTAAAATTCTAACTGTTCGCAAAAGATAGTACGCATAGAAAAATAGTATATAATTTTGGTAAGTATAGCTAAACTCAGTACACTTTTTATTGATTTCGTCTTAAAAAACGTACTCTTTAAAAATTAGTTACTGTAGATAGTATAAATATAAAGTTGTAGATAAACCAAAACTAATCCGTCCAAAGTTACGGGTTTTAAGAAATGGCACTGAGTTCGGTGGTTTTTTGGGATAGGTGTTACGGAGCGCCTGTAAGTGGTGTTGTTCTAGTTGTTTCGGTGTTTAACAGTTGATTTCTCCCAACTGGGTTGGTGCTTGTCTTGGCTGTCTTCGCCCATTTTGGGTTTTAATGACATGAGGGAGCTCTAGCCCTTGTTGAAAAAAAGCTACCGAGTATCTACGTGGGTCCCAATGGCATGTATCCAAATTTCACTATACAGATTATCACAATTGAAATTCACCTGGTAGATTCGCTGACCTAAATCGAGAGGATCCGGAATTCCAGATATTGAACGATACTTCAAACGAAGCTTGCCATCTCTATCAGTGTTTCTTAGCATTAGAGCACATGCCGTGCGTAACGAAGGCCAATGATTTGATACTATTGCTCTCGATATTGAGTGGTTGATCCTGGCATGAGGACGATGCTAATGCTATCCCTCGTATGCTGAAATGTGCACGCTTCATGTGGTGGCTCGTGAGTTTCAATTTCACATCCTAGCATACTGTACTTGATGGTGTTCGTACATGAAGTGTGTACGCACGATCATATTGAAGACAACTGACTAGTGTCAATGTCAAATGCGGTTGTGCAACTGAAGAAACTAGGACAGCCCTGCTAGGTAATTTTACCGTGCATTTTAGGTATTGTGTGTTTCTGCTGCGTGATAGAATTAGATTCTATGTATAATTCATTTTTGCATGGGTTAATGTGAATAGTATAACCTATTATGTTTGTAATGCATGTATAAGCCTTTTATAGTCACGCATCATGCTGATTTATAGACACATGCTACATATTATTATATAGGGAAAATCTGTTCAGTAGCACTGAAAATACACCGCTTCCGGAAAATACCACTAAAGGAATCGGGCTCCGGAAATTACCACCAAAAAATTTAATTCGCTTCGGGATCTAGCATTCTGGACAAAAATACCCCTCTCCCTCCCCTCCCTCACCTTCTCTCCTCCTGCGCGAAGAGGCGGGGAGGCCGGCGGCGAAGAGGTGGGGGAAGAGGGGGCGGACGGCGCGGGGCGCCGCGGGGAGAGGAGCGGGGAGGCGGGGGCGAGGAGGAGGCGGAGGTAGGCGACGGCGTGAGGAGGGAGGAGGCAGGGAGGCCGGCGGGGGCGGGGAGGCGGACGGGGCGGCGCAGGAGGAGAGAAGGTGAGGGAGGGGAAGGAGAGGTGCATTTTTGTCCAGAATGCTAGATCCCGAAGCGAATTGAATTTTTTGGTGGTAATTTCCGGAGCTCGATTCTTTTAGTGGTATTTTCCGGAAGTGGTGTATTTTCAGTGCTACTGAACAGATTTTCCCTATTATATAACGGTCTGCGTGTCGACTTATGATGCTTGATATTTTTATATGTAATTCATTGTTAGCTGTTAGGAGTAATGGCTAAGTAGATGAATAAGATGACCTCAAGCATTAATGGCTCGATGAACAGGAAACGTGATAATAAAGATTGCTAAGTTAACGGTCATACTATCTCACAGTTTAATATGATTAATTGTAAATATTTTTATGTTCACGTTATATTATTATTCATGCAATTAACATCTTAGGTATTTTTAACATAATAGAATAGCACTGTTATAAAAAAAATTAAATAAAACTTGACATCCTTCTGATTGTTGTACCTATCAAAATGTTGATTTGTTAACTAGTAGGTAGGGTAACACTAATTATTTCAATAAGATAGAATAAATGTTAGACACTTCATATGTAATATTAATTTAATTTAACTAAGCTATTAAAATATTTTTGATTTAGGAGCATAGTATTAAGATAGAGGTATATGGATGTCAATAAATAAAAGTTACGTCACAACAAACTACGATCCATCAGTCGAGTTGAGAACAAACCATCACAACGAACTTTTTGAAACAGCAGCTCCAATTCCCACCAAGCCAGCGTGAAAGGCTGATGTCTGTCAATGAATGAAACAGGACTACTACAGTACTACTTGTGATTATCTTTCCTTTTCAAAGAAACAGAGAAGTATCTGTGATCTTTTTTACCTGGCCAAGATATGGCTGACATTAGCGGATGGTACGTACTGTTCAGTACAAGCCAAATCTGTTGCATTGGTCAACTCATTTGCCTATTGCAGATGCCAAGCTGCTCAAGCTATCTGAATTAACTCCAACAGCGCGGCTCCATATATAAAGAGAAGCGAGATGGGGGAGGCTTTGATTAGCTTAGCACGTCTCAACTCTGTAGTAGTTGGAAGAACAAGCAAATTCTTTAGTTAAGCAGCAGTAGTAGCAAGGACATACAAGCAAAGGAACGAAATGTTTTTCATTCTCGTGTTCCTTATGATCCTTGCTTTCAGTGGCGGATCCAGGATTTTACTAAAGGGTATACCGCACCAAAATTTTCATATGCAATTCGGTAAAACCGTTTGCCAATTCGGTAAATAATTGTAAAATTTGCACCGTAATTCGGTATACAGGCACTAAATAATATGATAAGTCTTAAATTTAAGGATTAAATTGAAAACTTGCACAAATTACAATATAAATAGTTCAAACACTATACTAATAGTCTCAAATATACATAAAAGAGACTTACAATACTATTTGTCTGACTTGTTTGGCCTACGCTTTCTAAAGGACATGAAAGTCTCGATTATATCATCTTCATCCACTTCAAAGAAAATATCCCGCTCAATGAATGTGACAAGACAATCATCCAAAAGACTATCACCCATCTTATTTCTTAACTTTGTTTTCACTAAAATCATTGCAGAAAATACCCTTTCAACACTTGCTGTTGCCACTGGTAGAAGCAAAACCAATTTGAGAAGCATGTAAACCATATTATACACTTTATGCCTCTTTGTTTCAACAAGCTTAACTGAGAGATCAACAAGATTGTCTAGATCTTTGAAACTATCAGATTGTCTCATGTCATCAATATAATTACCAAGTTGCAATTCAAATTTTAGCAAATAATTGTTCGAGAACTCTTTAGGGTAGAACTCAGCTAGTCTACGTACCTTCTGTGCATCGAAAGAAGCAAATGAGTTGGAAGGATTGAAGGCTGACATACAAGAGAGCAACTCCATATTAACCTCATCAAACCGATTATCAAGCTCTTGGCTAATTTGATCAATGACACCAATATATACTTCTCTTCTGAAGTGATCATCATTTGTTTGGTTTCGAGCATGAGCGTACCTTACTGATTTCTCATAAGGCACATAATCACTGTCCATAGCAGGAACTTCAACACTATGTTTATCACAAAACGAAGTGACCCTCTCAAGGAACTTATCCCAACCATCAGACCTCAATTGTTGCATTCTGTTGTTTGCCACATTAACAAGTGAGATTGCATTAAGAATATCTTGCTCCCTTCTTTGCAAACACTCGGATAATTCATTTGTGTATCCAAGAATAACAAACATTAAGTGTGCAAAGAAAACAACTCAAAGGTCTCAAATGCTCCAAGCACAAAATGTATTTTTGTCCAATCGGCCTTATGTGCAATATCATCACCAAGATCTATGAGTACATCATGGATTGTGGAATACATAATAATGATGTTGCATACAGTTTTGTAATGAGAGCCTCACCGAGTCTCACCAGGCCTAGGCAAACCCATCTCTTGATTTAATCCACTCCCAGATTCAAGTTCACCACAATCAAGTGCTTTTTTGATATTCTCAAGCCTAGCATTTCGAAGCATGCCATGACGCTTACAAGAAACTCCAACAATATTCAACAGGAGAGATACTTGATCAAAAAAACTCACACAATCAATATTGCCCTTAGCAACAGCAACAAGAACTAGTTGGAGTTGATGTGCAAAACAATGGATATAATAAGCAGAAGGTGACTCTTGCATAATCAATGTTTTCAGCCCTTTAATATCTCCTTTCATGTTGCTAGCCTCATCATAACCTTGACCACGGATTTGAGCCATAGTCAAGCCATGACTAACAAGTAAAGCTTCAATTGCATCCTTAAGTGATAAAGAGGTAGTATCATCTACATGAACAATTCCAATAAAGTGCTCACATGGCCTTCCCAATTTATCAACATAACGCAAGCAAAGAGCTAGTTGTTCTTTATGTGATATGTCACTAGACTCATCAGCTAAAATTGCATATGGTTCATCACCAAGTTCTTCAATTATTTTCTTTCTAGTTTCTATGGCACAACAGTGAATAATTTGCTTTTGTATCTTTGGGCTGGTTAAGGTGCAATTACCTGGAGCATTGTTCAAAATATACTTCCTCACTTCTTCACTGTTTCCTACAAGAAGCTTCAAAAGTTCAAGAAAGTTCCCTCTGTTGCTAGACTCTTCACTTTCAGCATGTCCACGGAATGCCAATCCTTGATGCAAAAGAAACTTGATACATCTAAGTGAATAAGTCAACCTTTTCTTGTAAAGACGAAGATCCTCATCAGTCCACTTCTCAATGTGATAATCAATTGCTACCTTGGGATTCTTAAAGCCAATGTATCTCTCTTGAGCTGCATTATGTGCCTTAGAACCCAGATGTTTGAGAAGTGCCTTCTCTCCTATATTCCAATTTCTCCAGCCACCAATAGTAAATTTATCTGACCCGGTACCCTTCTTAAACAAGTAGCATATAAAGCAAAACACAGAATCCTTCTTGATACTATATTCAAGCCACTCCTCATGTTTATGAAACCATACAAAATTGAATTGACGATCTATATCTCCAATCTTTCTTTTTGGAAAATCATGTGTATAAGGTTGGAATGGATCTTTAATAATATATGCTCTTCGAATTGCATCTTGATCATTAACAGAATAACTTTCAATAGGCTGTCTTTCACCTGGATCATGCGGAAGGCGATTGATGTCATAAACTGGCGGCAGTGGCGGGGGCGGCGGCATAGGATTCACAATTTCATCAATTACTCTCTCTTGCTCTTGAGTTTGCTTTTCCGCCACAGTTTCAACCGGAGATGGGGCAGGATTTGAAGCAGCAGCCGCTGCCTTCTTGGCTGCATGTTTCTGAAAAAGAGATGCAATATCTCCGCTTCTCTTTATAACTGAACAAATCCAAAAAAACAATGGCTCCGTGTACGATCGAGGATTCGAGCCTGTCCAAACCGATCTACTTATCAATTTTTTCTGATGAGCACTTGTTATCTCTCTCTAAAATCAATTTTTAATCTCTAATTAAATAAAAATAAAAGCAACATAAAAGAGACAGTTATGCAAAAATTGGAAATATACCGAATGCTGAATGCAGTTATGCAGACGCGTGAGGATTGCGGGTGACGCTGATACACCGTGACGCCGGCGACGCGAAGACGCGATGACGCGATCGTTTGCGGGTGACGGCGTGACGACTGACGACGCGAAGACAGAAGATGCGATCGTTTGCGGGTGACGGCGTGACGGCGCGAAGATGGAAGACGCGATCACGATTCGCGTGCGGCACACGCCGTGACGGCGACGCGAAGTCGGCGAGACAGCGTGACCGTGATGCGAAGACGGAAGACCGCAAGTCCGGAAGACGCGTCACGCGATCGTGATTTGCGTGCGGTAGGCCGACAGATCCCGGACGAATCGTCACAGCAGGGCGCAGGCGGGATTCGAGGAGACGCGCAGGCGGGATTCGATTCTAACTCAACTGGCGCACGTACTAGTACTACACGCTGCGGCTGGGCCCCAGGGTATGCTGGGGCCCACCCGGCATACCCTGTGGGTCCGCCCCTGCTCGCTTCCTCACAGCATGATGATAATAACAAAGGCGATAAAATCGACGAATGATTGTGAGAGCCCATGTGAAAGTCTAGAATATGTTTGTAATGAATAGTTAAGTTTGAATTTTACAAAAGTTTCAGAAAATCCAGTTTTTAGATTGTGCTGTTAGGGTTCAGGCAGTCTGGCTGCCATGGTGTCGACGGTCTGACCGCCGTGGAGCGAGCGGTCAGACCGGCCATGGACTTTTGAGAAAATGAACAATAAACACTCGTGTAGGCTTTAGGGATGAATTTGCACTTGGTATCACTGAAATTGGATATTGGAGCTGAAACTAGGTAGTGTTTAATTAAAATTCCAGATAAGATGTTTTCTGGTGTTATTAAGTGATTAGACTGGCCAGTGGCCAGTGGCCTAACTGGTGCGGTCTAACCGCCATGAATATGTGCATGACATGGATGCCATCGGTTGATTGTGTTATGTTGGATGATGTATATTTTTGACTAACGTAAGTCAAGTGCATAGAACTTGCGCTCAAGATGGTTGCTTAGACTTTGGATGTGCAGGTGGCTTGGAGAATGTTAGCGGTTGATGGTGATGGGGCGTGATTTGGCAAGGGAGCTAAGGTCCGAGCAGACATATAAGTTCAGGTAAGGCTACGTGGCTCAAGCGAGAAGCACAGAAAAGACAAGAATCGTGAAGAGGGAAACTGGTACATGTGGTACGCTAAGTGACTAGGCCGATGCACGTATAGATGGTTCATGGGAGACTAAATATGTAAAGATGTGACGACTAGTCATTGAGAGCTACGGACTACATGTCAAAGTATGTGGTGATACTTTGAGGTGAAAGTGAAAACGGAGTCAAGGGAATATACCCAGAAGCTTCGTTGAAGTTATTTTGGTAGTTGGCAAATACCAGATTGGTGCCTTGATCAAAATCGTGGCATGAGGAGGTGCAAGGAGGAGTGGTTAAGGTCAAGGAGAGCTACAATTGTTAAGCGGATCAATCACTAAAGGGTTATCGGGTTGAGTCTTGTAAATATTTTGAGAAACATGTGTGAGTGTGTAAAACCTATATCAGTGCGGTTAACGAGTTTCCCTGGTATGTTTAATGGGTTGGACCCATTATAGTTGTTGCTGGTTATTAAAGGGAGGAGATGAGATGGTAGATCCAAAGATTCTAGGGTTTAGGTTCTTGTTCTACCACCTTGTTTCCTTCCATAGTTATATAAGATAAATTGAGATAGAAAAGAGTGGTGCTTTGGCTACACCTTGTAATCATCTATGAGTATGTAAACTTCATCCTCCATTAAAAATAGATCAAAACTTTGGCTCAATCATATTCTTGTTTGGTTTTACTTGTTCTTGAGGTAAATTTGTGATTTCGTACTTGTGGTAGTTCCAACTCGACCTCTTACTTTAATTACCTTGGTGGGGTATGTGTGTAATACCCCAAAAATTAAATCGGGAGAGAATAATTAAATCGGGAGAGAATAATTAAAATCGGGAGAATATTTCTTTTAGCAAAGCGATTGAACAGGAGAAAGAGGGGTTTTAATGTAATACTCCAATTTATTCTACGAAAGAAAGCGTTCAAAAGAGAAATTAGACAAAAAAAGGGGGGGTTTCTGCAGTTTTTCGGCAACTTGGGCCTTGGCCCAGGAGGCCCATGAGGGGTCGGCCACCAATAAAAGGAAGGGGAAAACCCTAGATGCACTGTAGCTACAGTGCCGCCGCACTGTAGCACGGCTACTGTAGCACACCTCTCCTCCATGGTGGTGCCCCCCTCCATTGGTGTCTCCTTTCCTCGCCGTCGGTGCTCCCTGCTGCCGATCAAGTGAAGAAAGGAGAGGAGATCAACTTCGTGGGGAGAGTTCATCATCTTGCTGCGATTCTACACACGTCGCGTGTTCTTCGTTGTTTGATGCGTAGTAGTTGCGGTTGATGTCGTTTGGTAGATTGATTTGCGTCGGTTTAATAGATCGCGTTCTGTCCAGATTATTGCGCGGTCATTTTCGTGTGTTTAGAGGCCTAATTAGGAGTTTTGGTTTCCTAGAGTTATGTAGATAATGTTCTTAGCTTTCAGTGGCCGCCAAGAACGCCAAAATCCGATTAACGGTTAGAAAGTTATGAATTGTTTAGTGCCGCTGTCTGGTTAATCTGTCAACATCCTAACAGTCTGTAGAAAACTGAGTTAATCTATTAGTTAAAGACGAAATCAGAGGATCTCAATATAACGAATATTGTAGGTAATTTCCATACCTTTTCAGAGAGATAAAGAACTCAAGATTTGGACTTTCGTAGCAAAAGTTATGGTGGTTTTAGTGTACTGTCCAGAGAAGCCGACGTGAAAATTGTTGTTCTGTAGTTTGGCTTGGTAGGGGCAGTGGATGGCTTAATCAAAAGGGCTCCCCAAATAAGTTTATTTAGGTAATTTAATTACCTTTCCAGAAAGTCTAAGAACACCTCATTGGACTCCTGAGCAGAAAGTTATGTATTTTAGAAGTTGACTGTCCACAGAGGGGACAAAGCGACATCTAGAAATTGGGGCTGGGTTCGCGCTAAAGGAACTTTCGTGAGTCCGTGTTTACTTTTATGGTTTGAGTGGTCCTCTATTGCTGTCTTAGCATTTCTTAATTGAATGTTTAGGTGGGGGACTCGTTCCGGAGGCGGCACCCTCTTCTCGTCCTTCGTTCCCGCTCGGTTGAGGCAAGTGCATTGTTTGATCCTTGTTTGTGATTGCTTGGATATGAATGCGGGTTTGATGCTTGTTAATGTCGTGTGGCTATTGATAAGTGTGCATAATCAGAGTGGTGAATGTTCAAACTATGGATATGCTTTATTCATGAATGTTGTTATTGCCTTTATTCATGAATGTTGTTATCGCCTTAATTCACAAATGTCGTTGTTGCCTTTATTCATGAATGTTGTTACCGCCATTGGTGCTTGATGTTGAAAAGAGATGGTGCATATGCATTTTGATATCATGTTGAGGCCTGGTCTTGTGATGACCAAGTATGCACATCTTTGAGGTCCCCGTCATGAATGTGACGGGCTTGAGATCCCCACACTCGTGGAGTGTGGGCATGAGGTCCCCAATACTTGCGGAGTATTGGGCAATTGGTCCCTGTGCGTGCGCGCACAGGCATGGGTATGCAGCGACGGTTGCATACTTTGCATTACCAGTGTAATGCACAAAGAGATAGAGAAAAGGAATCCTTGAGCATTGCATTTGCATGTGGAATGATTTAGTGATGTGCTCCTGAATATGGATGCTGACGCTATGGATTGAATTATGCGTCTGTTTATTTATGTACTTGTTGAGTCTGTGGACTCACTCTTGCTTTCTTGTTGTTTTTAGGTACCCAGTTCAAGCGCAGTATGCAAGGGAGGGAGTAGCGTTATGCTTTGCACGCACACTGTCATGAACTTTAATTCTCGGACCATGCCTTATTAATTAAGCTACTGATCAAAGATTTGACCTGTTTATGTTATCGTATCGGATTATTTGTAATAATGATGAGTAGTCTAGTTGGAAGTTTGAGGATTTGTTCAGTCGATTAGTAAGTTCATGAGTACTTCTTGTTGATCTTGAATATTGCAGTACTCCGTTATAACTCCCTTTTAACTGTTGAAACCCATGTGATGTTAGAAATACAAAGGAGACTCTGCCGAATTTTAGTAAAGTATCTTAGTTTAGTTTTGTGTAAGGTTACTTTAGTAGCATTCTTGGCTCTTGTGGAGTTGGGGTGTTACAGTTGGTATCAGAGCGGGCTTTAGGTCCGTGGTTAATAGAAAAATATTAAATTGACACACTGTGCACAGTAGGTGGGGTTGGGAATTACATTGCTTCCGCATTATCTGTTGTTATGTTGCATTTGTTGAGCAATTGTTGAATTGCCTCTGTCCTATCTTTCTTGTCGTTAAGCTATGAAATGATATGCTATGATATTCTATATCTATGAATCTATTCTATGATTACCATGAGATGATCATGTATAATTATATTTGATTATATTGTTTATGCATGTCGGTAATGGTTGTTAAGAAGTGAAGGCCGTGGTTGTGGCCTTGGACTTTGTCAGGTTTTACCACCTTTCGTGGTAGACGAATAGAGTAGTTACCCCAAATACCATAGTTGCAGGAGTTGAGCGTGAGTTGTTTTAGAAAGTTGTTTTCCTTCTTGACCTCAAATCTTGGCAAATTCTTGTTTTGTGGTGGATGATGATTTTCTCTTGGGTTCGTGGTTCATGGTAATGGTTGTGTTTCAATGGTCTCTAATGGTTCTCTGAAACAAGTATTATTTTTCGACTGTTGAGCTATCTTTACTACTTGTGATCGTCCTCAATTGGCATTACTGATAATTCCATAGTTGTTTCTTCTTTCTCATTGGAAAAGAATGACTCATGTATTCGTTTGAAAGTTTTGGTAATGAGAGTTTCTGTTGCAAGTTTGTTAACATGAGAAAACTTTGGCTCTATGTATTTCTTTTGGATTATTCCGAGTGATGAAGTTTAATGCATCTCTTTTCTGTTGGAAATTGCTAAAATCCTTTTCTGATGCCTTGTTATGGTTAAATCAGAGATTGTAATCAAATAACTTGATATGGTATGGGTATCAAGTTGAGTCATTGGTATGGTGCATAATTAATATTAATTAGTAACATTGGAAGTGAAATTGATTAGGATGATGTTGTCTTTTTCTAGTTCTTGATGAACGGTATATATGAGTAGTGATTGAGAGATATCAAGAAGTATGGAACCTTGATGAACTAGTCTGGTCATTAAAACTGTTTAGGTTGTTAAATTTGTTGGGTTCTTTGGTTCCCATGGATTAATTTAATTGTGTGGAAAGGAAAATTAGAGGGAATACCAGATTTACATATTCCCTAGTATGATTAGTTATTAGAATTGTGTACAATCGGTTGAATGGATTGAATATCGGTGGATCTAGAAATTATGGGAGGAGTTCTATGTAGGATGACGCGATGAATTTGGTTGTAGTGTTGTTGAGACTCTTGATCGATAGAAGATTTTGATTTTTTTTGAAGTTTTAGTGTATTTTTTGCCGAAATCCAATGTGAGGAGGAACAGTTGAATATGTGCTTGTTAATATCCATGTGATTTGGGAAGGAAAGTAGGTAGCAACTAGATTTCATAACGAAGCCAGTTGATAACAACAAGGGTTGTCGTATAACTGTTGTGTGTTGAAGTTTGATAATGAGCATCGCTAAAAGTTGAACAGATATGATATAATAGGTGGCTTATGCCCACATGATTGTGAAATAATTGGATGAAATTGTGTCCTTGATGAAAGGGTTTTGGTAGGAGCTTTTCAATGGGGTAGTAGACCCCTTCTAAACTTAAGAAGTTGATGTAGTGATGTTGTATGATTTTGGTATACTCTCATTTTGAAGATGGGATGAAAAGGCAGTATGGAACAAATTGGTGAAACTTTGGGGGCTTTCTAATGGAATAGTTGATGATAAATATTCATGTTCAGAGTATATTATTCTTGATGTTAGTAAGATTATCTGCAAGAGATTGTGACTTGTGTGTGGTGATGATTCTTTTAGAAATAAAGAAATTTGATCGTCTTTCGTAACTTGGATTTTGTAGAAGTGTTTCGAGTTTTGCGATGGTGATCAATTGGATCGCTTGAGTTATGTGGTGATTGAGTTGCTTTGAGCAAAGTGACATGCTGAAAGATTTTATTGGTTCTTAAGTTGTTCCTACGATTTGGTCTTAAGAGCTTATCTTGTTTAAGCTGGCAAAGTGATGTAGTAATCACAGAACATAACCTTCCTTGTTAAAGGAATAAGTCAAGTATAAGTAATTGAGCTTTAAGTCTCGTTTCGCATCTTGAAGTTTATTTGAGAGTGCTTAAACCTTATGCAGTTGTCCCATAAGAGTTTATCAATTTTCAAAGGGTATTACCTTCTTCTCATTTGTGGTTTGGTATTCGCTTTTAGTAGGGCTTGAGCCCTCGACTGTTGACTTTCCCTTATGTTTTCCGAGTACTTTGCCTAAGTGACTATTTTCCTGGTCTTGTGTTCACTGCGGTGGCACATGTTTTCCTAGTTGGAAAAAAATTTTTTGATTCCATTCGCTCTTTATTTTGAGGAAGATTCAACCTATTCGTTCACCTGAGTCTTTTGAGGTGTTGAATAATTGTAGTTGTGAAACGTTGGGTTGTAAGTTATTCGATGAGCATTGGAGGATGAAATAATTTCGTAATATAGTTCTTTGAGAGAAGTCTATCTCAATGGAAGATTGTCTTATGGGGTTAAACTGATTGCATTGTTACAGCTAGTAGAACCTATAGTGATTGTGATCCAAGATCTTTTGTTCACTTCGGGTGGAACATTAGAATTACCGAGAGTATGAAAATCCTGATCAATTTTATAGAGTATAGCAATTTGGTAGTATTGCGAGATTGTGAAGGGTTATTCTTGATGATGTGGTTTAATGAGAGTGGGATTACAAGGTAATCGAATCGTCAATGGAATAATAGAAAATGTTGAGTAATGTCAAGAGTGATTTGGTTTTAAATGAGTAACCATCTGAGAGTTATAATATTTGTAAAGGTAAACGGGTCAAGAAAATATTTTCATGATGATGTTAATAAGTGAGTATGTGGGAATTATGGATTTATAGGGATTTAATCTGAGGATTTCTCTATCCTTTATATGAGAAGTTAGTTGCAAGAGTCTTGGAGGTTAAATGTGGACTTTGCATTATTATGCTAGAACTTTGAGTCGCCCAAAGATTATGTGTAGAGGAAGTAGAATAAGGGTGGATTGCGAACAGTGGGATGATCGTTGATAACACCCTTCTGATGTAGTACATGAGAGTGTGTGATGTGGAATCTGAAATGTTTGTCCTCAAAAAAGGTTGAGGTGATATGATCGTGTGAGAGATCTAATTTGGGGATACTTTCTGAGTGCCATCTGTCAAATGAATTCTATCAGTAAAGGGAATCGGTTAGAGAATATTTTGTGAAATCATCAGAGTCCCTCTTCAAAGGTGTAGACAAGGCGTTTCGATTTGGGCTTGGCGTTGAGATCGCCAAGTTAAGAGTAACAAGTTAAGTGTGTTGTGCGATGATTGGGATTCCATAGCTTGAGGGAAATTTTGGTCCTAGAAGAGAAACTGTTAAATTGATGCTTCCTCAAGAAGTGAATTGTTTTCCTGATTTTCGTTTAAGTTCTATGCTGTTGACCTTTGTCTTTCGCAAAGTTTAGCTTGGCTTTATATTGGTATGTGTGGTTCTTATCAGTTCAGAAAGAATAAAAGAAACGTTGGATTTGGTTATTCGAGTGATTTCTCCTTTGGCGGATGTGGTGTTTATTTGCAAATTTTCTAATTTGAAGGTGGAAAGATTTTCGTGATAAATCTTCGATTCTGAACTTGACTCTTTTTAGTACCGAGTTGGTAACACTTGGTTGCGATGATAGTCCTTCATTTTCAGTTGGGCGTCCTTCATTTTCAGTTGGGCTATGTCGGGTAAGAGTGTGTTTAAAGCGAGTTCTGTTGTGTGTCCCTCGTTAAAGGAGGCGATCTTTCTTTGGGTGAAAAAGTCCGCTTAATAGGTGCAACAAAAGTTCAGTGTTCTATGCACATGTTGCGTGGTTCGGTACCACTAGGGGGGTTGCCCCAAGGTACATTGGGTTGTTTTCGCTAGTTGGCAAAACGTTAGGACCGTAGTGAGTCCATGCGCGAAGTACACATCGTCTTGTTTGTCCCAGTGCTGAGTGAGTACCAGAGAGGTCCGGAGTTTGAAGTTTCGTGGGAGCTGCTGACCTTTGAGTAGCATCCTGTGCGTTGTTAGAGAGGTCAGAGCGAGTGCTGAGGCACAAGTCGTTGGTTTGTGTCAAGGTGCCTTTGTCCCATTAGCTCGAGAGGGAGGCGACTTGGGAATTGGAATCTCGCATGCGCGAGCTTTATCCAAAGTTTTTCACGGCAGGTACATAGTAATGTTAGTAAATCTTTTAGCAGTGGTTTTTTTTTGGTGTTGAGGTTGAATAGAATTCGGGGTCGAATTCTGTTTAAGGAGGGTAGAATGTAATACCCCAAAAATTAAATCGGGAGAGAATAATTAAATCGGGAGAGAATAATTAAAATCGGGAGAATATTTCTTTTAGCAAAGCGATTGAACAGGAGAAAGAGGGGTTTTAATGTAATACTCCAATTTATTCTACGAAAGAAAGCGTTCAAAAGAGAAATTAGACAAAAAAAGGGGGGGTTTCTGCAGTTTTTCGGCAACTTGGGCCTTGGCCCAGGAGGCCCATGAGGGGTCGGCCACCAATAAAAGGAAGGGGAAAACCCTAGATGCACTGTAGCTACAGTGCCGCCGCACTGTAGCACGGCTACTGTAGCACACCTCTCCTCCATGGTGGTGCCCCCCTCCATTGGTGTCTCCTTTCCTCGCCGTCGGTGCTCCCTGCTGCCGATCAAGTGAAGAAAGGAGAGGAGATCAACTTCGTGGGGAGAGTTCATCATCTTGCTGCGATTCTACACACGTCGCGTGTTCTTCGTTGTTTGATGCGTAGTAGTTGCGGTTGATGTCGTTTGGTAGATTGATTTGCGTCGGTTTAATAGATCGCGTTCTGTCCAGATTATTGCGCGGTCATTTTCGTGTGTTTAGAGGCCTAATTAGGAGTTTTGGTTTCCTAGAGTTATGTAGATAATGTTCTTAGCTTTCAGTGGCCGCCAAGAACGCCAAAATCCGATTAACGGTTAGAAAGTTATGAATTGTTTAGTGCCGCTGTCTGGTTAATCTGTCAACATCCTAACAGTCTGTAGAAAACTGAGTTAATCTATTAGTTAAAGACGAAATCAGAGGATCTCAATATAACGAATATTGTAGGTAATTTCCATACCTTTTCAGAGAGATAAAGAACTCAAGATTTGGACTTTCGTAGCAAAAGTTATGGTGGTTTTAGTGTACTGTCCAGAGAAGCCGACGTGAAAATTGTTGTTCTGTAGTTTGGCTTGGTAGGGGCAGTGGATGGCTTAATCAAAAGGGCTCCCCAAATAAGTTTATTTAGGTAATTTAATTACCTTTCCAGAAAGTCTAAGAACACCTCATTGGACTCCTGAGCAGAAAGTTATGTATTTTAGAAGTTGACTGTCCACAGAGGGGACAAAGCGACATCTAGAAATTGGGGCTGGGTTCGCGCTAAAGGAACTTTCGTGAGTCCGTGTTTACTTTTATGGTTTGAGTGGTCCTCTATTGCTGTCTTAGCATTTCTTAATTGAATGTTTAGGTGGGGGACTCGTTCCGGAGGCGGCACCCTCTTCTCGTCCTTCGTTCCCGCTCGGTTGAGGCAAGTGCATTGTTTGATCCTTGTTTGTGATTGCTTGGATATGAATGCGGGTTTGATGCTTGTTAATGTCGTGTGGCTATTGATAAGTGTGCATAATCAGAGTGGTGAATGTTCAAACTATGGATATGCTTTATTCATGAATGTTGTTATTGCCTTTATTCATGAATGTTGTTATCGCCTTAATTCACAAATGTCGTTGTTGCCTTTATTCATGAATGTTGTTACCGCCATTGGTGCTTGATATTGAAAAGAGATGGTGCATATGCATTTTGATATCATGTTGAGGCCTGGTCTTGTGATGACCAAGTATGCACATCTTTGAGGTCCCCGTCATGAATGTGACGGGCTTGAGATCCCCACACTCGTGGAGTGTGGGCATGAGGTCCCCAATACTTGCGGAGTATTGGGCAATTGGTCCCTGTGCGTGCGCGCACAGGCATGGGTATGCAGCGACGGTTGCATACTTTGCATTACCAGTGTAATGCACAAAGAGATAGAGAAAAGGAATCCTTGAGCATTGCATTTGCATGTGGAATGATTTAGTGATGTGCTCCTGAATATGGATGCTGACGCTATGGATTGAATTATGCGTCTGTTTATTTATGTACTTGTTGAGTCTGTGGACTCACTCTTGCTTTCTTGTTGTTTTTAGGTACCCAGTTCAAGCGCAGTATGCAAGGGAGGGAGTAGCGTTATGCTTTGCACGCACACTGTCATGAACTTTAATTCTCGGACCATGCCTTATTAATTAAGCTACTGATCAAAGATTTGACCTGTTTATGTTATCGTATCGGATTATTTGTAATAATGATGAGTAGTCTAGTTGGAAGTTTGAGGATTTGTTCAGTCGATTAGTAAGTTCATGAGAACTTCTTGTTGATCTTGAATATTGCAGTACTCCGTTATAACTCCCTTTTAACTGTTGAAACCCATGTGATGTTAGAAATACAAAGGAGACTCTGCCGAATTTTAGTAAAGTATCTTAGTTTAGTTTTGTGTAAGGTTACTTTAGTAGCATTCTTGGCTCTTGTGGAGTTGGGGTGTTACAATGTGAGAATAGATCTGAAGGATTTCATGCCTTAAATCCTCACGAGTAAGAAGTAATTTAAATTTTAGGGTTTTTGTTATTTTGTGATCTAGATTTGATTTTCTGCAATTTAATGAACCTGAGCCCAATAACCTTTTATTCTCAATTGGTTTAGATTCTTAATGCCTTGAACAAGTCTCATGCAACATTTGGAAGAGTTTGGATAAGAATTGAGATAGTTTTTTATATTTGAGTTTTGTCCCTAGAGGCTTTCAGGTTTGGAAACAGAAGACCTGTCAAACCAACCCCACCGATTAGACTGGCTTTGTGCTTGTGGTCAGATCGGTAGTGGCGATCAGACCGACCCATCTATGACAGTCTAACCAACCTTAGGTTGAAGGTTACTGATTTTGCTAGCTTATGTCTCTAAGCTTGTTTTTAAAAACATAATTGGTGCAATTTGAATTTAGTGACTCTCAGAGTCACTTGAGTGAAGATTTTAAATACTATTAGAGAAAAAACTTTAACAATCATTTATTTCTGTAATTGTTAGCATTGGTTCTACTTATTGGCCCTCGCCAGATTTGCATGCACGTGAACATTACACTACTTGATCATTTTATATTTGGCGCTCGCTATCAACGATGGTTTTATCCTGGAGAAGCACCATCATTGAACCAAGAAAACTAATGGTAAAATGGGAGTATCACCGGTGCCTTGCTAGCAACCAATGGAATCTTCAGAGAAGGCCTTAAGCAAGAAAAACCCTGCGTGTTTATCCATTAAATAATGGAAGTGAACTGGCTGTGCGAATCCACAGAATGATCTGTAGTTGCTGACATCTTCGTTAGAATCAGAACTAATGTTAACATCTCCCAGGCATATATGCCATCAGCCGTGGCCATGCACAGCGATGCGTCTGACAGAACTGATCGATCGATATATGTATATCAGCTATATGATCAGTTAGGTTCAGTTTAATATTGATTAGCTGACCATTCGGAAAAAGAGCAGAAAGACACACGAATGGTATCGACATTTGCGTGTAAGGTACCGCTCGGTTAGACTAAAATAAACTGGCTTATAGCTAAAATTGCACAGTAGCTGACTAAAATTACACTGTAGCTGATGATGACTTATTTGACGTAACTAAATTTAAAAATTTTAAAAATAGAAAAAATAGGTTAACCCATCAAGGACAATGCAAACGAATACAAAAAAAATCAGGAAAAAAGCTCAAATAAAGCAAAAAAGTCAGAAAAAGATAAAATCTATGAATAGTGAAAAATAATTCAGAACTCAGAAGCTCAAACCAAAATAAGTACAGCCTAAGCACGTTCTGTTGCACCGATAATCTCTTAAACTTATTAGAAGTCAGAAATATTCGTCTAATAAGCTTCACTAGGGGGAACTCATGTCCCATTTGGCCATTTCCCTTCGTTCAAGTGGGGTCCTTGGGGACATACTAAGATCACAAAACGAAGCATGGCTCTTAATTATTTGGCTTCTTTGCATCATGTGCAGCCACATGCCGTTCTCATTTCTGTAAGACGCCTCATGCATGTTTCCGAATTCTAATGCAAATTAACTCGCGCACCTGAGTTGGTGCAGTGATTCTGTTCCGTTGTTTATGCACAGAAACAAGCGAGTACAGTGATCCCAAAGCGCAAATCTCAATCCAAAAAGTTCCACAGGAAACAAGAATGCAGATACCCAACTGACAAATAAGCAAGATAGCAACTAACACATGACAGAGACGCGAAGACTCAGAGGTCAATGAGAAAAGACAGCGGCAAATCAAGTTCTTGTGATGACAGATGACTGCGCGGACCTAAAAGAAACCATTTACCACAAGTTGTTAGGTACAACCATAGCCAACCAAATTGTATCCATGAATGTGAATCCATTGAACTCTGATCACGATCAGACACACTTAAATAAACAAATTAAGTGACCGAGCACGAAAGTTACCCGAATTTACAGGTCAGGTCACTCACCACACCAATCCCTAAAAGGTAAAAGAAAGAGAAACGGAAGAACTGCGATTTACAGATAGGCCCTCCGTGTCCATTTTAATCACACAACCATCAGACCGTCTCCTCCTCCCTTACGGTATTACGGACTTACCTCTCGATCTCCATGGTCTTTCTGCTGCTCACCACGTGTCCGAAGCCACCTTTCGCGGCCTCGAGGTCGTCATATTCGTTGTCATCGTCGCCGATGCTGAACCGGCTGTTGCTGTCGCCGTCGGCGCCGTTTCCCTTCACCAGCGGCACGTACTGTGGTTCCTCGGGGTACATCTTGCTCAGCTGGAGGTAGAACACGACGACGAACACCACGGTGCCGGTCAGGTACCAGCTGAACTGCAGGTTGACCAGCGACTTTGCGCGGTCGAGCGCCTCGTCGGTGCGGCAGCGGACGACGTCGTGGCCTTCCTCGTAGTTGAGGAAGCAGCCCTTGGGGATGAGCCCCGGCGTCCAGAGCATGACGCCCATGACGATGAACCAGACGCCCTGGAACACGAGGCTCGCCGACCGCACCAGGCTCACCGCGAAGCTCCGCGGGTAGGGGATCCCGAGCAGCGTGGTGGCGAGCGTGACGGCGATGACCGTCTGCAGCAGCCAGTGGAACTTCCCCTCCACGCCCATGTGGTCAGCCGAGTGGAGATGGAAGATGAGCAGCTGCTGCGCGAACGCCGCGGCGGCGACCAGCTGCGATACGGCGTCCCGCATGGGCGCCCTGACCCTGTCCATGTGGATGGTAACCGCCGCGAAGAGGAGCAGCGCCAGCGAGATGGACGCGTGCTCGAAGTTGTGGAGGTGATAGGAGGGGATGGTGCCGTCGTCATCGAACGGCTGGTGCTTCGCCGGGCCGATGACGAGCTCCATCAGGATGGACATCACCGTGCCGACGATTATGAGTATGAGCTCGAGGTGGCGGACGCCCCTCACCGGGAACCAGACCGGCGCGGCGTAGGAGTTTGGCCGCAGCGCGAACAGCCGGATGTGGTTGAACAGCTGCCACAGGCCGATGAGGAGGAACCCGGCGCCCGGCGCGACGTGGCCGACGAGGGTGCCCATGGCCGCCGCGCTGTGACTCGTGCACGGAGTGGTGGTACGGGAGGAGAGGAGGGAAAGCTTAGTCGTGGCGTGTGGGTTTGAAGTTTGTAGGGTTGATGGGAGGGGGGCTTTAAGAAGGGTTTGGAGGGTGTGTCTAGAGAGTTCCGGTGGTTTGGAAGGTTTGCAAAGTTTTCTTATCTCTACGGGATTTCAGATTTGGACGAGGCTGCGTTGATCAGCAGTGACGTGCTGAAAGCTCAGGGTAGTTTGTTTTTCATTTTGTTTCGCTTTACTTGGTTGGGCCTCTGATTGAAGCTGGATTTTTATTTGCATGTAATAGATTTACGTATTCTTTCCAGGATGGTGTTGTGTACACCAAGACAACGAGATTTTGATGAATTTTTGGATGCTAGTACTAATTTATTGCCATTGTTTGTTTGAGGGAAAGATAGCTTAATTTTTCGTTCCTCCGTCACCACATGGGATAAATTAATCAGATTATACATTTCCACTCGAGCTTGAAAAGATTTCTAGTTTATTTTCAAAATTTTAATTGACTGTACTATTTTCCTTTGTTATTATCCATCACTTTTTTGGTACAAAATAGTCATATATAGGTGCACATTGGGCCAAAGGTCGATAAAATGAAGCAGTCGACCCGTATAGGTAGGTATGTTCATTCGGTATTGTTGGTATATTCGATATATACGGTAAATACGATATTATAAATTTAATAATATATGAATTTGTCAGAAATACGGTTCAGTATCGATAAATCCCAACTTATTTTGGTGCGGTATCAGTAAATACCATATTTAACAAAGTTGACGTGAATTGTGAACGATATAGCGACCATAAGCTACAACGATATAGCGAATTGGCAACCATGAAGCTATGAACGGTTATCTGTTAATTGATCAAATGAAATACCAAAGTAATCATGCTTGAATAAATACGTCTAAAATATCCTCCAATACTATCACAAGAAGAAATAACGAGTATTAAGGTGGGGAAATTGGTATAATTAATAGAGATAGATTTACTCAAGAAGTCACGAACTGTTGTGTTACTAATAGCTAATGCCTAATACGGTAATGCCCTCCATGACGATGGGCCAAAATTGATTGGCCAATGTGCTGCGGCGCTACGTTAGTGCGTCTGGAGACCTAGACTGGACTCAGTTACAGTTACTTATAGCACTTAGTTTTTTCGGTTTTCAGCGAGTTTTTACTTAAAAAAAACTAAACCCAGAAAAACCAAAAATCTGCATATCATATCAAATCACGAAAACTGATCAAACCAAATTGATCAGTTCAGTTCGGATTTTTCGGTCCAATGTAAAAATGAACGGCCTACATATAAGCCGTATTTGGCTCCCACTTTAATTCCTTAGGGTTTGTTAAATATTATTTGGATACTTTCTTCCTAACTATCATCCAGATTTAGGATTATTGGATTAGAAATCCAATAGCTATAAATTCTCCTCTTTCCCTTTGAATTCTACCCCCTCCCTTGAAAAAATATCCTCTTTCAAAAATAAGAGGACTCTTGATCTTTAATCTAATAGTCATAAATTTAGATGATAATTAGAAAAAAAATATTCGGATGATAACTAGACACTTCATAATTCCTTTACGACTTTGAAGCACTTCTCGAAGCAACCTAATTTACCATAACGCCCTTAAGCACATCCATCACTCGGAACATGCCCGTATCTATCCAGTGCCGAGGTCCATGCGTGCTTCAGGCCATTTTGGCACGACAATCAAACGGAGGGGCAAATACGGAACCCACGTCGCCGGCCCAGCAACCGTCCCGTCATTTATCTCTCTTTGGAAAGCGGAGAGCGGCCGTCGGTTTTTTACCGGTCGCGGTTGCTGTGGCCTTCCATGTCTCCTTGTCGGGTGGCGCCCTGCGGCCAAAGTCACCTACTCACCTGTGGCGTGAGTGTGACCCGTGACATGGACAGCAACCACGCGCAGCCGGGCAGGCGTAAGCTCATTGCCTATAGAAATGGGTGTAGACGGATATCTTTTATCATGTTGTAACACCCCACGTAACCATATGGGATATTACTATGGAACGTCATCGCCAAAGTGAAGAATAAATAAGTACAATAAAAGAAACCATACAGAGTATAAAACTTTATTGAGACTTTAATAGAGAACCAACAGAAGCTGGAATAAATATTTAAAACATGGGACCGGTCCACTTCTAATCAAATAAAGAACGAACGAAACAACAAAACGGTGGCAAACCACGGTACTGAAAACTCGAGTGCTCCTACCCATGCATGATGCTATCACTCCACTGGCCTTTTACCTGAGACTGAAAAGAGCAAGCGTGAGATTTGGAAATCTCAGCAAGTACCCAACTACGGTCGCAACACAAAAGTAAGACAGGCGATGCAACCATATGAAATAAAGGCAAGCATGACAAGTAAGCAATGGACAAAAGGCAACCAACGAGCGACTGGTATCGGAGATCCTGTCATGATTAGGATACAGATATTATGAGAACTGTTTATTAAAGATATGTGTTATGTGACAAGTTATAGCAAGGGTGCCGGCGACCTTATCCCACATACCCGGTTATACGAGAATAGCCAGGCACAACCTTGTCCTCGACTGTATAACCGCAGACGGGGTGTAATATCCTGTGTAACGAGAATGTACGGCCCCCCGTACGTTACCAGGTTGGGTGGAAATGACCCCTATATGTGGGCAGCCCCGGCGTGATAACCCTTAGTTTGTTATTTAGCGAATTATCCATGATATAATTAGAGAGTTGTGATTGAATTAAGGTAAAGTTATGAGAGTAATGATTTAATCCAATGAGACCGAAGAGACATGATTGATGAACCTAGGTGATAATGTAACTAATACATCATGGATAGATTATATAGAACAAAATTAAGGTAACTAAGAGATGGCGAGGATAAGGCTATAATAAGTTATGAGAAGTGAGAAGATGTGCTAGGATTGAAAATGGAAAGACACAGTTTCTGATAAGAGGCGATGTGGAATAATGATAAGATGATAGTGCTATAGTAATCAACCTAAAGAGGTATTATAATGTAGCTCACACAAGTTTATCAACCAATCAAGTTTTATTATGTGATAAGTGATTATTAGACAAGTTAACATTTATTAAGGTATAATGATCATGACTCACATAAGGAACTGTATCGTCAATACATCATGATATCGAGAGGATTAAACACAGAAGCGTGATACTTAAAGAACTGCTAGTGATTTTAACCCAAGTCTACAACATGATCACCCGCTACCCCCATTAACGGTTTAAACATGAACTCTACACATTAATTAAAACATGAATCTTATAACATTATTAACTGAGTATTATGATATACCTAAAGGCATGTGAAATAAGATAAGCTAGAACATCATGACAGGAATACAATATTAAGGGTATATCACCAGCAAGCATTAACAATAATCAAGCAAGCATTAACAATTTGATAAGAACTAGACAAGCATTAACAATATGATCATAACTAGGCAAGCATAATAATAAACAGGCAAGCATGAATACTATTATAACAACCAGGCAAGTACTAGAGAGATGATGATAATAACCGGGTAACTTGGTGACAGGATATTAGCTAGGTAAATTCAGTGATATGACAAGAACTAGGTAATTCATTGATATGATAATTGTACTCACTGACAATGGTAACAAGTAATCATGAAAGATGTGAAATGTGGAATTAAAATAATTGGAGATAAGTTCAGTCACGATTACAAGGAGTGAAAATGATTGCTGAGGTTGAGGACAGGAGATAAAATCAGATGGGAGATGAAGAAGGATAATACGACGGTGGTAGGGATCCATGAATGATTCTCACCCAGCATTACAACTTAACTCACACCAAGGGGTTGTCAAACAACTAGATTTTATTACATGATAAGTTGTTATTAGTCAGGTTAACAATATCATATATAATTCCATCGAAACCAATCAAGCAATAACGTACAAGTAATGAATCAGGGAACCGGTAATTAAATACATCATTCCGAAGCTAAAGATTACTAGTGGTTAGCCTTAAGTTGAAGTCACTCCTATACTACCCCAACCACAATTTGAACAACAATTATAATTAATAATTAAAGCTTGCAACTTAGACATTAACCATAGCACTTTAATACATCTAAGAGTCTAAGGTTTTAATTAACATAAAGCATGGAAAATAAGATAGCCTAGAACCTCATGGTACGAATACAATATTAAAGGTACATAACTGGCAGGCATTAACATGTGACAAAAATCGGGCACGCGTTAGTAATATGATAACAAGTAGGTGACTTCCAGGGTATGGTATTAATCAGGTAACATTAGTGATATGATAAAAGCCCGGTAAGTTTTGGTGATATGATCATAAACAAGTACGCTTTAGTGACATAATAGTGGATAGGTGAGCGTTGGGTGATATGATAATAGACAGACCAGCTTTAGCGATATGGTAATAGTACTCAATAGCAACGGTAGCAAGCAATCATGGGAGATGTAAAATGTGAAATGCAGGGGTTACGGCCGCAAGGTACTTGCCTTGAGCACACTCGACGGACACGCTGCACGATGGATCCGGGAGACGCAACTGCCCAGCTGCTCCCTCAACAGCTGCGTGAGAACCTACAGAGTGATACGAGAGACAACCGATTAGATATGATGGATTTGGGTAGGAAACGACAAAAGATAATCGACTGAAAGGAAAAGCGGCAGTTCGGCCACGCGAACGGCCGTTCGGCCGCGCGAACGACCGCTCGGCCGCGCCACCGTCGGTCATCTAACCACCGACTGCCTTATTGCCTGTGATAGGCCGCATGTACGTGAGCGCGAAAGTACGCGTGACGCCACTTCGCAAACCGACGCCGCCGCCGCCTCTACCGCGACAACGCCGCTGAGCAACACAGCCGCATGCATGCACACGACGCGAGCGTGCCAGGTGCTGCCTGCGCGCGCTGTTGGCCAACGCCACCGCCGCCGCCACCGCGCGCAGCCGCTGCAGCTGCCATGGCAGAAACACGGCCAAGCGGCGAGACGCCACCTGCGCGCGTTGCCAGCCAGCGCCGCCGCCGCCACCGCCGGACCGGCCGCCGCCGTCCCCGCCTCCGCGCGCAGCAGCTGCAGCCGCCATGGCAGCACCCAGCCGAGCGCGCACGCGTGAGGCTGCCCTTGGCGTGCCGCCGCCGCCTGCTAGCCAAACTGCCATGGCAGGAGCCCCGCACAGCCGCAAGTGCCACGGCCGCTACCGCCGACCGGGCCACCGCTGCCTGCCGGACTGCCGTCGCTTGACGGCCGGGTCACCGCGGCCGCCGAGCCGCCATGGTCGCCATGGCTGGACCACCAAGCAGCCGAGAGTGCCACGGCTACTGCCGTCGCCGGCTGGCCGGCCGGCCGGCCGCCGCCACCACTGCCGGCGCCGCCGCCCCCGTGGCCACCTCCGCCGGTGCCCATGCAGCTCCCATGCAGGCCCGTGCGAGAGAGAGAGAGATGGAGAGAGGAAGAGAGAGGTAGAGAGGAGAGAGAGAGAGATATTCCCATGCAAAGTTACAGGAGGGAGAGAGAGATTGAGAGATAATCCCATGCAAAGATACGTGAGGGAGTATAACAGGAAAGAGGGAGAGTTTCACGGGGGTGGTTATGGAGAGAGAGAGCATTTTTTTACGGGTGCTACAGCTCTCCCCCTAAAAAGAAGATTCGGCCTCGAATCGACTAGCTTTAGAAGGTAAAACAAAACGAAAAGAGTCCCATGCAGCTCCCATGCAGGCCCGTGCGAGAGAGAGAGAGATGGAGAGAGGAAGAGAGAGGTAGAGAGGAGAGAGAGATATTCCCATGCAAAGTTACAGGAGGGAGAGAGAGATTGAGAGATAATCCCATGCAAAGATACGTGAGGGAGTATAACAGGAAAGAGGGAGAGTTTCACGGGGGTGGTTATGGAGAGAGAGAGCATTTTTTTACAGGTGCTACACATGTATTATTTTTGTTACTTGAAATTGGATGTGAATAGTATTAGATACTTATTTTTTATACAGTATTTGTTTTGTACATCTTTAATTGCTTGGTTGAATAAAAAGTATCCATTCTGTTTGCATCTCTAAGTAGGGTTTTACAAATGGACATCGTTCATCTCTATCTTATTTTATATTTTTCTTAAAGTTAAAATTGAATACAGTTAATATTAGATATCTATTAGTTTATTTGATATTATCTTTATAAATTTTTAGTTAATCGACCAGATAAAATTTATCCGCTCATTTTGAACGGACCAATTTGCCATCCGGATGCGGCACGGCGAACGCGTGATTTCATCCATCTAGTAGAAAAGCGCGCGTGCGGGCGGCGCCGTGGTAGCGCGGTCTCTGCGCGGAAAATCCTGGTCGTTCCGCTCCGCCGGGCCGGCACTTTGGGGGCACTTTCTGACCTGCGGCCGAGGAAGTTGAAATTTGGACACTGTTGGACCCTTGGACCCCGAAAATTCCGCTTTTGGCCCCCTGTGCAAAAAAATTCCAAAACTGGACCCCTCTCCACCGCGTGATCATCTGCGGCCGCCACCTGTCCGCGCGACCGGCCCCGACCGCGCGTTGCGGCCCGCCGACCGCGCGTCCGTGCGCGCGCCGCCCGAGCGCGCGTCGCGCGCCGCCCGAGCGCGCGTCCCGCCCCGCCCGACCGCGCGTGTGCTTCGCCGCCGCGTGACTGCTTCGCCGCCGCGTGACTTAAAAAACCAGCGCGCGAAGGAGCTGACTGTAGCGGCAATTATCAGCGGAGAGAGCGAGTTCACGGGCGAGATTCCCTACCCGACCATGCGCTTTACTCCAGTCCAATCCATCCGCCGAAAGAGGCTGTTTCGTGCACCTTTTTGCATGCAACTCATACACGCGTAAGCACTATGTGATATGGCCCCCAATTTTTGCGGAATGGCTGAGGAGTGTTCGCAATAAAATGAGCGCACGGCTCAGGAGTCTTCTCATTTGCAGTTGAAGGAAAGCCAGAGCGAGAGAGGGAGTGAAGGGAGGAAAAGAGAGAGTAGAAACGCGAAATTTTTAGTAGCTTTTGTTTGGAGTCAGCAGATTTTGCAAATACGAAAGTTGTAGATCGTCTTGTGAGCATCAAGAAGAGGTAATTTTTGGCTCCGTGCAAGTATTTTTCTGTGATTGTCATTAGCCCGTAATTAGGCAAATCTTCTTTCGTTATTGTTCATATCAGCCAATACGGTGTGTATTTTGTAGGCAAACATCCATATGTGATGCATGATGTATTGTAGTGTAGAAAATGTCGTATGTTTTTGTTGTAGTTACGTAGTGTAATGTAGTAATTTTTTGATGAACATATGTGCTTACATGATGTATTTGCAGTTTACGGTGGAGTTGAAGTGAAGGGAGGAAAAAAAGAGAGAGTGGAATCAACAGATTTTGCAAATACAAAAGTTGTAGATCGTCTCGCGAGCTTCAAGAAGAGGTAAATTTTGCCCCCGTGCAAGTAATTTTCTGGGAATGTCATTAGCCCGTAATTAGCAAAACCGTGTATGTGTAGGTAAACATGCACACATGGTGCATGATTTATTGTAGTGTAAATAATATCGTATTTTTTGTTGAAGTTACGTATTGTAATGTAGTGAGTTTTTGTTGAACATTTGTGCTTACATGTGTAGGTGTTGAAGAAGTAAATATTTATGTTCGAGCATTTGTAGGTGATAGCAACAGCAGTTAGATTAGAAACAATTTGTATAATTAGTAGGCTTAGTGCATGAAATTAGGACATGAAATTACGAAGGTACTGTAAAATGAAATAAACTTAGGACATGAAATTACAAATTAGAATTTTTTGATTTATGTATAATTTCGGAAGTGAAAGCCGCATTATAGGAAAGAATGGAAGAAAACTATGTAATGGGAATTTGGCATTAATCGATTTATAAGTAAAATAGTTAGAAATAAACTTTAGATTTACACATACAAAACATATACTAGTAATGCTAGGTACTAAAATGGGTAGGTATTGTTAATTTAATGGGAAATTAAATTTGGCATGCTGTGTACTAAAATGGTTGATTATGCACTTATGTTAGGTACGCAATGGCTAGCATTGAACAATTGATGGTGTTTTATGGGAGTGGTCTCGTACGTGATGGGCCGTATGGGGCGGACCTGTCAAATTGCGAGCGGATCGTGATCCGGGCACCCGGTCTGAGCGCCATGAGCTTGTCTGAGCTACGGAGGTGTGTCCGTTCAGCGTTCGATCGACAGACCGCAAGGAAGAAGTTACGGATCGAGGCAGTCTATGCCTCAATGGTGGATGACGGAAGGGGGAGCATATGGCAACTTCTGAAGGTGACCAATGACGCCTCATGGGCGAACTACATGGAGGTCGTGCGCAACCCTGATGCTGCCATATATGGGAGGCCAATGGTGTATGTCGAGTTCGTGGAGAGGGCAGAATCATCAGGCATGGTTGGTTCAGATGCCGCTGGTGGAGATGAAGTGGCCGGCGGTCATGAAGACCCTTCTGCGGGAGAACATGTGGGCGAGGAAGTGGGTGATGAAGACGACAGGAGGCGTGCGCAGAATTTCCAGCCCAACGAAGGTGTGCACGACAGGTGGTGGGCCGCCCGTATTGACTGTCATGAGTATCTTGGGGACCGGGTGGAAGAAGAGGACAGCGAGGAGGATGAGGAGGTTGACACAGACAGCTCTGGAGAGGACGAGGATGGCGAAGGTGCAACTGGAGGGGTGGTAGGTCGTGTTGTGAGCACGGACGGTGCGTACGTGTCGTCCAGACTGGACGACATCGCAGCGGCAGCCCTAGTTCTGCCACAGGCGGAGGAGGGAGAATGGGGGTTCAGCGAGGGCGTACTCTTTCTGGGGCAGTGCTTCCGTAATAAGAGTGCTGTCCAGCAGGCTATTGCTAGACATGCCGTCAACATAAGCCGGACGTATCGGGTCCACAAGTCAAAGCCGGACACGTACGTTGTGAAGTGTGTGGACGGGTCATGTGGTGGCAAAGTCCGTGCACAACGGTACAAGGGCGTTGGCACGGAGTTCCGGATAACGGTGCTGCAAGATCACAGTTGCGAGCTTGCGGGGCCAGTACATAGACACCGCAACATGACATCACGTTATGTTGCGGAGGTGGTCACGCACCTCATCCAGGCGGATGTGTCAATTACCCCGAAGGTTCTGATGGCAGCAGTAGCGAACGAGGCGGGCTACGAAGTGAGCTACAAGAAGGTGTGGCGGGCGAAGCGAAAGGTGCTGCACGGTATGTATGGGACGTACGAGGAGGCGTACGACCTGGTCCCAAGAATGCTGGATCAAATTGCACAATCAAACCCAGGCACTTACATAAACAGGCAGGAGAGGGTCCATCCTACGGAGGGCCCGAACTGTTTCATTCTTGACAGAGTGTTCTGGGCCTTCCAGCAGGCGATACAAGGGTTCAGGTGGTGCCGTCCAGTGCTAACCGTAGATGGGACGTTCCTATCCGGCAAGTACAAGGGCACTATCCTTACCGCAGTTGCAGCCGATGCAAATGACCAGTTACTCCCAGTGGCATTTGCAATTGTGGAGAGCGAGAATACAGATAGCTGGCTTTGGTTTCTTTGCAATTTGAAGAATGCCGTTGTGCAAGACAGGCCCGAAGTGTGCCTTATCTCCGACCGCAATGCAGGCTTGATGTCTGCGTTGCGAACGTTGCAGGATGGGACGCAGGCCCCCGTCCCGTGGACTGATGTGAAGAACCGCTGGTGCATGAGGCATATTGCAGCGAACTTCCACAGAAGGTTCCGTAGCAAGAACTTCCACTCCAGACAGCGGCGGTGACTCGCCGGACGAACCAGAGGGGCAGATGCCCTCGTATCTCCCGGGACAGGTGCAGACCAACCTATATGACCCGGACAGGTGGGTTGTGCCGACCTATCAAGGCATGACATCGCACGAGTACATGGGGGACTTCCCGTCGACATCCTCATTTCACCAGCCACATACCCCGGTATGCACTAAACGTGTGTATTTCATTATGAACAATTTTCGTACTTTCCATTGTCTAATTCAGTTGTACCATCTAAGCAGGACGTAGGCACCTCCTCCGACTGGGTGAGCTCTATGCTTTATGACCAGCCGGGGCAACTGTCCACAGAGTTGTACCCACCGCCGCCTCGGCCACACCCCTCGCACTACGATCTTCGCGATGCACCCCGCTCCCCTAGTAGGTTCACCTTCTCAGAGGATCATATGCGCCATACGAGACGGCGACGACGAGATGATGAATGAATTTTTTAAATTGTGCTTTTGTAATATTTGTGATGTTTTTCAAGTGCTTGATGGTTTGATGTTCAAAGATGGTTTCCAGTATAAAAGGGTTGCTCTAAGTTCTTTGATTTAGTACGGCGTACAACCAACTGAGAGATGACAACACGGGGTAGCGGGAGAAGACAAAGCTTGACGATAATTTTTTTTGCCTTGTGATAACAACTCCACGTTATGGAAAGAGGGCACAGAATATGAAGGTCACAGAAAATGAAGGCGTCATGCACTTACAACACGAAACAACACATACATTGCACATACAGACAGAATTTATGCAAACTTCTACACCCAAAACATCAACACAACAGTCCTACTGGCACAACATCAACACATTCCGTACCCTCGTGGCCTACATGCCAAACGAGCCTCGTGGCACCCACATGGAGAACTGCTGAGGGGGCCGCCTCGGACGGGGCTGGCCATCGTGGTAGTGGCACGCACATATGCAGCTCGGGTTCGCGCAGCAACATGTGGGATCATAAGAGCTTCCTATGTTGACAACCTCCTCGTTTCCCCTCTCGCGTTGCATCTGTTGGCGGAGCTCATTGTTCTCCTCATTGAGAGTCTCCATTCGGTACTCCAAGTCCATTATTCGGTCCCATAAAGTACCCACATAACGGTCAATATACCGTTCATGAGGAGGGTCGATCCAGCGGGAGAAGTCGCATTTCGCCATCTGCGAAAAATGACAGTAAACATGGAGGGTCCATAAGCAATAAAAATGTACTATTAGTAATTTGTACCCCGGAGCGTGGGCATCGGAAGAAACGGCGCCCGCCATCGTTCGGCCCTTCCAGGACCTGCACGACCACGTACTCATTGTGTCTGCATTTCGGCCACGCTGGTTGCGCACGCCGGCTTGGTAGCAAGCGGTACTGTGGTCCGAACATCTCCCTCCTTTCCAAGGGAAGGTCTCTTCGGTGACCCATATCCGACTGGCCCCTCATCTTCCGCCATGGTATGTTCTTTGTTCGATTTACAGGGTTTTCTAGCTACAACTTCATGGGACCTCTACCGTGCTATTTATATCGAATGGCGGGAAACGAGATGGCTGATTTGCCCAGAGACAAGACAAAAGCGCTCAGCTTTACTCGGTGAGATGACAACACATGCCAGCTTTATGCAGTGATATGACAAATCGGGGCAGCTTTGCTCAGTTAGATGACAACACATGCCAGCTAAACTGCCTACATAAAGACTACGATCTGAAAAGCCTTCATACGAATATTTATTGCTACTCTGAAAAGCCTACATACGAACATTTATTGCTACTCTGAAAAGCCTATCGCTACATAAACCAACAAAATAGGTGCGTAGGCTGTAGCCTTTACAGTGAGTGTTCACGTCATAGGCATGTATCCTTTCCAGTGAGTTTTCATGTCACCTTTCGTTGTTGTTTCATAAATACAGGATACACGCTCTGAAAAGCCTACATAGGGACATTTCCATGGACTATGCCCACTGCACCAGATAACCTGCCTACATAAAGGCCTCCTATGTCTTCCATACCACATCTCCTCCTCAAGCCTTCACAATACTACTACACAACAATGTCTTCCTGGAGGTCCGACCCATTTGGAGTGCCGGAGTGGCATGAGCGCCCCAAGTGCCGCTGCGGCTTTAGGACGATGTTGGGAGTCTGGACGGATCAAGAAGAGCGAGCCAAATACGGTCGTAGGTTCTTCAAGTGTCCAAACCTGGATGACGATTTCATGGTAACGACGACAACTAAATCATTTGTTTCTCGTTGTCGTTTTTCAACTTGATCCATGACATCTACCATGCCACACATAGGCTTGCAGGTTCATCGAATGGGTGGATCGGGTGTCGCCGACATGGCCACATAACCAGGCAGTGGAGGTGGAAAACAAAGGACAATACTTTGTCAAGATGACTCAGGCTCGCGAGGTGGAACGACAGCTGCGGCGTGAGCAAGAGCGCCGCGTGAGGGTGGACCAAATCCGTCTGAAGGGCAAGGAGGATGAGCTGCAAAGGAGGCGGGAGCAGCTAAGTCTGCGTGAAGCAGCCATCAAGCGTCAGGAGGAAGAGCTTCAAGCTCGGGAGGCAGCTCTCAAGTCCAAGAATGACAGGAAAAAGGATGCAGCGGAGCCATCTTCAAGGCGCGATAAAAAGGGGAAACAACCACGCTACACCCAGTAGACACAATGTTACGAGCAGTTGGGTGGGTTAGTCGCATATCATGCTATATGTTATGCATGTAATAAAATTGTACGCAGCATGTTATGAAGTTTATTTCTATTCACATAAGGTTATTATCTCGTGTGTTCGCATTCAATGATTCAGATAGCAAGTCATTTAACAATATTAACATACTCTTGGTACACTAATTCTTAGTAACATAAAAATATCACTTACCGATGTATATATCAAATAAAAAAGGGATTATCCGTACAAAAAATTCCATAAAAAATTACCATCATATACGAGGAGAAGGCATCAGGCAAAGACAACACGAACAACTCATACATTTCACGTACATGACATGTAGCAAGTAGTACAACCACCAACACACCAACGAACACAAGAACTAAAATACAACACAACCGTACATAAAACATTACCACTCTAGTACATTGCGACAAGATAGCATAAAACATTGCGAACATACACGAAGATAACCTCCAGCACTACAACTTGAGGATAACAATAAACACAAGAAACAAAATAGCACACAACATTAAATTTATCTTCCACTCTAGTCTGTCGAAACGATGCTGCATCCCGACGGGGTCGCAACCCCCCACGACAACTCTCTCACGGCGAACACTGTCATTCCTATTTCCCATTTCATCCTCCCACACCCAGAATCGGCAACCACCATGAGCTTCCTGCGATTCCATGACAAGAAGATTTTTAAACATACCACCACGATTTGAATGAACCCGAAACAATATGACTCACCGAGTGATTGGGGCACTTGTAGTAGTGTCGCCCGGGATTCTTGGCCGTCTGTGATGTCCTACGTCTAACCACCAAGTTGCAATTTGGGCACATCACCGTGGGTGCCCATGAAGACGTGCTGAGCTGACTCATTGCCTAGTCTGGGGGAGTGAGCACGAAATAAAACTACAAAGATTGTGAACAACTAACTCAGGAGGTGACTGATAACATGGCCAGGGAGTATGTGAGGGATGGCTCCGTTTTATAGGCTGTGTGGGGGGTAGCCTCACGCACAAAGACCACAGACAACACAAATCTTGACCCCACACCATGCTCAGTGAGGAGACAAAACATGCCAGCTTTTGAGGTGACCTCACAAAAAGGGCCAGCTTTGCTCAGTGACATGACAAAAGAGGTCAGCTTTTGCTCAGTGACTAGACAAAACAGGTCAGCTTTTGCTCAGTGACTAGACAAAACGGGCTGCTGTTGAGCTACCGCCTACCGAGCTGCTTGATGACTCTGGCTAGGCCATTACGACATATACATAGTAGGCTAATACTTTAACTTGGAAGAATGACGTGTGGTACAATTTTCTACGTACACGTAAGAGAGTGAATGCACAAATTCCTGCAGGTCTTCAGGGGACGAGCCTATCTCATCAATTATCCATTTTCAGTCCCTGAGCTAGTGTCAAAGTCAATAAGTCATTCCCTGAAAGTCCCAAGTGCAATGATACACATCACATTCAAAAGGCATTACATAAGAAAGCATAAAATGCATACCGGGACAGATGTACATAATATTGACAATGAAATAAATTTTAATATTGGATCAAATAACACCTCTTACCGAATGAGGCCATCATCTTCGGTTCCCCGTGGCTTGAATAAGGAGGACATCATTTCTAGCTTGGGTGACTGAGTGTGCACTGATGCTCTGTATTTAGAGATAAGAGGCCATTGGCGAGAGCTAAACACCTAAACAATGCCAAAAGGCATGAGTATAGCCAATTCGTGATTACTAAAGAGAGCAGTTGTCCTCCGTGGGATGCCAAAATATGCCAGCTTTGGGCAGTGACATTACTAAAGAGAGCAGTTGTCCTCAGTCAAATGACAAAAAGAGGCAAGCTTTGCTCAGTGAGATGACAATACATGGCAGCTGTGGTCACAGACATGACAAAACGAGGCAGCTTTGCTCAGGGAGATGACAACACATGCCAGCTTTGCGCAGTGACATGATAAAACGGGGCAGCTTTGCTCAGTGATATGACAAAAGAGGTCAGCTTTGCTCAGTGGGATGACAAAAGATGCCAGCTTTGGGCAGGGACAGTACTAAAGAGGGCAGCTGTGCTCAGTGACAAGACAACAAGAGGTCAGCTTTGCTCAGTGGGATGACAAAAGATGCCAGCTTTGGGCAGTGACATGACAAAACAGGGGCCTTTTTTCAGTGATATCGCAGCACTCCCATCTTTACTCACTGCTACGACCACGCGGACCATCTTTACACGTACGAGTAGAGACAAAACGACCCCTATAAATTGGTATGCATTCCATTTCCCAGCGAACATTGCACATCCAAACCCCATACTACATCGCGCTTCCCTCACCCAACCGGGATGGACAAAGGCAAGAAGAAGCAATGGGACAAGATGGTGAAGGATTGGGAGGAGACCCGTGACATAGCACGGTCAGCTGCAGCCCGCGATGCCGCCCGCGATGAGAAAATAAGGGCGATACAGGCCCGGGTAGAACAAGCCCATCGTGCTACGATGAAAGGTCCCCCCCCAGAGCGCCCGCGTAGCAACAACCCCATCCCGGACGTCCCCACCGAGCGTTCGCCACAACTACCACCTGAGGGGGAGACACCTCCCCTTTGTTGATGCGGGGACGTGTGCAAGTTCTTCAAGTCTAAGCACCGCATCAGTCTAGGTATGCGGTACTGGGGTTGCGTAAACTACTCCAGTGACTACCCCAACCGCCGTTTTGACACCGCAACCTATCGGCAGCCGGTAACGACCACATGCACCATTTTCCCCTACCTTTTCTCCTTCACAACACGCACTAACAATATCTCTCTTTTATTTACAGTCTCCGGAGCCCCTATGTGCCTACCGCAAATGGATCGATCTTGAGATCCACCCTCAGGACCAATGGACCCTCGACTTCGAGGAGTGGAATGTCACAAAGGAGAAGGAGTTGCTGGAGGAGGAGCGCCGCAAGCACGAGCACACCCTGCGTATACAGCGCGAGACGCAAGCTCATCTTGAAGCGTGCACGCGTAGGGAGCGGGAGGCTCGCGAGATGGAGCGCGAGAGAAAGAGGGAAATTGCGGCTAAGGCAAAAGAGGCCGCGGAGGAGTTCAACGCCGAGCGGGCAAGGAAGGGAAAGTGGCCCCGGTCCACACAGTAGGTCGTACGAGCAGTTGGGTGGGTTAGTCGCAATCATGCTATATGTTATGCATGTAATAAAAATCTACGCGGCATGTTACTCCCAACTGTATTATGAAGTTTAATATCTCGTATTTTCGCATTCCATGATTCACGTAGCACCTCATTTAACAATATTAACATAGCGGTCCTCACCTTCAAAATATCACTTACCACTTTATGTATGGACCGTTCTACGGTCAATCTTTCCTAAAAAAAATTTACCAAAAGTTTTTATGCATCTACAACTTACAATGAACATAATCTTTTATTACAACTTTATCTGATTTTTATCCAGTTTATAACTACAAAATTGCCAAAACTGAAAACAATCACGGAGATTGCAAACCCTAAAAACAGACCAAACCCTAAAATTCACTTACCACTTTATGTATCGACCGTTCTACGGTCAATCGTTCCTAAAAAAATTTACCAAATATTTTTATGCATCTACAACTTACATTGAACATAAACTTCTATTGCAACTTTATCTGATTTTTACGCAGTTCGTTTATAACTACAAAATTAACAAAACATACAAACATCACTTACCACTTTATATATCGATCGTTCTACGCACAATCGTTCCTAAAAAAATTTTACCCAAATTTTTTATGCATCTACAACATATAATCAACATAAACTTGTTTTACAATTTTTGCAAATTTTTTTCTGATTCACAACTACAAAATTAACAAAACTTATAATCATACGTGTTCAATATCACTTTCCTTCATTTCCTTCAATTGTTCATATCACATTTGTGCTCAAAAAATTTTTCTTTAAATTACTTCCAATAAAACAACATACCATGATCGAAATTTGTTATTGTCAGTTCAACACATTTTTCACGGTCAGCAATATATGAAAATCACAAATACGCTAATCGTTACTTCACACACATTTCTTTCGTAATCTACGAAACAGTATTTTAAATTTTCAAATTTGCACAAAAAATTACAAAAGCAGTACAGTGGACTCCACTTCAAATTCATATTTTTCCACTCATTTTATATATACAAATAAATTTTTTAAATAATAACTTTATATATGTATAAATATATATACACAGTCAATACAAATTTTGTCGGTCGGCTGCACAGGACGCGCGGTCGGGCGTCAAGACGCGCGCTCGGGCGGGGCAGCCGGGCAAACGCGCGCTCGCGGTGGCACACGCGCGCTCGGGGCGTCAGACGCGCGGTCGGCGGGGCGAGACGCGCGGTCGGCGGGGCGGGACGCGCGCTCGGGCGAGGGACGCGCGCTGGCGGGGCGGTCGCGCGCTCCAGCGCCGCGCCAGGGCGGTCGTGCGGTCCCCGACCGCACGACCGGGCGACGTGGCGGCAGCGGAGCGACGCGCGGTGAGGAGGGGTATAGATTTGGAATTTATTTCAGAAGGGGGCCAAAAATGGAAATTGAATTGTTTAGGGGTCCAACAGTGTCCAAATTTCGAGGAAGTTAACTGCCGCGGGCGCGCACGTTCATCGTACCCATGTGGCTGTGCTATTGGTAGGGTCGGTTTCTGTTGCGCCACCGTTTTTTTCCTTGCCGATTTCGTGCTTGCTGCGAACTCGGGAGCTGATAGTGATTGGGCGCCATAAATGGACAATTTATGCATTGATTGGTACAACGATGTTCTAGAAGGGTGCGTGTGGTAAACTTGGAATACGACCTGTCTCACCATGTGCATGCCCTACCCTCAAATGTACTGCTCCCTATTTCGGTTAGACCTAGGTGGTGATCGGTTCAGCTGAAAAACTCGTGGCTTATAGCTGAAAACACTGTAGCTGGCTGAAAAAAGCACTGTAGCTGACAGAGACTTATTTAGCATAATTAAATTTAAAAAAATTTAAAAATAAAAAAATATTAGCTCATTACGTATAATACAAACAAATACGGGAAAAAAAGAACCGGCAAAAAAGCTCAACAAAAAGTCAAAAGTTTAGAAAAAGACAAAACTATTGAATAGTGAAAAATAAGCCAGAAGCCGAAGTCGAGTTGATCAGGGCCCTATTCAAATATTTGACTCGACCCAGCGGCAAGCAGTGGCGGATACAGGAAGGTTGAAGCTGAGCTTGCAGACGGGGACGGCGACTCGGCGACGGCGAGAAAAGAGCTCTCGCCTTTCAAGAAGTCAAGGGTGAGAGTGTGAGACGAGTCTGAGAGCAGGAGAAGCCAAGCAGCAAATTTGAGGTGATTAATTGCGAGCAGAGCAGCGGAGCAGGTAACAGTCGGCCGGGCCGAAAATATATTTAATATTTTAGTAGGATTTATTTTTATGCTTTGAAATTAGTATGAATAATCAGCAGGTCTGGCAAAATAACATATATTCAAGGGATGAGGTCGTGCAAGAAACAACTTTTTCGTACAAGTGGTAAGTTAGTTTATTTCAAATGTAATTTTCATGCTTTTTGAAAACTTGAACTTATGAAGTATTGAGCATTAAGCAAAATTTTTATATCAATGATGCATTAGTGACGTATTTTTTGTTATATTATAATATAATTCTAGACTTGTGGTATGCTACATTATTACTTAGTTTAAATTTAGTCCGAGATGTACGCTAATCCTGGATCCGCCTGCTAGCAAGAATGGTTACTTGCCAACACTGGCCACAAATTAGAAACCCAACTCAAAGTCAACACCTACCGAATGCCACGGATTCTAGTTAGTAGTTTCCATCGCCCAGCTAAGTTTAGATCAGTTGCTTTGACTAACAGGAGGGATTAGAATTAGAGGCTCACGCATAGTCCACATAAGCGCTGAGGTTAGCGCGCGGCCGCCAGGCACAAACATCATTATGATTCATCTGTCTGAGCCTTTCAGGTGGGGAAAAACGTTAAGCCTGGGAAACAGTGACAGAGATTAAGCTAATATTGGCATCTCATAGATTAAGCGAATCCAGTTAAAAGTCTGGAAAAGGCCAGGAGGGAAGTAGGTAAGAACGTACTAATTAAGCATTATTTGCCAATAATTAATTTAATCTCGTGGCACGTGGTTCCTGCGTGCCTGAGCGCTCAAAAGGATAGAGGATACCGGTTTTTCCAACCTTGAATTTTTCGTAGTCCACCGAGACCAACGGCTGCTTTTCGCATACATTCTGGAAGTGGCTTTTGCTTTTGTTTCTTCTTTTTCTCGTTGAAATGTAAAGAAACGGCAGTATATCTAGCGTGTTTAGACGGTTTTTAAAGATTTGTATTCGCAGCCAACAACGGCGTAGTAATACTGCAAGGCGTCACTTTGTTTGAATTCAATCGATCATATGACGAGATCACTACTACAGAAAACCACATTACAGACGGTTCAGAAACGTCATCACAGACGGTTTTCTAAACCGTCTGAAATTATGGGTCAGTGATAATCCAAGTTATCACAGACGGTTTTTGAACCGTCTGTGATTATGCGATATCACAGACGGTTTTTCATTAAAAACCGTCTATGATTATCCGATATCACAGACGGTTTTGTACTAAAAACCGTCTGTGATTATCCGATATCACAGACGGTTTTTAGAAAAAAACCGTCTGTGATATCGTATAATCACAGACGGTTTTTAGTACAAAACCGTCTGTGATATCGGATAATCACAGACGGTTTTTAATGAAAAACCGTCTGTGATACTCCTCCCCCCAGCAGAATCTATTTCTGTTTATAGCTAGCCTCAGGAAATGCTAGCCATACCCTCTGAAACAAGCAGATAATCACAGACATAAACATATACAATTCACACATCTCATTTCATTTCAGATACATTTCACATCTCAATTCATTTCACAGACATAAAACATCCAATTGACAACGCACTGCATTTCACAAACATAAAGCATCCATTTCGCAAATCAATTCATTGAGTTGAAATAAAATATCCATTAACAAATACACAATTGTAAAAGATCTACACTGTATTTGCACTTAGAATTACAATAAAAAATCATTCTGGGCAGTGGAACTCTCCATCTGATCTTACCACTTTTGACCACAAAAACCAAATGAGCTCTCCTCGAATTTTTGCAAAATCCGGCTGTGTCAATGCAGATGTAGAGATGGACGCACCCCGTCGATAGGAATATCAACGCGCGCATATATAAAACTGACATGTATGAAATAAATGTGGGAAGATTGACAAACCTTAGAATTAGTGATCTTGGTGGAATCGAGTAGTAGTCTCATATGGTGGCACACGTAGTATCCACATGTGTTGCCCGGCTCCTGCTGGTGGCACTACAAAAAATATAATGTGTTAAATCAAGTGGCATTACTACTATGTGTTGTATATGATTAATTAATGTGTAACTAGCGAATACCCGAAACTTGCGATCATGTTTCAAGGCCTTGGCCCCTGTCGTCGAGTCACGTGTTTGTTGAACGTATGTGGCGAACGACCTTCGTTATTCGAAAAAATTAGATTAGTTATTCGGAAGGAAAGAAAGAGTACAATGTACAATGTACGTACCTATCGAGTATTCGGGCGATAGCTGTGTACTTGGATTTGTTCTTACTTAGAGAATCAAGGTATATAGCCTTGTTCCATTTTGGTATAATTACAATTAAAATCCAATGGAACTGCTCATTGTATGGCATAAGAACAAATTCCTTATCTTGGTTAGCCAGCAGTGCTTTTGTAATATAGTCCTCGACGAAGGATGCATTCTCGATGATGGTATCAATGGCGACCAAGCGTGGGTCTAGGAAACCAATTTGTGATTTCGATGATCTAGCTTCGATCAGCATGAATCTATATATAACATAGGAAAGCAACAAATTGTGACATATATCGGTATTACGTGAACAGAGACAGACTTACAGCGTCCAGCATCGAACGAGTGAGGCGTCGAGAGCGTTGAGCGTGAAAAGGTCAAATATATCGTCAAAGGTCACCGCGAAGACACATTCCTGAACTTCGTGCAAGAAATGTTCCGGCTTGAATTTGACAGTTATACCTGAGCGCCGTTCTGCCGCTGGCTTATTGGACTCTTCCATATACCAAAGGTGGAATCTTTGGCAACCAAGTCCTAGTTTTTGGAGCTCTTCCTGGACTACCATCGGCTGAGCTAGCACGAATTTGCGGGCCAATGGCATGGACGGGAAATCGTCATCATCCTTCGTCTTTGATTTGCCCTGGCCACTGCCTCCATTGTGGGTCGACTTTATGCTAGTCGACTGTAATGGTATAGACGGTGCAAGTTGCTCTGGCGAGAATAGTACCCGTGGAGATAGCACCGGTGCAGGTAGCTGTGGTTCGCACGGCCCGTGTGGAGATGGCACCAGTGCAAGTTGCTGTGGTTCGCACTGCACTTCTGGTCCTGCCACCGGTGAAGAAGCCTCCAGGGAGATGTCGGTTTTGGACCACTGGATGAATGTTCCAATGGCCTGTCCTAGATTCACGATCTCGTCGTTGGGGGGCTTCGGTAGCGGGACCACCTCAAAATTGGCATACACACCATCCACATTAACTTTTGCGAAGACTGGCGCTAAAGCTTGACCGTGCACCATGGCCCCGATACCAGACGAATATGCCTGGCCCCAAGCAGCGTACAAGGGAATGGAGCCATATCTCACTTGGAGCAAGCATTCGAGAGGTAATAATTATTACCAGGATGTCGTCCACAGAAAATTTGGACTGGGTTTGCGTCGGATTGGACGCGCAGCTACTCAGATGGTTGTGCGGGCTAGCTAGCACAGGAGCGGCGGTGGCGGCCTGCTGACTTTCTGTCTGTTTCCGCACCTCATCTCTGATTATATCAGCCATCGAACCCAGTATCTCCTCTTTAAGAGATGCCTTGAGCTCTTCTCGTAGCTGTGCGTCACGCTCGGCTTTGTTTCTCTTCCTGCGCCGATACATGTCGGAGTCATCTTGGAAACCATGTTTCCAAGGAACGTAAAGCCCAAGGCCTCTTGTACGGCCCGGGTGCTCCTTGTTTCCCAGGGCCACGGAGAGCATATCATTCTCCCTTGTTCCCTGGAATGATCCCAGGGTAGATTGAAAACTCAGCTCTTCCTGCAAGAGCACGACATGTCATTTCAATTCGTACGAAGTTGTGGAGTAATTACAAGCTACGTAGTTCGATCGATATCTTACCAGGCGCTCGGTCACTTGCTGGTCTGAAGGGTTTCGAAAGGTGATGTCCCCTGATGTCGTTGTAGATGACCTTGCTCTAATCCAATTTCGAGCGCGGTCGTCCGGGATATTGGAAAACAGCGGGGCGATGTCCTGTGCAGCTGCCATCTCATCCTCCTTCATCCACTGCGCGATTTTACCCGCATACCCAGCTGTGCCAAGTCTGTGAGGGTGTGTATTTTTTGCCTGGAGGGCCTTGTGCGCCACACTTGTACTTTTGAAATCTTCGGTCGTTTTCATCGCCTTGAACTCTTCCCATTGTGGTTCCAGGAATGGGTATGTATGAACAAGCGTTTCGTCCGTCTCCACGTATTTCTTGACAAGCGTGCTCTTGAAGTTCTTCCATGCTTTGCACGCTGCTTTGTAGGTTTGTTGTTGCACAGCGTCCAGGTGTTCTTCTGGGAACTCGAACGATGCCAAAATTTCGGTCCACAGATCACGTTTCCGAGTGTCAGGAACGTTCTTCCACGAATTGTATATGATCTCAATTCGTTCTCGTGCAACTACTCCGACCATGGTTCGGAATGCGTTTACTGCTTTTTGAGGAAGGATAGGGACCCCAGATGCATTCACCGCTGTGATGATCTGTCGGCCCTCAGGCTTCTTTGATAGCCCTCTTCCTTGGCGTCTTGATGTTGGAGCGGACGCCTCCGGCGATGATGTTGAAGAATGCGCGGGTGACATGTTGCTCATTTTGTGGGTCTATTAAGATAAGATGAGAAAGTAATCATATTGAATTGCAAGACAAGAGAGGAGTAGAGGGGAGGGGGAGAAGGGAGGGGGTGATATGGACATAGAGAGGGGGTGATGTGCCTATCTTACCAATGTACCAATGTATCAAGTCCTTCTTTTTCCCGCAAAATTCAAGTCAATTTTATTACAAAAGTGCAAAAAAAAGACATTCCAGATTCTTCGGTGAGCAGCCGACATAGCCGACTTCTTCGGTGAGCGACTATCCATCTGCTTCTTCCCACTCCTTCTCTTCATCTCTGGTCTCCGGATCACGTACGCCAGTAGCGATGATTCATCTAACTGAATCATCGCTACTGGCGTACATGATCCAGAGATCAGAGATGAAGAGAAGGAGTGGGAAGAAGCAGATGGATAATCGCTCACCGAAGAAGTCGGCTATATCGGCTGCTCACCGAAGAATCTGGGAATTTGTTTTTTTTGAACTTCTGTACTAAAATTTCCTTGAATTTTGTAATACTATTACTACAAGGTCTCTAAACAAAGTGCCTATCCTAGCACCTACTTTAGTTGCTAAAACTATAAACCAAATAGCAAAGTCCCTAAACAAAGGTCTATGAAGCAAATGACACAAACTAGTGTATCCGGTTCATTGAATGGGAACACTATAGTATGTCACTTGCTTCATTTGCTATTTTTTGTCTAGATACATGGAGCATTTGGGTGGAAAGATCAACTGTTTCGTCAGGCGCATGACTGCCAATTCGAAGAATAGCATAGCATCCGAGGCACATCCGAGGCCTGCTGCTGTGTCTTGAGGAATGCCAAGAGCTGGTATTCAGATGGGTTATGAGAATAAGATTCATAATTTATAGTTTGAGGAATGCCACATCTGAAGACCAGCTCTTGGGATTCCTCAAGACACAGCTGCAGGCCTTGGATGTGCCTCGGATGCTACGCTATGCTTCAAATTGGCAGTCATGAGCCTGACGACACAATGTATTTCTTTCCACCCAAATGGTCAATGTATCTTTTGCAATAATCGCAAGATTTCTTTATCCAGATACACTAGAAAGAGATCAGGAGAGGAGTAGAGGGAAGGGGGAGAAGGGAGGAGAGGAGTAGAGGGAAGGGGGACCCAAATGATTTCAAACTATATACTATGTACTATATACTATATACTATATACTATATACTAACACAACAAGCAATATGTACCAATGTAAACTAAGCAACTGCAGTAAACAATGTACCAATATAGTATGTACCAAATAGCAAACTAATTAAGCTACTGCAGTAAACAATGTAACAATGTAATATGTACCAAATAACAAACTAATTAAGCTACTGCAGTAAACAATGTACCAATGTAATATGTACCAAGCATCAACCCTAAACACTAACAGTAAGCATGAAGCATCAACCCTAAATATGTACTAAGCAACTAACCATAACAGTATGAAGCATCAAGCATCAACCCTAAACACTAACAGTAAGCATGAAGCATCAACCCTAAATATGTACTAAGCAACTAACCATAACAGTATGAAGCATCAAGCATCAACCCTAAACACTAACAGTAAGCATGAAGCTCGGGGAGGGATTTGATGACCTTACGGTTTTGGTGACCTTAGGGACGCAGGAGGAGGCGGCGGCGACGGAGGAGGAGGAGGAGGCGGCGAAGACGACGGAGGAGGAGGAGGCGACGGGCTCGGGGAGGCGACGGAGGAGGAGGAGGCGGCGACGCAGGAGGAGGCGGCGGCGACGGAGGAGGAGGAGGAGGCGACGGGCTCGGGGAGGCGGCGACGGAGGAGGAGGCGACGGGCTCGGGGAGGCGGCGACGGAGGAGGAGGAGGCTGCGGCGACGTCTTCGTCCGGGGAGGCTGCCGGCGAGGGCTGGGGGAGGCAGCCGGCGAGGGCTCGGGGAGGCGGCGGCGACGACGGGCTCGGGATTTAGATCTAATCGAATAACTGCAGCGCACACGAAAAACCCTAGCGAGAGGGTATATGTAGGAAGATTATCACAGACGGTTCTAAACTTAGAACCGTCTGTGATAACATATCACAGACGTTTTTGAGTTAAAAACCGTCTGTGATAGTTTACTATCACAGACGGTTCTAAACTTAGAACCGTCTGTGATATGTTATCACAGACGGTTCAAAATTTAGAACCGTCTGTGATAAGCCTTTGCCGGCTGTTGCAATTAAGACCACCAATAACTACACAGCTGCATTCATATAGTACTACCAAACAGCTGCATTCATATACAACACCAACCAGCTGCATTCACACAGTGTATTTCTTGATACATTTTGTCATTCTCAAATACATCACACATTTTCACATATACATCTAAAAATTGACTACATCACACATTTTCACATATACATCTCAAAATTGACTACATCACACATTTTCACATATACATCTCAAAATTGACTACATCACACATTTTCACATATACATCTTAAAATTAACTACATCACACATTTCCACATATACATCTCAAAATTGACTACATCACACATTTTCACATATACATCTCAAAATTGTCACACATTTTCACATATACATTCTTATTGTACTTGCTTATTTCCTTTAAAAATTAGCTCTTCATCATGATCAATGCGTACGTAACTAGTTTCGTCACGTTGTTCATCGTCGACCCTTATGCCATTTCCAAAAGGAGGTAACTCGTCAAATTGATTGTATTCCTCCTCGTCCACTACATTCTCCACTCCGACAATTCTCCTTTTTCCATGAAGAACTACATGGCGTTTCTTATTTGCCGGGTCGGTTACATAGAAAACTTGAACAACTTGATTGGCGAGTACGAATGATTCATCTTTGTACCCGACACGTTGGAGGTCCACGGTCGTGACACCGTACTTGTCAACCTTCACCTGTGGGAGATGCACCCAACGGCAGCGAAATAAGGGGATCTTGAAAACCACATAGTCGAGCTCCCAAATCTCTTCTATGAAGCCATAGTATGAGTTTCTCGACCCATCGGTACTGAATGCATCTATGCGGACACCGCTGTTCTGGTTAGTGCTCTTGACATCCTGAGACTGCGTATAGAATGTGTACCCATTTATGTCATATCCTTGCCATGTCACAACTGTAAATGTCGGCCCTTTTGCCAACCATGTCAGCGTCTCACTCGGCGAGCTCCTAGCGATTTGCTCCTTCAACCATTGGTTGAACCGACGGTTGTGTTGCCTCATGATCCAAACATCCGGCCGCTCCGGATTCTGTTGCCGAAGCACACCCTTGTGCTGGTCCACATAAGGCGCCACTTCAGTCATGTGTTGCAACACCGTGAAATGGGCTTGAGTATACATGTCCATATCTGGAGTGATTGCTTTCCTTCCGATAGTTCCGAGACCCTTCAGCCTCCCCTCATGACGAGATTGAGGGACACCTATCGGCTGAATCTGAGCCATATAATCGACACAAAACTCAATGACCTCTTCGCTTGCATAACCTTCGACGATGCTGCCCTCCGGCCGAGAACGATTCCGTACGTAGGACTTGAGAATTCCCATGAACCTCTCAAATGGGTACATGCTACGTAGGAATACGGGCCCGCACATTTTTATCTCCCACACAACGTGAACAATGAGATGGACCATGATATCGAAAAACGAAGGAGGGAAATATATTTCAAGGTGACATAGAGTCATCACCACCTCGTCCTGCAGAGCATCTAGTCCTTCGGGATCGATGACCTTCTGAGCAATTGTGTTAAAGAAATAACATAGCCTCATGATTGTCTCTCGGACTTTGATCGGCAAAATATTTCTAATTGCAATAGGGAGCATCTGTGTCATCAGCACATGACAATCATGAGACTTCATGCCATTTAACTTCAAATCTTGCATCGAAACAAGTTTCTTCACGTTGCCGGAGTAACCAGACGGAACTTTGACACCATGCAAGCACTGGCACAGTTCTGTTTTCTCAGCCTTGGACAGAGTGTAACACGCAGGGGGAAGGTACGTTCGTGCATTATCAGTGCATGTCGGTGCTAACTCAGGCCTGATGTGCATATCAGCCAAGTCAAGTCGTGCGTTGACGTCGTCCTTTGTTTTATCACGGATGTTCAGTAAGAGACCAATCAAGCTGTCGCACACATTCTTTTCTACGTGCATGACGTCGATGCAGTGCCGCACATCTAGGTACTCCCAATAAGGTAAGTCCCAAAATATTGATCTCTTCTTCCAGGTGTTCTTCTCATGAGCCCTCAATTTACGTCCCTTTCCGAGGACAACATCTAAATCCTTAACCATATCATAAACCTCGCGTCCCCTTAAATGCTTTGGAGTTGAACCGTCTTCCTTCTCTCCGTCAAATTGTTTCTTCATCTTGCGGTATGGGTGAGCCCTCCGAAGGAACCGGCGGTGACGCATGTAGACGGTTTTGCGTGAGTGTCTCAGCCACACACTCTTGGTACCATCTAAACAGTGAGTACAAGCTTGGCACCTTTTATACTATGGCCCGATAGGTTACCAAGGGCAGGAAAATCATTTATGGTGCATAACAATAAGGAGCGCAGAGTGAAGTTCTCTCGTTTGTATGCATCCCATACCTGTACCCCTTCGTTCCACAGTACTTTTAGATCTTCCACCAACGGTGCTAGGAACACATCGATATCATTCCCAGGTTGTTTTGGCCCTTGGATAAGTATCGACAGCAAAATGTACTTTCGCTTCATACACAACCAAGGAGGAAGGTTATAGATGCAGAGAGTCACGGGCCATGTGCTATGTCGGCTGCTCACGCTACTGAATGGATTCATTCCATCTGTACTCAGTCCAAACCTTATATTCCTTGGTTCTGCACCGAACTCTGCAAAACTCCTATCGATGTTTCTCCACTGCGCGGAATCAGCAAGGTGTCTTAGCATTCCATCCTTCTTGCGCTCCTCCAAGTGCCAACGCAGCAGTTTTGTCTCCTTTGGATTTGCATAAAACCTTTTCAAATGGGGAATTATAGGAAAATACCATGCCACCTTAGCAGGAGGTCCTTTCTTCGCCTCTGTTCCCTCGCCATCATCTGATTGATTGTTACGTTTGTATCGGGATGTGTTGCACACCGGACATACATGCATGTTTGCATACTCTTTACGGTAGAGGATACAGTCGTTCGGGCATGCATGTATTCTTTCTACTTCCATTCCCAACGGACAAAGAACCTTCTTGGCTTTATACGTGGTTTTAGGCAACTCATTTCCCTCCGGAAGCATGTCCGCTAAAAGACCTAGCAGCGCCGTGAAACTCTTGTCGGACCAACCGTTGCTTGCCTTCAATTTCAACAGTTCAAGCACGCCCGACAACCTCGTGTACTTGCAGCCCGTGTACAAAGGTTTCTCTGAGTCCTCCATCAAGCCACGGAATTTAACATACTCTCTCTCATCATAGTTCTCTTCTACATCGCGAAGCATCTGATCCAAATTATCATCGTGCAACCTATCCGAATCCGAGCCACAATCGACATCAGCCGGCGGCATGTCATTCACTTCACCTGCGATGTCATCCGGGGGCATATCATTCACTTCACCGGCGATGTCATCCGGCGGCATATGATCATTCACTTCGCCATGACTGGTCCAACACGTATAATCCTTTTTGAAACCCCTCCGAATCAAGTGCGCTTCAATTTGCCCTCGGTTCTTAAACATCTTCAAATTCTCGCAGTCAGTGCATGGACAGCACATATATTCCACCCCCTTATTCAACATATCCTCCTCGGCGGCTCTTATAAAAGCAGAAACACCATTAATGTACTCTTCACTCACACGGCTCGCGGCATACATCCAACTTCGGTCCTACGTTACGTACATATATAACAACTTAGTATTAAAATTTAGAATAACTAATTATAACTACATATATACCGGCCACATTTATTATATTGAGACTTAATTTCCTAGCTCAATTCATATTACAAACACAATAGCTATTATATAACCAACAATTTTGCAAATTAATTAACCATCTTCAATAACCACTCATGGATTACTTACACCTAAATTGTAATGCAATTAAAAATAAATAAATTTCATTACTAACCATATCTACAGCAACCAGGAAAGTCTGAATCTTAATTCAAAGCTCAATCTCTGCCTCTTCCCACCAAATTAACTGGCCTGAAATTGCTCTAGCTTCCTCCCGAGTGAAAAAGTGCACAGCAGTGGCTAGATCTGGATCGAAATGAAGACGATGCGGTCTGAGCAGCGCAATAAATGCCGTAGTCATTATCACAGACGGTTTTTAACTAAAAACCGTCTGTGATAATAAATTATCACAGACGGTTTTTTATAAAAAACCGTCTATGATAAGCTTCATACCAGAACGCTTCACGCGTGTTCGATGCCAGAACGCTTCGTGTTTCGATCGTCTAATTAACGTCTCTCGATCATTATACGAAGCGTCTATATCATTAATGTTTGGGTATACGAACCGTTTGTGCTAAAGGTTAAATATGCGCTCCTAATCCAGGTCTCTTCTACGTACGTACAATACAATATACAATACAACATGGCTTCTACTACTGTTCTTGTGATCATCTCCTTCCTCTCATCTGTTCATCACGAATTGTTCGGCCGGAACCTTACAAAGGCGGCCAGCAATTTGCATCTGGAGCAGCTTCTCCGCACCCGCCCTGCTCTCCTTCCCCGACTTTCTTGCATCCGTCAGCTTGACCTGATCCTCCGCCGTCGACGGAGGCGTCTCGCTGCCGCTCAAGAAAGGGAAACAGCCCTCACCCTGGTTCTTCTCCACAATGTGCGCAATGCGGAAGAAGCTCTACACGCATTGCAGAGACTGATGGATAGCCTTGCCGATCAAGCAGAAATGGCAGATTCTGAGGAATCTTTTCATGCTATCCTGTACGACATTATGGATGCTGCTGATCATTTGCCCAGGCTGCACGAGGAAGTGCTGAGGACAAGGGCAATCTTAATGGCGTTCGAGAATTTAGCGGTTGATCCTCCAAGTCCCCAAGTTGAAGAAGAAGCTTACGAAGCCCAAAAGAATACAATCTGGGAAACTCTTTACCTGTGCGACTTTTGTAATAAATTTGCCTCTAATTGAAATTAATAAATTTGTCTTTAATTTGTGACCTCTTCTCTCAGTAATTCTGTAGTTAAGTTATTAGAAGCAATGTGTACTTATATATTAACCTCTGATCTAGATTATGACAGACAAAGGGACATCACAGCCGGTTCTTGTGAAAAACCGTCTGTGAACATTCCCAGACGGTTCTTAACAACAACCGGCTGTGATAGTCGACACAACACAGATGGTTTTTAATAAAAGAACCGTCTGTGACAATCCCAGATTATCACAGACGGTTTTTAATAAAAACCGTCTGTGATATTCCAGTATCACAGACGGTTCAGCAGTAAGAACCGTCTGTGATACTCCTTTTTCCCGCCACAAATACCACAGACGGCCTTCAAATTAAAACCGTCTGTAATAGTTTACATTACAGACGGTTTCACAAAACCGTCTGTGATTTGCCGTCTACTATTAGCCTTTCTGTAGTAGTGGATAGGTCTATGGTTTCCCATTTAACTCCGAGAAATCTTAGGAACATTATATAGTTCCTTCTTGAATCAAGAATCTGTAGCCAACAACAACGTAGTAATATTGCAAGGCGTCACTTTGTTTGAATTTGATCTATATATGACGAGATAGGTCTATGGTTTCCCATTTAACTCGGAGAAATCTTATGGACATTATACAGTTCTTTATTGAATAAAAGGGATAGCTTAGATGTGTTTGATCAATTGCAATGGACAGCCGAGATCATTTATCTCCTCCCCATCACTATCCACCTTTTAACCCTTATCGATTTATCCATCCCCTGAGCCATCCTCCTTCCACTCATTTTTCTTCCAGCATACTCCCTCTCTCAGCTTGCTCTCTACCTTTCTACTCTCTTCCATCCCAAACTCCCCATCTACTCATGAGTCCCACCATGAGGCCGTGGGGTTGGTTGGCATGGACGTGCTAGGCGATGCGAAAGGGAGTGGTTGTGACAAAGGTAGCTACAAGCAGGCGATGCGGTGTGACAACGGCGGGATCAGCTAAGGCAACGCAGCAGCGAGCAGATGGCGATGTTTGGGAGCAACAATAGTTGCAGGCATGCCCAAGGCGGCTTGCAGCGGCACTAGGCTGATGACGCAGCGGGCTAACGGTGCAACAAGCCAACAAAAGTTGGGATACTCTCCTGTGCTACCGGATTGACACACGCCGCCACGAATCCTAAGCCTACTTGGGTGACACCGTTGTTTCCCAGCTTCAATCTGTTGCATCACTTTAAAGTTTAAGATTTTTGCACTGTCTCTTGTAATTTTATTCTGATTTTTTTATTTTGCATTGAAATGGCTATTCCTTTGCTTTCCTCCTGAAACTCATGTGCTCCGATGTGCTCTAGTGAAGATGTTTCTTTGAAACTACAATGAAAACATGAAATTTTGTGACTTTTGTGTTTAAAATATGCTCGAATCTTGTAGTTTCAAACTAGAATCGCCTAAAATTTGTGAAATTTGCTTGGATGTTTATCAACTCTCTGAAACTTTGAAGTTTATTTTTGAATTTTTTTAAAACTATTTTGAGACTCATTTTTCAATCAAGTTTTACATTTGACACATATTGAAACACACTGAAACACTCTAATAATGCACTAAAACTCTCTTAAACTTGTTTGAAAATCTCTGAAACCTAGCGAAACTTGATGAAATAAGGAGAAAAGTGTTGCTTGAATTTTTAGGACTCCCTTGGAACATTTTTTAATCCTGTTTAAATTTGTGAAATTTGTTGAAATCAACTTGAAACTTTGCTGAAACCTTCTTGAAATTTCTGCATTTTAAATCTAAAACTTCTACGAAACTTGTTGCATGTTGACACTTATATGAAACTTGATGCAGTGTGTTGAAACTCCATGAAACATTGCTATACCATTGGAAACACAGTTGACTGCTCCCTTTTAACTCCTGTACTTCAACTTTGTTTTCCAAACGGAACTGCAGAAGACCAACAAGGCTAGAGCAGATTGGAACCCAAGGCAATTTCCAGTTTTGTTCTGTAAAATAGTCACCATTTGTTTATGTTCCATCTCAAGAAAGACCACTATTGATGTGCTCAAATGGCTCTATAAGGTAGGCCGGTGTGTAACCAATTTACATGTTAAAACTGTACAGTACAACAACTATTTTACCAATTTTGCACTCGAGTTGCAAAAAAAACAGAAGGTCAATGATGAAGTCAAGAAACGGGGCTACATGCAGCTTAGCATCGGTCGAAACACCTTCGGTAAGAGCCTCATGAGCACAGAAGTAGTGCTAGCTATTGCACTTTCTCAACACAAAGCTACCTGCATCATAAAACTATTTTGAGCAAGTATAATAAGAGTCTGTTAGTAGGCTATATGCTGAGGTGTAGGAGAGAGAGGAGGAGAGAGAAGAGAGGTGGGCTGTAAGTTTACAGCCAGCTGAAGCACAAGAACCAAAAAACTTTGTGAGAGAAAGGGGTGGGTCATACAGCCTTCAGCTGACTGTAAACTACTATATGAATGGGCTGATAAGTAGGCTGTAAGTGTCCATACAACCAGCTGAAGACTATATTATTAGCCTTGCTCAGAGCAAGTTTAATAGTATAGATAGCTGCTACCTCCAATACATTTCCATGTCATCAAAAGATAATGATGCAGCCAACTTAGAGCATCTCCAATGGGTCTATAGCAGCTATCTACAAGAGAGTCCATGTCATCAACTGTCCTACGTGGAAGATATTAAATGAAGAAAGAGAACGCAGCTCTCTACAGCTCTAGAGATAGTCTATAGCGCCAAACGAGGCAGCCTCCATAAATTCTGTGTGTGCATGTAAGCATCAAATAGCTATCCTTATAGATAGTTCTTTAGAATGCTAACTTTAGTGTGTACTATATAGATGATGTGAAAGTCTTATAGTTAGTTGCTAGCTATAACCATTGGAGATGCCCTTATACAATAAGCTGGCTATAAGTTGTCTTCACAAGAGCTCTCAATCATTTAATACATGTATGGGTATAACAGTTAGTCCTATTGGTACATGCATGGATAACGCCTCTTTTCCTGTGCTATAGCCTGACTCTTGCATGGGAGTCGGCTTGGCTCTCTCTCTCTCCTTTTCTCTTTCCTCCACATAGGATTATGCTGACATGGATTCCCTTAGAGCAAGTACAATAATGGTCTTATAGCCAAGCTAGTCAGTATTTTTGCTGATGTGGAGGAGAGATGAGAGGAGAGAGATGAGAGCTTGGCTCTCATGCAAGCAACAAGCTGGGCACGGGAGCCTATGCAGTGGTGGGCCTAAATAATAAATGTATGTGAGGAGGAATAGGAAAGAGAATGTGAGACATGGTACCACATAATAATAAAAAACTTTTTGTAGACAAATTATTGTATAACTTGGCTCTTATAACTTGACTTATAGCCAAACACTTGGCTCTATTATTAGATTTGCTCCTTATTAAACTTGCTCTCAGGAGCTAGCCGATAGGCTGAAATAAAATTGAACTGCGAGAACCGCATAGATTCCAGAGACCAGGCTTCGAGAGTCCACACTTCTCTCGGCAACTTTTCCGTGCACTCGTGGCACTTTCCTCTGTATTTGCGGTGAAACTTAACCGGGTTTCGCTGTCAACTCGTAGCAATCCAAACGGCCGAGGACTAGGCTCTGGTTGGCCAGATGTCTCGCATCACCTTATGGATCATGCATGGCGCTCTATGCAGTTCTGATCGTCGTCGCACGAGAGCCTCGGGTGGAATCATTTCAGGATTTTGTCCAGAATATATTGCTCTAGAAATGTTGACGATTGGAGAGTTAGGTAGCCACCTGTAAGTCATGTGGCGTTTAAATGTTTAATCGTTGGTAGCCTGGCGTGCGTGCTAATTTATTTGACGAGAAAAACATGATCCGTACCGCTACAGATTGTCTACTTGTCTTATCCCCTAAAGATAAATTAAAGCTGGCTACTATTCATTGAAATTTCTCATTTTTTTCTCCTAGTATAAGTCACGCTTTAAGTTGATTTTTTATAATGCTTGATTGTATCATTAATTATCTAACCAGATTTTTTTGAATTTTTTCATGAAGATTTGCACCATTTTTTTTAGGAGAGACGCTGGAAGTTCTTATGTTCTGTTCTTTTTCTTTTACTTGTTTTAAGAGGATGTTCGAAAAATAGGCCCATATGGGAGCCGAATTGAGTTCCCTATGGGCTGTGTTTGTACCTCAAGAATTGAAGTCAAAATGAGCCCAAGGAACCCATCTGATCAGTAGGCCCGGTTTAACGAAATCACGCTAAGAAAAAAGCCCACGCAACAAACGAGCCCTATGCTGGCGTACAGGCGCAGTACAGTAGTGCTCAACCGTACCCGTGCCGTCCGCCGTGCGGTGCCAGCCTGCGCCACACCGCGGCCGGCCCGCGCGCGCGCGACACGTCGCGGACGTAGGAGCCCAGCCTGACGAGGCCTACGCTCGTAGCCAGTACTCGTATCGTGCATGGAAGCAGCTATAGCTGTACTGTAGTCAGAGATCGATGCACCATGCATCAGCCCGTCTGGCAAGCACCCGCAGCCCAACGCTTCACATCTCCAATAATTGGCCCTGATCAATATGCCTTCAGCTTTTGGCTTCAGCTTATTTTTGTACTATTCATAAATTTCGTCTTTTTCTGAACTTTTGGCTTTTTTTGAGTTTTTTTACCGGAACTTTTTTCCTCGTATTTGTTTACATTATACGTGATGGGCTAATATGTTTTTTCTATTTTTAAATTTTTTTAAATTTAATTATGGTAAATAAGTCTCTGTCAGCTACAGTGCTTTTTTCAGCCAAAAGCCATGAGGCTTTCAGCCGAACCGATCACCACCAATATCATCTTAAGCACCCGCATGCGCACGCGTGCAAGTACCACTCTAGATGGTAAAAGTAGCGAGGCAATCTTCCTCTACACATTCTAGAAAATTTAAACGTAAGCTCAACAGTCTTCGGGACGGACATACGTAATACTATTGAACGGGCACGCGTGCAAATACCACTCTAGATGAGTAAAAATAGCGAGGTAATCCAAGATCGAGCGTAGGCGGGCTGCTGCTCACCTGCAGAGCTGCCACTGAGCTAACCCTCACTCCTCTACGCGTACGTGAACTTGATGATGCTCGGATGGTCCCGGCGGAACCGAAAGAGACGACGCCGTCCATCGATCAATCTCCCCCCTTTGCAACGCATGGCAGGGTGCCAGTCCATCCACCCCGATGATCTCTGAGCTGAGCTAAGCTAAGCTTCTGCCGCCTGCGTGCTCCGCGTGCTGTGGCCAACGAAACGTCATGAGGGCTAGCTCCGCATGCAAAGTTGCGGACGTAATAATTAATGGTCAGGGACGCATGCAGGTGGAGGCTGATCCGCCTCCCGAGATGAGGTAGTCCCCTGCTGCATGCATGCACTGTCTTGGTCTCCTCCCGTTCAGTGTTCAGAACCACCACCAGCATCTATTTCTGCATGCGTTCATGCTCATCTTTACTGATGCAGTGGTACACTGATCATATGTGGTCCCCTAACTCCTTGTCGATCCTAAAAACAAAGTAGTAACGCGAGAAATTAGTGCCGCAAGAGCGAAGATTATCGTTAAGAGTAGCTTGAACAAAGATGAACGGGCCTTGTTGACTGAATCAGTGGTAAAATTAGTTATCCAGACATGCGAAGTCACAGCTCACAAGCTAGGGCATGCAGCTAGCGTATGAAAAGACTATGTACTCCAACGTACGGCTGTAACTTGGCAAGGCCCCATCTGGCTGGCTCGTTTCGCTTTGCCATCAATCAAACCAAACTAGAGAACAAATTAAACCGGTGTGCCTCACATGAACCACTTGTCGACTTCGCGAGCCACATCTTCCCGCGCCCATCGCTAGCCAATCGCCGTTGAGCCGAGGAGACAACGCGCTCGGTCGGATGGGTGGACGCGCAAAACGGACGGACCCTACCCCTCCCGGCCCAGGCAGACCGGCCGGCCGACGGCGACGTGCTCCTGCACTGGCCAACCAATCTGATCGATCGTGCCACAGACCTGTTCGATCGGTCGCCGTCGACGCAGTAACAGCGAACACAAACCACTAGCTTGCTACGACAGTTGATGGATCGACCAACCGGTGATGTAGTAACACGCACTCCGGCCATTGAATTGAATGATGTGGTTGGGGCTTAACCATCCGAAAGAGACCGGACAGAAAAGCATGTATGTTCCTGGGTTGATTAGCCATGACAGCCACCAACGCAATGAATGGCGAGTGAGAGAAGCCACGGACAGCGCTGCGCACCTAGCTACGTGCCACATCTTGCAAACAGCAAACGTTTGGTCATGCCACATAAATGGGAGAATAATTACCGCCCTACCCTGCTGGCCATGGCACATGAGTGCGCCAATTTTACAAGTTTGGCAAAGCCAGATTCGACGACGCACACACATACGCCCGCCCGGTATGGATCGGCCGTTCATCGTTTTCTCCATCCCGTTGGCTAGCTGCTTTCAGATTCAGGGAGACCCTACTTCGCAAGCATGGCACGCAAGAAACTAAGGTTGGCCGGCAAGGAAGAGGCATGCAGTACTGTCAGATCAAATCTTGGCCGTTTGTCTAGATTTAATCGGATTTACTTTTTGACCATAGGTCTAGATGGACTAAGCTCCTAAGCCCACGGACTGTCCGTATGTAAACCCTAAAGTAACAACTTTATAAGTGATATTAGACCTCCTCCTTTAAAAGATTAGTCTAATTGATAAGATTTTCCTTACATTTATAAGTTATGCTCCTTTCTTTTCCACAACTAATGTGAGACTAAACCCAACATTCTCCCACTCATACGTTAGTTGTCATTCTTCTACTCACACGTTGGTTGTATACTTATGAAACTAGTGAGATGTTAGGCGTCTAGGCTCTGATACCAATTGTCAGATCGGATTTTAGACGCATGTCTTGGTTCAACTGGGTTTACTCCCTAGGCCACAGGTCTAAGTGGGCTGAGCTCCTAAGCCCATGGGTATGTATTCTTCCTCCAAAAGCATATAAAGTTTTTCTCTTTTTTTTTTGTTATAACTAATATGGGACTAAATCCACCCAGTACTATGTACTACTGTTTGCGTGTGTTTGGGAATGCAATGCGAGGAAAGGAAAGTTTGAGACAGACTTTTCTTCCCTTGCTTCATCCATCCGGCCGGGAACCAGTGTACTTGAATTCTGATGGGAGGAGCTCATGTCATGATGCGCACTGGGAAGCAAGGCGAGCCGGGGCGCAAGGCGAAGCAGACAGGCGCTCTGGGGCGTCGCTTTCCGCGACCTGTGCCGGTGGGGCGAGCGAGCCAAGCAGCTGTCGAGCGAGCGAGTGGACAGGTGCTGGGCAGCCATCGCTTTAAAGGAGGCAGGGACGCGTATGGTTGCTCGATCTGATCATCTGAGCTTACTACAAATGGTGAGGTATACAGTGGTGTCGATCGATGCCTGCCTGCAGGTCGCGTAGCCATCCGCAGGGTAAACGATAGGATCTTACAGTTGTTGTGCGTGTCCACGTCCGCGTACCTGTCAGCCTTGAACTTTTGGCATTCGATGCACATGAGTGATTTAATCGCGGTCGACTTTCTTGGCAATATAATTCTGATTCTGATGTTGCCAGATGCTAATTTGCAGACATACGCCAGTTTAGAAAGTCACTGACACGTGAAAATATAATTCTGCTTCTGATGTTGCCAGATGCTAATTTGCAGACATACGCCAGTTTAGAAAGTCACTGACGTGAAAGTTGATATGTAATTGATTAGGTTGAGGTTGTTGTTAAATTTTTAATTTTTTGGGTGTTGTTCACTCAAAATGTGTTACAAATGTGGACAATATTTTAATTCCAAGTTTTATTAGGAGACAGAAATAATAAACTAATGATGCAAAACTCACAACTAACAGCAAACTACTCAACATACTTCAGAAAATACGCAAGAAATACAATATAGTAACAAAGTCGAACATGCGTACGAACGACTTACTTGTTAGCCTGATGAAGAACAGGAAGCCGCGCAGGCTTGACGCAGTGCAGAACGTAGGTGTAGCAGTGCAGTGAGCGGTCGCGCAGATGCGCTGCCCAGAAACCTTATTGCCGCCCCGTGCAGGTACTCTCTGCGGCAACGGTTCGGAGATAGCCGCTCTCCCTCCTTCCAGGTGCACGCCGGGAATAAAGGTCGACGAGGTTCAGACGGCGCAGCACAACAGCACAAGAACAGAAAGTAGAGGAAGAATGGAGGTGCAAAATTCTGTCTATTTTCCTGGACGTCTCCAGGCCCTTTTATAGGCGCTGCAGTTACTACTCACTAGTAACTGTTGCGTTTTAAATAGAATTATGCACTGGTAACTGCCTCATCAAATCACAAATTAAGCAGTGTAAATTCACTTGTAACTGCCTCATTCAAATGTTTAAATCTCATTTAAACAGAGAGAGTGAGGTGCATGGTTCAGCAAAAATAAAGATGGACTTGGTCTGCCAAGCGGCGCGCCACGTCACGGCACGGTCGCGCGTCACAAGTCACGCGATTTTCACGCGAAAATACGCAAATACACGCGCGCACGTACGTGCGCGCGTGTGTGACTAGACGGAACCTTCCTCATATCATCTCTTTCCATATTCAAGGAGTGGGGAGGACTCCACCTTATAAATCGGTCTTCCTCACCCTGTCTAAGCAATATGGTACTAAACCATGCATGCTTTAGAATTAAGGAAATAGGCCAATTAAATGTGCCAATTTCTAACAAAATGTTCTAATATCTTTCAAAACATGCAATGGCGTCATGTCAAAATATGGAAAAACTATATATTGAATTTTTTCTAAGCAACTTTTTACAGGTATGTAGTAACTTTGAAAGACCGAATATGGTAATAAAGCACGGTGAATGGTGTCTTCTAATTTTTTTCAAGTATTTAATACTCCTTCACTCCAAAACCTACAAATATATGAAGATTAGAATGAGAAACCGCCACAAAACGAGTAAGAGAAGCTACTAAACTTTTTGGAGAACAATTAGCAAAATTAGAAGTACTTTTATTTGCACTGCGGTACTGTCGATTTTTGGAAGTAATATTATTTGCACTGCGGTACTTTCAATTTTCAGAAGTACTTTTGTTTGCATTGCGGTACTTTTTTCCTCGATGAACAGTAATTCAACCAAGTTCAAAACTAAGAATTGATGGAACTTTTGATTCGTAGATCCAAATGATATGAAATTTTGTATGAATCTTCTTTATAATATTGTGAACCTATTTCACCAAACGATCATGAAAATTATGGCCAAAGTTGAGACTTTTTTCAGTTTGTCTGAAGGTTACACCAGAACCGAGGTAAAACCAAAATTGGTGAATACAACTTGTTCATAGGATGAAAATAACTAAAAAGGGTTTAGATATATTCCCACATGACACAGCAAGTTAGTTAACTTAGAAACCAAGCCAAAAAATCTCAGATCAAGTGATGGACTAAAGAGGCCAAAATCAAGCAACACCGAGTTTTTTCATGAATCTTACTATCAAAGTACCTACTAGATGGGTGCAGATGTATTCCCAAGAATTATCTCCATCTCTTACACATCCTTGGCATAGGAAGATCATAAGAAGGAAATAATAGAAATCAAAACCAACCAAAAGTCAAGCACATTAACCAAAATAAGAGAGATTCAATAGTTGCACAAAGATTAATGTATTGCTTACTTAAGAAATTAGGTTTTATAGCCACAACACTTTAGAGGACTGTTGTGGGGGTGGCCCAACCCCCCGTGACTGGGCCGTGCAACTAATCCAACATGTAATAGGCCCAATAGTGTAGAGGAATATAACAGTGTAAATATACCAATGTACCCCCATCCCTTGCAAGTACTAAGGGGTAGAATGGGGATTTCCCATTCTACCCCACTCATATATATAACCCCCAGGAGGGGCAAAGGGGGGATCCTCTCATTCTTACCAGCTCCCCACAGATCTAGCTCTCCTCTTCTCCTTCTACTAGTCTCCTTCATTCCTGTTTAGTCTGTAGCTACAACAAGGACAAATAGAATCCACTCACTCTCAAACCCTAACCCTAAACCTAGAAAAGAAAGCACAAGAGATGGGGTGGATGGTTAACTGCACGTCTCTATCCCAACCCCCTTTTACAGGTGAGCAACAAGCCATCTATTCATCTTAGTGGATACTATCTACTATTACAATGGGGAAGCCCATTAACCCCACACACAAGTGGGATCGATGACCAAGGTTATTAACTGTAACTTCGTCTTGCGAGAGATGATGTTGATCTTATAAGTCTTGAGGCATGAGTACAACATGTCAAGAGTCAAGGCTGACCGAATAGTCGTGTCCTTGATGTGGTCACCTTCATCCCCCAAACCCTGAGGTCCAAGGCAGAAAACAACTGACGAGCATTATCCGAATATGAGTATGTGAGACCAACAACTTGGAGATTGCTCGGTATCTTGTGAAATCTGCCAAAGTACTCATCCAATAACTCACCACCAAGTATCTCAAATTTGTTGTATTATCATTTGTACTAATCCTATCAAATGGTATTGATTTGGGTGGTGCCCTCATGGTATGCATCGAGGGTCACCCAGATGTCGAACACTAACGTGAGATGTGATCAAACTTACTCCGGCTAAGATCTTGAATGATGATGTTCCTTGCCTTAGCATTTGCCTCTACATCTATCGTATTCACAGCCGTGATGTGTTCATCGACAAGAACAACAAATCTGGTCTTAACCTTTCCCCAAATTGCATAGCCTTGAGCCTGTATGTAAGACTCGATCCTACTCTTCAAAAGGGATAGTCAATCCCATCGAAGAGAGGTGACTTGGTGAAATACTTATTTGCTGCCATGGCTCTAAAGATCAGTTAAAATCTATAAGAAGAGCTAACTAAGCTCTGACACCAATTGAAAGATTGAATATGGCAAATCAAGGGGTGAATGGTGCCTTCTAATTTCCCCCAAGTATTCAACACTCCTTCACTCTAATAGTTACAAAGCTATAAAGATTAGGATGAGAAACCACCACAAGACGAGTAAGAGAAGCTACTAAAATTTTTGGTGGAAAATTAGCAAAATCGAAAGTACCTTTTTTTGCACTGCGGTACTACTGATTTTCAGAAATACCTTTATTTGTAGATAAAGAACTTGCTGAAGGAGGAGATGATTTTAAGATAGTTTCCTGTTAATAGGGAAAGAGAAAAAGAGTCCTCGCTTTCATAGTCTATAATTAGAGTCTAGGCTTCCTACACCCATATTTTATGATGACCTATGAACCGACTAACTAAATAGCTTTTTCGGAAGTATCTTTGTTTGCACTGCATTACTTCCTTTCCTCAGTGAATAGTAATTTCAGCCCAAATTCAAAACCAAGAATCAATGGAACTTTTGATCTGTAGATCCAAATGATGTGAAATTTTGCAGAGATCTTCTCTAGGGTATTATGAACCTATTCCAACAAATGATCATGAAAATTATGGCCAAAGTTGAGACATTATTTAGTTTGTTGGAAGGTTGCACCAAAATCGAGCCAAAAGCAAAATCAGTTAATACAACTTGCTCATGAGACGAAGATGACCAAGAAGGGTCTAGATGTATTCTCATATATCACAGCAAGTTAGTTCACCACAGAAACCAAGCCAAAAATCATCGGATCAAGAGATAGATCAAAAGAGGCAAAAGTCAAGCAAAACCGCGTTTTCTCGTGAATCTTGCCGTTAAAATGATTAGATAGGTGGAAATGTATTCCTAAGAATTATCTCTATCTCTTATACATCCTTGGCATAACAAGATCATAAGAAGGAAATAATAGAGATCAAACCAACCAAAAGTCAAGTACATCAACCAAAACAAGGACTTAATAGTTGCACAAAGATTGATGTATCGCTTACTTGACAAGGTAGATTTTACAGTCACTCCGCCTTGGAGGACAAAGAGCATCCAAAGTACTCACTCTCAAACCCTAACTATAGACCTAGCGAAGACAGCACAAGAGATGGGTTGCATGGTTAACCACATATCTCCATCCCAACTCCCTTTTATAGGTGGGCAACAAGCCACCTATTCACTTTAGTGGATACTATCCACTATTACAATGGGGGAAACCTATTAACCCCCACACATGGGTTTTACTTACACAAGTTCACTTATACACGCTTTTCAAAGCACATAAATGTGCATCTGCTAAATCCTTAGCCTTGATCCGCCTTGATCAAACCAGCTCCATCTTAACCTAAATCGCTCTCCAATGCATCGCCCATGCACCGTGGTTTTGATCTAAGATGGTTTTCGATATTTTGGTCAGACTACCAAAATAACCTTGCTTGACCCGATCATCACCAATCACAGCAAGCAATCACCACCAGTCCACCATACTTGCCACATGTAGGAGCACTACTAGCTTGTCATGCTCCTCGAAGTCTCTCCTATCCCAGTTCCATCAAACCATGGCTCACTTGATCCGTGCAAGTAACATGGCGTCATTCCGCCATTCGAACGCGCCTTCAATATTTCATGCTTTTTCTCGTGCCATGGTTGAGCTCATCATCTCACCTGGCATCCTCGATCGTTCTGAGCCTCAACTCCTCCATGAGTCTAGCCTCAATCATCGCCAATGACCATAGTTGATTGCAAGCAACTTTGCACATCCAAAGACAAAGAAATCATTTTCAGGCACAAGTTCTTCACAACTTGACCTATATTAGCCAAGATATGCATTATGCAACCTTAATCTAATGACCTAGGTCATCCCAACTCAATCCATGATTAAAATCCTTAAACTCTATTTTTCTAGGAAGATCGGTAGTACGGGCATGTTAAGTGCGGTACTACCGCTCTCTAAAGCAGTACTTCTGCATCTTGCAAATTCAAACTGAACCTTTATGGAAAAAAATTCCATTGCACAGATTGGAACTACTGTTTGAGCAAAATTATCGCGCTTACAACGCCAGTACTACCGCTTAACGGTACTACCGTATAAACACCTACGGTACTTCCGATTTTTCTGGAACTTTCAGAAATCGATCTAAATCAAATGGAATCTTTACAAAACCATTTTACTACTTCATAAAATTTACAACAATTTATCACAAGAGTATTCTGGATCTTCTCATATGATCCTTTAAACTTACTTCTTTTTTTTTTTGCGACGGTGCAAGTAAAAACCGGATTATATAGCCACTTTCACGTGTCCACTACTTCACCACTAACCCGTAGCATTGCCACGGCATAATTAAGCAGGCTCGAACAGGTATCAATGAAAGAAAGATCTAGAAGTATAGCAGAATCCATTGCCATCCGGAACTGAAGAAACGTACGAGGAGAAAATCTCATGGGAACGAAATTAAGATCAAATAAGCAACTAATAAATCGCGGCACAGCACATGCTGCAATTCGATCCTTTCCCCCAACCACTGGATTTCTGGAACATTTATACCAATCCAATCCTAGTAGAGCGCCCTTCTTCAAGTACTCATGAATCCGCCATGCCGGTGTCGCTGACGGCCGCAGGACGGCGGGACCATATGCATCCGTAAAGAAGGAGAGTAGTTATGGCGGCAGCAACGCTCATGTGAATCCTTAAACCTGTTTCACCTACCTCAGTTATACTAGTCGTGTACTCTGCGTGCTCGATCGCTGATCTTTCAGATCCGCCATGGGCGTACGTCCTTAATTTCCATCCTCCATCAGTTGGGTCGTCGGATCGGATGGCACACTTGATGGATCGATGTTGCTATTAACATCTCGCCATTGTTGCTGTGCGTCCTGTCAATTTGCAACTAGCTAGGAGCAGCTAAAAGAGCACGGCTGCGCACAGTGCGAAACATCAAAACTGGGGCGTGCATGCATGAATGATGGGCGTGTCCCGTTTAGTTTGATGATAGTTTATAACTTTTTCACTATAACTTATAACCTTTTCACTATAGCTGATTTATTTTTTTTACTGTAACTGATGATGACTTATTTGGTATAATTAAATTTTAAAAATAAAAAAGACATGTTAACTCATCATAGATAATGCATAGAAATACAGAAAAAAGAAAATACAAAAAAGCCCTAAAAAAGTAAAAAAAATATGATTAAAAAATAATAAATTAAAAATCAGAAATCAAGAGTTAAAACTGAAACAAAATAAAGGGTGTAGTAAACTAAGCCTGACAAACCAGAAGCCACGCTTGCTCGATCTTGCCATGGATAAAAATATTTGTTCACTGTTGAACACAATAAAAAAAGATGAATTGTGCCGCTGAAGCTGAAGTACGATATAACGACAGAGTACGATTTGATTCTGTTGGTTTGTGCAAATACAGTGGCTTCAGGGTCAGTGCCACGTCAGTTCGGTGTTAAGAAACATTCGGGTACATGCGCTTCAAGCTTCAATCATAGCGAAATGTGGCTTACACAGGAAGTACTAGAGTGGAATTGGTTAGTTATTACCAACGGAAATTTGAAATTTTTTTAGTGCGTACAAGCACCGGCTTTTGCAGGGAATTAGAATAATGAAAAGCAGCTAAAGTTAGTGTTTCCCTACCACACTAATAACAGGGCTGGATCTTATTATGAGTTAAAGACAATATTTCGACATCACCATGCTCTGGTATACGTGTCTAAAGCCACTAGCTAGTCAGGGCCGGTTCTGGGATTTTAGGGATCCGAGGTGAAATTAGAAATAGGGGGCCTAGTATAAATATCTAAATATAAATCTAAATACACACATATATATATGTATCTAATTTTACCAACAAACACTTAAAATACGTTATGTATTAAAGAAAAATTCATATCAAAGAGTTTATAGATATTATCTTAAAAATTTCTTTTAACATTTCTAGATGCGAAGTCATTGATGATGGTATTGATATCAATCTCATCCAATAATTTCTTCTCAATACATAAAGTTGCCAAACCGTTTAACCTCTCTTGAGACATTGTTGACCTTAAATGATTCTTCAACAATTTCAACTTTGAAAAGCTTCTTTCAGCTGATGCCATAGTCACAGGTATAGTAAATAAAATCCGATAAGCAATAGAAATATTAGGATAACAATCCGCTTCTCTGACAAACTCAAAGATCTCCATAGCAGACATTGGTTTATCTGATAAAGTCAATTGCAGACAGTGATGTAGATGTGGACCTGCTGGTTTGGGAATTCCGCGGCTGATCGCTCGCTCCGCTCGGCTCGCCTGTCGCGGTGGAGAGAGAGACTGCCACCCTCCGCGGCTCGGCGCGGCGTGCGGCGTGCCCTAGACGCTAGACGGAATCACGGAAGAACTAAGAAGTCGGAAAGTCAGATTTCAGAAAGAAGACCGAAGACAAGAAGTCGGCCCGGCCGGGAATTCGGAAGACGGATAGACTCATAGACGGATAGTATACATAGTATATATACTATGTATATGGGGGATTGAGGGCCCCTGAATTTTAGGGACCCGGTGCGACCGCCCCGCTCGCCCCCCAGGGCCGGTCCTGTAGCTAGTGCTGCTACCGGCCAGACGAATGTTGCGGCAGGCAGCAGGCAGCAGCTAACCAAAATAACCATCCAAGGTCACCTCACCGAGACGCAGCAATCGTGTGGGAAACGCGTACGTACTAGCTTCGCTAGGCAAACCATCATATCGCCCTGGCGTTTAATCCAATCTCTAAGAATATATTACTCTCAGCGTTTAAATCGGAAAGAGATGGAACTGGCTACTAGTTTGATATTCTACTGCTACGTACTTTTCGCGGCTCGCATAATTTGACGATGTTTCGACCACTTCTCCGATCGATCTCCTTCCCCTGAAGTCTGCAGAGCTAGCCAGGCCAGACCCTTTCCAGACAGCGGCTTAATATTCCGACCGACGGCATTACTACGGAGTACTGACTTATTACTGTCGCCGTCCTTATCGTCGGCAGCCAAGTAGCCAGCCAACGAACAAAAAAACTACGCGATCGATCGCCAAGAAAGAGATGGAAAAACCGGCGGATCTATCAAGCTTTTTTTACGATGTACGCGCGTGGTGCGTACAGATACACATGGGCACATCGGTAGCGGCTGGTGCTTGGCTAGTTTTGAGTTTTGACAGTTACCTGCGACCGGCCGTGCCGTCGACTTCGAGCCGGATCGCCGGTATCCTGGGTGATGGTGAGGAGATCCACGAGTCGGCCTCCTGGACAGCGACGCGACTTGGACGCACTGACGGTGGCGTGCACCCACTTTGGACAGGGCGCATGTCGGCATCCGATGCCCGGCCGAGGCCGAGGCCGAGGCCGAGCAGAGCCGAGCCTGCCTTCAGCTATGAATCGATGGATCGATCGACCGTGCGAACCATACCACTTCGGGAGCAACACGGGGGGCAGCGACTTGTCCCCGATTCTCCACCCTTGCTTCCTTGCCTGCCCGCCCGTTAACGTTTATGCCGCTTAAATAATTAAAACCGCCCAAAGTCATTGTAAAAAGTCCTCATTGTCGTGGATTTCTTTTCCGCTATGTCATTGCAAAAAGCTCCCCTTGTTGTAGAAAATTTCATAAAAAACGGTTGAATTTATCATGTATGAAGCCTTGCGATTTGTGCTCCCGCACCTGCATTTCAGGTATTCCGATGAGCCCCCAACCTATGATGGGCTCGAATAAAGGTGTTGGGCAACGGAGGCCGGTCAGGACGAAGACAAAGATAGAGATCTAGTTAGATTTTAGGGGACGGAAGGCAAGCAAAAATGGCATCTCCAGCAGCCAAATCTAGTTAGATTTTAGTGTATTGTCGGCTAGGAGCGGCTCCAACAGTGGCAATAGCGGCGGTGGTGGTGTATTGTTGGCTAGGAGTGGCATGTAAGTAGGGCTGTAAATAAGTCAAGCTTGAACAAGTCTAGACTCCTAAGCTCGAGCTCGGTACAAGTTCAAGTGAGCTTGAGTTAGAATCCGAGCCTAGACCTAAGCTCGGCTCGGTCCAACCTCAATAACAGTAAAAACAATTCAATATGCATTAATTTTCAGTAATATGAAAAGCTCAAGCTTAAGTTCGGCTCGAAAAACTCAACAACAATCAAAACAATTCAACATATACTAATTTTCAACAATAAAAAGAGCTTGAGCTTGAGGTCAGCTTGAGTAAAATTGGTAAGAGTTGATATACATCAATATTCAAGATCAGATCGAGCCCTGATGAGCTATTCGAGCTCGGCTTGTTTAAGCTCATGTGCTTGGGATCAAGCTCGAGCTTGAGCCGAGCTCGAATTGAGCCTAGAGCGAGCAAAGCTCGAGCAGTTTGCAAACCTCAAGCTTTTTTAGAGCTCTTTTACAGTACCTTAAAATGAATATGAGCCATCTAATCTTTGCGATCTAATGGTTCAGATTAGTTAGGATTTAGTTATATTACCATCTACACTATTAGCAGCAGAATTTCCAAATGGATAAAATTGTAAACGAAACAAGTGGTATATGATTAATTTTCATAACTTCTTGTGCCTGATCTCGCTGATGGTTGGCAGAGGCGTGGGTGAGGGAGCTGATGGCCGAGCTTGGGCTGCAGCATGTCATGCGGTCAAGAGTCGCGAGCGTATCTGGCGGCGAGTGGCAACAGGTGTCCATCGGCATCGATCTCATGCACAACCCGGCCGTGCTGCTGCTGGACGAGCCCATGTTAAGTCTCATCTCTAGCTATGCGCTCCACATTGTCAAGATGCTCAGGGACATGGTCGCCACACATGGCAAAACTGTCATGCTCGCCATCCACTAGCTCGGCTTCCACATCCTTGAGCTGCTTGACCATGCCGTCCTCCTCGCCGACGGCGCCGTTCGTCACCACGACTCCCTCTCCCTTGCCTTCCTCAAGGCTCGCCTCGCCGCCTCAGCCCACTCCATCCCCGCCCACGTCAACGTCCTCGAGTACGCCATGGAGACCATCGACTGCCTCAAACCCAACGTCGTCATCACCACAGTCACCACCACCATGGTGCCCACAAACCAAGATGATGCCACACTGGTGCCCGCGTCCTCGTCCATGCACCGCGCGGTGTACGTGAACTCATCGGTTGCAGAGGTGCGCATCTTGGCAGGGCGATTCGCGAAGACGGTGCTACGGATGCCGCAGCTGTTCGTAGCGCAGATGGTGTAGTCAGCGGTGGCCGGCGCTTTCCTCGGCACCATCTTTTTGGGCACCACTGACTTGCAGTCCCAGCTGGGCTTCTTCTCCTTCAGCCTCACCTTCATGCTCTCCTCCACCACCGAGGGCCTCCCAGTGTTCCTCTAGGAGCGCCGCATCCTAGAGAGCGAGACCTTCCAAGGTGCCTACCTCGTGTCCTCCTATGTGGCCTCCAACACCGCCACCTTCCTCCCCTTCCTCTTGGCTGCAGCACTCTTCTATACGATGCCGGTGTATTGGCTTGTCTGCCTCGCGTGCGAGCCCGACTGCTTTGCCTACTTCTCCCTCGTCATCTGGATCGTCATGCTCACCGCCAACTCCTTCGTGGCTTGCCTCAACGCGCTGGCACCCAAACTTCCAAGAAAATCATGTTAAAAAATAAAAGTCTATAATACCTTCATAAATCAATGGTCAAATTTTATTCGTACTACCAATTTTCTACTACCAGTAAAATATACTATAAAAAATCTCATTTTACAGCCCTACAGGCAAGTGGTAGTGAAGGTGTACGGTAATAGCTAGGGTTTTGACAAAGGGGCAAGGGGAGCAGAGTTGGGAGTAGACCTATCCATAGACAACCTTGCTTGGTGGCTAGGTCTGATTTTCGATCCGAAGCTCGAAGCTCGAATAAAGCCTGACAAGAATAATAAAAATATTTTAATCCAGAAATGTACTAAATAATAATTTTTCCCAAAAATAAATTAAATTAATAATTTTTATTCTGGAAAAATGAGATTTTTGTGCTTCATCCTAGCCTTTGTCAGGCCAGGCCGCGCTCGGGCCTGGCCTTTTAAGGCTGGGCTTTTAACCCGGGAAATGAACATGTCTGGTTTGGAGGGAGGAAAATCAAGCCCTTCGATGTAGACACAGTGGTCCAAAACTCGATCGATTTTTTAGAAAGACTACTCAGCTTTTATTTTAAAATCTGACTAGTCAACATTTCATTAGGCATTCTTCTTTTTTTTTTGCAGGAGATTAATCAAGGGGATATTATTTAGTTGGAGCATGTCGCCATTTAAATGGGAAAGTGTACTTTTCGTTCGTTCTCCCACCTGTTGTCCGTCGTTGGAGTAGCTAGCTACATATACGTTCATCCTGCTGTATGATGCAACAGTTGCACCGATATTTAAACGCTTGATAACTACGCATACCAAGGTTTTTAAACACCATGACGGGTGTGTATCTTTTAGGTTTTGTGCCCTAACCCCTAGCACGTGTACAACCTCATGTCAGCTTTCAATAGAAGCCGAGTCGAGTCGGCCATAATACACTGATCGAGTTGTGGTTTTCTTTAATGTTGGCCCAGAACATTACGCACAGAGCAATAATAGGCTTGATTTGGTGAAATTAATAAGAAAATTTTGAAGCTAATAGGTAGGAAAACTTATGTGTTTTCTTGTTAAATAGCACTTAAATTTTGAGCCTTTAGATCCAGTTTCAATGGGTGAAATTACTTTGCCTTCTCTCTTCCTATTTGAGTACTATTTTGTTAAGGAGTACTCAATTTTTTAGATGTTAGATGCATATCTACCACCATCTACTAGTTTGCTTATTAGTTATTAGCATGTGATGTGATACATTGAGAAATGCTCTAATACATATTATTCTTTTATTTATGGCATTCTTACATCAATTATATACTAGTTTTACATAAATTAAATTATGTGAAAATGATGTAACAATTTGTAAAAACGAGGAACAAAATAAACTACGAGGAACAAAAAAAACTATACAAAAATCATACTTGTTCGTTTATGTTATGACTCCCGACTACATTAAACAAATTGATTACTTTCTAATCATATTGTTGGCACAGAAAAAATCACAAAGTCAAAACTATAAAGCACAAATAAAATAACATCTAATGAATAAAAAATTAAGTGCTCACTAACTAAAAAAAACTCAAGTGTCATCTAGCAAATTCTGAATTTGTATATGTTGTACTTCAGTGTAGCTCTTTTTATTTTGATTTCTGCTCCAGCTAGCTAGCTGCCCCTTGATGAAAAAATTGATCATATACCCTCCATTTAGATGGAAATTGAGGATTTACCCTCCTGACCCACGTGTCAGTGACTTATGATGACCCCACGTGTCATTGAGATATGGAGGGTAAATCCTCAATTTCCCAACTAAAGGAAGGGTATATGATCCAATCTCTCCCCTATTAGCCCCGTTTAGAATATGGGAATCTACACGCAGTGCAGTTCGTTTTAACCATTTCACCGATATTTTCTTATGCTAGCTCTCACAGACTCACAGGAGCACGCAGAATATTAAAAACACAAACTTATCTCGACATCGATTCGCAAAACACATGGGATCAGCACCCTATATGCATACTGTTAGCTATAGCAGGAGTCCAGATATCTCATATCTGAACGAACACCACACATTAAACAGTATCGTTGTCAACCCTACCATCCAAACTGGTCCCGTACGTTCCGCCCCACAAGAAAGTTAACCCCTCTTACAGGACTGGCGCCCAATACATCAACGCAGCTAGCTCGCTAGCTCCATGCCAACACATTATACCTTCTCGCAACTGCACAGGAAGACAGAGAAAAATCTCCTGTAGCCGCGGCTAGATAGCTAGCTCTCCCTCTTCGTCCCTAGCTAGCTAAGTTGCTTACCCTAAGCGCGTAGCTCGCACTCTTCGACGACGGCACATGAGCGAGCAAGACGAGCAAAACGCGAACAGCCTTACCGGCGCGACGGCCGACGGCACTGCGGGCATCGACTCCTTCTCGCAGCTGCCGTTCGCCCGGCCCAAGCCTCCGGCGGCGGCGGGTGGCGGGTCGAGCCCCACGTCGATCCGTCTCTTCGGCTTCGACTTCCCGCCCGACGGGGCTGCGTCTTCCAGCGACGCTACCGCCGGCAGCACCACTACGCCCGGCCAAGCGGCGGCGGCGTCTGGTGCGAGTGGTGGCGGCGGCGGTCGCCGCAAGTTCGAGTGCCACTACTGCTGCAGGAACTTCCCGACATCGCAGGCGCTGGGCGGGCACCAGAACGCACACAAGCGGGAGCGGCAGCACGCGAAGCGCGCGCAGTTCCAGAGCGCCATGGCCATGCACGCCCACTACCCCGCCCACGCGTACCCCACCTTCGCCGGCTACCACCACCACCGCTTCGCCGCTGCGCCGTCGCCCATGGGCCGCTACGAGCCACCGCCGCCGCCGCACTACCCTTCGTGGTCCAACCACCTCGCACACGCCGCTCCACCCGTGGTGCCCAGGTACTACGGCGGGGCCGGCTCCGTGTCCCAGCCGATCAACGGCAGCCCGGTGCCGGCCGCTGAGCTGTGGCGGGTCCCGAGCATCAACGTGGCGGCACCAGTGCCGCGTCAAGAACGGCCAACGCCTTTGTCGCTGGCCGGACGTGATAAGGAGGCAATGGTGGGGGCAAGAAGAGGACAAGCTAGCTCGCTGTCGTCATCGTCGTCGTCGGCGTCCTCGTCTTCGCCGCCTGAAGTACGGCGCGAGGGAGACGCCGCAGAGGACAGAGAAAATGTGAGTTTGGATCTCACCTTGTAATTCTCGAAGAATAATGGGTGTGCGATTAATTAGTGGGTTCGTGCAGATTAAGAAAAATAATTTTTTTTTCTCTAGTTCATGAATTTGTTTAGCTCAGTGGAGATTTTTTTTTCTTCTGTGCCCTTTTTGCTGTCCTTTTTCGTCGCTGCAGTACTCCTCTGTAAGGAAAAAAAGGAAATAAACCGAAGAAAACATGGGGCAACAGACCATGGAAATGAAAAGTAGTGTCATTTTTGTCTTCTTAACTTTCCCTTTCCAGTGATTCTTAATTTTCTTCTAATTTCCTATTGATTGTTATGGACTGATGCTTAGAGCAACTCCAAGAGAAGAGCTAAATCATTTTCTAAAGGTAAATTTGGCTATTATTGGAGAAAAAACGTCTCCAATAGACTCTGTAAATGACTCTCCAAATTTAGTAGCTCTCCATCCCTCCTCCTTCGCTCTCTATTTTCGGATAGCCTACCTCGCTCACCATCCAGCCTCTTGGTGCGGTCGGCGTTTCCTTCCCGCACGCTGCGCCCCATTCCTGCGCGTACGCGACCCACCGCGCGCCCTCTAGTTTAGATAGCCTGTTGGAGTAGTCTTGTTTTTTTTAGTGAGATTCATTTTAGAGAATAGATAAATCACTAAATTTGGATACTTCTTTTGGCTAATCTCTTGGAGTTGCTCTTATGTCTCTGCTATTTTTTTTTTCCTGTCTGTCTGTCTATCCATTCAAACAAGAAGTTTCCCCTTTTCGGGTGATGTCCCTATCCTTAAAATTGTAACATCCGCAGTTTAGCCTTGGTTGTGTTTTGGGGATTTTTTTTATTTTTTGTGCTAATTTGAATCTCCGAATTTTGGCACAAATTTTGAGAAAAAAAAGAAACTCAAATCCAAATCCAAAGCCAAAATCAGAAATTCAAATAAAAAGAAAAATCCCCAAACCCAAGCTAGACCAGCTCATTTTCCTTTACCATATTCAAATAAAAAGAATAATTCACAAACGGTTCTTGTTAATAACCATATTTGATAATTCATAATTCACACACAGTTATTAATACAAACCATCTGTGATAATTGCATATGTCACAGATGATTTTTGACTAGAACTGTCTGTGAATTATCACAGACGGTTATTAAGGAGAACCGCATGTAATAATTATGTATTACAGACGGTTCACGGTTGGATGTGCCTGAGATACGTTGCCTTATTAAATATGGTCCTGACAAATCTGTATTCATTGCGCTGCATTGAAGGAGGCGGCTAGCTTTAGGGAGTTTGGTGAAAGCATATAGCTTGTAGATCTATTTGTTTTTTTGTGATTGGAGGTTTAGATCTAGCTTAATTGGTAGTTTGCTCCAATTTAAGAATGGGTTAGTACTCATAGTTTAGTTTAATATATTTTTGCTTGATATATATATTATTTCATGAATAGTACATAGCTAGCTACTTAATTTAGATATGGATAATTTATTATAAGGTAAATGACAATTATGTGTAAGTATTAGGCTAGCTTGCTATAGTAGCATCAATAATCCAATTTGACACTAATTTGTTGCATGCGTAGCGTAGATGGACCAAAGATGGATATACGTTGAGAACCATGTCAGTGAAGAGTACATTAATGGTGTGTATGCTTTTAGAAGAGCGGATGAGCATGATATGTTGAAGAAGGAGATGGAATATATGTACTATCGATACATTGATTTTCGAAGGGATTTCAAGAAGGGGTATACATATTGGACCAGTCACGGTGAAGAGAAGATTGTACAATAAGGTAGTTATAACATTGTCGAGGGAGACAATGATATGCTGGTTGTAAACTGTGCTTTTGATGAGGATAAGTCGTATGGTGACAATCTAGATCAAATGCTACGTGATGCAGAAGGGAACTATAGTGAGAGAGTGGCAAATTCGAGGGCTTGATGGAGGACTCGGAGAAACCTCTATTCCAGGGCTACAAACCGCAATACACAAGGTTACCATCTATTCTTGAACTGCTGAAATTGAAGACAAGTAATGGTTGGTTCAATAGAAGTTTCACGACGTCGTTAGGTCTTCTAGCGAACATCCTTTTAGAGAACGATGTGTTGCCAAAAACCACTTACTAAGCTAAGAAGTTTCTTTGTCAATTGGGAGTGGAAGTAGAAAGAATACATGCATGTTCGAATGATTGTATCCTCTTCCATAAAGAGTATGTAAAATTACATGTTTCTTTGGTGTGCAAAGCATCCCGATACAAGCGTAATAATGACTCTGATGACAGCGAGGGCATCGAGGTGAAGCAAAGGCTTCCTAGTAAGATATTATGCTATCTGCATGTAATTCCCTATTTTAGGCATTTATTTGCGAACTGAAAGTATGCAAGATTTTTGCATTGGCACTCAAAGGAGCGTATGAAAGATGGAATGATAAGACACGCTGTTGATTCTGCCCAGTTGAGGAACATCGATAGGATATTTGTAGACTTCGGTGCAGAACTGAGAAATATAAGGTTGGGTTGAGTACAGATGGAATGAATCCTTTCCATAACATGAGTAGTTGACATAGCATCTAGCACGTGACTGTATGCCTGTACAACCTTCCTCCTTAGCTGTATATGAAGCGAAAGTATATTTTGATGTCACTACTTATCCAAGGACCGAAACAATCTGGGAACAATATTGATGTGTACCTAGCACCATTGGTGGAAGATCTTGTGATACTGTGGAATGAAGGGGTACAGGTGTGGGACGCGGACAAACGAGAGAACTTCACTCTATGCGCCATGCTGTTCTACACCATCAATGATTTTCCTGTCCTTGGTAACCTATCGAGATTGAGTACAAAAGGAGCCAAAGACTATCCGCATTGCTTAGATTATACCGAGAGTGTGTGGTTTAACAACTCGTGCAAAACAATGTACATGTGTCACCATAGATTTCTTCCAAGGTATCACCCATGCCACAAGATGAAGAAATAATTGATGAAAAAAGAGAATGACTCCGTACCAAGTCCTTTTAGCAGGAAAGAGGTCTACGATATGGTCAAGGATATCGATGTTGTTCTTAGAAAGGGACGTAAGTTGAGGACCCGTGAGAAGAATATGTGGAAGAAGAGGTTAGTATTTTGGGACTTACCTTATTGAGAGCATTTAGAAGTTCACAATTTCATCGATATCATGCACATAAAGAAGAATGTATATGATAGCTTGATTAGTCTCTTACTGGACATTTATAACAAAACAAAGGATCGTATCAACACAAGGCGTGACTTAGTCGCTATGAATATCATAACTGAGTTAGCACCGATAGAGACCGATAAAGGCCGGATGGACTTTCCACCAGCTTGCTACACTCTATCTAAGTCTGAGAGAATAGAACTGTGTCAATGTTTGCATGGTATGAAAAGTTCCATCCAGTTACTCCGCTAGCACAAAAAACTTGTTTCCATGAAAGATTTGAAATTAATTAGTATAAAGTATCATGTCTGTCATATGCTAATGACATAATTGCTTCTTGTTGCAATTAGAAGTATTTTGCCGAACAAGGTTCGAGTGACAATCATAAGGCTGTGTTATTTCTTTAGCGCGATTACTCAAAAGGTCATCGATCCCCATGGACTAGGCTCTCTATAGACCGAGGTGGTGATGACTCTATATCATCTTGAGATGTATTTCTCTGCGTCAGTTTTTGATATCATAGTCCATCTCATTGTCCACCTTGTAAAAGAGATAAAGATATGCAGCCCTATGTTTTTACGTCATATGTACCCATTCAAGAGGTACATGGGAATTCTCAAGTCTTATGTACGCAATTGATCTCAGCCGAAGGACAGCATCATCGAAGGTTATGCAACCAAAGAGAACATTGAGTTCTGCATCGATTACATGGCTCACGTCAAACGAATAGGTGTGCCTCTATCTCATCATGAGGGGAGGCTAGAGGGTATCGGGAATATTAGAAGGAAAGCAATAACTCCCAATTTGCATACATACACTCAAGCCTATTTCATGATATTGCAACACATGGCTGAAGTGTCCCCGTATATTGAAAAGCACAAGGACATGCTACGCCAGGAGAATCAGGTTGGTCAAAGGTTTGGATCACAAGACAGCATAACCAATGGTAAAGGGTGTGATTCACTGGGAGGCTGTCAAGTGAAACACTGCAATGGTTGGCAAAAGGACCAAAATTTACAATTTGCCATAGCAAGGATGCGGCATTAATGGGTACACGTTTTATACAATAGATCAGGATAGAAAGAGTATAGTCCAGAGCTCAGCTGTTCGCATAGATGCATTTCATGAGCAATTTAGTATCGCTGCCCCAAGCTCCTACTAAAGACTTATAGAGGAGATTTGGGAGCTCGACTACATAATTTTCAAGATCCCCCTCTTTCGGTGCCGTTGGGTCCAACTCACAGGGTGTAGAGGTCAATAAGTACGGTGTCACTACTGTGTGCCTCGAATGTGTAGGATACAAAGATGAACAATTTGTACTCGTGAGGCAAGTTGTTCAAGTTTTTTATATAACTGACCCAGCAAATAAGAAGCGCCACGTAGTTCTTCATGGAAAAAGAAGGATTGTCGGAGTTTAGAATGTCATGGATGAGGAAGAGTAAAATCAATTTGATGAGTTGCCTTCATTCAGAGACGGCATCAGGCTCGAGGAAGAACCAAGGGATGAAGCAAGCTATATACGTGTCGATCATTGTGAAGGGCTTTATTTAAAAGGACTATATCCAAGTGGAATGATCCCACACGGCGGACACTTATTTGGAAATTATTCCAATATAACTAAGAAACTTGGTATGTAATTAAGGAATTATTCCATTGTAATTGATTCAATAATTTAGAAATAATTACATATGCGATTCTATCTATTTGCTTATTTTCAAAGGGCATGGCTAGCATTTTCTGAGGCTAACTAGCCGAAAAACCTGATATGTTGTAACTATCATAGGTGTTTTAGTGGCATAAACCATTTGTGATATATGTATCATAGATGGTTCCATAATAGAACTATTTATGATATGTACAACATCATAGACAGTTTCATAATAGAACCATCTGTGGTAAGGTACAACATCACTATACATCAAAGACGGTTCTATTATGGAACCATCTGTGATATTAATATCACAGACGATTATTTAATAGAACCATCTGTGATAATTTTTCTGTAAGTGTGGCCCCTTCTAGGTTTTGCGCTCTTACTCCTCAGTCGTGCACCCCTCAGTCTCCTCGTCACCCCACCGCCACCGTGGACGCTGGAGAACCCGATGTCTCTGTCCTCTCCTTCCTCACAACGCAAGCGCTAGCTCATGGCAGTATTCGGCGTCGTCGAGGAATAAGCTGGATGCATTGCATGGCAGCCAGATATCACCAGCAATGGAGAGGCGGCGGTAGCGCCACCTTTGTGGCACGATGGTGAGAATGCAGAAGACACTCTTATGACACTTACAACAAGAGTGTATTCTGCATGACCGAGGTGTCACAACAGAGGCGCTAGCTCGCGGTGTTAGTTGATCGGCATCGTCGAAGGGAGGAAGCTATATAATAGATGAACTCATGCGTGACTGCTGGTGGAAAGGTAGATGGGGAGTAATTAATAAGGGCCGAGCGGTGGGAGGATCCGGTGCCTGCCATTCGATGTGGAGAGAATGGATGGGTGAGATCAAAATCCTAGGGGATACACCACGGATCGGTGACATGTCATTATCAGAGATGGTCTGTTACACGAACCGTCTATGATAATGCACATATAAGAGACGATTTATTATACGAACCGTCTGTGATAGTTTCATAGACGGTTCTATTTAAAAACTGTCTGTGATAATGCGTATATCACAGACGGCTTTTAAACCCAACCATCTGTGATAGTTTCAGAGATGGTTTTAGCCATGAACTGACTGTAATAATCAAAGCACAGAGGCTCCATATGAACCATCTGTGATGAGACGTCCAGTATAACTTGTTTTGTAGTAGTAGGGTTGTGTAGGGTTGTTGATGATCTGCACTAGTAGTTGAATGAGCTAATTCTGGTTGGCCATCATCCGAGCCTTGTTGGGTTCGTTGGTAGGAGGTGGCGAAGGAATGGGAGCAGCCTGGCTTCCATGAGCTCCGTTGTTGTCATTGCTGTTGTGGTTGTTGCCACTGTTGGTGTTCCTTGTATTCACCATTTGCTCGATGCTATTAAGAATTAGGAGAGAGGAGACTCAAGGCAAAGGTGGAACAGGGGACATTTTGCATAACCTAACACGAAATACCAACTTAGCAAAATCTTTATCAAGCAATTAACAGGTATTAGTTATGGCTGTCGACAAAAGGGAAAACTAGCAGCTCGTAACATCATCTACTGGCTACCTTAACAACTTAACCTAAAAGGGGCAAGAGTTGTCTTGGTGTGATCCTTTATGGCTCTCGAGGTACAAAGCATGATCCTTCAAGGCAAAGATTAAAGTGGCGACATAGTCTAAGAATAGCTTTAGGATTAGCATCTTGCTTATCTCCCTCGAACAAAGAACTGTTTCCTTTAAAACAGTAGCGAAGACTCCCTTGTCCAGTTCGCTTGGTGATGACCAAAGTAGCATGATATCTTATTATCTGATCTCCATGGTAGTCCACCTGGTGGGCGTAGATAGCTCGACATTGGAAACCCAATCGGCAAAGTAGCTGACGAAGGGCTTCGGTCCATCCATCATGTGGTGCATCTTGATGGTTGTTCATCTATAGTTATTTGATCAAGAGAAGAATTAGATACAATTTTTTAGGTAATGACATAAAGGTGAGAAAGGATTGGGAGATGAGGATAAGCAAAGATTGAGAGGAAAGGGTAAGCAAAACTTTTTGAAATTACTAGTTATTCAAAATAAACCCTTAGGGTTTGACCATTCTATTCTACCTATTGGCACGTCCTAGAGCCATCATTGCTCTGATAACATCTCTGTCGGACCCCGGAGCAACGACTCCAGGATCCTTTGTATTTATCGCACTAGTCCTTGATCAGTTAGTGCACATAGTGGTTACAGGGATACATATCAAATAATGACAAACTTTATTAATTAAAAGAGTACGGCCTTATAGGCAAGGTTTACATCATGCTCATTGGCAACACTAATAAAGGAAATTAACAGCGAAAACAAACTGATAAATAGTAAAGCCCAAGAGCCTGCCCATAGGCAGATGACAGTAAGATGCGGCATACTAGCCCAGGTCTTCACTGTAGTCGAAGTTGTCCTCCTCTGAGATAAGATCGCAAGGGTGAGTACAAGTTGTACTCCATAAGTCACATAGGAAAATACAATATTAATGAAAGGCTAACAAGTGAAGGCATATAGGGTTAATTGAGGATAAAACATCATTTAAGGAAATACAATAATTAGATAGAAATTGCTAAATTTAATAATGTAAGTAAAGACAATAATTTAACAAAGCAATACTATTAGCTCCGGCACCGACCTGAAACTAACCTATCCTTGGGTATCCCACCCAGACCATATTTTCCAAAAGATCTCATATAGATTCCATCCATCCATAAGCATTTGATAAACTATTTTGAAAAACAAAGTCTAATATGTGAAAAACTTTACTCAGCATACCTATGACCTTGGGCATGGTTATCCAAGATAATTTACACTCTACAGAGTGGTACAACTTTACCCACAAGACATGATCAACTTATAATGTCCGTATAACACACTTTTGATGGTGTGCGACTAAGAGATCATAAACAAGGCCTTTACAATGCAAAGCCATCAACCTAGCCATGCCTCCACTAAGGTTTCATCTTAATAAAGAATCCACCAGATCGGGACCCCCTCTTGTGATGTGTGAGACTTCTAATGGCCTACACCATACTCACATTCAACCTATAGCGAGACTCAGGTTAGGACCCACATATTAGGCAACCAGGACTATCCCATACCAGTTTGTGGTAGTACGAAAGTGCTTTATAGCAGTAGCTCACAGACCGGTCCATAATTGACTTAGGCACTTCCCACATACCCCTTGTGCCTAGCATCAACATTGTGTCACCGAACAATAATGTGTCCCAGTAAGCACCCACCACCTAACCATTTATCTAAGTCTAAACCAACTTTTATATTTTATTTTGAAATATTTCGTAGACTCACCGAAGTGAAGAATACATTTTAAAAGCTCATCATTTTATGTGAAAATGCTATCCAAAACCTAAAGTTATATCTATGAATGCCTAAACATTTGCTACAAAATTCTCTAGTCATACTAGTGCACAAACTAGAATTTTATTCTAGGGTGACAAGGTACAAGAATTCACAATGCCAAAGGTGTCATACCAAATAGGTATTAACTAAAGTAAAACAAGTATTGAAATACCGTGATTAAAACTAAGCATGCAATATAATTTAACAAGATAATTTTATTTTTTAAACTGGGATCAACATGACCAAGGGGTGTAACTTGCCTTGCTCCGCGAATTGATGCGAATTGTCAAAGAAGAATTCCTCTGAATCATCATAGTCTATACGTGAAAATAACCCACCGAATTCAAATAAAATTTAAATAAACTCCAAAATTTGAAAACATTGCAGATTTAGATAGTTCATGATTTTAGATGAATTTAGACATTTGAAGGAGCTCAATCGGAGTTAGGATGAAAGAGAACAAGCTTCTAGAAGTTTAAATCCTAAAGAAATTGAATAAAACGAATTTCTAGAATTATTTTACTAAAGGAAAGGGCATTTATGACGTCAGCAAGGAATTTCTAGTTTTTGGAGAATTATTTTTCTAAAGGAAATTAAGAATTATCATGTCTGCATTGAATTTAATTTTTGGCCAAATTAATTTTCTACAGGAAAATCTAATTTATGACATCAGGCTGATGTCAGCCCTACATATGACTGCTGACCTGGCACTTTTTGATGACGTGGTTGCCAGTTGGCTAACATGTAGCGCTGACGTGGCCTAGGGGTAGCTCGATGGTGACGTAGCATACCATGTGGTGTCCACGTGGACTTGTGCCATTAGGTGGCATGTCACTGGGTAGCCACGTGGGTACGCATGTTGGTGTGGCAGATAGGGTGCAGCGTGGCACTCGTGTGGCCGTTGGACGTCGAGGTGGAGCGCCATGTGGCACCACATGTTTGCCACATGAGCTCGACGTGCCGAAATGGTGGTGTCGGCGACGAGAGGTGCTCGAGGACCGAGGAACACTGGTGTTTGGGGGCATGATGGTAAGTGCCAAGGCACACAAAAGGAAGGGGGAGCGAGGGGAGTCTTCCTTACCTAGTCGTGGTGGTCGAAGATGATGGAGGGTGGCCAACGGCGAGGAAAGGCGGTGGTGGAGCACAACTTCGGCGATGAGGTAGCTCCGGCGATGCTTGAGCTTGGGGAAGTGGTGGCTAGGGTTCACCTCATTGCAGCAAAGCCGAAGGTGGTGGCGGGCCTTGGGGAAGACCGGGGCTTCGACAATTGTGACGAGCCGAGAGGGAGTAGGCAGAGGGGTTTTATAAGGGCGAGGGCTGGCGTTCAGCAGTGAATTGCTCATCGAGGATTTCGGGTGGTCGATGGCTGCTGTAAAGGATAAGAGGGGGTGTCCGACGCTAAGAAGGGGAAATGGGCACGAGGCTTGAGGCGCACGAGGATAAGGGAGGCAGTCGGCGCATGGGGATGAGGATGAGGCCGGGATGGGTGGAGCCGGCCATATAGCCGTGGTGGCTACATGCGAAGGGAAGGAGGGGGCACGGGGAAGAAGATGGGTGGGGCCTGCTGGCCAGAGAGAGGGTGGGCGGAGAGGGGAAGGGCACTGACAGGCGGGCCCGAGCGAGGAGAGAGAGAAGGGTGGGTGAGAAGGTGCTGCATGGCGACGCGTGGTAGCCAGGCCAATCTCAGCCATTCACGAGTAGGGAGAGAGACGAGGCAGGCAGGAGATTTAGTTTTTTAAATTTGATTTTCTTTTAAACAAGAAGCCAGATGACACAAATAATTTTAGAAAATAGCAAATAAAGTCAAAAAAATTGTAAACAAATTCACATAAATTCCTGGAGATATTATAAACTTATGCAAATTATTTCCAATTTAATTTGTTCTTTAATATTTATACTAAAAATACCTTTTTAAACGTAAAATTGATTTTTAAACTCTAGAAAATCCAGATAAAAGTCTAATAAGTTTCAATAGTTAATTTGAATTAGTATTTTGACAAAAATTCAAAATATCCTTTATTTAATAGTATTTTATTTCTTACTTAAATTACTTGTCAAAATCAAGTCTTTTTTAAAAAGCAAAAAAATAGGGCAAGTAAATCTTCAAAATTCAGGTAACCATATCAATTGTTTTATTTTAAATCAAGTAGTTTTCACTGATAAATTTGAAATAACTAGCTGAGCTGTTACATGAAGGGATTGGCCTAGAAGAGCTCGGTGCGAACGGAGTTCGATGGCAGTCCAGGGCATGATGCGAAAGTGGTCCGAAGGAGCTCGGCGTCCGAAGGACCTCAACATGGGGGTGGTCCAAAGGGGTCTAGAGGGCCTCAAAGCAGATGTGATCCAGAGAGTGAAGTCCGGAAGGACTCAGAGGCTATCTGGGGCACCTGAGTGGTGATGGCACGGAGGGGGGCAGGGCATCTGAGTGGAGATGGTGTGGAGAGGGTCTGGGGCACCCGAGTGGAGATGGCGTAGAGGGTGTCCAAGGCACCTAAGTGGAGATGGTGCGGAGGGAGTCCAGGGCACCTAAGTGGAAATGACATGAGGGGGTCTGAGGCACCCAGTGGAGATGGCGTAGAGGGGGTCCGAGGCACTTGAGTGGATATGGCACAGAGGGGGTGGCATAGAGGGGCTCCAGGGCACTTGAGATGAGGAGCCCTAAAGGCAGCCAGGACTGGCATGGGGGCGGTCTTAGGCTGGTGCGAAGGTGGCCTAGGCGACGGCGCAGAGGCATCCAGAGGTAGACCTAGAAGCGGTGTGGAGGAGGCCCAGGCAATGATGTGGAGGCATCCGGAGGAGGACCAACAGGGTATGGACTGACATGGGGTGCACTAATGAAGTCTAGCCATGTAGCGGTCCAAAGGAAGAGCTTGGCACAAAGGTGGCCTAGAGACAACACGGTGTGGAATAGCGCATGAGCGAGGTCCGAAGGCGCGGCGGTCTAGAGGAGGTGCACAGCACAGAAGGCGTACCCAAGGGTGGTCTAGGGGATAGCACGGACGTAGTTTAGGAGGCGTCCCAAGGTTGTCCGGAGGACCTCGGTGTAAGGTGGTACGGAGGGGGTCTGAAGGATCTCCACATGAGCGAAGTCTAAAGAAGGTCTAGATGGCCTCGAAGCGGGGGGACCTCGGCATAGATGGAGTCAAGAGGGGGCCCCCGGGCGAGGCATGGGATAGCAAGGACTGTCCCATCCATCTTTTGCACCTTCATCTTCCTAGGCGGTATGTCTTCTCGCTCAAGTCCCCATGGATGGTGCCAATTATCATCGAATGTGAGATTTGACAATACACTTACATCTCCCCGGTCAGATTCAAAGACTGTTGAGGATGCGAAAAGATACAATGAGAATCACACATGAATAGATAGACAAGTGTATTGCATATAGGTGTCTAGGGTTACAAATGAGCTCCCCTTCTCCACTTACAAGGGGTCCTATTTATAGAGTAGGAGGAGAAGGCAAGTCAAGTTACAAGTTAGCCCTTTAGGCTTGGCTTACTCCTAAGAGTAGTTTTGTCCTTCACGCCAAGCGGGTTCTACCGCATCCGAGGAACTCCAGGGGCCAGCCCGTGGACCTTGCTCGGGGTTGCTTCTAGACCTCGTTCAAGGTTGGTCTATGGACCTCGTCTGGGGTGGATACTGGGGTCGGCCTTTGGACCCCATCCAAGGTTGGCCTCTGGACTTTGTCTTGTATTGGATCCCAGACCTCGTCCTAGGTGGACTTCGGACCTTGTACAAGGTTGATCTCCGGACCTTGTCCGGGGTTGGTTTGCGGACCTCATCTAGCGTAGATTCTCCAATGTGTGACGCCACGCCGAAGTTATCATGGCACACCTTGGCGTGCCTTGCCTTGCTGAAGTTATCATCGACTCAAGGTAGCGCGGCGCGGGGACCCTTCCCCAACAATCTTGAATTTAGATGAATTTTGAAATAAGTTTCATTTGATTTGGATTTAAAACAAGTGAGAACGGGCCTTCCAAAGTTTAATTTTAGGATGAATTAATAGAGGGGAGATAATATGTCTCACTGACAGCTAGGCCCCACAATTTAATTTATTTTTTGATTTGAAAATACACTAAAGGCTAACATGTGGGGCCAATCGGGGTTTTAATTTATGTTTGAATTATTTTACTTAAGAAAATATTGTAGTGACTGATAAGTGGGCCCAGCTACTATTTAATTTCTTTTCAGTTTTTTTTGTCTTAAGGAAATAATCGATGCGACCAACAGGTAGGACCTGAGCAAGTGGAGGCCTACATGTTAGTGGCTCAAAATTTGAATACAGTTTTAATTAGATTTCTTAATCAGTTGGGTCCATGTTTAAGCAACATTTAGCCTTAATTAATGAGATTCATTAAGTAAATTAATTATGTTCTAATGACATCATTATGCAAAATAACTTTCTACAATACTCCTAACCAAAACAGGGTAGAGCACAACGGTTGTGTTGATGTGCTTGTCACTAGTGAGGAGAGTGGCAGCGTGCACCGGCAAGCCCCCAAAATGGGTTGCTAGAACCATGCTGAACCTGTGGGTGGTGACAGCGTGGCTCGGGCGCCATAGCCCTGAGCCACGGCGATGAGTGCACGACAGAGCATGACAGCTGGAGCTAGGGAGGGAGAAAGGGTGGTAGTGCTGAAGAGGAAGAGAGAAAAAGGAGGCATGCATAAGCTTGAGGGGGTGGAGAGGAGTGTACCGGAGATGATGGCAAGGTCAGGGAAGGATCGTGGAGGGCTGGCAATGAGAGCCTGGGGCGGCCCAGCGAGCTTCACGGCAGCGGTTACCTGAGGTAGGATAGAGCTCAAATTGAGCATTGGGTAACGAAGAGGGATGCATAGATATGCTCCGAAAGAAGGAAATCAAGGTGAGGCTCACCGAAGAGGGAACGACAATGTAGGAGGCGATTTCAACCAGAGTTGGGGAAGATGATAGCGCCGGCGAGTTTCTATGGACGGAAACCCAATCGGGTGGAGGGAAGTGAAAAGGAGGGCAAGACAATCAATTTGATGTGGAAGGGGGGCAGGGGTTCACTGGGGATGGAACAGTGCACAGCGGTGAAACGAGTGAGCTCAGCATAGGCTCAAAGCAACCCAAGGCGAGGTAAAGGGAGTGGTGGGACAGATGAGGAAGCAAAGAAGAGGGCTTTGTGGTATTTATAGCCTAGAGGACATGAGCTCGTGCGAGACATGGTGCGGGGAGTAATTGCAGGTGACATCATGGTGGCATGGATGCATCAATGCGATGGGATGGTGTAACACCCCGCCCACTCACTGGGCCAGGATGCTACCACCTCTACTACTCTTACCATTTCATCAACACAGGAGAATTTAAAACCAACATTTACTTTATTTATATTACTGCGTTCAGATACATCGTAGCATTCTTAGTGATTACTCTAGCCTGACACAGCTAAAGTACACTAACAAAAGGTGATACAAACGGTGCTTCTGGTTCGTGCTGTTATTTCATGTGCTACTCCCGCCCGCGCTTTACATCCTCAACGGTCACCTAAAAACAACAATAAAGCAAGGGTGAGTCCACCGACTCAGCAAGTACAAAGCAAAACAGCAAATAACAGGTTCATTCTTCAGACCATATTCATTCCATTATCATTAACCATGTTTTCATTTAACCACTTTTTCCATTTAACCACTTTACGTTCCGATGAACTATTCACCATGCACATGCACATGCACTTCTTTCTCAACTCTTTAGCCTATACCGGTACAGCAGAGTGTGCACCCGTCGATGCCCACCCAGGCCCGCCCTATTTCATGCGGGGACCTCAAGCCCGTCCTGTTACATACGGGGACCTCAGTTGCCCGTAACTCTCATACGGGGACCCAGCTCCACTCCCGTGGAACGTCCACTCAACGTGGACCAATGCTTTCCCTTTCTTTTCATGACATGCATGCAATGCAAGTTCTCCGACTACGCATATCACATGGCATGTCTCAACAGTTACCGCGCACCATTTCTCAGTATGCATTCCAAGTATAATCAACTTACCCCAACATGGTAAGCAAGGCATATTCGGGAGTATTTACCTGCACACACATCAACCCGACTCAGCGGCAAAACGAAAATCAAGTGCTTAAACGGAGAGCAACGTCCCTAACCCCGTCCCCCGACCTCGGGCAAAATCGCACGGGTCTTGAGGGACCTGTCGCGCAGGTACCAAACCTATTTTTTCTCTTTCTTTTTCTCCTCTTTTCTTTTTCTCCTCTTTTCTTTTCTTTTTTTTCCTTCTCTTCTCTTTTCTTTCCTTTCTTTCCTTTTTCTTTTCTTCCTCTTTTTTTTCCCTTCCTTTCCTCACCTACCCGGCCGGCCGAACCGGCCCTTTTTTTCTTTTTGGCCGAGTGGCCTTATCCTCTTCCAGGCTTCCTCTCTTACCACTACTCTCTCCCCTCATACACAACCCGGCCGAACAGGCCTCGCCTGGGGCGGCGCGGCGGCGCGCACGGCCGGCCGGCGACCCCCTCATCGCCGGCGGCCCCTTCCGCCGCCCCCTCTTCCTTCCTCCTCCACCCCCTCTCTCGCCTCCTCTCTCGCTCCGCCGGCCGGGCCCGGGACGGCGCGGCGGCGCATGGCCGGCTCGGCGTCGCCGGCCCCCATCCCGCCACCAACAGCCCCCGCCGGCCTCCGCCTCCGCCTCACCGCCAGCCCCCCCGGCCCTTTCTCCTCCCCGCTGGCCATCGGGCCGACGCCGGTCTCCTCCCCGCGCCTTGGATCCGACCGGGCGGGTCCGGACCCGCCTCCCCCTTGCGCGCACGGGTGCAGCGGTGGGGTGCTGGGCGCCACCGCCCGGCCGTCGTGGACAATGGCCGCCGGCCATCTCCGCCACTTTCGGCCGCCTGCGCCACCTCGCCTCTCTCGGCTCCCAGCCACCTCCCCAATCCTCACTCTATGAGTGTGTGTGGAGACTCACCTTGGGGTTACCTGTGCTGGCCGAAATGGTGGCTTTGTGGTTGTTTGAGTTGGGGAAGAAGAAGAGAAGAGGAATGGAGAGTGTGCTGTCTGGCTTTGTTCCCTTTTCTATGCTCTTTCCTTGGCCGTGAGAGGAATGGAGGGAGGGTTGCTACATATTGGCTTTGTTCTTACCTTAGCCGAGAGAAATGAGGTGAGACAAATGGGGCTTGACTGCATGGAGCTAGCATATATGGGCACGGTTGGGGGCTTGCCCTTGCATTTGTGGAATGACCGGGATGCCCTTCCACTCCTCTCTCATAAACATGACCGCTCAGGGGCATTTTAGCCCAAGGGTTAAGTTGGCTTTGGGGTTTTCCCCTACAGCGGTAAGTCGGTAAAAAGGTAAGGTGAAAAGTGCCGGATGATGAATACCCACGTCGCGGACGGTGCCGACTGCCCCTGGGTAGCCCGGGAACCTCTGAGGCACCACTCGGCTCTCTAGACGGTGCCGACTATCCCGGGGCGGTCTGGGAACCTCTGCGAGCGATAAACATTCGGCACGCTAAACGCCGATGGGTATGACGGCAAAACCCGTATTTACTTCTATTGTTTCTATTTTGCACATATTCTTGTTGTGGTATTACATTCTACCCCCTTAACAGAATTCGACCCCGAATTCTGGCGTTCACCAATATGCACGACTGAACAAAATGCAATAAACTGCTCATAACATAACTTTAACTCGTACCCATGGAGAACAAGTCCGGGTACTTCTCGCGCATGCGAGACTCCAACTCCCATGTCGCTTCTCGCTCGGACTGATGAGCCCAAAGCACTTTAACATACTTTATCTTTTTATGCCTCAACACCTTCTCTGATTCCTCCAGAATCCGAACTGGACGGGACTCGAAGGTGAGGTCTTGCTTTATAGACACCGGTTCTAGCACAATCTCATGCTCTGGATCTCGCAAATACTTTCTCAACATCGACACATGAAACACATCATGCACTCCTCGCAAGGAGTCAGGGAGATCCAAACGATATGCCAACTTTCCAATCCGTTCCCGAATTGGAAATGGCCCAATGTACCTCGGGCTAAGCTTCCCTTTGGTACCAAATCGCACTATGCCTTTAGTGGGAGACACTCTCAGGAGCACCTGATCCCCCACTTTAAACTCTAGTTCTCGCCTTCTGACATCTGCATAGCTCTTCTGCCTACTCTGGGCAGCTAGCAGATTCTGTCTAATCTCTGCCACTCGCTCTACTGTTTACTGGACCCAATCTGGTCCCAAAACAGCCTTTTCGCCCACTGCATCCCAACACAGTGGCGATCTGCACTTTCGCCCATACAAAACCTCAAACGGCGCTGCTCGAACACTGGAGTGGTAGCTGTTGTTATAGGCAAACTCCGCGAGTGCCAAATGATCCTCCCAGCTACCCCTCCAGGACAGAACACAGGACCTCAACATGTCCTCTAGTGTCTGAATGGTACGTTCAGACTATCCATCCGTCTGTGGGTGGAAAGCAGTACTGAACTGAAGTTTCGTATCCAGAGCGCCCTGCAAGCTCTCCCAGAATTTGGAGACAAACTTGGCGTCTCTGTCCGAAACTATGGTCTTTGGCACACCATGCAACCTTACTATTTCTCGCACATAAATGGGTGCCAAGTCACTCGCTGAGTTCGTGGTGCGAATGGGGATGAAGTGCGCGGACTTACTGAACCGGTCCACCACTACCCAAATCGCATCCTTACCTCGCTGGGTACGAGGTAAGCCGACTACGAAATCCATGGTGATATCATCCCATGGCCACTGAGGAACCTCCAAAGGCTGCAATAGCCCAGCGGGGCGCTTGTGCTCAGCCTTTACTTGCTGGCAAACCCCGCAAGATGCCACATACTTGGCAATATCCACTTTCATTCTCTTCCACCAGAAGTTCTTTTTGAGATCACGGTACATCTTGGTCTCACCAGGATGCACAGTGTACGGGGTACGATGAGCTTCTCTCAAAATTTCATCCTTGACTTGGGCCTTCTGCGGCACGCAAAGGCGGCCTTTAAACCGCAATGCACCTGACTCATCAAGGCTGAAATCCCCCGTTTTACCTTCATCAAGCCGCTTCCTCACTTGCTGTAGCAACCGATCATGCTTTTGCGCCTCCTTTACTCGCTCTGGGACTGCTGATTCCAGCGACAGCTGCATCTCAGCCTGTGCTGTGCCAGCGAAACAATAGAAGATTCCCATCCGTTCAAAGTCGGCAACGAGACATTCCAGAGTGGATGGTGTCATTTTGCGACTAAGGGCATCAGCAACCACGTTTGCCTTGCCCGGATGGTACTGAAGAGTGAGATCATAGTCTTTAATCAACTCCAACCACCTTCGCTGCCTCAAATTCAGCTCTTTCTGAGTGAAAATATATTTGAGGCTTTTGTGGTCAGTGAAAATATCACAAGTCTCACCATACAAGTAATGCCTCCAAATCTTTAGAGCAAAAACCACTGCGGCAAGCTCTAAATCATGGGTAGGGTAGTTCTGCTCATGCTTCTTCAACTGTCGCGAGGCATATGCGATCACTTTATTATCTTGCATAAGCACACAACCCAGACCCACTCGAGATACATCCGAGTAGACCGTGAAACGCTTCCCTGACTCGGGAAGTGTAAGTACAGGAGCAGTTACCAACCTCTCCTTCAGAGTGTTGAAACTACACTCACATTCATCGGTCCACTGGAATTTCACACCCTTCCGTGTGAGTTGAGACATTGGCTTGGCAATGAGTGAGAAGTCTTTTACGAATCGCCGGTAGTAACCAGCTAGGCCAAGAAAACTTCTCACTTCTTTAACACTAGATGGCCTCTTCCATTCCACGACAGTGGAAATCTTGCTTGGATCAACTGAAACGCCTTCCTGGTTAATCACATGTCCCAAGAAGCTCACTTCAGAAATCCAAAACTCGCACTTCTTCAGTTTGGCAAAGAATTGATTCCTCCTCAGAGTCTCAAGCACGAGCCTCAGATGCTGCTCATGCTCTTCCTCCGTCTTGGAATAAATCAAGATATCATCAATGAACACTACTACAAAGTCATCCAGATACTTGTGTAGCATACTGTTCATCGTCTCCATGAAGATAGTAGGGCATTCGTCAGTCCAAAGGACATAACTGTAAACTCATAGTGCCCATATCTTGTGGAGAAAGCTGTCTTTTCAATGTCTTGCTCGCGCACTCGGATTTGATTGTACCCAGACTGTAGATCAATTTTGGAGAACACCTTGGCTCCCTTCAATTGATCAAACAGGTCCTCGATGCGAGGCAATGGGTATTTATTCTTGATGGTCACCTGATTGAGAGCACGGTAATCAATACACATGCGCCAACTCCCATCCTTTTTCTCAGTGAATAGGACAGGGGCTCCCCAAGGTTACACACTTTGACGAATCAAGCCTTTGGATAACAACTCGTCCAACTGCTTTTTCAGCTCCTCTTGCAAGGGTCGTGCCAGACGATAGGGAGACATGGAGATAGGTCTTGTGCCAGGAACAAGATCAATTCTGAACTCCACATCTCTCTTGGGTGGCATACCCGGAAGCTCTTCAGGAAACACATCAGAATACTCACGCACCACAGGAATATCCTCAATGTGCAACTGCGCACATGGCTTCTCCGTAAGGGCTAGAAGTAACCCAGACTTCATTGTACGTCGGCCAGGGAACAGGCTGGCCAACACGAAGAGGGAACACGTGGGTGCATTCCCCTGAAAGATTATCTCCTTCCCCGAAGGAGCTTGCAAAGTGACTGTCCTCAAGAAGCAGGAAATCACGGCTTGGTAGCTATGCAACCAATCCATGCCAAGGATAACATCAAATGGCTCCAACTGAATAACCATGAGGTTGGCGACAAATTCCTCGCCATCTATTGCAACCACACAGCCAGGGCATACTGTAGAGCTCGCTAGGATACCTCTCGGGGTACTAACCACAACTGATTGAGAAATTTGTTGGATACTCAACTTGGTCTTCCTAACAAACTCCCGAGATACAAAAGAATAGGTAGCACCAGAGTTGAAAAGAACAAGGGCTTCACATGAGTCCACTAGCAGGGTACCTGTCACCACGTCAGGTCGACCCGCGGACTCGGCAGCAGGCAGTGAGTAGACTCCGGGTGGTGTTGGGGTGACAAGAGCCCCAACGCTCTGCTGTGGCGGCAACGGAACTGGAGGTGATGCAGCATGCTGAAATGGAGTCGGTGTAGGATGCCAGTAGTACCCGGCGGGTGGAGCCCAAGATAAAGGAGGCTGCAGCATAGGGGCAGCCGCCATCATCTGGACAGACCCCCGCGGTGTAGAATTCGACGAAGATGAAGATACTGGCTCCCACTTGATGATGCTAGCGGGATTCTGGTGACAAACCAACATTTTGTGGCCCGCCAGGCCACAATGCCGACAGTTCCCCGTCTAGGAACACTCAGCAGCACGGTGTCCCTCACCGCACTTAAAACAGATCATGCCTTGTCCTGGAACAGGACGCAAGGCTGGGGTCGCTGATGAAGATCGAGGCGCCGAAGAAGACGTCTTCGCAGACTTGGACTTGGACGATTGTGGGGGACGCTGGCCCCACTTGGACTTCTTAGGAGCGGGCCGTTGAGATGACCCACCACCTTCAGCAAAGCTTCTCTTCTGGTCACCACCAGAAGCGCTCGGATTACCAGAGGGTTGCAACCCTTTAGTGAGCTGCATCTCCAGCTCCATCCCTCTGGCCTGCTCCACCACGGACCTAAAGTCACGCGGTGCAGTAGCTCCCAAGACATGCCGGAACTCGAAGTTGAGCCCTCGGCGGAACCTTTTGGCCTTCTCAAGGTCATTATTCGCGACCGATGGTACGAAGCGGATCAGGTTGTTGAACCCCGCCTTGTACTCCGCTACGGTCATCTTCCCCTGTACAAAGGTCGACAAGGCGACCTCCATACTCTCCACAAAAGAATCTGGGTAAAACTTCGCTTTGAACTGCTCGGCGAAGATTTCCCAGGTAGCGGGACCCTGGGCAGGAGTCCTGGCTGAAAGAACCCCTTCCCACCAGATGTCCGCCTGACCCTTCAACTGGAAAGCCACAAAATGAGCTTTCATCTGAGAGCTCATCTCTAAGGCATCGAACTGCCTCTCCATATAGCGCAACCAATCCGCAGCCTGGACTAGTGTGCTCGAACCGTCAAAAGTGTCTAGTCGCAGGGCCAACCACTCACGAAGGCCCATTCTTGCCTCCTGTACGGCCGGGACGGCAACAGGGGCAACAGCGGGTACAGCCGCAGCAGCAGCTGCTGGTTGTCGACGAAGCGCACGGATTTGCTCTATGAACTCCTGCAGCAAGGCTGAAGACCTTGCCGGATCTCTAGCTACAGAATGTTCAGCAGAAGCAACCTCCGCATCAGGTGCCTCCTGCGGAACCTCAAGCGGTGGCTCCGCTTGGGCATGGCCACGGCCACAGCCCCGGCCTCCACGGCCACGTCCACGTCCTCTACCTCTCGGCATATCTGTGCACGGCAGACAGCCAATCACACAACTAGCCCACAAACATTCACTTTAACAACACAAATCATCGACAAAGTTAGCAAAAACGTAAATACAATGAAAGACCCATTCCCATCCTATGGTGCACCAGTGTGTCAAATTTTAATTTTTAGTAGGCCTAAGTCAAATTTTAGTTGAATAATTAAGCTAAGTTATCAAGTTTCTTTACCACGGACCTAACGCCCGCTCTGATACCAACTGTAACACCCCGCCCACTCACTGGGCCAAGATGCTACCACCTCTACTACTTTTACCATTTCATCAACACAGGAGAATTTAAAACCAACATTTACTTTATTTATATTACTGCGTTCAGATACATCGTAGCATTCTTAGTAATTACTCTAGCCTGACACAGCTAAAGTACACTAACAAAAGGTGATACAAACGGTGCTTCTGGTTCGTGCTGTTATTTCATGTGCTACTCCCGCCCGCGCTTTACATCCTCAACGGTCACCTAAAAACAACAATAAAGCAAGGGTGAGTCCACCGACTCAGCAAGTACAAAGCAAAACACCAAATAACAGGTTCATTCTTCAGACCATATTCATTCCATTATCATTAACCATGTTTTCATTTAACCACTTTTTCCATTTAACCACTTTACGTTCCGATGAACTATTCACCATGCACATGCACATGCACTTCTTTCTCAACTCTTTAGCCTATACCGGTACAGCAGAGTGTGCACCCGTCGATGCCCACCCAGGCCCGCCCTGTTTCATGCGGGGACCTCAAGCCCGTCCTGTTACATACGGGGACCTCAGTTGCCCGTAACTCTCATACGGGGACCCAGCTCCACTCCCGTGGAACGTCCACTCAACGTGGACCAATGCTTTCCCTTTCTTTTCATGACATGCATGCAATGCAAGTTCTCCGACTACGCATATCACATGGCATGTCTCAACAGTTACCGCGCACCATTTCTCAGTATGCATTCCAAGTATAATCAACTTACCCCAACATGGTAAGCAAGGCATATTCGGGAGTATTTACCTTACCTCAACACGGTAAGCAGTGCATCATTACTTAATTTACCTGAAATCACTACCCGAATTCACCGCTTTACAATGCACTTGCCTGGTTAGCCTCGGGGATGACGCGTGGACGGCTCCGACCCGGGACCTCCACCTACGCACACATCAACCCGACTCAACGGCAAAAAGAAAATCAAGAGCTTAAACGGAGAGCAACGTCCCTAACCCCATCCCCCGACCTCGGGCAAAATCGCACGGGTCTTGAGGGACCTGTCGCGCAGGTACCAAACCTATTTTTTTCTCTTTCTTTTTCTCCTCTTTTCTTTTCTTTTTTTCCCTTCTCATCTCTTCTCTTTTCTTTCCTTTCTTTCCTTTTTCTTTTCTTCCTCTTTTTTTCCTTCCTTTCCTCACCTACCCGGCCGGCCGAACCGGCCCTTTTTTTCTTTTTGGCCGAGTGGCCTTATCCTCTTCCAGGCTTCCTCTCTTACCACTACTCTCTCCCCTCATACACAACCCGGCCGAACGGACCTCGCCTGGGGCGGCGCAGCAGCGCGCACGGCCAGCCGGCGACCCCCTCATCGCCGGCGGCCCCTTCCGCCGCCCCCTCTTCCTTCCTCCTCCACCCCCTCTCTCGCCTCCTATCTCGCTCCGCCGGCCGGGCCCGGGGCAGCGCGGCGGCGCATGGCCGGCTCGGCGTCGCCGGCCCCCATCCCGCCGCCAGCAGCCCCCGCCGGCCTCCGCCTCCACCTCCTCCACGTCGGTCTCGCTCGGGGGTGGCGCGGTCGCGCGTGGCCGCCTCGGCGTCGCGGCCGCCGCCTCACCGCCGGCCCCCCCGGCCCCTTCTCCTCCCCGCTGGCCATCGGGCCGACGCCGGTCTCCTCCCCGCGCCTTGGATCCGACCGGCCGGGTCCGGACCCGCCTCCCCCTTGCGCGCATGGGTGCGGCGGTGGGGTGCTGGGCGCCGCCGCCCGGCCGGCGTGGACAATGGCCGCCGGCCATCTCCGCCACCCTCAGCCGCCTGCGCCACCTCGCCTCTCTTGGCTCCCAGCCACCTCCCCAATCCTCACTCTATGAGTGTGTGTGGAGACTCACCTTGGGGTTACCTGTGCTGGCCGAAATGGTGGCTTTGTGGTTGTTTGAGTTGGGGAAGAAGAAGAGAAGAGGAATGGAGAGTGTGCTGTCTGGCTTTGTTCCCTTTTCTATGCTCTTTCCTTGGCTGTGAGAGGAATGGAGGGAGGGTTGCTACATATTGGCTTTGTTCTTACCTTAGCCGAGAGAAATGAGGTGAGACAAATGGGGCTTGACTGCATGGAGCTAGCATATATGGGCACGGTTGGGGGCTTGCCCTTGCATTTGTGGAATGACCGGGATGCCCTTCCACTCCTCTCTCATAAACATGACCGCTCAGGGGCATTTTAGCCCAAGGGTTAAGTTGGCTTTGGGGTTTTCCCCTACAGCGGTAAGTCGGTAAAAAGGGAAGGTGAAAAGTGCCGGATGATGAATACCCACGTCGCGAGACGGTGCCGACTGCCCCTGGGTAGCCCGGGAACCTCTGAGGCACCACTCGGCTCTCTAGACGGTGCCGACTATCCCGGGGCGGTCTGGGAACCTCTGCGAGCGATAAACATTCGGCACGCTAAACGCCGATGGGTATGACGGCAAAACCCGTATTTACTTCTATTGTTTCTATTTTGCACATATTCTTGTTGTGGTATTACAGATGGAGCACGCGTGATAAGGCGGCGGGATAAGGTGGAGCTGGTGCAGCACTCTCACGACTAGTTGTCGGCATGGCTCGTCAAGGCGACGCAACGGCAATGCGTGACACAGACGAAGTGATGGCGTGGCGTGACGCAATGGGTGGAGCGCGCGCAATGAGGCAGCGAGATAAGCTTGCAACAGAGGCGCTCCCACGGCCAGTCGTCGGCGTGGCTCGTCAAGGCGACGCAACGGCAACGTGTGACACAGACGAAGTGATGGTGTGGCGTGACACAATGGGTGGAGCGCGCGCAATGAGGCAGCGAGATAAGCTTGCAACGGAGGCGCTCCCACGGCCAGTTGTCGGCGTGGCCAGACAAGGCAATACGATGGCGTGCCAGAGGCCTTGACACTACGGCACGTAGTGTCGTGGTGTAGTGTGGCGAGTTAAGGCGGCAAGTGAGCGATGGGACAATGCTGACGTGAGCAAGGTAAGGCAACGACGCGATCAGAGATGGCAGCGCGAGCTAGCTCAACCGGGAGGCAAAGCAAGAGAGAGGGTGAGAGAAGGAGAGGAAGAGAGTAGGCTGGGCGCACGGCTGGGCCAGGGAAAGAAAGGAGGAAAGAGGGGGAGCATGCTGGCAGGTCGAATGGGCTTAAGGCTGGTGGGCCAGAAAAAGAGAGAATAAAAGAAAAATGAATTGGGCTGGCCCAAACTGTTTTTCTGATTTTTTTTATTTTGCATTTCCTTTTTATTTAAATTTGGATTTCAGTTTTGAATTTGAATTCAAATTTGAGTTTTATTTTTGCCAAAATTTTAAATTGTGCTAAAAACAACTAAATTCCGGAAGTTTCAAAAATTCACAGAATGGGGTGTTACAAGCTTCAAATCCCAATCCGCTTCTCTAGTCTCTAGACGTGAAAAACCATCTGCAAATCACCTGAAATTATCCAAGAAATAGTAGTTAACGCGAGAGATGGGGAACTCGTACAGTAACAGCGGCTCGTCGTCGGCGCAGCTGCAGGCTCCGGAGCTGCCGCTGCACCTGTGCTTCTTCGTGCTGGTGCTGCTCATCGTCCTGGGCTCCTCGTGGTACATGAGCTACGAGCCGGCGGCGGAGACCTTTGCGGACCAGGCCTGGCTCCTGCTCATGGAGTCGCCGCTGGCGCTGCTCCTCGCGGTGCGGCTGTTGTCGGGCGCGGGCGAGGGGGCCGCCCGCAGCCGCGTCGACCAGCTGCTCTCGCTTCCAATGCCCGAGAGTGACTCCATCCACCGCGCCGGCGGCTCGCCGTGGGGTGTCGGGCTCGTGCTCGTACTGCTCCTCGTCATGGTCTCCTACCAGTCCAACTTCCGGGACAAGTGGTTCCCTCTCGTCAGCAGGTGATGATGAAATCGATCGGAGTCTTGCATCAAGGTTCAAGGAGCAAATGAGCAATTACCCGAGATATGGCGAGCGAGAACTATGTAAAGATTTACTAATTACAACGGCAGTACCAGTAATTCGTGCTTGATGTAGAATTTCTTCATGGTTTATGTAGAATTTCTTTATGGTTTATGTAGAATTTCTTCATGGTTTTGTTTCCTCTCTCTCTCTCTCTCTCTCTCTCTCTCTCTCTCTCTGTAACGTCTCGTGACAGCCTTGAAAATCGCGGTGACCATAGTCTAGTACGATTGTACGAATTGAGTGCTCTGTACTCTCTGGTGCGTGCGTGCTGATAAACGCAAAGAGAAACTACTTCATGAGTTCATGGACACGGTGACATGGTGCTACTGCTGTCCACGGAGTATCATGTATCATTCATTTTATTCAGTTTGTCCGAAAGCTTAAATTATTAGGGAAATAAAAGCCTGAATTATTAGGGCAACGAAAGCCTGAATTATTAGGGAAAAGATGGCGATATAGTTGGACACCTATCCATCTTCATGGTATAAGACGTCTTCTAAGTTCAGATCATTTTCCAATTCCAGATTGCCCGTAACAAAGCTGCTCTGCTCAACCTGACAATTCCCCAAGCAGTGTGCCTGCCTTGCGTTGCTAATTGGGCTGTACTCCTAATTAGCAGAGCTTGTCGACCTAGTCCTGCTAGAATTCCAAAAGGAAAGCTGGGCCTGTTAAATTGGGCCGGCCAATTTTCCGAATTTACATCGAGAGTAGTTGTTGCATCTTTGTACAGACGAAGCGAACATCAGACCGATTCTGGTTCAAAAACTACATCGACGTGTCATGCTAAATTATCTTGAGCTAAAGGTGGCATAATGCACTTGAAATAAAGGAAAAAAAGAAAAGTTTCCACGAAAGACGCAATACAAAAGCTCCCCAAGTAAAGAAGAAAGTTTGCACGCCCAGAAAAGCAGGGTTTTTTGGGACTCAAAATCAGATTCCCAGCCATGTGTAGAGAGAATACTAGATTACTAGAGGTAGATGCCGAATGTTGAGTAGGAAAATTCCTTTGAAGAAAAGTACCACATGGTTTTCCAAAGAAAGACGGAACAAAAGTATCCTAGGGCTTGTATTCTAGCTACACGTACGGCGGCTAGAACACCCTATCAAGCATAAACTAAACAACCAGGGTTACTCATATGCGTTATATTAATTCTCTTCTTTTTGAAATTTCTTCTTGTGGCTGCAGATGTTTGGATTGCATTTCAGATTGTTTATGAGTCGTATTCACTTAATCACAATGTATCTACTATCTAATGTACATACATCCTAAACATACCTTAATTTGGACGATGAATTACAAGAGACGATACATAAAGCCCCTGCTCTTTGGCGCGCACGTCAACCAAGCTACTAGTCTACAATTTTCGGCCCATGTTGAGAGAGAGAGAGAGAGAGAGAGAGAGAGAGAGAGAGAGAGAGAGAGAGAGAGCACGCACTTGCATGCACGGGAAAGGCCCGTCCCGTAATGATGGGTTTTCGTTTTCGCATATATTCCCCTCCCGACAAAAGGCGACCGAACACAAGGTCAGTCTCAGCTCAGCTACAAAAGGACAATTAGGGCCTTTAATCCCAGCTTTTGGTAAAACTAGTCTTCCCTGCTTTGGCGAAAGACAGGAATACCATGAGCTCCTAACAAACTCGACCTTTTGCTTGGGCTGGAGAATCCAATGCTTCGTGTAAGATAGATTGATTCCCATGTGACGTCCACGTGTAGAAAGTACTGACCTCAAGTGTAGCCGTAGTCCATGCTGCATTCGTACCTCATCATCTGAAACATAGGAATTTAGTAGGATTCATGCATGAATCATACTAGTAGTTGATGTAAAATTCCGCCGAGATGCTTGTAATTAAGTTCTCGCTCCTTTCATCGTGATTCATGGGTCAGTCGACTGCATAGCCTCATCAATAGGAAGTTAGGCAGCAGAGTGACACTGGCTGAGAACACTTGTGGGGTGTCAGCAATGCAGGAGAACATTCTGTGCGGTGGCTCTTCACTTCGCCGTGCACACAGCCCTACCTTTTTCTGGGCAGCACGGCCGGCAGGCGGCAGCGCCACCACGGCCTTCCCAGCCCCCGAGACGGCCACCACCCTACCCTCCTAAAGATGACAAAAGAAACGAAAGAACGTGTGCAAAAAGTGAAGCTGCACCTTACCTTCTCCCCCTCCCGGCGCTCTGCAGTACTCCTTTCCTGTTCCTTTTCCTTCCCCTGCAGCTGAGCCGCAGCCCAAATGGCAAATGTTCTTTGTTATTTACCTATACGAATTGATAATACAGAAGAACAAATGTCAATTTAGCCTACAAAATTGTTGGTTAGTGCTGTAGCCTACAAAACTAGTTACTGTCATATTGGACGTGAGAAAAAGTGCTTAGTATGCCATCTATAATTGTGCTTCTCACTATATTGTTTGGCTGTTTCTCATGCTACCATGAATAACGACTATACGTAGCCATTGTTGCTTAAAACCTGAAAATGATTCATTGAGGAAGACCGCCGGATCTGGATGCCGTGAGCGGCCGGCGTCCGCGGGATCTAGAGGCGGTGGTGGCTTCCATGGCGACGGCGACGACAGATCTGGAGGCGGCGGTGTCCACGGCGCTGGGTCGCGACGGCCATGGCCATGGCTCCAAGCAGCGGCTACCGCGACGCCTCCTCCCCTTGGCGGGCAATGTGGCGGAGCTGGCGAGGGAGACGGTTGCCTGACAGGTGGGTCCGACTATTTTTTTTCCCATGGCACCGGTGCCGCGGTTGGGAATGGTTGCCTGCTTGGTACCTCGCTCAAATTTCGCTTCAATGTATGGTACCTGTTTCATCCCAGAAAGATTCCCTTGGTACCTTTTTATTCACGGGTATTGATAAACATCATCTAGATATTTTCTTTTTAACTATTATTCAAATTTATAATTATTAGATTAGAAATCTAATGGCTATGAATTCTCCCCCACCCTTTCTAAAAAAAATCTTCATATCCTCAAAAAAAATCTCCTCCCTCTAAAAAAAGAGACTGTTGGATCTCTAATCTAACGATCTCAAATTTAGATAATAGTTAAAAAGAAGACATCCGGATGGTACCTAGACACACCTTTCGCGCCCTGCGGATGCTCTAAGATGACCAGCAAACTGTAAGGACTGTTTATGATTGACACTGTTGCGATTGTCAAATAATATTCTTATGCATGCTATCTGGCTTTTGGTGCATGCATGCTGTCATCCAGGCTAATAAACACTTTATAATACTAGTGCACACCTTCTTTCGCTTCCTCCTCTCTTTATATAATCCGACGTTCCCTCCATACAATACAACTGCAAGACAAGCCAAACGCCCAAACCCCAAGCAGCCAAGCTACACTACACTGCTCACTACTGGTACGTCAGGTACCATCCCAAAACCAAGGAGAGCAACTGAGCTGCTGAGCAAGAGCAAGAAGCTGAGCTCGAAGCTTCTCCTCAGCAATGGAGTTCTTGTCGCAGATGTGGTCGCTGCTGGGCCTCCTCACCATCCTGCAGAACGTGCTCCCCACGCAGCTCCTCTCCCTCCTCCACTCGCTCTGGCAGTCGCTCCAGGACTCGCTTACGCCCTACTCCTACTTCGACGTGCCGGAGTTCCTCGGCTCCGCCGCCGTCGAGCCCAACGCGCTATACCGCCACGTCCAGCTCTACCTCCACCGCTCCCTCCTCCTGTCGGCCCCTCCGCCTCCACGCCTCACGCTGTCGCTGCCGCGCTCTGTCGCTGTATCCGGCGGCCACGACGCGGCCGCCGCGCAGCCGTCCGTGTCACTCTCCCCGAACCACTCGGTGGCCGACACCTTCAACGGACACCGCGCCGTATGGACGCACCACGCCGACACGCTCCAGGACTCGCTCGAAGAGCGCCGATCCTTCTCGCTGCGCCTCCCCAAGAGGCACGCTGCGGTGGTGCTCCCGGCGTACCTCGCGCACCTCGCCACCGCGGCGGACCACCTGGAGCGCTCATCGCGGGCACGGAGGCTGCACACGAATGCGGCGTCCCCGCGTGGCTCGGCGGTGTGGTCATCGGTGCCGTTCTGCCACCCGTCCACCTTCGACACGCTCGCGCTCGACCCGGACCTCAAGGCGCGCCTCCTGACCGACCTCACTGCGTTCGCCGACGGGAGGGAGTTCTACGGCCGGACTGGAAGGCCGTGGAAGCGCGGGTACCTCCTCCACGGTCCGCCCGGCTCGGGCAAGTCTTCGCTCATCGCAGCCATGGCGAACCACCTCCGGTACGACGTGTTCGACCTCGAGCTCACCCGCGTCGCCACCAACGCCGACCTCCGCGCGCTCCTCATCCAGACCACCAACCGCTCGCTCATTGTCATCGAGGACATTGACTGCTCCCTCCACCTCACTGGTGACCGCGGGTTCGCCTCCAAGAGGCGCCACAAAGGACGCCGTTTCCACGCCGCTGCCGCCTGCTCCTCCGATGACTCGTCCGACTCGGACGACGACGGCGGCGACATCAGCGCCGACAACTACCGTGGGAAGGTGACACTCTCCGGGCTGCTCAACTTCACCGACGGCTTGTGGTCGTGCTGCGGCGAGGAGCGCATCATCGTGTTCACGACGAACCACGTGGACGGCATCGACCCGGCGCTGCTGCGCCCGGGGAGGATGGACGTGCGCGTGCACCTCGGCGCGTGCGGCGCGCACGCCATGCGGGAGCTGGTGGAGCGGTACGTCGGCGTCGGGGACCACGAGCTGCTCGACGTGGCGGAGGGCTGCATAAGGGACGGCGCGGAGATGTCGCCGGCCGAGGTGGGAGAAGTGCTGCTGAGGAACAGAGACGAACCGGAGGCGGCGGTGACGGAGCTCGCTGCTGAACTGAAGGCGAGGGCAAGCGCAGCCGACGACCTCCAGTGGGAGGACTCCGCGGCGGAGCTCTCCAACGGGTCGCCGACGAAGAGGAAGGGGTTGGCCGGGTGGGAGGCCAAGGTTAGGATCTTGGGAAGGCTTAGGAGCCTTACCAAGTCGGAGTCCGGCCGGAGAGGCGTGTAGTTTGACTCTGTTTGACTTGGTGTTTTAGGTCAGGTCTCGGTCAGATTAGTCAGAACTCGAGTGCATCTTCGCAAGTCAAATGTATGGCTTTGATGTTTGTGTCTTCTTTCTTGTAAGCTCTGTAAATTCGCAGCAGCCGTTGTTGGAGACGGCCTTTCGTTTCTTGTAAGCTCTGTAAATTCCCTACTGCTTTCCCGAATCCACGCGCGCGCGCGGCACGGCACAGCACGGGACGTCTTTCGTATCAGAACACAGGTCGGCACGAGCCCTCCTCCGCATACGCGAACCCCTCGTTCCTCCTCTGATAACCTCCCTTGGGCCCATCGCCAGTTGCAGACTCCACCTCTGCATGCCCACCACGGGAGTTGGTGCCGTTGGCACAATGGCCGGCTAGCACGCCGCATCATCCACCGCGACATAAAGCCTGCAAACATCCTCGTCGGCGAGGGCGGCAACTTCGTGAAGATCAGCGACTACGGGGTGGCGATGTCCATCGCCAAGGCGGAGCCGCCGTACACGCAGGCCGGCACGGTCTGGTACATGGCGCCCGAGATTCTGCTGCAGAAGCCGGACTACGACGCAGTTGTCGACCTGTGGTCGCTCGGCTGCGTCATGGCGGAGCTGCTCTCCGGCGAGGTGCTGTTCAAGGGGGAGGGGGAGAAAGACCAGCTCCATAAGATATTCGATGCGTCCAGTGTACCGGGCAAGAAAACGTGGCAGGCCTTCAAGCCCACGGTCCTAGCCGACGAGGTGCAGCAATGGCGAGCGTGGCAACAGCGAGCTCGGCACCACGACCGGCTGCGCGAACTGTTCCCCGAAGACGTGCTGTCGCAGGACGGATTCGATGTCTTGAAGGGGACTGACGGCGGCCGCGGCGCTCCAATGTCCGTGGTTCGCTGACGATTCCGTCGACGCTCCTGCAGCTGATGATGCTCCCAGTTCCAACATTTGCGCGACGGCGTTGCTCAGGCAGATGGCCTTGTCATTAGTTCGGTTGCCCATTGGTGCGTCGGCATTGCTGAGGCACAGGGCGTTGTCCAAGTGATTGCCTTGTGATCGATGAGTAGCATATATTTTCTTTAATTGCCAAAGTGCCCCTGTCTCACATTTTGTGATACTAGTATATTTGCCCCTGCCTTACCATGAGAAATCAAGCATGGAGGGAATTCTGCAGTGTTCTTCTACTTCTATACAAATTTCAATTTACTAATGGAAGCTCTCGCTTCCCTAAAAAATGTCAATTTACCTAATAAATCCAAAAACATTGGTATAAACCAATAATTGATGCAAAAGTTCCCAATTGGACTTGCTAACATCAAACACTCACGGAGGGCGGAGGCTACTGTGTAGCCATTGATGGCTGGAGAGAACATTGACTTCCGGACCTTGTGCACACATCGGACTCGATGAACATGCAGTGGAAGAGCATGATTCTTTGTTAGGGCCTGTTTGGAACAGAGGAATTTCACAGGAATTTTGCAGGAAACAGTTCAATTCCCGCAGGAATCGGGAAAAATTCCCGCATTCCAAACAGGGCCTAACAGTTAACACAGCTGGGCAGAGTAAAGAACTACACACACCACCATCTGGGCAAACCAGAGAAGTACTCCCTACGTCCAAATATATAGGGCACATTTTCTTTTGTCACATAGATCAATGAGTACTTCAAATGACTAAATTAATGATTCTTGTGTAGCAGCAAATTATGCCGTTACCTGATTCTTGAGCCCTGCTTGTAAGTTGTAACATCTGGAATCCTGGATGAAGAGTACAACAGTCAATGAATGGTTCATAGGTACATGAATTTTCCACACAAGAAAAACACATAATGACCAAAAATCCGGAGCAAGAACAAAAGAACATACACAGCTTAATTGTTAGGACAGCAAATGTGTAAGAAAGGTCCAATTAACTAGATAAGAAAAATGAGACTAGCAGAAGTATGCACTATCCTAATTCTACTGAAGTGAAAGATTGTACAATCTAGTCGACCACTTTAACTGAAGTGATCAAAACAACCAAATTGAAATGTTTTATATTTCACCCTGCATGTACAGGACAACAGGTTCACCTATGATAGTATGTATGATACTATTCTCCAACACTGGAATAATTTGATAAGTCATGAATCAGAGCTGAGCAACTAACTGCGGATCTCTAATTTCCTCTATCAGTACCAATCCTAATAAAATTTCAAGTTGCAATGCAACAGTTGTCCACTACCAAACAGTGTCATAGATAGTCATGTATGGTATCTTGTAGATTAGCCCAAATGGCAAAGGTGGTCAGATTATCGTTTCCTCTAGCTCATAAGATTTACAAGCCAGTAACAATAAATAGGGATTCTTAGTTCTTACTACCAAGTGTTATTCCTGCTTCCAGCCACTATCTCTATCTACTATTGAAGAATGCAGTTCCTTCGCAAATTAGTTGTATAGATGTTCCAAGAGGACATTATACATTATTTAATATGGAAAGACTTTCAGATACTATATTTTAGCAGTGGTGACACTACTAATGTTTTGTTTGCAGTCCGTTGCTAAGAGTGTATCATCCTTGTCACATCTGAGTCATAAATAGCAAATAAGCTAGCAACTCAAGCGGCTAATTCAGCGCAGATGATAACCACTATCAGTATGAAGTACTACGGGGTGAAAGTAGTATTTGTGATAATTTGACCACAGTATTGTAAATGAAGTTCTGAAGAAAATTTACAAATGCATTTTTGTAAGTATATATATAAAGGAGAAACTGATCAAAGATTCTCTAAACCCTGACAATATGAGAAGGTGTCATGCGCGTGGTTACTATTTATGTGAACAGTGCACAGCTCCTGTTCACACTTAGCGCGATTTGGTTTGATTAGTTTTCCCGATTTGATTATATTAGTTTCCTTATAGATAAAATTAGATTTGCTAGGATAATCTATTTATATAATATTAGAGATAAGTTCATTAGAGGTCAAGCCATCCAATCTATATAACGATGGGAGTGTACCTTATTTTTATTAAGCAATAAGAAGAGAGAAACAAGAGTTCATCCCCGTCTATGTCTATCTTCCTTCTCTAAAGTCTCTCGCCAATCAAATCAATGCCGCCTGGCTATCCTCTTGATGGTGTTTGCTCCATAATGATCTAAGGATCATTACATGTAGTATCAAAGCCAACACCATGACTTCTGCTACTAAGAATTTCAAGGCCATGAGGGCCACCATCAATGAGATGAGCATCAACGTAGACGACATGAAAGCCATCTTGGTAGATATGATGGCTATAGCAGCCAAGCTGATGAGAAAGGAGGAGAAGAAGACCGTTGTCCAACGGCCAGTCTCTCCACGTGGGCGACCGACATTATGCCTTTGGAGGTGTGGAACGTGGCGAGTGACGTGTGGGAGGTCACGGCATCATCGTATCCCTTACCCATCCATTGCATTTGGTGGCAAAAGGGGTAGCAAAACTACCCCTCTCTTGCTATCTTCGTTGGTGGTATCTTTGTCAACATTGGGCAGCACTAAGGCCCTCACGCCTTCGTCATCAACCGTCGTCAACAACATCCCAAGTTCCCATGTAAGGCATTGCACTTGCTCACCGAAGTGGGACTACCAAAGCTTGCAACCATGACCGTCACCACAGCTCAAGGGCGAGTTGTTGTGAAGGGAGGGAGAAGATGTCATGCGCATGGGTACTGTTCATATGAACAGAACAGTGCGCAGCTCCTGTTCACGCGCAACGCCGATTTAGTTTGATTAGTTTTCCTGATTTGATCGGATTAGTTTCCTTACAGATAAGATTAGATTTGTTAGGGTAATCTATTTCTATAATATTAGAGATAAGTTTCTTAGAGGTAAGCCATCCAATCTATATAAGGATACAAGTGTCTTATTTTTATTAAACAATAAGAAGAGAGAAACAAAAGTTCATCTCCATCTATGTCTATCTTCCTCCCCTAAAGTCTCTCCCCAGTCAAGCTGACGCCGCTCGGCTATCCTCCTGATGATGTTTACCCTGTAATGATCTAAGGATCATTACAGAATGAAAGACCATGTGCTGTAAATTTCCAATCCCCCCATATGGGTAGGTCTTTCTTTTCTTCCAGTACATAGTAATACTTTATTATTAAGGGTAGATCGGAATCAAAGTATAATGCCTTTCCTAGCTCCCTATCTTACAGCACTAGTTTCACAAGTGGTTTCAACTTCAATCTGTTTGTAGCTACAGATTTTACACCTCATTTCCATTACCTGCTTTATCAATTTGAATGTTTTCTTCAGTACATTGTTTGTCGTATTTGAATCTTAACCAAGGACAATCTTAAGAAAAGAGGTTGGAACGGTTCTTACAGCTGCCAATTTTGTAATGGAAATGAGAACATAGATCACTTTTTTTTTCTGTGCCCAATAGCTAGATATATTTGGAATGTAGTGAAGTGTCCTTTTGGGTTCAGCAACATACCTGCCAATGTTGATCATTTGTTTTTCTAACTGGTTATCTCAGTTTGGAAAGAAACAAAAAGTGTTGGTCTCAGTTGGAGTTACAGAAATTCTTTGGGTTATATGGAAAGCTTGAAACAATGCTTTCTCTAGAAACAAGATTCCTGCTGATCCTATCAATTTTATTTCCCTTGTTTGCCACTGGATGAACTTCTGCGCGATGTTGCAGAAAAAAGGAGGAAGGCAAACAGGTCATTCAGCAGGGGGCAAAAGTGCTGGGGCGAGTTGCAGTTGAAGTTTTCAATGCACGGCAAGGTTGGAGACCAGGAGTGCGAAGGATCACGGCCTACTGAAAAAGGAAGCTGGTCAAAGGAGGGAAGACCTACTACAAAGAACATGGAGGAGATATTACTGAATCAAGACACGGCGGAAAAGTCTCTGTCGCTTGTTGAATTTGGGTTCAGTAAAACTCTGCAATAAGAAGCTGAACTAGATGTTTTGGTTCGTGTCCAAGTCAGTGTATAAGATCCTGTAGGTCCAACGCTGCTTCCGTAGTGACTAGGAATTTTCAGGCTGACTGCTTGCTGCTTTCTCTTTTTCTTTCTTTGGTTCTTGTGAGTGCTTGGTTTCTAATAAAGGAAATCGGGGGCTTGGCCCACTGTTTAAAAAAAAGAATCTCATAAAGCATTTTTAACAATTCGTATTATTCCACAATCTAGAATAAAAATGCCACGTATAGCTCAAAACACCAAAGTAGACGAACAGCCAATCTACTTTACGAAGAATTCTGCTCAAAAACATGTTCTATTTCTTGGAGAATCCGTGTGTCTGTGTATGCTACAGAAACTTAATGAAAATTTTCTTTGACAGTACATACGACAGATGGGGTACATCTAGCAAGTGCTAGTCTGCGGAACGAATGTTGAAGAATCTGGTTCAGTATTCATTCTAGATTATCGATAAAAACATTTTCCAGACGATCTTATACCCAATGAGCATTCAATCTGTAGCTCACCCTGCCTTGCAGTGCAGATGGCACAAAACCTGGTGGCGCTCTCGGCATCCCTAGAACAAGTGCAGGGGGGGAAGCTACAGAATGCAGCAAAGCATAGCTCTACTAGAGAACAAAAACAGCGTAGGAAGCAGACTAGAAACTAGAAGGATTCGCGTACCATCGATTAGTGGGGCGGCGCGATCTCAGGGGAAGGGCGGCAGCCGCAGCACGGCCTGCTCGGTCTCCGCCGGCTCCGATCGAGATATCTGCAGTACCAAAACACCCAGAAATAAAAACCCCACATCTAGCTAGTTGCATGAGCAAGAGATCGTGAGACGGATTTGGTTGGGATGGGGGCGAACCGAGTCACGGAGGATGGGCCTGGTGTCGTCTGCGGCGGGCCGGAACGGCAGCGTTTGGGCGCCCCGGACCCGGGGGTCGGCCTCCTGCCCGCGCTGCCCGTGGAGGCGGGCGGCGGAGGGGTGGAGCTGCGGGAGAAGCCTCCCCACACCGCCGAGGGGCTCGCGAAGCCGTGCGCTCTCTCGCACCCGGTCGACACCATCACTCCAACTCGCTTATGACCCACAATGAGAAATTACGACTTCTTAGTATCATTTTAACACATACTCATGATTCATCTGATAGTTCTCGAATGCTTCGACTTCTTTGTTTTAACTGTTCGATCATTTTACTCTTGACCACTCTGTACTCGAAAGTCTTCGACCACTCTACCGCTAAAGCTTCCGACCGATAGCACTCGGATGTTTCGACCACACAGCGTTTTTGACCACGTAGTGCCTTCGACCACACTCAACTCTAACTTACGACCACGACCAATCTGCCGCATCTTCAAATACTAGAGTCTCCTCTGGTCCTAGCGTCTTCGAGTATGACAGCAATAATTCGAAACGCAATACGCAACAGTCGTAACGAGTGGTCTAAGGCTGATTACTGGATAGCGATGAGATTTGTGGTCGTGGACGACCTGGTTGGTATTCGTAGAGGGTTTGGTTCTTGTCTATGGATAGACAAGGGTGTGTTATACGTGTGTGTACTAATGTTGATCAAGTTGTAAAAAACTAGTGCCGAAAAAATATTTCTTTCGTCTTTGCATGTGCAAGTGAGCGTAGAAATGATCATAGAAGTTTTAGTGCAGGTTTTGAGAAAGACTTGCTTTAGGATTTTATTGAGATGGCTTTTAAAGGTGCTTGTGAGGTCACTTTGTAAATCCAAAAAGATCCTACAATAAAGATAAGTCTTGAATTAATCTAGTTCTTATTTTGTTCGTAGAGTGCTGGTGATTGCAGGTACTGTGAATCTTATGACAACGTTCAAAGTGATCAGACGAGCTATCAGTTAAGCAGTCGTCAGCTCAAGCAACTTGGTTTTGAGTGATCGAAATCCTCTTCGACTGTTAGAAGACTCTAAAAAATAGCGATAATCATTCACCTCTCTGATTGCTGTCTTTGGTACTAACACAAAATTACACTACTTTGAAACAGAAACACGAGTAAACAAGTTTAAAAAACGAGTGAACAACATCATTTAGAGTGTGTGCGCAATTTTTCTTCACCAATAGCTCGATGTCCCATCCGAATTGATTATAAAAAACCAATACAGTTCTGCACACAAGACGCGTGCGCACGTCGAACGGTTTCAACCCCGCGGGATTGGCATTTCACGCCTCCACCGAACCGCACCGCAAGCTGGCGCGGACGAAGCATCTCTGCACGCCGCATGCTCCTGCCACGGTCAAACCGGCGACCCGATCGCCGCGCGCCTCTACTCTAGTATATAAGCGCGCGTCGTTCGCCTCCCCGCTCCCAAAGAAGCCACTTCTCGCTCACGCTCACGAAAGATTTGCTCGTTTTGATCAGAGATCACGAGTCAGCGGAGGAGACACACACACACATACATAGCTATACTGGCCATGGAGTTAGAGGTGGAGAGCCACAAGGCGCTGCTCAAGGTCGGGTTGTTCGTGCTGGTGCAGGCGCTGGTGTACCTCATCCTCTCCCAGTCGTCCACCGTGTTCTCCAGGACCAAGAGCCTCCGCCTCCGCCCGGCGCGGTCCGTCAGCTCCCGCCGCATGCTCGCGCTGCTCTCCGACCTGCCGCTGAGCAGGGAGCCCTCGCCCGTCTCCGTCGCCGGGAAGAAGTCGCCCGTGCCCGCCGACCAGAAGATGGATTGACTAAGGCCGATTGGTGACACCGTGACGCGGACCTAGAACTAGAAGACTACCTAGCTAGTTAAATCGTTGTTCCTTGCGTCGCATGCGAAACATGTGGCCGGTGTAGGCGTGTAGGCAGCTACTCGCCATTCTTTGATTGATTGGTCTGTTCGATTATTTATCTGGGCTTGGATATACAAAGTACAAGCCTTTTTTTATTTGTGCGTGTGATCTTGTGAGCTAGTGTTCGGTTACAATTTAATCGTGATTGTGTTTTGAGAGAGTCGTGAACGGAACAGTTGATACATCCTCCTTTCCTCTCGATGCGTTTCCTCTGTCACTGCCAATGGGCAACAAAAGGGCCCGTTAAGACCATACTGTGAGGACTAAATTAGGCTGGGCTTCAGCGAGGAAACAGAATTCAATGGGCACATATAACCTTAGGCTTTATTTGGGTGGCCCAATCCCGGCCAACTCCATAGACCCGAAATGTACATTTACGCAACTTTGCTGCCAGACGCGCACACCCAAAGTCTGTCTGGCCAACAGGTGTTTTTCGTTGAGGCCTGAGCCGTAGCTCCACGGGAGGCAGCGAGGATGTTCTTCCTTCTGACCTAGATTTAATCATTGGGATCGGTCAGGGTCCCTCATATTCAGCGGAATCGTATGTATTTTTGCTTGGGCCTCCATTTCGATTCTAATGTGTGTAAGAAATACGTAAATGCGTGCACACGTGTGGTATGAATAGATGTACATTTATCCTGTACCTCTAAAAAATACTAAAAAGAAATTTATTTTATTATTTAAAAAATGAGTTGATGCTAGTAAACCACCCGCCGCCACCTGACATGTTGGTTCCACTCCTACGAGCGAATCCCCTGACGTGCTATTCGCTCGCCCTCCCGCATCCCCTTGCTCACAGCCATCTCCATTCTCCCATCCCATTCGACAAACACTAAAATCTCCAACAGCCTAGCGCCCGCACTAAAGCTCCATGCGAGGCAGCCGCCACCACCCAAAACCCTAACGCTATCCCTGAGCGCCCCCACGCCACCGCCAATGTCCCTGCTGTTGGGGCGGGCACTACCGTTGAGGCCCTCCACGCCGACACCCCTTTCTCTAAAAGGATCTCTTCCCCTCTCCCATCTTTTTCTTTTTTTCTCACACGCAGCCAATTACGACCTCCGACGCCATCGCCACCAAACCAAAACACACTTTCAGTTTTTGAATCAAAGCCATATTCAAACTCAATCGCCCCTGCTACGCAAATTCAGTTTGACATAGTTTAATGTCTATGGATGCGGATCTGGAAAGAATGTCTATGGATGCGGATCTGGAAATTAGGAATGATCATGGTCCAATCAATCACCATAGCATTAGGCAGGCTGGCTCTCTCGGCAATCAATTGCATTTGATACTTTTCTTTGGTTGGCATTAACGGTAAGTCAAATAGCCGGTTAATATTTATTTATCCAAAATCAACCTTCAAAAATCAACGGTTGTGATTTAGCAATAGATCTTACCACCAAGAAGGTATAGGTGCACCTTAAAAGAGCTCTAACTACGATGATCAGCTGCAAGATACTTAAACTTGGTGAGAAGGTCACATAAATATCGAGTGCAACAGGATTTCGAGATTGGCTGAACAATGTCTGATACCTGTTGAAAATATAAGCACATGTAGGTTCAATTTATTCCATAAATAAATCATGACATCATGCACGCAAATATAACAGAACCATCACAGACATAAAAGATCTAGACATGTAAACCAGGAAACTGTACATGAACAGATCTAATACGGAGAACATGACTGTTACGTACCGATGGTTCTGTTCTGATCGGTTTGCCGATGTAGATGCCGCAGGCACGGTGAGGATGACACGAAGTCGATGACGATTCGCCGAAGCCGAACGACGAGGAAGACGAGCCAGAGCTACAGCGAGCAGTCGCGCAGAGCGCTTCCCAAAAACCTTATTCGCCCTCTCCCGGTGCAGGACTTCGAAGGCGACGGTTCCGGAGACCTGCTCTCCCGAACGGCAGTGCACGCCGGCGGACGGGACGGAGTAGACTACGTGGGACGGCGCAGCACAATGGATGGAAGAGGAAAAACCCTAGATTGATTTTCGCATCTACTGTATGGAGGCGGCGACTCCGTATTTATAGAAAACCAGAACGCGTGATAATAAAACTGCAAAAGGAAGCCGCGTCTGCGCAAGCACCTGGACCCGATTTTGGCGGACCATTCACGCAGGTGCCGTGCGCCCGTGCCCGGCCCGGCGAGGCGAGCGAGCGAGCGCGCGCGTGTTATCCTCTAGTTCTCTCCCACACATGCCTCAAGTGGCTAGTAGTGCACCATCCCTTTTAAGGTGGTCTTCCTCTCCTAGAACTAGCAATATGGTACTAAAGGTCACATGCATGCCTCCTTTGCATGAGTGAACCTTTGAGATTTAATAGGAATTATTCTTATTATATGGGCTTAGCCCACATAATCCAATAATACCTACAACTTGGTGCTTCCCCAGTCCCGTGTTCGCTGCCGACGAGAATGGCCCCAACGTTGCATCTGCCCCTATCTGAAGGTGCTTCAGTTCGCTTCAAAAAAGGTGAAAAAGAACAGAGCAAATTGAGTGCATCGTTTGCAACCCGTTGCCCCAGGAATGATTGCGATGCCTTAGAAGCATAGAAGCACCTTCATTGGCAGCCAACATTGTCCTGGTAGTGATTGTGATTGCTTGTTGCATGTTAGTGTAAATTGGAGCTCTTGTTTATGTTATCTTTTTTCCTTGCTTAGTCATAGTTTGATTAGTTTAGTGGGAGCGTTCTTTTATATTGAGATTTATAGTTTTTTGCTGTGATTCTGTTGTAAGGGGTATTGGCCTGTGCGCCACACGTTACAGGAAATCTATGATGAGCTGCAAACAATGTGGTCCCTAGACTAACATAGGCACAGTAAGCATCCTGATTGTCATATGATAGACACATGAGATCTTTTCTATTTATCCTATGTGAGAATTTCTAGGAATATATGGATATGAACTCTTTATTTTAATCTAAACCGTTATAACTTGGGTTTACTAAATTAAAGGCTACATATTTTACTTTTTTGTAAGAATTTCTAACATATTTCTCTTTTTTTTCTTAGCAATGCTAAAAGACTTGTCATCGACTTTTAGTAATAAATAGAAGAAGAATAGTTATTGCGTCAAAAAGAATGGAGCCAAGATCCATCTCTATTACCTTTCTGAAACCTCATCTCTTGCATCATTTTGATGCTGAAACTAATCCCATCGAAGTAGCGTGCATCTTTGTCCAAATGAGGTTTTAGAAGTAGCATAGAAGGACTCCTCTTAATTATTTCGTGGACGTAAGACAGGAACTACGATCACTACGAAATGACTTTTAATTTGGTAAGTACTACTCGCTTAGTTACTTCTCCTGTCTAGTTAAAACTTTATATTCCAAGTCATTTTGACGGGAAGCCAAAGAATTCCAACCGTACACGGTAAACTGGCATCTGTAATAAGTTGTCACCGGATCGGATCGAGCTGACTGTAACACCCTTATTTCTGAAACGTTATGAATCCCTCGTAACTACTCAGGTCTGTTCAGTTGTGAGTTACAACAATCGAGTGTATAATATTGCCAACGCAAGCTCAATAACAAAAGTCGACTTTATTACAATATAAGGGCTTAGAGCTAAGTTTCACAGTAGGACCAACGGCCTTCAGTTATATTACAGCAAAAGACACCATAGGCATGCTTGAGCGGAGAACGACCCTAATCCCAAACTTCTTCCATTTCATAGAATACCACCTCTCCGTCTTCGCCTGACTCCTCAAAGTTGACAGTTTCTGTTTATGTTTTTAGCAAGTATGAGTACAACTACCGTACTCAGCAAGTCACACGGAGTTTAACATTAACTATATGCATGGTATAACAAATGAAGGGAAAACAGGTTTATTATTTTTGTATGGATGCAGTTTTAGTTGAGAATCAATTAAAGACTTGAAAAGTAACTTCATTAAGGAAAAAGGGGTTTTCAAGCGTGAATATCAATATTCATCATTATCAAACCATTCTCAACTCTACTTATGCTTTGCTGTTGGATTCAACCATTAAACATAGTTTCATTTACCGGAAGCACGGCGTATTTGAATACAATTAATTCATGACTCTGCAAAGTTTCCCTGCTTTACCCACAAGATCTCTCAACTCCTGCGACAGAGTTAAGAAAACAAGATTGTTCACTGCTCAATTCTTTATATAGCCTCCACCCAGTAGGTCCTAGATCTCCATAAGCTCGGATGACCCCACGGATCTCATCCGACTCATAGCAGTCCTACTGTTGTATGGTTAACCACCTCCCATACGAACTCACCCTCGGTCTCCCCCCGCCAGTTGCAGAGGTTCAATTGAACTTGAGTAGTTATTAAACCAGGTTTGACAAAATCAACACTTGTGGTTGGGCGGTTACTATGTTCTTTACTCAGCATATGGGTCTAGTCCTTATATTTTTATCTGAGGCATCATCCATGCACAAACCCATATTCAGTACACCGTGTACTGCCACCAATCCACCAGCAAGCCTCCATCCTAGGATAAGGTCTTCGGATCCACCTCTGTGATCCTCGCTTACCCTAGATCCATATTTTCAAAACTCTAGACAAATACCAAGATTCTTAATAGTGAAAAGAATTTTAATGAATTCCTAAACTACCATGTTTATACTATTATCATATTTAATACTACTATGTTTTGTCACGGTAAATATGGCCATCAAGATAAACTAGGCTTTTTCGGGTGTTAGGATATAACTAATATCATGTCATTCTAAATAGTAATTATACATAAAATACTGACTTAAAAATAACATAATGAAAATAATAATAAATACATAAATAAAGTAAAGATAGGCTCAACATGATCAAAATATGTGCGACTTACCTTGCGGATCTACGATTTCAACTAATTCTAACTCCTCGGTGGGCTGGACCTAAACTGGGGCTTCTCCTTCCGGGTCCTGAGAAACTTCGACGTCGGAGGCTAACACAAAAGCAAATTAAAATAAATTAATTCCATGCCCGAAGGATTGAGCTAGAAATAGAGAAATAAAATCCGATACAATTCAAATAAATTGAGATTTGGGCTTATAGGAGGGTCATATGGGGAAATGGGCCTGAGATTTGGATTGGCGGGCTCAAAATGAATCTAGAGAGTATAAATTTGTATTTTTGGGTTCAGACCGGATTACTGTTCATCGAGCTCGGTCGGTACTGTTCCTCGGCGCACAAACGCAAACCAATCTGTTCCGGCCATAAAAAAAATACAGTTCTGCACACAAGACGCGTGCGCACACGTCGAACGGTTCCAACCCCGTGGGATTGGCATTTCACACCTCCACCGAACAGCACCGCAAGCTGGCGCGGACGAAGCATCTCTGTACGCGGCATGCTCCTGCCTCGGTCAAACCGGCGACCCGATCGCCGCGCGCCTCTACTCTATTATATAAGCGCGCGCCGTTCGCCTCCCCGCTCCCATTGAAGCCACTTCTCGCGCAAGCTCACGAAAGATTTGCTCGTTTTGATCAGCGATCACGAGTCAGCGGAGGAGCGACACACATATATAGTAGCTATACTGGCCATGGAGTTAGAGGTGGAGAGCCACAAGGCGCTGCTCAAGGTCGGGCTGTTCGTGCTGGTGCAGGCGCTGGTGTACCTCATCCTCTCCCAGTCCTCCACCGTGTTCCCCAGGACCAAGAGCCTCGGCCTCCGCCCGGCGCGCTCCATCAGCTCCCGCCGCATGCTCGCGCTGCTCTCCGACCTGCCGCTGGGCGGCGAGTCGTCGCCCGTCTCCGTGGCCGGGAAGAAGTCGCCCGTGCGCGCCGACCGGACGATGGATTGACTAAGGCCGATTGGTGACACCGTGACGCGGACCTAGATTAGCGAGTTAGTTAAATTGTTGTTCCTTGCGTCGCATGCGAAACATGTGGCCGGTGTAGGCGTGTAGCTACTCACCATTCTTTGATTGATTGGTCTGTTCGATTGTTTATCTGGGCTTGGATATACAAAGTACAAGCCTTTTTTTATTTGTGCGTGTGATCTTGTGAGCTAGTGTTCGGTTACAATTTAATCGTGATTGTGTTTTGAGAGAGTCGTAAACGGAACAGTTGATACATCCTCCTTTCCTCTCGATGCGTTTCCTCTGTCACTGCCAATGGGCAACAAAAGGGCCCGTTAAGACCATACTGTGAGGACTAAATTAGGCTGGGCTTCAGCGAGGAAACAGAATTCAATAGGCACATATAACCTTAGGCTTTATTTGGGTGGCCCAATCCCGGCCAACTCCATAGACCCGAAATGTACATTTACGCAACTTTGCTGCCAGACGCGCACACCCAAAGTCTGTCTGGCCAACAGGTGTTTTTCGTTGAGGCCTGAGCCGTAGCTCCACGGGAGGCAGCGAGGATGTTCTTCCTTCTGACCTAGATTTAATCATTGGGATCGGTCAGGGTCCCTCATATTCAGCGGAACCGTATGTATTTTTGCTTGGGCCTCCATTTCGATTCTAATGTGTGTAAGAAATACGTAAATGCGTGCACACGTGTGGTATGAATAGATGTACATTTATCCTGTACCTCTAAAAAATACTAAAAAGAAATTTATTTTATTATTTAAAAAATGAGTTGATGCTGGTAAACCATCCGCCACCACCTGACATGTTGGTTCCACTCCTACGAGCAAATCCCCTGACGTGCTATTCGCTCGCCCTCCCGCATCCCCTTGCTCACAGCCATCTCCATTCTCCCATCCCATTCGACAAACACTAAAATCTCCAACAACCTCGCGCTCGCACAAAAGCTCCACGCGAGGCAGCCGCCACCACCCAAAACCCTAACGCTATCCCTGAGCGCCCCCACGCCACCACCAATGTCCCTGCTGTCGGGGCGGGCACTACCGTTGAGGCCCTCCACGCCGACACCCCTTTCTCTAAAAGGATCTCTTCCCCTCTCCCATCTTTTTCTTTTTTCTCACACGCAGCCGATTACGACCTCCGACGCCATCGCCACCAAACCAAAACACACTTTCAGTTTTTGAATCAAAGCCATATTCAAACTCAATCGCCCCTGCTACGCAAATTCAGTTTGACATAGGCCCTGTTTGTTTCCACTTAAGATTATTATAATCTAGCTTATAAATCATAAGTGGAAACAAACAGCCCAGGTTATAAGGTAACTTATTATGATCTAATAGCCCAGATTATTGTAATCTAATAAGCTAAAAAGGAGTTTATTTCAGCTTATAGATCCACCTTTTATCTTAATGACCATAAAACTTTAGGAATATTACCCACCTTTGCCATTCATCCAACCCCCAACTCCCGTACCTCTCTCTCCCAGGAGCGTCTCTCCCGTGCGCCTCCTTCCTCTCCTCTTTCATTCTCCTCCAACCCTAGCAACCTAGCCCAAATCCGTCCAAATTTTCAGTGTGTTCCAGCCAAAATGGATCCCCAAGATGGTGATGTTGCGGAGGCCGGCCTTGCCCGTGCGCTTGCCTACCAGGATTCCCTTGCGCGAAGCCCCGTGGTAGCCGAGGAAGTCGCTGGGAGGGGCGGCGCTGGCCGAGGCGGCGCCGGCCGGGGCGGCGTCGGGAGGGGACGTGGTGCCAGGAGAGGCCGCGGAGTCGCGGGAGGCCGAGGCGTCGTGGTCAGCAACCTAGGCGCGGGCGGCGGCCTGGGCGCTGGCGTCGAAGGCCTCGGGGGCGGCGGCCTGGGCATGGGCGGCGACCTCGGGGGCGACGACCTAGGCTTGGGCGGCGGCCTCGGTGTAGGCATCGGCCTCGGGGGCGACGGGCTGGGCACGGGAGCGACTGCCAGCGGCGACGGGCTGGGCACGGGCGCTGCCAGCGCCGGCCTCAGGGGCGGCGGGCTGGGCACGGGCGCGGCTGCCAGCGCCGGACTCGGGGGAGGCAGCCTGGGTGCGGGCGCTGCTGCCAGTGCCAGCCTCGGGGGAGGCAGTCTGGGTGCCGATGCCGGCCTTGGGGACGAGGACCTCACAGCCTACGGTGTGGATGACGGTAGCTCCCCACCTTCGGTGCAACGTCGAAGAAGGGGTTGTTGGAGGAGGTGGAGGGGCTCATGGAGAAGGGGTTGGAGAAACACATGTAGGACATGGATCATTGGGGAGCAAATCAAAGGGTACCAATCCATTAAAGAGAGGTTCAAGTAGCACTGCTACTAGCCCACAAAAGATAGGAAAGAACCCCATGTTAAGATAATGAAGGGTATTCATAACACTTTGGAGAACAATTGTGCTATTGCCAACAAGGTGATGCAAGGTGAATTGAGGTACAATTCCATTAAAGAAGTGATGAACTTGGCTGTGGAGTGCAGGGCAGCAGAGGGAACTGCAGAACATTTTATGGCTACCCAACTATTTGTGAAAGCAGAACACTGTGATATATTCAAAACATTTACCACCAAGGAAGGAAGGCTTGATTGGTTGAAGAGGTGGTGTGTGAAGGAAGGCTTGATGTAGTAGTCAATCCAAATGTTTGCAATCACTTTGTGTCAATTTATTTATTTGCATGAACTTATCTACTTTGAGTTGGTTATGTAATATTTGGTTGAACCTTTGTTTGACAACATATGGTTTCTATAAGCTTATCTACTTTGAGTTGGTTATGAAATATTTGGTTGGACCTTTGTTTGACAATATTTGTTCCAATGTATGTAGATTGACTTGTATGAGAGTGATGAGGATGAAACATTTGTGGTTGCACGGAATCAACTTGACATGATGAAACAATATGGAGCAGTAACTTGTGCATTTGGTATGTACTATACTGAAACTTATTTGAACAAATCAGAGAGAATTGAACCAGATGAGTCTGGTCATGATTGGGTTATGAAAACTCTTAGAGTTCCAAAAGATTGCTATGATATGTTTAGAATGAGTAGGCCACTATTTGATAGATTGCATGACTTGTTGGTGACGTCTTATGGTTTGAAGTCAAGCAACAAGATGTCTTTTATTGAAGCTTTGGGTATGTTTCTATGGACTATTGGGGCTCTTCAGTCATTTACTCAAGTGAAAAACAGATTTGCGAGGTCAAAAGAAACAATTAGTAGAAAATTCAATGAAGTGTTGGAAAGTGTTTACCTCCTATCAACAGATATTGTCAAACCTAGAGATCCAAACTTCACAAAGATACACCCAAGACTGCTAGGTTCCCGGTTTTATCCTCATTTTAATAACGTATAGGTGCAATAGACGGCACTCACATACCGGTTGTTGGTATGGTTATTCCACTCAAAATGTGTTGGCGATATGTAACTTCGACATGAGGTTCACTTTTGTTGTTACGGGATGGCCTGGATCAGTACATGACATGAGGGTGTTCAATGATGTTTTACGTAAATATGCCACGCAGTTCCTACATCCTCCAAATGGTATAGTAACATTTTAACTAGTTATCTCAAAAAGTTGTATAGTGTAGCTATATCTTATTGTGTATGTTTACATTTTGTAGGAAAATTTTACCTTGTCGACTCAGGCTATCCAAATCGATCGGGTTTTCTAGCTCCATACAAAGGGACCAAGTACCATTTACCAGAGTTTCGAAATGGACCACGCCCTAGTGGCAAGAAGGAGGTATTCAACCACTTGCATTCATCACTTCGTAATGTGATTGAGCGATCTTTTGGTGTGTTAAAGATGAAGTGGAGAATTTTGTTGGACTTACCAAGTTATCCAATGCTCAAACAAACCAAAATAATACATGCATGCATGACACTCCATAACTTCATTCGGGATAGTGCTTTGAGTGATGAAGAGTTTGACCGGTGTGATCGAGATGAAAACTATATGCCGATGCCTTCCTCTCATGTGGGTGCAAGTCAATTGGGAGATGAAGAGGGGGGCATGAATGCCTTCCGTGATAATATTGCTAATGCTTTATTTGCTAGAAGAGAGTAATTTGTTTGTAAGAGCATATTTGTACGAACAAATGATCATGGATATTTGAATAATTAAGCTTTTCTACCACTTATATATTCAAATTCGTATTTTACTAATGTTTTGCAAGTCCAAACTAATAAAAAACATGTCATAAAAGAATAAATAAGTCACCAAAAAAGGTCAAGGGCATTGTAGTCTTTAAACATTCGAATACAACAATCCATAACTCTGATAATCCAGGCTGCCAAACACCTGACAGCTTATTTCCCACCACTTATTATAAGCTAGCTTATATAATCCTCACCTATAAGCTAGATTATAATAATCTTAAGTGGAAATAAACAGGGCCATAGTTTAATGTCTATGGATGCGGATCTGGAAAGAATGTCTATGGATGCGGATCTGGAAATTAAGAATGATCATGGTCCAATCAATCACCATAGCATTAGGCAGGCTGGCTCTCTCGGCAATCAATTGCATTTGATACTTTTCTTTGGTTGGCATTAACGGTAAGTCAAATAGCCGGTTAATATTTATTTATCCAAAATCAACCTTCAAAAATCAACGGTTGTGATTTAGCAATAGATCTTACCACCAAGAAGGTATAGGTGCACCTTAAAAGAGCTCTAACTACGATGATCAGCTGCAAGATACTTAAACTTGGAATGAGAAGGTCACATAAATATCGAGTGCAAAAGGATTTCGAGATTGGCTGAACAATGCCTGATACCTACAACTTGGTAAGACCTACTTCCCCAGTCCCGTGTTCGCTGCCGACGAGAATGGCCCCAACGTTGCATCTGCCCCTATCTGAAGGTGCTTCAGTTCGCTTCAAAAAAGGTGAAAAAGAACAAAGCAAATTGAGTGCGTCATTTGCGACCAACGTTGCTCCAGTACTGATTGCGATGCCTTAGAAGCATAGAAGCACCTTCATTTGCAGCCAACATTGTCCCGGTAGTGATTGTGATTGCTTGTTGCATGTTAGTGTAAATTGGAGCTCTTGTTTATGTTTTCTTTTTCCTTGCTTAGTCATAGTGTGATTAGTTTAGTGGGGGCGTTCTTTTATATTGAGATTTATAGTTTTTTTTGCTGTGATTCTGTTGTAAGGGGTATTGGCCGGTATTGGCCTGTATGCCACACGTTAAAGGAAATGTGGTCCCTAGACTAACATAGGCACAGTAATAAGCATCCTGATTGTCAGCCATATGATTGGCACATGAGATCTTTTCTGTTTATTCTAATTAATGTGAGAATTTCTTGAAATATATGGATATGAACTCTTTATTTTAATCTAAACCGTTATAACTTGGGTTCACTAAATTAAAGACTACATATTTTGCTTTTTTATGAAAATTTCTAATATATTTCTTTTTTTTCTTAGTAATTCTAAAAGACATGTCATTGACTTTTAGTAATAAATAGAAGATGAATAGTTATTGGGTCAAAAAAGAATGGAGCCAAGATCCATCTCTAGTACCTTTCTGAAACCTCATCTCTTGCATCATTTTGATGCTGAAACTAATCCCATCGAAGGTGCCGAATTTTTTCTATTTTAGCCCTTTTTTCGAAAAATATTCACATTTAGACCCCTGGTAGTTTTAATTCCGTTTTTGGACCCAGAGCTCGGCGCCATGGTCTACGGCGCCGAGGTAACACATCTCGGCGCCGTGGTCCACGGCGCCGAGATGCCAGGCCCGCACCAGCGTGGCGGCCAACGTGGCGCCGACGCGGCAGGACCTCGGCGCCACCAGTCACGGCGCCGAGCTCGGCGCCATGGATCTTGGCGCCGAGCAGTGGCCACCGCGCCCGGCCTTCTCTTTTCTCCCTCTGTCTCTTTCGTTCATTCGCGTTCATTTCTCCATCTCTGCCTCCCCGCCGCCGCCGCCGCCCGCGTCCCCCCCGACGCCGCCTCCCCTCCAAGACCGGGCGCCTTCCCAGCCGCCCCATCCACGCCGCCGGCCGCCTCCCCTCGAAGATCGGGCGCCTCCCCGCCCGCCCCATCCACGCCGCCGGCCGCCTCCCCTCCAAGACCGGGCGCCTCCCCGCCCGCCCGCCCGCGTCCCCCCCCCCCCCACTGCCGCCTCCCCTCCAAGACCGGGCGTCTCGAAGCCCGCCTCCCCGCCCGCCCCATCGACGCCGCAGGCCACCTCCCCGCCGCGGCCGTCCGCCCGCCCCATCGACGCCGCCGGCCGCCTCCCCGCCGCGGCCGCCTCCCCGCCGGCCCCATCCAAGCCCGCCTCCCCGCCGGCCGCCTCCAAGCCCGCCGGAAGGTAGCAACATTTCCATTTTGGTAGTTTTTTCTTTTAAATTTTTGGAAATGGTATCTGTTTAGGTTGGTTTACTGCATTACATTGTTAGTTTACATTGCATTACATTGTTAGTTTACTGCTGTATATTTGATACTCTATTTGGGGCAAACAGTAGGAAATTTTGGCAACTCATTGGCATATGGGAATGGCATGTTCATACATCTTGTGGTCAATCTCATTCGGAATCAAGGTCGATGGATTTAACAGCCATTGTAGTGCTAGTATTGTAGGAATCATACCAATGAAGCTATAATCTGTACGTATGCTTCAGTAGAACAAGGAAATGGTATCTTTTTTAGGTTGGTACTCTACTTGTTATGTCATGTTATGTAGCAGTGCTTTCCGGTATGTGTGTATGACTATTGTTGCGGACTTGTGAACGGAATGTAGGTGGTAATTTTACTATTGCCGCGAGTGCAGTGCCTCATGGGCTGCATGTATGCAGGAACCAGTAGATATAAAATATTTCGAAGGGAGTCTCTAGTTCTGTATGCCTCTTCTGACCAACTACCTAATTCTATACATTGTTTGTTCTGTATGAACTAGATGGACAACCTAGTGACCCTATATCATGGAGGCAGTGTGACAAGTGATGATTATGGAAATGTTCAATTTGTTGAAATGCAAAGGGTGCCTCTAATATTCGGTGATCGGCCGTCGTTTAGTGAGTTGGTTGCTAGGGCTCGGGAGAAGCTACATTGTCATGCAAACGAGGAGAGCATCACAGTTGAGGGGTTACTTCACTTCGGTTCGAAAGACCTAGTTCTCAGGCGGTTGATCTTAATTGGTTCAGAGGATGAGTGGGACCAATATGTCAAATTGGTTATGAGGAATGAGTTAAAATGTTTGGACGTTGTTGTGCGGAAGGTGTCCATTGATCCCACCCCTCACGGTTATTCACCAGAACTAGGTGATCAGGCACCCTTTGACCCTCCGTTACCGGATCTTGCGGTGGATGTGGAAGAAGTGCCTGAGGTGCCCGATGCTCTATCTTCCCCGAACGAGGTTCAGATTTCTCAACCAGTTCGAGTTGAATGTCGGACTGATGATGTCGTGGCGGCCCCTCAGGAGATGGGATTGACCCAGAATCAGCCCAGTAAGTGTCGAGCAACACTTTAGCCTTTTCCCGTCATTCCTTTGTTTTGTCTCAATCCCATCGTTGTCGTGCTTATGATGCAGGAAACATTCCTGGTAGTGTGGTTGTTCCTCCCGTTGCTTCATCTGGCAACGTTGAAGAAGTCTGCAGGAACTCCAACAGTGTGGATGTTCAAATTGTTGATGATCTGCAGCCTTACGAGATCGCAAGGGCCGTTGATTCTGATGATGACCGCCCTTTTGGAGAGCTGACCGAAAGTGATATTGAGCTGATCAGGCGTTATTGCCCTGGCCGGGATCCATCAGTTCATGAATTCAGCGATCTTAGGCATTCTCATGGGGCTTATGCAGAAGGAAGGGATGACGAGTTGCTAGATGCTCCTGAGGCCGGGTCAAGCATGACAATTGAGAAGGGCATGGTGTTTGAGGACTTGTCTGCATTGAAAAGGTGGCTGCAGGAGTATTCAGTGATCCGTAAAAGGCCATTCAAGGTGAGACATTCTTATGTGGAGCGGAGGTACACAGTTGTGTGCGAGAAGGAGACATGCGAATGGAGGGTTTGTGCTAGCAAACAGAAGGTCACGGGAAAGTTCAAGATCACAAAAATCGTTGGCCCACACACTTGTGCCGAAGCAGAGCTCAAACAGAAGCATCGGCAGTTGACCTCTACCATTATTGCCAAGTCACTGTGTCACATAGTAAAGGGAGAACCCAATATGAAGGTGAAGACACTTGCTGGGATGGTTAAGGAGAAATTTGGATACGAGATAAGGTATGGAAAAGCATGGAGGGTAAAGCAACGCATCTGGAAGATGATATATGGGGACTGGGAAGATGGGTACTTGCAGTTGCCAGCACTCTTCAATGCAATCAAAGCAGTTAATCCAGGCATGCATTATGAGTACGTCCCGAAACCAAACGAATGGACTCAAGATGGGATGCAGATATTCTTCCGTGCTTTCTGGTGCTTTGCTCAGTCCATCGAGGCCTTTCGGCATTGTCGTCCCGTCTTCGCTATTGACGGTACGTTTCTTCTTGGCAGGTACCAGGGCACACTTCTGATAGCCATTTCCTGTGACGCAGACAACGCGTTGGTTCCTTTGGCGTTTGCTTTGGTTGAGAGGGAGAACAAAGACAGCTGGGGATGGTTCTTGCGGCTCGTTCGGAGGCACGTGGTCGGCCCTGGTAGGGAGGTTGGTGTCATTTTTGATAGGCACCAGGGCATACTTTCTGCCGTACAGGAGCAGATACCGGGGTATGCAGCTTTGCACCACCGTTGGTGCACTCGGCATCTTGCCGAGAATCTACTCCGTAAGGATGGTGCGAAGGATAACTTTCCTCTGTTCGAGGAGGTCGCTCGAATGCTTGAGGTGAATTTTTTCCAGGAGAAGTTGGAGCAGCTTAATACTGCAACAAACGCAGAAGGTAGACAGTGGTTGACGGGATTGATGAGAGATGTCGACAAATGGACAAGGGCTCATGACGACGGTGGCTGGAGGTACGAGTTTCAGACAAGCAACATGGCCGAATCCTTCAATAGTTTGCTTAGGGGTATACGTGGTATGCCCGTCAATGCTATCGTATCCTTCACCTTTTACAAGCTTGTTGCCTGGTTCAACGAAAGACACGCACATGCAATGGCGCTACAAAGTAAACAAGTGAGATGGGCGCCAAAACCGAAGCGCCACCTTGAAAAGGCAAAGGCTAGGGCTGAGGCACATGAGGTACATTGTTTTGACAACGCCACGGGCACTTATGAGGTTGTAGAAAGGGGTGGTACAACGACCGATGGAGAGCTCCGGCCGACGAGGAGGCATAAAGTTGTCCTTATTGATTTCTCATGCACATGTGGTAAACCGAGGCAGTACCACTTTCCATGTTCTCATTATGTGGCAGCAGCGAGGCATCGCAACTTTGACTACGAGAGCAAGATACCTCGGGAGTTCAGTGTTGACAACCTTGTGCTTACGTGGTCTCCCCGTTTCGAGCCTTACCGGGATGAGGGAGAGTGGCCACCGTACACCGGGCCCAAATACATTGCGGATCCGGGTAGCCGTTGGAACAAACGTGGAACCAGGAAAAGGACGAGACACAAGATGGTTATGGATCAGCTTCCAGGAAGAACGAGGCGAGGGAGATCAACCCCCTTTCTTACTAACCCCGAGCAGAACCAATGTAGCAGATGTGGTAGACTTGGCCACAATTCACGCACATGCCATTGGCCACTTAGTCAGGTGCGAGTGCTTGTTATTCGTTATGTTTCATAGTTCGTGTAGTTGTTTTTTCATATGTAATTTGCTATGTTTCTTGTTTAATTTCTTATTCTTTCGATATTGTATGCATGTTCAATATTTTGTTTACTTGTATGTTGGACTGACAAATTCAAATTTTTTTTAGGATGGCGCAATTCCACCTGCTAGACCCGTACTACGAGGAGAGCCACAGAGGACGGCTTACCGCGGAGGGGAGGGTATTGCCTTCATCACTTCCTGTACAATTTGAGTTTATATTGATGCATTAACTAAAAAAATTGGTGTATTCTATACAGGAGCTGCCCATCCTTCGTCCTCGAACCCATGACGGGTTCCTGGACATGCAGTACGACGAGCGGTACACTCCCTTCCTGGAGAGGGCTGGCCTAGACGCCATCTCTTACCAGGTTCGCCGTGGGTTGCCCACCTTCAACCCCCCGGCCATCACTGCACTGGTTGACAGGTTAAGTGATGAACCATTGCAACTTGCATGTTCATTGTTTATCGGCTATTTGCGCCTCAAATTCTCTGACATGTAGTCCTCTTTTTTGTATCATGTAGGTGGAGACCGGAGACTCACAGCTTCCACCTCCCTTTCGGGGAGATGACTATTACGCTCCAGGACACTCAGAAGATACTTGGTGTCGCCATTCACGGCCGTCCGGTTATCGGGCCGTGCGTGCCTGCAGGTTGGAGAGCCCGAGTAGAGGCCTTCCTCGGGAGAGAGCTTCCTCCTGAGGCAGGCCATCGCAGTTCTGGTGTTCCTATCAGCTGGCTCCGGCAGACTTTTGCAGCGTGTCCTGAGGGTGCGGACGAGCAGACAGTTGCCTACCACTGCAGGTAGGGGTGGATATCGAGCCAACTCGTCGTCTTATCGAGCTTTTTGTAAAATTGACATAGTTTGATCTAACATCATTTTACATATAATTGCAGAGCATGGATCCTGCACTTGTTTGGCTGCGTTCTCTTCCCCGACGGAACGGGAGACAGCGCTTCGTGGATGTACATCCACTGCCTCACGGACTGGGACACGGCGGGGCAGTACAGCTGGGCTTCCGGGGTGTTGGCGTTCCTTTACCGCCACCTCTGCGAGGCGTGTCGTCGGAGTTCGGCGAACTCGACATTAGGTGGTTGCCTGTACCTCCTCCAGCTGTGGATGTGGTGTCGTCTACCGGTTGGTCGTCCTACGGTTTTGCCTGGTCGTCCATGGTTCCCAGAGGTTCCAGTTCGTCGACGTCCGACAGTTGCATATCTTTGGGACCAGGTCTCAGTTCCGTACGCCAGGAAGAAGCGGGCGTACGTAGAGTACATAAACGAGCTAGATGCGCTCACGGCCTCCAGTGTAAGTTAATTACATGTGGTATCGTGATTTTATTTGTTAGTCCTGTACCTTACAAGTAAATTGTTGCTATGCAGGTTAAGTGGGAGCCGTATGCCGAGGAAGAGGTGGTGGACATTCAGTTCAGCGCACTGTGCAGCATAGACGAGGCCCTCTACAGGATGAGGTGCCCCCTTATCTGTTTCTATGCTGTTGAGTATCACCTGCCACATCGAGTTGCACGCCAGTTTGGTATGAGGCAGTTGTGGCCAGCAGCGCCGATCTCCACGTCTGTGGCCTTGCACAAGTGCCATGCAATTTCAATTCTAACCTTGGATTCCAATTTCACGGTGTTTCTACTAATGTTAACTTTTGGTTTACGTCATGCAGATTTGATCGTCAGCGACAGAAGAAGGTCACAGACTTCGAGCAGCACCACCACGTGTACGTTGAGGAGTGGGGACACTCCCAGGACCACGTGGACGACAACAACGAGCCGCACAGCAACGAGCAGTTCCGGCGGTACCAAGTTTGGTACCAGCGTGCGACGCGGTCCAAGCTTAAGGGCCAATGGACTCAAGATGACTACGCCGACATTGCGTCCTCCGACGACGATGACACGCCCTACGACCAGTCGACTCGCCTTGGGACGCAGGTGGAGATAGCACCAGTCCTGGACCGTGTGGTAATGTTCAATCTCATTGCTTATTTTTCAATAGACCTAAATACCCCTGACATGTAGCAAATTATCCATTCTTTTGTTTGTTTGCAGGGCAAAACCCTGAGGCAGTCCGTACAGGACATAGAGCGTATGTCCAGGACAGTCGGCGACGACGTCAGGATGCGTACCTTCCTGGAGGTAAGCTTCGACAAAGCCACTCACAAAATTAGTACATAATATCTTCGTGTCTTGTTGGTTAACAAAATGTTGGAATGCAGAGGCTCGCATGTCGGCTACGTCGTGCGGCTGCTCGTTGTGGTTGCAGCACAGGCGCGGCGAGGGACGTAGACGTGCCTTCGACACGACTTGCAGACCCGACGCGGCGAGGGTCGTACACGGGACAGAGCTCGTCCCCCACGAGGAGCGACACTTTCCCGTCCCAGGGCGGTGAGGACGAGGACGACGACGAGGTGGAGCAGACTTACGATGAGATAGGCCCGTCTCAGCTCGTAGACGCTCCTTCGACTCAGCCTACACAGCCCGTACGACGCAGACGCCGCCGCGAGCCTAGCCGTTACACTCCAGGCACCGACGCCCTTGGTAAGGGTAAGGGTAAGGCTAGGAGGCAGTGATACGGCCGTGTATGCTTGTGGTTGGGCTTAAAAGTCGTTGTATATATTTTGTAATGAGCTAGGAGGCACTTGGTAAGTGGTTGGACTGAGATGTGTTTGTAATGAGCTAGTTGTTGTATACATGTGTTTATGTTATATTCATTGTGCTTTACAGGAGTAGGCCTGTAGGCCTGTACACATATAGGGGTGTAGGTCTTTGAAAAGGCTACGAACTATGAATTTATTACGAGACTATAGTCTCTGAAAAGCCTACATAGGACCATTTATTGCTACACTTGAATCCAGGAAGAGCGAAAAGATCCTCTCCATGGACTATGCCCACTGCACCGATAACCTGCCTATATGAAGGCCTCATATGTCTTCCATACCACATCTCCTCCTCAAGACATCACAATACTACCACACAACAATGTCTTCCTGGAAGTCCGACCCATTTGGAGTGCCGGAGTGGCATGAGCGCCCGAAGTGCCATTGCGGCTTTAGGACGATGTTGGGAGTCTGGACTGATCGAGTACAACGAGCCAAATACGGCCGTAGGTTCTTCAAGTGTCCTGACCTGGATGACGACTTCGTGGTAACGACCATAACTAAACCATTTCTTTTCCGTTATCGTTTTTCAACTTGATCCATGACATCTACCATGCCACACATAGGCTTGCGGGTTCATGGAATGGGTGGATCGAGTGCCGCCGGCATGGCCAAATAACCGGGCAGTGGAGGTGGAAAACAAAGGACAATACTGTGTCAAGATGACTCAGGCTCGCGAGGTGGAACAACAGATGCGGCTTGAGCAAGAGCGCCGCGTGAGGGTGGACCAAATCCGTCTGCAGGGCAAGGAGGATGAGCTGCAAAGGAGGAAGGAGAAGTTAAGTCTGCGTGAAGCAGCCATCAAGCGTCAGGAGGAAGAGCTTCAAGCTCGTGAGGCGGCTCTCAAGACCAAGAGTGACAGGAAGAAGGATGCAGCGGAGCCATCTTCAGGGCGCGACAGAAAGGGGAAACAACCACGCTACACCCAGTAGACAAGATGTAATAGACTCGGTCCACACGAGAGGTCGTACGAGCAGTTGGGTAGATTAGTCGGATATCATGCTAGCATGTAATAAAATTGTACGCGCCATGTTCGTCCCAACTTCATAAGCTTATTATCTGGGCTTTTCGCATGCAATGATTCCCACGTGTCTTATTATCACTTCCCCTCCTTTCGTCCAATTGTTCCTATCACAGTTGTCATACAAAATAATTCAAAAAAATCCTTCCAATACAACAACATAACATGATCAAAAAATGTTATTGCCAGTTCAACATATTTTTCACGGTCAGCATTGTACAAAAATCACAAATACACTAATCGTTACTTCACACATAACTCGTTCATCAATCCACAAACAGAGGGGATGGGATTGACCCAGAATCATCCCAGTAATTATTTCCCCAAGTGTGTAGTAACAACTGAACAAAAGGAAGAGGAGAGTTTATTGTATGCCACATGTCGCCTCCCCTCTGTCTTGCCCGCAGCATCTCACGGCCCGCAGAACTTCACACAAAACTCGTTCGTCACGGCCTGCATAATTTTATTTTTCAAAAACCATTACCAACGTACCATAATGTTTTTAAAAAAATCTACACGAATTTTCCTACATGTATCATCTGCAATACATAACGAATTTTCAAAACATACGTCGTATTTTTTGCTCTCTATAAATAAATAACTAACTATATTACATAATATTACTATCATTAAATAATCCAAATGAAAAATACAACTAATAATTCATTTTGCGAAAAAAAAGGCTGATCGGTGCAAACCCTAAATAGCGGCGGGGACAGAGGGAGGAGGATGCGAATGAACGAAGCCCGCGTGCTCGGTGCTGTTTCAGAAACCACATGCTCGGCGCCACGAGTCACGGCGCCGAGGTCGGCGCCACGAGTCACGGCGCCGAGCTGCCTGCCACGTCGGCGCCACGACGGCCGCTACGCTGGCGCGGGGCTCGCACCTCGGCGCCGTGGTCCACGGCGCCGAGACGTGTTATCTCGGCGCCGTGACCCACGGCGCCGAGCTCTGGGTCCAAAAACGGAATTAAAACTACCAGGGGTCTAAATGTGAATATTTTTCAAAAAAAGGGCTAAAATACAAAAAATGCGGTCGAAGGTGCGTGCATCTTTTGTCCAAATGAGGTTTTAGAAGTAGCATAGAAGGACTCCTCTCAATTATTTCGTAGACGTAAAACAAGAACTACTATCACTACGAAATGACTTTTAATTTGGTAAGTGCTATTCGCTTAATTACTTCTCCTGTCTAGTTTAAAACTTTATATTCCAAGTCACTATGACGGAAAGCCAAAGAATTCCAACCGTACACGGTAAAACTGGCATCTGTAATAAGTTGTCACCGGATCGGATCGAGCTGACTCAGCTGCGAGTTGGAAAGTTCTCTTTCCTAGGCCGACTAGCTGCTTGCTTCGTCAAGCGAAGGCTCTGGTAAAAGGCAGCTAGCTCGGCGCATCAGTCCTGGATCCCGTAATTTTTTTTACTGGACGAGCTGCAAAAAATGCCTGTGCACGGCAAAATCTCTGGACGCTAGTTCGGCGCACAAACGCAAACCAATCTGTTCCGGCCATAAAAAAGACTGTCGCTTATTATATTGCTCCATCCATGACGCGTGCGCACAAACCAATCTGTTCCGGCCATAAAAAAGACCCGATAATACAGTCCGCACACAAGACGCGTGCGCACACGTCGAACGGTTTCAAGTTTCAACCCCGCACCGCAAGCTGGCGCGGACGAAGCATCTCTGCACGCCGCATGCTCCTTCCACGGTCAAACCGGCGACCCGATCGCCGCGCGCCTCTACTCTATATATAAGCGCGCGCCGTTCGCCTCCCAGCTCCCAAAGAAGCCACTTCTCGACCAAGCTCACGAAAGATTTGCCCGTTTTGATCAGAGATCACGAGCAGCGGAGGAGAGAGACAGATATATAGCTATACTGGCCATGGAGTTAGAGGTGGAGAGCCACAAGGCGCTGCTCAAGGTCGGGCTGTTAGTGCTGGTGCAGGCGCTGGTGTACCTCATCCTCTCCCAGTCGTCCACCGTGTTCTCCAGGACCAAGAGCCTCGGCCTCCGCCCGGCGCGGTCCGTCAGCTCCCGCCGCATGCTCGCGCTGCTCTCCGACCTGCCGCTGGGCGGTGAGCCGTCGCCCGTCTCCGTCGCCGGGAAGAAGTCGCCCGTGCCCGCCGACCGGAAGATGGATTGACTAAGGCCGATTGGTGACACCGTGACGCGGACCTAGATTAGCGAGCTAGTTAAATTGTTGTTCCTTGCGTCGCATGCGAAACATGTGGCCGGTGTAGACGTGTAGCTAGTACTCACCATTCTTTGATTGATTGGTCTGTTCGATTGTTTATCTGGGCTTGGATATACAAAGTACAAGCCTTTTTTATTTGTACATGTGATCTTATGAGCTTGTGTTTGGTTACAATTTAATCGTGATTGTGTTTTGAGAGAGTCGTGAACGGAACAGTTGATCGATACATCCTCCTTTCCTCTCGATGCGTTTCCTCTGTCATTGCCAATGGGCAACAAAAGGGCCCGTTAAGACAATACTGTGAGGACTAAATTAGGTTGGGTTTCAGCAAGGAAACAAAATTCAATGGGCACATATAACCTTAGGCTTTGTTTGGGTGGCCCAATCCCGGCCGACTCCATAAACCCGAAATGTACATTTACGCAACTTTGCTGCCAGACGTGCACACCCGAAGTCTGTTTGGCCAACAGGTGTTTTTCGTTGAGGCCTGAGCCGTAGCTCCACGGGAGGCGGCGAGGATGTTCTTCCTCTAACCTAGATTTAATCATTGTGATCGGTCAGGGTCCCTCATATTCAGCGGAACCGTATGTATTTTTGCTTGGGCCTCCATTTCGATTCTAACGTGTGTAAGAAATACGTAAATGTGTGCACACGTGTGGTATGAATAGATGTACATTTATCCTTTACCCCTAAAAAAATACTAAAAAGATATTTATTTTATTATTTAAAAAAATGAGTTGATGCTGGTGAACCATCTGCCACCACCTGACATGTTGGTTCCACTCCTACGAGCGAATCCCCTGACGTGCTATTCGCTCGCCCTCCCGCATCCCCTTGCTCACGGCCATCTCCATTCTCCCATCCCATTCGACAACACCAAAATCCCCAATGGCCTCGCGCCCGCACTAAAGCTCCACGCGAAGGCAGCCGTCACCACCCAAAATCCTAACGCTATCCTTGAGCGCCCCCACGCCGCCGCTAATGTCCCCGCTGCCGGGGCGAGCACTGCCGCTGAGGCCCTCCACGCCGACACCCTTTTCTCTAAAAGGATCTGTTCCCCTTCCCTCTTTTTCTTCTATTTTTCTCACACGCAGCCGATTACGATCTCCGACGCTATCGCCACCAGGCCAAAACATATTTCCGCCGCCGCCTCCCCCTCCGCTTTCCCGCGTGGCCTCGGGGACGCCCCGGTCGGCGATGTGGCTGGGCAAGGAAGGTGTTCAACAAAACGGTGAAGTGGGACATCATGTCGTGGATTGCGCTGGTGTCTGCGTTCCTCAGGGGAGGTAGGCTCGCAGAGCGTGGATACCGTCCGTTCCTCCGTGCTGGACCTTGACCTTTTTGGCAAGGTCATCAAGCTTGCCGCCTTCTCCCCGTTCTCCTTCGCCGTTGATGCCCTCAACCAGTGCAACGCCATGTCAGAAGGTCCCGCTGCCCGCCCAAAGTTGCAGCCTTGTTGTGATTTGCGTCTAGGATGTGCGTGTTTTGATGCGGTTTGGCCCACTTTTGGCGTGCGTAGGGATCATGACTAACAAGCTAAGGAGCTTCCTGGAGATGAATCTGTCCAAGCCCAAGGAGGGGAAGAAGGCTAACTCAACGACGGATTCGGAATGGGAATCAGGCACCGAGGCAGAGGCCTCGAGGAATCCAACAGCCTTGCATGGTTTCACCTATCAAGCACCAAACCAAACCAGAACCAAACCCAATGTTGCCATGATTAGAAGCAGTAAAAAGTAGCTCAGCCTTTTTGCCTTGATTCCACTCGAGGGCATGAGGGTTTAGGCGACCCTAGGCCACCGCAGCAATGGCCAACTACTTTGACCCCCCCCCCCCGGTCTTTGCATTTGTAAGTGAGCATGAAGACGATTATAGCCGTTTTAGTGCAAGTTTTGAGAAAGACTTGCTTTAGGGTTTCCATTGAGAAGGTTTTTAGGGGTGCTTGTGAGGGTACTTTGTATATCCATGGAGATCCTACAATAAAGATAAGTCTTGAATCAATCTAGTTCTTGTTTTGTTTATAGAGTGCTGGTGATTGCAAGTACTATGAATCTTACGACAACGTTTAAAGCGATCAGACGAGCTATCGGTTAAGCAATCGTAAGCTCAAGCAACTTGGTTTCGAGTGATCGAAATCCTCTTTGACTGCCGGAAGACTCCAAAAAGCGGCGATAATTATTCACCCCTTTGATTGCTATCTTTGATTCTACACAAAATTACACTACTTTGAAACAGACACACGAGTAAACAAGCTTAAAAAACGAGTGAACAACACCATTTAGAGTGTGTGCAATTTTTCTTCACCAATAGCTCGATGTCCCAATCTGAATTGAATAAAATATATTGTAAATTCGTATGCAATCATCCAATTAGTTTTTGAATCAAAGCCATATTCGAATTCAATCGCCCCTACTACGCAAATTCAATTTGATATAGTTTAATGTCTATGGGTGCGGATCTGGAAAGAATGTCTATGGATGCGGATCTGGAAATTAAGAATGATCATGGTCCAATCAATCACCATAGCATTAGGCAGGCTGGCTCTCTCGGCAATCAATTGCATTTGATACTTTTCTTTGGTTGGCATTAACGGTAAGTCAAATAGCCGGTTACTATTTATTTATCCAAAATCAACCTTCAAAAATCAACGGTTGTGATTTAGCAATAGATCTTACCACCAAGAAGGTATAGGTGCACCTTAAAAGAGCTCTAACTACGATGATCAGCTGCAAGATACTTAAACTTGGAATGACAAGGTCACATAAATATCGAGTGCAAAAGGATTTCGAGATTGGCTGAACAATGCCTGATACCTACAGCTTGGTAAGACCTACTTCCCCAATCCAGTGTTCGCTGCCGACGAGGTTGAGCGGGCACACACCCAACTGGCCCAACGTTGCATCCGCCAATATCTGAGTTCGCTTCAAAAAAGGTGAAAAAGAACAACATTGTCCCGGTAGTGATTGTGATTGCTTGTTGCATGTTAGTGTAAATTGGAGCTCTTGTTTATGTTTTCTTTTTTCCTTGCTTAGTCATAGTGTGATTAGTTTAGTGGGGTCGTTCTTTTATATTGAAATTTATAGTTTTTTATTATGATTTATTAGTCTAATTAGCAAAGTGGCCCGCGCAATTTGCGCGGCTAGGATTTATTCTCAATATTTGAGTTGTTAAGTTATTTGAAACTATGAGAATTAAACTTATTTTTTAAAATACACATTAGTTTATTAGTTCGTTCTAAATTAACTTGTAGCACGTAAATCTTAGTTGTGTTTATTTTTATATGAAATTTTATTGTTTTCTTTAATAAAAACTATATTTTAGTAATTAATATACTTTCAAATGTTTTTTTAATGATTTTACATTTTTTTTTGCATGTGTACATTTATTTTTATTTATTATTAATAATTTTTTGTAAGAAGTTTTAGTCCATTTTAATTAGTTTAATTGTTATGAATTATTAACGTGTAATATGCAATACAAAAGAAAAGGATCATGTACTATCTTTTTTAAAGTGAATAGTAATCCCATATACTCAAATAAAATTAGCACTAATTTTTCATTCATAAGCAAGCCAGGGACCTACGGAAGCATAGAAATTTGGTCCATGAGTCAGTGTAACATTGAGCATCATATCCCCTCCAAGTTGTTGTCGTCCACTTGTTCTTATCCCTCTCCACGTTCTTATCCCCTCCAAGCTGCTACTCCTCAGCTCCCCGACCTCCATCGCCTTGCTCATTCTCTCCTTCCAAGATATCCATCCATCCATCGATCCACCCATTGGCGCTAGCTCCGTGCTAGTGTTCATGGATTGCTTGTGATTTGGTCATAGTTCATCTTTTCATTAATTAGTCTGTAGCCAAGTTCTCGTAGCTCGTTTGTTTTTGGATATTCTATTTCTGGGACCCTGAGTGACTTTCCAACTTGTTTCATTATTTTTTGGGAGTGCTATTGCGCAGGAGGCTGAAATTTTTTTATCTCTCAGTCACCTGAAGTTGCACTCTCAATCACCTGATTGAAGGGGGAGCTGCAACTTTAGGTGATTGCTCTCAATCATCTGAAGTTGCAGTGATTTTTTTTTGGAGGGGGTTGCAACTTCGGTTGATTGAAAGTATAACTTCAGGTGATTAAGAGATAAAAAAATTTAGTCGGTGCAATAGCAAAATTGTAATTTTTTCTATTTCCACCAATGCTTGTGTGCTTTTTTGTGAAGATCTCAGCTGGAGCGTTGGATAATTCATGATCCTTCTTTGTCTATGCTCGATGTCCTATGAGTGTGATTCCCAGGTGGATTACCCTGACTCTCCATGAACTGCATTTTGTTGTTAGTTCGCCTAGCATGCTGTATGTCATGTCGCTAACTCCTTATAAGCAACCTTTAAAATTTCAATATAAGATAATGTAGTATGAAAAAACTAATAAGATACTGATTATGCATACAGTGCATATACACAAAACTAATGTTTGGCATATTGATATATATGGCAATTGGAAACACAAAGTTATATAGTGTTGCTTAGCAATAATTGAATCAGTAAAATGTTTTAATTAGACTGCAAGTTGCAAACTTTAATTACCTTTTAAGGACAGTAGATTCTTCATTTATATTAATTGTTGAGGCTTATGATTTCAGGCTTAGAGCAAGTTTAATAGAAGAGGTGGCTGCCACCTCTAGGACTAGCCAAATAAGCAAAAAGAGTACATATGGCTCATGTAGAGGTAGCTAATACAATAAGTTGAGTAGAGGTTACCTCTACTAAAGCACTCAAACATTTAATATTTCGCTAGAGGCGACCCTAACCCTTATTGTACTTGCTCTAAGAACTAGCATCGCCTCCAAGTCCTCGTATGATGTGCTGGAGGTCACCTCTTGCATGAGGGGCAGCTTGCCTCTCTCTCCTCTTGTCTCTCTCTTCCACATAGGATTGTGTTGACGTGGATTACGCTAGAGGCGACCTAGTCAGCATCATTGTACTTGCTCTTAAAGGATGATGCAAATATACCAAAAGTAACCATAAGCCCTAACTATAGTTCAACCCATCTTGTAGGCTGGCAAGAAGTAGATCTGGAGCTTAGGCTTAGGAGTAGTCCTAAAGTTGCATGAGTGATTCCTTTGTTTTTTGCAAAATTAGTGTGGCCAGATGTTTATCGGAAGGATTGAAAGGAAGATTAGAAGTAAGGAGCCTTTTCAATACATATGATTAGATTAGAAGGAGAATCATAGTTTGTTCTTGATGTATAACCTCAATCCATCGAGATCAAGTTGATGTAGAAGGACCTCGATCCACCGAGATCAAGTTGATGTAGAAAGTAATAGATGCGAAACCTGATCAGCCGAGATCTATTTGACGCTAAAGCTATTCTCGATCCACCAAAATCAAGTTGACGTAGAAAGTGATTGTTTTTCAGCAGGGTTGTGATTTGATGCAATGTGTAAGCCATGTTTATATAATAAGACAATTGTGTAAGAGTATGAGAAGGCAAGATTAACATGTCTGTGGAGGCCTGCGATATATACATGGGCGTGAAGTTTGTTATGAACTCAGATTTTGCCTATTCGAGCTGTATTTGGCAGCCTACAATATGTCCATGGACACGAGGTTCTCAATCTCTAGTTCGATACGACAACTGTATGTCTATATATATTTGGATCTCCTAGTTCGATACAACTGTGATCTCCTAGATTGATACAGCAACTGTAAATATTTGGCAGCATGAGACATACACATGGACATGAAGTCCTGGTTCAATAGTAACCAACGCCACACGTTAACGATTCTGTTGTAAGGGGTATTGGCCTGTGCGCCACATGTTAAAGGAAATTTATGATGAGTTAAGAACAGTGTGGTCCCTAGACTAACATAGGCACAATAAGCATCCTGAATTCCTGATTGTCAGCCATATGATAGACGCATGAGATCTTTTCTGTTTATCTTGATTAATGTAAGAATTTCTAGAAATATATGGATATGAACTCTTTATTTTAATCTAAGCCGTTATAACTTGGGTTCACCAAATTAAAGACTACATATATTTTTTGTGAGAATTTCTAACATGTTTCTCTTTTTCTTTAGTAATTCTAAAAGATCTGTCATCGACTTTTAGTAATAAATAGAAGATGAATAATTATTGGGTCAAATAGAATGGAGCCAAGATCCATCTCTAGTACCTTTCTGAAACCTCATCATCTCTTGCATCATTTTGATGCTGAAACTAATCCCATCGAAGTAGCGTGCATCTTTGTCCAAATGAGGTTTTAGAAGTAGCATAGAAGGACTCCTCTCAATTATTTAGTAGACGTAAGACAAGAACTACGCTCACTACGAAATGACTTTTAATTTGGTAAGTACTATTCGCTTAGTTACTTCTCCTGTCTAGTTAAAACTTTATATTCCAGGTCATTTTGGCGGGAAGCCAAAGAATTCCAACCATACACGGTAAACTGGCATCTGTAATAAGTTGTCACCGGATCGGATCAGCTGACTCAGCTGCGAGTTGGAAAGTTCTCTTTCCTAGGCCGACTAGCTGCTTGCTTCGTCAAGCAAAGGCTCTGGTAAAAGACTGCTAGCTCGGCGCATCAGTCCTGGATACCGTAATTTTTTGACTGGACGAGCTGCAAAAAATGCCTGTGCACGGCAAAATCTCTGGACGCTAGTTCGGCGCACAAACGCAAACCAATCTGTTCCGGCCATAAAAAAAATACAGTTCTGCACACAAGACGCGTGCGCACACGTCGAACGGTTCCAACCCCGTGGGATTGGCATTTCACACCTCCACCGAACAGCACCGCAAGCTGGCGCGGACGAAGCATCTCTGCACGCGGCATGCTCCTGCCTCGGTCAAACCGGCGACCCGATCGCCGCGCGCCTCTACTCTATTATATAAGCGCGCGCCGTTCGCCTCCCCGCTCCCATTGAAGCCACTTCTCGCGCAAGCTCACGAAAGATTTGCTCGTTTTGATCAGCGATCACGAGTCAGCGGAGGAGCGACACACATATATAGTAGCTATACTGGCCATGGAGTTAGAGGTGGAGAGCCACAAGGCGCTGCTCAAGGTCGGGCTGTTCGTGCTGGTGCAGGCGCTGGTGTACCTCATCCTCTCCCAGTCCTCCACCGTGTTCCCCAGGACCAAGAGCCTCGGGCGGACGTCCACCGTGTTCTCCAGGACCAAGAGCCTCGGCCTCCGCCCGGCGCGGTCCGTCAGCTCCCGCCGCATGCTCGCGCTGCTCTCAGACCTGCTGCTGGGCGGTGAGCCGTCGCCCGTCTCCGTCGCCGGGAAGAAGTCGCCCGTGCCCGCCGACCGGAAGATGGATTGACTAAGGCCGATTGGTGACACCGTGACGCGGACCTAGATTAGCGAGCTAGTTAAATTGTTGTTCCTTGCGTCGCATGCGAAACATGTGGCCGGTGTAGGCGTGTAGCGACTCACCATTCTTTGATTGATTGGTCTGTTCGATTGTTTATCTGGGCTTGGATATACAAAGTACAAGCCTTTTTTATTTGGGAGATTGGAGGATTTGCCCCATGCATAAACATGTAATTTGATGATTTGCCCCATTTGTGTCGTTGACATGTGGGCTTGGCCCCACATGTCAATGAGACATCATGGGGCAAATCATCAAATGCAAACGAAAGGTGTGGCAAAAAATCAAATATCTCTTTTTATTTGTACATGTGATCTTGTGAGCTTGTGTTCGGTTACAATTTAATCGTGATTGTGTTTTGAAAGATTCGTGAACGGAACAGTTGATACATCCACCTTTTCTCTCGAGGCGTTTCCTCTGTCATTGCCAATGGGCAACAAAAGGGCCCGTTAAGACCATACTGTGAGGACTAAATTAGGTTGGGCTTCAGCGAGGAAAATGAATTCAATGCGCACATATAACCTTAGGCTTTGTTTGGGTGGCCCAATCCCGGCCAACTCCATAGACCCGAAATGTACATTTATACAACTTTGCTGCCAGACGCGTACACCCAAAGTCTGTCTGGTCAATAGGTGTTTTTCATTGAGGGCTGAGCCGTAGCTCCATGGCAAGCGGCGAGGGTGTTCTTCCTACAACCTAGATTTGACCCGCTCAGTTGGGCTGAAAAGTTGTGGCTTATGGCTGAAATTGCACTATAGCGGCTAAAACTTCATTGTAGCTGAAGGTGACTTATTTGTCATAATTAAATTTTAAAAAAATAAAAATAGAAAAAATATGCTAGGTCATCACGGCCAATGCAAACAAATACGAGAAAAAGAACCGACAAAAAAGTTCAAAAAAAGTCAAAAGTTTTGAAAAAGACGAAATTTATAAATAGTGAAAAATAAGTTAGAAATCAAAAGCTGAAACGAGCGAAGCCGATCATTGGGATTGGTATCTGCCCTCATATTCAGCGGAACCGTGTGTACTTTTGCTTCGAAGATTGTGAGCCTCCACTTAGGTTATAACGTGTGTAGAGAATACATAAATATATGCACGCATGTAGTATAAGCAGATGTACATCTATCTTGTATCTCCAAAAAATACTAAAAAATATATTTTCTCTACTGTTTAAAAGAATGTGTCGATGCTAGTGAACCATCTGTCACCACCTGACATGTTGGTCCCACCCCTACGAGGGGATCCCCTGACGTGCTGTTGGCTCGCCTTCCCGCATCCCCAAGCCCCGATCCCCTTGCTCACGGCCATCTCCATTCTCCCATCCCATTCGACAACAACAAAATCCCCGACGGCCTCGCGCCCACACTGAAGCTCCACGCGAAGGCAGCCGCCACCACCCAAAACCCTAACCCTATCCCTGAGCGCCCCCACGCTGCCGCCAATGTCCCCGCCGCCGGGGCGGGCACTGCCGCGGAGGCCCTCCACGCCGACACCCCTTTCTCTAAAAGGATCTCTTCCCCTCTCCCCTCTTTTTCTTGTTTTTTCTCACACGCAGCCGATTACGACGCCATCGCCACCAAACCAAAACACATTTTCGCCGCCTCCTCCCCCTCCGCTTTCCCGCGTGGCCTCGGGGACGCCCCGGTCGACGATGTGGCTGGGCGAGGAGGGTGTTCAACGAAATGGTGAAGCGGGACATCATGTCGTGGATTGCGCTGGTGTCTGCGTTCCTCAGGGGAGGAATCCAACAGCCTTGCGTGGTTTCACCTATCAAGCACCAAACCAAACCCAATGCCATCGTGATTGGAGGCGGTAAAAAGTAGCTCAGCCTTTTTGCCGTGATTCCACTCGAGGGCGCGAGGAGCCTGCATAGAGCCAGTACCTACAGCAGTAGTACGGTATGGGTTTTGATCTCCCTCATCATTAGACGATCTTGTTCCTTGCGGTTGGGTTGCTTTGTGATTGATTTGGTGGTTGGGCCTTGGGCTGCTCCTTGCGATGTTCATGTTGGGCGGAAGCATTTGTGAGGGTGTTGTGATGAATCAGCTGATTGTTGTGTGTTTTATCGCTATGATAATGATTCTCCCTTTGTTTCGAGGAAAACAACACCCATCACCTGATTTGTTGTTATGATAGTTGTCGTTGTGGCAGTGAAGAATGAGAATGTGTGTTATGCTCACTTTAGTTGGAGGGTGATGTCAGTGTTTTTTGAATCTGGAACCTTGTATCACTGTGCTATGCTCACTTTAGTTGGAGGGTGATGTCAGTGTTTTTTTGAATCTGGAACCTTGTATCACTATGATTAATTTATCTTGTGCTTACTGGAAAACATGCCTCCTTAAGGTGGGTTTGCTGTGGCGTCTTATTTGGTTAGCAAAATGTTGTTGACCTGTTGCTTTTGTTTGAAACAAATGAAATCAATATTAGGTTGTGTTTTCATAATATTTTGTTGCTTCACTTTAATATCCATTGTTGCCTGGTCTTAGTTCTTAGGAATGTATGTGGTGAACCATGCGTCGGACAGGATTACTCAGCTGACATACAGTGTGCATGTCTGCCACTCTGGATCTGTAAGTGACTATACTATTTTGAAGATTATATCCTTTTTCATGTTGTTGTCTCATTTTATTGTGATCTTAAGATGTTTGAGTAGGCACTCTCTGCTCAATAAGTCCATTTAATAAGTTAATGTCACTTTAGTGCATTTCTTCAATGTTTCCTAAATCAGACAGTAGGTTATGTTTGATTGCTGGTTATGTTTGTTTGCCGTAGTCATTTTCGATGTCTTCATCATCCATCTCAACATCTTCATCGTGGTCGTCACTACTCCATCCTTCCGCTTCAAGTGGCAATGAGCTTGTACTTGCCCCACCATGACCATGACCTCGCCGATGATAAGTCCGAACATCACTCCCAAAGACATGTGCTTTCCTAGGTAGATTGCGACCACGGAGCGCACTTGAGGCACCCACAACTTCATCAATAAGAGCCCAATCCAGATTTTCTGGCTCCGCCTCATGGACATCTTCAGCACCCACATCAATCTAGTCAGTGTTCCACTCGTAGTCATCAAAGATTAGTGGGTTGAAGTTGCTTCCCTCCATACGCATCTTTTGAAATCTTTCAGCAATCTTTTGGTTATATTTCACATAAACCAAATCACTCAACCTGTGGTGCTCCAGCCGATTCCTTTTCTTTGTATGCATCTACCAAATGGATCAAGAGAATATTTGCAGAATGTAAGTAGTAGCACGTACAAAACCATTACTTAGTAGTTTACTACGTACTAGTTAGTAGTTTAGTACTTACATATTCAAAGGTGCTCCAATTGCGCTCACACCCAGAGGCCGAAGCACAAAGACCAAGAAGACATTTTGCAAATTGTTGAAGCTCCGATGCATCACCACCAAATAAATCCCACCAATCAACTAGTACAATGCAAAAGGCATGATTCAATGAAATGAAATCAAATATGCAAAGACAAAGGCATGAAGCAATGAAATGTCAATGAGATTGAGTATTTACGTGGGGTCATTTTTCCTTGACTTGATATGGCAAGCGCCTTTCCAAAACAACCTCGCTTTTTCTCATAATGATTAGCTTGGGTAGCTATCTTTGTGGCAAGTGCTTCGTCTTCTTGACCAACCATCTTGGAAAGAACATCATTGAAATTGTCTCTTAGCTTTCGAGCACGTGCACTTTCTTTCTCTTTGAATCCATAAAACTTGTTTGGATTCATGTGCAGTGCTGCACCATATAACTTCACTTCCATTTGGTCTCTCCACCTCCTCTCAACAATGACAATCACACGATCAAGGATAGCCTTGCCTTGCAAGGCTTTCTTGATTTTTGCTTGGCAACATCCATAGCTATCAAAACCTCCGGCAACGTTGGTTTTTCATCACCATCAACTATCCTCAACACAACAACTAGTGGTTGTGTTGCTCTTTTGCAATCTTGCACAGCATTCCAAAAATTAGTAGAAAGCACAATTTCCTCTACATTCTTTCCCACTTGTCACTTGGCTAATTTGCACCTACTCCAATCCTTGTCCACAAAGAGATTCCTCAAAGTAGCTCTATGCTTGAACAAACTCTGCAAGGTTAGGAAGGATGTGGCAAATCGAGTGGCTGCTGGCCTCACAAGATCATAGTCTCCTGTCTTGTCCCTCATTGTATCAAGAAGCTTCCCGTGCCTATAGATAAATGTGGTGACACGCTTGGCTTTGGTAATGCAACTGTTGAGCATAGATATCTTCCCAATTTCTTCCAACATAAGGTCTATGCAATGGACAGCACATGGAGTCCAAAATAGAGTAGAAAACCTAGCCATTAGAAACTTGCCAGCGGCCTTGAAATTAGCACCATTATCGGTGATTACTTGTACAACATTTTCTTGCCAACTTCCTCAATTCTCTTTTGTAGCAAGTCAGCTAGCATTGTTGCATCTGCCACCTGACTAGACGCGTCAACAGACTCTAGGAAAAAAAGTCCCCTCTGGGCTATTGGCAAGGAAGTTAATTAAATGACGTCCTCTCTTATCATCCCACCCATCAGACATGATAGTGCAGCCATACTCCTTCCAAGCTAACTCATGTGTCTTCCTCAGCACATCTATTTTCATCTTCGCCTTCTGCAAGTATGGTTTTCTCAACTCATGATAACTTGGACCAATATGGTTAGGTCCAATTTGTCCAATGGCCTCAACCATAATCTTAAAGGACCTTGACTTGGCCACATTGAAGGGTATGCCATTCGAGTAAAAAAATCTGCTATGTATTCATTACATCTCTCTGTCTTCCTTGGTCATCTTTGAGTTGAACTGCTCCATGTATGTTTGCTTCTTCCCCCTTGAATGTCTTTCCTCAACCACCTCATGGGGAAGTTTTCGAAGCATAGCAATAACCGATTTAGAACCCACTGCAACACAAGACTTCTTGTTGGTGTTCTTCGATTGAAGTGCTGCAGCTGCTAGCTTCCTTTTGTTAGCTGTCCCCGAACATGGAGTTGGCTTCAGAGCTGTCCAGGATCATGAGCCTTTCGATGATTGTACTGTATTTGTTCCTTGTGGTTGCTCCACCTCCACTTCCTCAACCTCTTGAGCTACCTATTGTGCCTCTTCTACATCGTCCTCATCATAATTGATAGGCTTGTTTCTTGCGCTGCTCTTAAGGTAATCATGCATCTCTCTCATGATGGCTGTGGTGGTCTTGGAACACTTCTCTACATCTCTGAAGCCACCAGCAAGATGTTGCTTAAGCCTCTTGATTCCCAAAGAAACAATCACTCCACAAAGCTTGCATTGGACCTTATCTTTGTTGCCCAAATCTGGCCAAAAATCATACTGCCACTCAGGATCTTTGGACTTTGCCCTTCGTTTAGGATCTTTAGCTGGATCATACTGCTCATTCCCCCTCTCTAACCTTAGGATTTGCAGCACTGGCAGCAGTCGCAACATTGCCTAGTTCTTGCTCTGCCATCGCTGCAAAGTGCAAAGATGAAGACATCAACATGATTACATGAATGATGAATCAATGATAGATAGCAATAGCATTATGGCAATGAAGTGAATGAACTGTACATCAAGTCATCACATTATACAGCAAGCATCCAAGCACAATTAGATCAAGATTATAGAAAAGAACATTCAACATTGGCACACGGATCAAGGATAACAATCAGAATATCACATCCAAGCAGTAACCTATTCGATCTTCAGATTTACAATTACAATTTACAAATCTAAATGCAGACATGCAGTTACTGTCGATCAATACCTTTTTTACCCATACTGTTTTTATAATGCAAAAAAGGGTATTGTATTGATTTTCTGCTGTTTGGTGTTCATCAAATCACCCTTGTCATACATACATGTAAATTAGAATAATTAGTTGCAGTCTTGCAGGCAAATCAATTACTAATTTACTATCATGAATTCATGATTATCATCTGTTGGTCACATTGCAAATTTGCAATTTGCAGGTGCAGGCGTGCAGCTACTTGACAAGTTGACTGTATAAACCACAAAGTCACAAATTGACAGCTCCAGTGGCAAAAGTTCGAACTTCACAACACCACGCATTGTAGGCTTGCAGCTCTGCCGCCTAAAACCCCATCAAAATCACAGCTTTAAGAGCCTAAAACCCAACAAAAAATTTGCAATTTTGCGTAGTCAGTACTCACAATTCTCGCGAGGTAGATCCTGGCCACACTGAGTTTCGGGTCCAACCCACCTGCCTCCCTCTTCTCCATCTTTCTCTAGCCAGTGACCACATCGAGCAGAGAAGATCTGCTGGAAGAACTGAGCAGAGCAGAGTAGATAGTAGAGCATGAGAACAAGAGCATGACCACTAAGCAGAGCAGAGCAAGAGAACCAGAACGAGGAGGAAGAAGAACTGGAGAAGAAAACCAATGTGGGCATATGGTCCTTGCCTGCGGAAGGGCTTCGATTCGTGGACTCGCGGAGAGAGTGCAGGAGGGGGATCCTCGTCGAACGGTCAGAGGGGTCTTCGACGAAGGTAGGTAGGTCAGCGGCGCCAGCGGAGGGAGTGGCGGCAGCGATCGGTAGGGTTAGGGTTTCACCGCTGCCGCTGCGCTCAATTTATTCATTATACCGCTTCAGGCTTTCGGCTTCGCTCTTATACCGCTTCGGCCTTCGGCTTCATCCGTGCTGGCAACAAGGCGTCGCCGTGCCACTCACCTTGGACGACTAGGCGACGCCGCGGATGACCAGACTCGCTAGGCGCTCGCCTAGAAGACCAAGTCGAGGCGAACGGTCGTGGCGTCCGCACAGGGCCGCCTGGACGCTTAGGTGTCGCCTAGGCGACACCGTAACATCCATGGTCGTTCGACACGATGAGCAGCATCAGCGACAATCGCCCAGTGAGCTCCCTAGCCACCAGGCTAGACGAGAGTAGTCGTAAGAAGTCGGTTGGTAGGAGTTGTCCTGGCAGCCGTAGACCAGATCTGGTTTCCGGTTGTCTTCTTCGTGCCCAGTCCTCACCACCATTGGAGCCAACAGAAGGAGCTCGCCGCCCATTGTGTCGTCGTGTCTTCATCGAATTCAACCATGTCATAGTGTGTTCCAGGCAAGGGCAGCAATAAACCTCAAAGAATTGAGTCGAAGCGTTGTGGTTGAGAGATCAAGCGTGTCTTCCCCAACACTAGCCGAGCGTCTTCATTGCCAAGATTCATCACCTCTGATGAGCTTTCGTACTTCTTGACCTCACCTTTGAGTTAGCCGCGTCATGTTCTACCTGGTGCTCACCATCCTGTCACTGGAGGTCCCTTCCCTCGCCATCGTTGTCGTCGCAAGTCGTCATCGCCATTGTGTAAAATGACCGTGTCGGCTGTCCTGGGTTACCTCCCCATGCCCTATGGCCTCCCTTGGGCTCACCATGCCTCTAGCGTTCTGTTCTGGCCGCCGCCATCCGTCATGGTTGCCCCGTCACTGGTGACGAGCTTGCTAGAACCAAGCCGTGCATCCCCTATTTGGTTAATTGTACTAATCAGGCTACCATGTGGGTAGAAAATTAGCAATGTGGCAGTCTACATGGCAAAACTACCAGTGAAAACAGTCTTAGTTGTGAAAATTGAACGGTATTGATAGTTGAAAGGTGTCAATTATCCGGTTTCGTACTTGGAGGTTGAAAGTTAGACCAACTAAAGAGTTGAAGGGAGTAAAGTGGACTATTCCTTAAAATAATTAGGCAGGATCGAAATTCTTTTATCAAAACAACGTGAACTAAGGAACAAGTTCACCTTATCAATGTTAAAATCAAGTGTAAGTGTTGTTTGCCATGCATGTATGTATTTATGAGGGAATGTCCTCGTCAGCAGGGCGGAGCCACACCCTAGGCAGAGTAGGCTTCGGCTCGGGGTGTGAAAAAATATCTAGTGTATAGCCCGCGTAAATTTAGTTTAGCATGGATAATATTTTCTTGGTCCAGCACAGATAGCTTAGATCATTCCACCACTAAGCCTAGGGCGTTACTAAATCCTAGCTTTGCTACTGCTCGTCAGGGAGACTACTGTGTGCACATTGCATTGTCAAGATTGGTTGTTGTCAAATAAATATTTGAAGCTTCATATATGCCCTGTTCTTTTCAGCTTCTAAAAGCTGCTTTTCGACTTTTCTACAGTAACTAGCTTTTAAAAGGAGTATTTTTTTTCAAGATAGGGTCTACTAATTAATTGTAGTACATACTTTACTGACTTCATTTATATCGGCAAAAACCGCACGTGAGTTTCTGTTATTCTGTAATCTCTCGTACAAATAGTCTAAAAGCCACAAACCGCAGCAAAAAAGAACATGCCTTTTTCAAATTGGCTACTGCTTGCTTCTATTGTACTAAGTTCCATTATCAATAGCGTAACAATTTGTAATACTGCAGCTCTGCAATACCCGAACTAGAATCATGGGATGGCGAGAAATTGAAACTACATTATTTGAAGATAGCTTACGTGTTCTTTAATGTTGGATCTGAAACTTGGTCATGGAAACAACCCACTATGGCAGTTATGCATTTTACAATTTCATAACGACGCGCTATATTTCCATCGTGGCTATGATTATGTAGTTAATTCTATTGATTACTTATGCAGCAAACTTTTTATGCTTGTCTCTTCAAGGTTTGGGAGGTAGGAAAACTAATTGGCTCCTTGACTGAGCTATAAGGTTCTTGTTTTCACACTGGAATCTCGCCCCTTTACGTATCTCTCCCTCACTTTTTGCCTCACTTGCCCTCTCTTTCTATAAGTCGCTTCTTTTAGCCACTACTATTTATTTTTAGCCAAAAATCATTAGCAAAAGTCAATGAGAACGCTATGTTCAACTCATAAGTAATGCATTTTTCACTAATTGTACTTTTTGTCAGAAAATAGTAATTTTTCTCAGAAGTGCTATGTTTTTCACTAATTGTACCATGGTGAAAATTACATGAGTTGCAAGTGCCTCATCTCTTTTTGAATCCTATTGTAGAGCATTAGTGATTGATAATGTTGGTTACTTTGCATTTTTTTACCTTACAAGAGGGATTTATAAATTTAGATCAAATTATATTACAATAGATATAGTTCCTAAATTTTGAATGTGATTATATGTTTCATGGTATATATATTGTGAAAAACATATATTGCACATGCATGATTACTAGTATTAGTATATTTTGTACTATCGGATTATACTGAGATTCATGCCATACCCTATCCTTTTTCTCTACTCCACCCCCAATGCCCGTTGGCATTGCCCACATCTTCGTGTTCTCCTTTTCCCTTGTCCACTATTGGCGCCAGCCACCTCCTCCTCCATCGTCATCCAACCTTCTCCACCATCTCTAGGGTGGTCGTCATTGTCAAATCCATCACCACCTAATTGCCTCCTGCCATCCAAAACCATAAGTTGCTACTCTCGCCAATCGGCATCATCCACTGCACTCCTTCCACCCTAAGGGTGTGTTGTAATCGATTAGAGCTGATGGCTTTTGGTTTTTAGCTGAAATGGAATAGTAACGATTGAAAGAAATAGTTTTTGGAACAAAAATTGGAAAATGAATTTTTGGAAGATGTGGATGCGGAGGAGGCAACAGAGACTCACTCGTAGCTTTTGGAAGCGGTTTGAAAAAGTCCTTTTTAAAACCTAGGTGTTCAAATCAGTTTAGCCAAAGTCGACTGAACAACCTCTAAAGAAGCTCGCTAGAGATGACATGGCCGGCTGCTGCCAGAACATGAATCATGATGATCGTCAGGCTGCTCAAAATGCACTCGACGACAAATAAAATTTCGAGTACCTTAACCTACCAAATTTTGATTTAAAAAAACTTGTACAGCTTGGCGTTACCGCTTTTTCTTTTATGATATTTAGATTATCGAAGCATCAACGATGTGCTACGATCCATAACTCAATGCAACCAGTAGGTTTATATTGTATCATAGCCTGTGCATCGAGGATGGAAAAACCACGAGCGGATCAGTTAAGAAGTAAACCAACGGCCCCCGTTGTACCAGATCCGAATCGGACGGGAAAGTTGACTGTTGACCAAGGCAATCAGCCAGTAATCACCTCACCAAACTAATCTCCATCGTGTGGCATCCCCATCTAAAAACGATAGGAAACGTTTCCCCATGCACGCTATCATCTCTTATCTGTCTCATCCGACCCAACCCTTCGAAACCCGGGGGAACCACCCTCCAAAACCTCAAAAACCCAAGGGAAGCACCCTCGCAAACCGAACAAATCACACATGATTTGGAGCATGCATTCTCTACCAATTTTGTCTCATTTGTTTACTTGGCGTGTTAGGGTGGTTGGAGTGCTGTTTTAGTAGAGCAAAATGCAGAAGGACGTGCCTACAGCTCACGATCACATGAACTAAACGCTCAGTTCCAATGTTAGTTCACAGCAATGTTCAGCAAAGGCAAACAGAAAAGGTTTCTTTCACCTTTCACCCACTGAACTCGTGCACGCCTGCAGAATTTCACACCCTACGCTCGTGAACCGATCCGAGGAACCGAAGCGAGGTCGCCTATAAAAAATAGCACGCACTTGGCTAGCTCCCCCGAAACCCCAATTCCCATATCAGCATTTGCAGCAGCATCATCGCTCACATCCGCAGCTCCACAAGAACCCTTATCTTCACCACTGGATTGCAGTACGTCTTCCATCCATCCAATCCAAGATAAGAGCAGCCAAAATCCCTCCCTTCCCCTCCCAATCCCAAACCCCACAATGCTTCTCTTCAGATGATGAATGCTAGTATACATCGATGCAGAACAGAGTATAATTATCGATAGTTCGATACTAGTCGTAGTCACAAGAGTTTCTTAGCCCAATTGTCAGGCAGTGATTGGTAGGGACTCCTAGGTTTTTATAGCTCAATTATTGGGTGGCTGTGTCATGGATCTGCCTGCCCCACCGACGAATTATCCGAAAACTTTATCCTCCATTATCCTATGCCATCGTCGTCCTGACGTGAGGAGGCCGAGGGCAATAATAAACAAGTGCTACGCGAGCCAGAGACGCATCTCGCCTCCTGCGCTCTCCCACCACCACTCGCTGCTGCGACCCGCCCCGCCCGGCCGCGAGCGAGTCGTCGTGAGATCCAGCGCTGTCGTCGCGCCGCCGCCGCCGTTGGTGCTGCCGATGACGACGCCGAGGCCGAACCCGACGATCCGGAGGCTGGACGTGGCCTCGCCGGTGCCAGCGGACATCGACATCGCCAACTCCGTCGAGCCGCTTCCCATCGCCGATATCGCTGCCGAGCTCGGACTCCGCCCCGAGCACTTCGACCTCTACGGCAAGTACAAGGCCAAGGTGAAGATGCGGTTTTTTATTGGTTCCCGGACCCCGGTGTTGCGTGATGTGATGCGATTTGATCGAATTTTGAGCGGTTCGTTGGTGATGTACAGGTGCTACTGTCGGTTCTTGACGAGCTGCAGGGGCAGCAGGACGGGTACTACGTGGTGGTCGGTGGCATCACGCCGACGCCGCTCGGGGAGGGCAAGTCGACGACCACCGTCGGGCTGTGCCAGGCGTTGGGGGCGTTTCTTGATAGAAAGGTGAGATTTTTATTGTTACTTTCGTCTGTTCGGTCAACAATTATGGGATCTGGACCGGATTTGTGCATCTTGATTAGAGCAAAGTCTGCGATTGGTGATTTGGTGTCAGTGCTGCTTGGGTTGATAAATTTCGGTGTATACAGAATTGGCTTGTTTGGCACAACATTGGAAGGAATAGAAATTGTTTGCTGAAAACTTGGACTGGACTGTAGGGTTCAATCTTTTGTTGCTGTCACTTGGGTAGTAAGTAACACATGTATATTGGCTATCACGGAAATCAGGATTTCTGGGTCAGTTTCATTTGATTTATTTGTGAAATTGTATTGATCTCAACTCTGTATAGCTGTAGGATTTGTCAGAGCTTATGATAGAACTACATCTGTATGTGCTTATATTTGCTCGCATGAGTTATATTTACAAATTCTCTTCCCCGATTTGTTCTATGTGCGATGCGCCTTCCAACGATCCATGCCTGAAAAAAAATCATTTTTCATTTATCATCTGCTGTGTGTAGAAACGCATAGTACAATGCTATCTTTTGGCTTATCTGTCTCGTGTAATCTTTTGGGTCCTTTGTTTAGTTTTGGTACTTATACAGGTACCTGATAGACCGCATCTTTCTTTACGTGGTTGCATTATTTCAAGTATGAGTTCCAGGCTATGAAATATAGACTATGCATTCCAGAACTTATGGAAATCATTTCATGTATTGGTATATATATTATGTTATTGATACGCTTTACTACTTTACTCAATGTCTCTTGTTGTTATAGGTTGTCACTTGCCTCCGCCAGCCATCACAAGGACCTACTTTTGGAATCAAGGGGGGTGCTGCTGGAGGTGGCTACAGCCAAGTTATACCCATGGATGAGTTCAATCTCCATCTGACAGGAGATATCCACGCAATTACAGCTGCAAACAATCTTCTTGCTGCTGCTATTGATACAAGGATTTTCCATGAAGCTTCTCAATCAGACAAAGCTCTGTTCAATAGATTGTGTCCACCAAACAAAGAAGGGAAGAGGCGCTTTGCTGATGTAATGCTCAGACGCCTGATGAAGCTTGGTATCTCAAAGACAGTCCCGGATGAGCTTACACCAGAAGAAGTTAGACGTTTTGCAAGACTTGATATTGACCCTGCGTCCATTACTTGGAGACGGGTTATGGATGTTAATGATCGCTTCCTAAGGAAGATCACCATTGGACAAGGACCTGAAGAAAAAGGTATGGTGAGAGAAACAGGCTTTGACATATCAGTGGCTAGTGAGATAATGGCTGTATTAGCTCTTACAACTTCCCTTGCTGACATGAGGGAAAGGCTTGGAAGAATGGTGATAGGGAACAGCAAGTCAGGTGAGCCCATTACTGCTGATGACCTTGGTGTTGGAGGTGCCTTGACTGTCCTAATGAAGGATGCTATCCATCCCACCCTCATGCAAACTCTTGAAGGCACTCCGGTTTTAGTTCATGCTGGACCTTTTGCTAACATTGCTCATGGGAACTCATCAATAGTCGCCGATAAGATTGCTTTGAAGTTGGTTGGGAAGGGTGGCTTTGTAGTTACAGAGGCGGGTTTTGGTGCTGATATTGGAACTGAGAAATTCATGGATATAAAGTGTAGGTACAGTGGATTGGTGCCACAGTGTGCTATTATTGTGGCCACAATTAGAGCTCTTAAAATGCACGGAGGGGGACCAGAGGTTGTGGCTGGAAAGCCTTTAGATCATGCATATGTGAGTGAAAATGTGGCTCTTGTTGAAGCTGGATGTGTCAATCTTGCTAAACACATCTCAAACACAAAGAGTTATGGAGTTAATGTTGTAGTCGCGATCAACAAATTTGCATCAGATACTGAAGCAGAGATGAATGTGGTGCGAAATGCGGCTATGGCAGCTGGTGCTTTTGATGCTGTTGTCTGCACCCACCATGCGCATGGTGGAAAAGGAGCGGTTAGTTTTCTTTCCTTATCTAGATTGTTAATTCAGTCAAATCTGTACTTGTGAACCTCTTTATGGCGAAATATTTTACTGTGAATCTACTATAGGGTTGATATATTGCCTTGTAATGCTGATGGTTTAATGGATTATGTTTTTGTACTTGTGACTGTTCTCTTATGTCCAACAAAATCACCCTCAGAATAATTGATGTTGTTGACAGGTTTTCCAACTTGTCAACCAAGTCAAATTGGACTATGCATTAAAGAGTTATTATATGCTACGCCCATTCATCCTTCTATTCACTGCTCCATTAGTGCCTAGCAAATTGTTTTCACAAGAATTTGTATATGATTTTTTTCTGCAATTTAAGAACATATGAATGTTGAAATTGTCAGAATTAAACTAATTGTCTAATCTATCATGCCATTTAACTTGTATTCAGGTTGATCTTGGACTCGCAGTTCAACGAGCATGTGAAAACCAGGCAGAGCCTCTGAAGTTTTTGTATCCTTTAGAATCTAGCATAAAGGAGAAGATTGAGTCAATAGCTAATTTCTATGGTGCTAGTAGCGTTGAATACTCTGAACAGGTACTTCCTTGCAACATTCTGTTGTGCTGCTGTGTTGCTGTGTTCTGAGGTTTGGTTCTTTATGAGGCTGATATCACCTGAGATATATTACAGAAAGATATAAACTGCAAAAGTGCCACAAATTTGTCTAATTTTCTTTTTGGTCCTGTGCTTTTCGCATGGTGGGAATAGGTTTACCCCCCCCCCCCCCCCCGGGCGCACGTTTTCATGCTTTGAGAAATATGAAAAATGCTGAAGAAATAGCATTAGACAGATGTACTGAACACACTGCATTTACACGCAGTTCATGAAGTCATAAAATTTTGCTTTGCTGACTTCTCTGTGACTTTCATGTAGGCCGAAAAGCAGATTGAGATGTACACCAAGCAGGGCTTCTCCAACCTCCCGATATGCATGGCGAAAACTCAGTACTCGTTTTCGCATGTTCCGTCCTTGAAGGGTGCGCCGTCTGGCTTTGTGCTGCCGATAAGGGATGTGCGGGCCAGCATTGGAGCTGGTTTCATCTACCCACTCGTCGGCACGATGAGCACAATGCCTGGCCTTCCTACAAGGCCCTGCTTCTATGAAATCGACGTCGACACAGCCACCGGGAAAGTCATGGGTCTGTCATGAGCTTTGCCGGCACCATCTTCAGACTTGATTGTGTTGAGGCATAAATTGTGTAGCTACAATTTTGGGGACATTCCCGGAGCTGAATAATAGCCTGATTGGCTTCCTGCAAGTGCAGCAGAACATTGTTCATTTACTTGGTGACTGTAAATGTGCTCGAACCGTACCGTTTAGACTCTGTTCCAGTACCCCATGTTTCAGCTTTCCTACATTTTAATTCTGATTCTCCCCGTCTATCACTGGCTCAGTTCAACTTAATGATGTGTCGCCAGCCGACTTAATATGTCGTTGGCCATCTGCGCATGAATGTGTCTTTAACCTTGGACGGATGCAGCTCAGATTCAGCTAATACTTGTGCTGGTATTCCTAGCAGACTAAAGTAAAGCGAAGCCACCGAATGGTCACTGCATTTTGCTTGCAAAGGAGCAAAGGAAGTGAAGGGTGGGACTTCGGTGCTCCGCCCGGCCCGGCCCTCCTGGGCCGGACGTTTTCTGGACTCGGGGATTCGGCGGCAGGTGCAGGACCTTTTGCACGGGCCGTGCGCTGGTGCTACCGCTGATTTCGCGGGCCGGAAGTTTTCTCCATTTTTTTAGTGGAACGCGGGCTCGTGCTCTCCTCGCCTCGCCGTGAGGCACCGGCGGTACTGGTGCCGGCCCTCACGCCGCGAGGCATTCTGCACGCTCCCACGCCTGGTGAATTTTCTTTGCATTGTTCACTTAACTGGCCGAATTGTCCACACGGTACTACGATACGCAATTATACTTATTTTTAGATATAATTGTATTTGTTTTGTAACTCTTAAGGCTCATCAGATTGATGGCTATAAGTAGGATTATTTCACCTCCTAAAGAAAAGGTAGAAGTTACATGTATTTACCTGTGGTTGCATTGGACGATGCCAGCTTTGGCACCATGCCCTATTTTAGAGAGAGAGAGAGAGAGAGAAGAGGTGGATACGATCCAATGGTATAGCAAAAAGTTTTATGAAGTTTCATAAAAATATTTAAAATTTTTACGTTTTAGTGATTGTTACGTGTTTCTAGATATTCCCAAAAGATTCTAAGAAAATTTCAAGTCCAAGTTTCAATGAGTTTTAGATTTTGAAACTTAAATTTCAACAAGTTTCACCCACAGAGTTTCAACAAGTTTCAGTCGAGAGTTTCAAAAAGTTTTACAAATTTCAACAAGTTTTTCCATGTTCAACCAAAATGTTTCATCAGGTTTCAACATGTTTCAACTAAGTTTTAAAAAAGTTCCAACAAGTTTCATAAAAAACTAAACAAAAGAACAAAAATCCCAACACGCTTCACCTAAGGCGATGTGACCGCTCGCCGCAGCGACTTCGTGGCCGTTGACCTTCCTGCCTACCACCGAGCTCATTCGCAGGTCTGCGTTGATCAGGACATTGCGGCCGCTCGCTTTCGCGCCTACCACTGCCTAATAGCCGTGGTTGTACCCACTTATGTCGAGGACGAGTGCCGCTGCGCCCCTCACTCCCGCGGTTGAACCTGTCGGAGCTCTCCACAACATCGCCGCTCGCCTTGCCATCAAGCTTGTTCGCCGCTGTTGCGCTTCCTCACCCATTGCCTCCCGAGCTTGCTCACCTCTCGCCATGGCTACGCCCGTCGCCACCGAGGGCCCTTACACCGGCCACAGCTGGCCCACACGCCAGCCACTGCCAATTGCTACGTAAGCACACGCAGGCACTGCCTGCTCTAGATGGGAAGTAGTAGCAGAGAGAGGATTGGGAAACCCATCAGGTGGATGGATAAGGTTAGGATTTAGTAGACGAGGGAGAGGGAAGGGTGGAAGCAACCGATGTCGTCCATGTCGCACAGTGACAGCCTACTCCATTAATTTTAGCCGTAACGGTATGGTTTTGTGTAGTTTTTCTCTAGGGCTTCCATATTTTCCTAATAGTAATTTACACAATTTTCAAAGCATACTAAATGGTTTATAGATGTTACTTACCTCTTCGTTTGCTTTGATATTAGTATTATTTTTATTAGAGAGAAAAGTATTAAATCACTGCTCTTTTCTCTATTATATAATGATAGATAGATGGTGGACCTAGTGGCTGCCAGTGATGGCACGTTTTAAGTGTTATATTGCGCTGCCGGGTCCAGGCATCGCGCCAGACGGAGGCAACAAGGGAAAAGTCACACGGCCCTCCCTATCAGTTTTGCCTTTACTCACGTTGGATTGCAACGCTGCGCTTCTTCTCCACGAAAAAAGCTAGCACAAGCCGCGGATACCAAATTGGCCTGTTTAGCAACGGCTGCGGCTTATAACTTTTGGCTGAATTTTTTGAATTTTGGCTGTTTACGGTACAAATTACGGAGAAACAGATACTCACTTGCGATTTTGGTTGGTAAAGATGTTGGGTTTTTAACGTGTAGATCGTTTAACTTGTAGACCCCGTCTTGAGAAAACACTTCGTTTGAAAGTTATGTACTGTAGCAAAAGTCAAAAGCCGCCAGCTTCGGAGGAAAGAACAGGCCGGCGATGGCCGCCGCAAGCCAATGGCCGAGTGGAGCACGCTGCGCAAGACGAGCCACGGATACATTTGGCAGTCGGAACTCGTCAAAGACCTCGCCAATAGGGCGATGCCAGTGCCCGGAATTGACTCGCCTCACATGCATGCCTGTTTCCTCGAACGGCACAGGTTCGCTATCATACGCGCGCAAATTCGTCGCGACAAGTAGGAGCGCTAGCGAAAGCTTTTCCCACCGTGCCAGGTCGATGCGGAGGCACTTCACTGGTCAATGTAACGAAATTATTGGCTGCGTGGTAGTGACAGGTAACCGTGGGAACAAGACTTCGGGCCTGTTGTTTACGGCTTCTAAAAACGGTTTTTGGCTTTTGTTAAAATATCTAACTTTTAAACAGAGTATTTTTTAAGACGGGATCTACAAGTTAATTGTAGTATATGTTAAAAACCCAACATATGTATAAACTAAAATCGCAAGCGAGTATCTCTCTGTAATATCTGTCGCAAATAGCTAAAATTAAAAAATTTCAGCCAAAAATCGCAGCAAAAAAATAGGCCTTCATCAGATCTGATGTTTCATTTATGTGCAGAAAAGGGTAAGGGTATATTTTCACCATAATCGAAAACAACTTGTATCGTACATGAAGTGCTTCTATGGAGAGGCTGCACCTTGAACCATTTCACACTACTGCCAGCAATTGAATCTGGCCCTGATCAATATGGCTTCAGCTTCTGGCTTCAGCTTATTTTTGCACTATTCATAAATTTCGTCTTTTTTCTGAACTTTTGACTTTTTTTGAGTTTTTTTTACCGGTTCTTTTTTCCTCGTATTTGTTTACATTATACGTGATGGGCTAATATGTTTTTCTATTTTTAAATTTTTTTAAATTTAATTATGGTAAATAAGCCTCTGTCAGCTACAGTGCTTTTTTCAGCCAGCTACAGTGTTTTCAGCCATAAGCCATGAGGCTTTCAGCCGAACCGATCACCACCTCTAGCACACTAAATTTACATGATTATCAACTCTTCGTGGAAATTCCACGCACTTGGAATTTAATACAATGAACTAAACAAGAGGGCAAGGCCAACTCTAATCCTATCCCCTTCACCTCATCCAAGCAAAATCTTCCACGGACAGTCAATTCCTTTAGCTTTCAGCTCAGCCAACAAAGTTAATGAGCCCCCAATAATCCTTGAAGCATCCTGAGCCAACAATAGCAGATTTTTTTCCCTTTTGGATTTCGACGGTGTACACCTCACATTGTCCAAAACCCCTAAACCATATAAGGAAACTTCGTGCTTGGCTGCTTTGCACACTGCAATAAGCCAATGATGAGTAAGCTAAGCTAGCAATGTATAGCATGTCCTAGCGCTGTACTCATCAGACTGGTACTTGTAAGATCACTAGCGTTCTAGACTATCACCAACAGTACGTGTTGTACACTCTCATGCGTGGGCATCATTAGTTGGACGTGATGTGATCATGTGAATCTTTGAGCGCCTTTTCTCGTGTGCTAATGCGCCGGACCTACCATAATGGTGTGCTTCGCGGGTCGCCTAATGTGGTACTGGATGGGCCACAAGGTTTGCTCGTGGTCGGCATTTTTCTGTGCATGGCTATGAGTGGATGGATGCATGCTTGCTAGTACGACCATCCTTTTTTCTCTACTCTCCACTACTCCTTACGCGGCTATGTTGCCGATCGATGCTTCGTACGCCGCTGTGTCGTTATGACGTTATGTAGATGACATACGGCACCGGACCGGCCGGCCGGACGTTATCTGAACGATCAGACGATCGACACGCTGCCCTGTGTTGTTTCATGTAGATTTAGTGGCTTTTCGGTTGGACTGAAAAGCTGTGGCTTATGGCTGAAAATGTACTGTAGTTGGCTGAAATTTCACTGTAGTTGAAAGTGGCTTATTTAGCGTAATTAAATTTAAAAAATTAAAAAATAGAAAAAATATGTTAGCTCATCTTGGACAACGCAACGAATACAGGGAAAAAAGAACCGGCAAAAAGAGCTAAAAAAACGAAATTTATGAATAGTGAAAAATAAGTCAAAAGTTAGAAGCTGAAGCTGAAACGAGCGGGGTGGCAGGATTCCGTTGATTTCCATCAGAATGTTCCAATTCAACCGCGTGAGATTTTTGCACAAAATGGCCCATGTCACGAGACGACTTTTCCTGTCCAAAGTTGACGTTTTTGGGGAGGTCTAGAAATAGCGTTTCCTTCAAGTCGACCTAATTTGCGCTTTCTTTCCTACTCTCACTAAACTGAAGTCCCTAGTAGTACGCGCTCTCTCATGTGTAAACGGTCGTATCATGCATGCCCTAGTGATTTGTATTTCAGCATCTACAGTGAAGTTGAACGTAAGAAAGTTCGAACGCCACCTCATCCAGTCCAGAAGCGAGTGTCCAAAAAAAAAAGTCCAGAAAAAAACGGCCTAACAAGAACCGTGACTGCACGGTCGAGGGAATTAGTAGTAGACTATTCGCTTATGTCGTTTTTATGTGCAGAGTGGAGAGACTTGATTGCACGGCTGCACGCCGTTCGGTCTTAAAACTATTTCTTCTCTGGCAATTTTTTTAGTCACGGGGAGATCAACCAAAGATTCGGGATTTGCATGACAGATTAGTGCTACTATTAAATTTCCTTCGTGAATGTAAACGTGGTTTTGACTTCTGAGCAACGTAAGCAATGAAATAAAACCCAGGTTTCCAACATGCGTGCATGCTATAATTCGTCGTAAGTTCATGACACGGGAGACGACAGAAAATTCATAAAAGCAGAACATGGCAATAGCAGAGCTAGAGAATACTGATCTAGTAGCTAATTTGCTCTCCTTGCAGACGTCCATGCATTTTCTTAGTTAACTAAATTACCAGCTGAAGATCTTCTAGAACCGGAAGTTTTGCTCTTCTAGAATTGAAGCTAACTGATCAGATTGCAAACCTCTCTCTGGCACAAAAAGAGAACCGTGCAAAGCTCATCCACTCGACCACACATCATCAACACTAGAAATTAAGGACATCACATCAAGCCACTTACACTCCTCGTTAACCTCATCTGTCCCACACCCAAACAGCAAAGGTTGGAGAGCTCACTCACTCACTCTCAGACCTCAGTACACGACAGCAACCCTGACCGGCAAATGGGGGGCTCACGCTGATGCAGTGATGCTCCAAATCCAATCGAATAGTAGGCAGGAGGAGGCAGCGGCAAGTGGCCTGCGCCCATGGTGGACAGGAGGTGGCAAGCAGGGAACATCTCATAGGACAAAGAGACACAATGCAACTTCCCAATTTGTCTGCCTCCCGAGGGAGCGAAAGAGGAAGATGGCCCCTCCTCGGGTCCTCATGCCCTGCCCCTTTCACTGCTCGTGAGCCTCTGGGGAGTGATGGCTCCTGATCTGTGCCACTCGATGTCGTTTGGCTCCGTTCTGTTGCAGGCGGGCCAGTGGGCAGGCTAATGATCTGCACATTTTAGGAGCTAATTATTGGCACAGTCAGTCTTCCTTGGGTGGGAGAAGAAAGCTTTTGAAGGTTGAAACAAGTGGAACACTATGCAACATACAGGCTCCTTTTATGTTAGTCTGAAATTCTGGGAGCTGAACATGGTACATGCCTAGTTTTGTTGTAACAAGAGCATCCTAAGTTCAGTCTCTTTTTTCGTGTGAAGTTCACATGAAATGTTCAATTCTGGTAGTATAAAAAAAATACTAACACAATGCATCGATAGCGTGGACTCTTAGCGGCGTAACCACGTAAGCTAATATGGAAATCCCTGGAATTTAATCACGTGACTTCTCAGCCAAATAAGCTCCAAGGGTATGTACAGTGGTTTACTCTTAAGCCGTGTATAATTTTATCTATATCAACTAAAGATAGTACAATAGACCACCTCTATGACTCATTGTTTACAACACACTTCTCGGTATTACTTTTTATATTAATTCCTTTGTCTTGGTCCTACTCATCAGTTCCTCCCCACCAACACCTCCCTCCTCTCTCTTCATCCCCAGTCCCCGCATACGCCTCCCTCAACACACTTCTCCAGCTCGCGCCATTGATGCCATCTCCTATTTCTCCTTTCCAAGTGACGATGCCCTCCCCTAGCTCGCGCACCGACTGGTGCCATCTCCTTGAGCTCAACTAGTACAGGTCCATTCGGGACGTTAAGGGGATGTGTTCGTCGTCCTGTGTCGAATATAATTTAGGGTAAATCATAGATAAGACCGACCGCCTAAATGAGTTAGTCTTTGCATCTGGATGAACCTGTACCAGTTGAGTTGAGTTTCTACATGTAGCTATGTATTTAGCTTGCACGTAGATCACTTCATGTGGAGGCGTACTTGATAGTATGGGTGAAAACAGATCGAATGTGAATCGAATAGTACCCTTACCACATTAGTATTTATACTTTGTAAATGAATACGAATACAAATTTGAATATTCTCGAATACGAATTGAATATCTACTCAATTCGATTAGATCCGAATATCCTCATAACTTATAGTATAAAGATATTAATGAATTTTATCCTCATACAGTCATACTTAATCATTCTAATTCATTTACTTCACCTAAAGAAACTCGAATTCACGTTGAATTAAAAAAAACTTGTCCAACTAATTAGTCGCATTGCAATAAAATATATATTTCTTCACCAAATATGAATATGGATACAAATAGTCCGGATAAAATAACATTTCGTATAGTAAAGTCTATGCCATATTCGTATCCATATTTTTATGCGAATTCGAATACGAATACACATAGGAAATATATTGTTAATCAGATGAAAAAGTCTATATTGTATTCGTATCTTATCAAATATGACAACCGAATAATACAGATAATTCGTATCTATTTCCCACCCCTAGCTGGTAGTTCATAATGCGTTGAAACTAAACTAGCAGTATGTCGAGTCAAGATTAGAGGTGGAATGTTGAAAATAATCTTGATTTAGAATTTAAATTGAGTCCGAGACGTATTAAAGTCCATCTCTATATATTACTTAAGTTGAAATTATGACCAACTTGAAGACCGAATAGTATGTTAATAAGAGAGTATTAGCCTATATAATGACGAAACTTGTAACTAATTTTGTAAGAAGTGGTAAGAAGAAAAGCAAGCGAATAAAGAAATTCATATAACTCAGCAACGCATTTGCAGCCAGGGCAAGTTTCTCCTATGTTCTCTCTGTTTATTTGTGCAATGTGCCGTCTTCAATATCACTGGTGCCCGGAACATCCTGATCTGGCCCGTGTCTCCCTCAGCCGTGACGGATCCGAGCTGTGGAGGTACATCGACGGCCGAATCTAAGTAGTGGGGGTCCACCGTTTGCCGGATCTAGGCTGTGGAGGTCCACTATGGCCGCTATGCTTCGCTGCGTTGCTGCCTTGTCCTAGTTCGTGTGCTCGCGTTCCTCTTTGTTGTGTTGTTGTCTTCGCTTATGTGTCGCCATGTCTTGAGTCGTTTGTAGGGGTGGATATCAAGCCAGGTCATTATTTTACCGAGTTTTTTTTGAAATTAACACAGTTTGATTTAATATCATTTTATTGATAATTTAAAATTATTTTTAGAATTGAGCTAACGAATCGAGTCAGCAAAATTTAATTCCATCTAAAATCGACTTATTTAATATTTAATCAATTAACAAGCATAATTAAAGCAATTTTAAATTGACTCAACGAAACTCACCACCGAGCCTTTTTATTATTTTTAGAACGCATCGAGGATTGACGACTTTCTTCTTGACAGTAGGTATGTCTATTGCCTTCTTGGTTCACGCAAGCCGCAATCGTCCGCATGATAGACGTCACAAAGGTGGAGCCTTGTATTGTACATGGCCTAAGACTATCGCAACCGACGTTCCTAAAGGCAAGGGACACATTGAGATCACAGCTACTGCTGCTCAACAAAAGTTTCAGGAGTACATCTCCCTTAATCAAAAACTAAAGGCGCCATAAACACTGGGCCATCCAAGCCACGTTACCATCACCGGAACAGAACATCTACTATTCGATCAGGACGGACGCATCATTGCTGAATCTTTAATCCCGAAAGTAAAAAGATCCATCGAGGACTCGCAGAAGATTCAGAGAAGCCCGTGGGGTCCTAATCCTGCTCGATCGAGATCGCTTGCTTCCCTCGGCCGTAAGCAGCAATAAATTGTGGCTCAAGAAAGTCTTGGCCTCACTTGCGATGGATGCCTACTGGTCAGTGGTTACTGGTCAGCCCGAGGCATTTCCAAGCGGCATTGATGGAGCATCAAGAAGCGCAGCCGTGATCCGGGGAGAAAGATTTTGGGGTCAGACTTGGCCTCATCACACGGTGGACTTGGAATAAATGATTCAGCTCTACACTACACTGCGTTGCGTTCATTCATCCCTGCCCCTCTAGTCAAGACATGGGGGCTACTACTACATTCATGCATGACATGGACTCCGAGGTCAATCTCCTGTTCATATCCCGTGATGGTTGGCTCCTCTGCTCATCACCACTAGTAGTTTTTGACGGATTCGTTTTCTCAGTGAGAAAAGGAGTGCAAAATCTGTATACAAGTTAGGCGCTCTCTTTTCTGAAATGGAGTAGGTTGTATTGCAAGCAGATATGGGGGGTGAGAAAACGGGCGATACGAGGACCACCTGTACTGCTGTACAACGTAGTATTCCTAGTATTCTTGGCTGTGGACAACTGTCGCGGGTAGGGGCTCTGCTGCTCGCTCCAGTTCGCAGAAGAAAGCTGTTTTTGACATAACTTGGACTACTAAGTATTATAGTAATATGTTTATAAAATTCAATAAATTATAATATTATGAAGCACTTCTCAAGATAAATCTACGTATATGATTTTTATATACCTAATCTAAATATTTAAAATAATATCGATAATCAAAGTTTTCAAATTTTAACTCCACGTATTCTAGAACATGTTTTTCGAACCAGGGGAGTATTCTCATACATGCACATGCTACCTTTGTTAGCAGCATACATTTTGTTTCAGTGCTCCAAAACAATTTCTATTAATGTTACAATACTACTACAGTACAGGATGCTGCTCCAATCTCTCTCTCTCATCTCCTTTTTAGGGCCTGTTTGGAACACAGGAATTTCACAGGAATTTTGCAGGAATTTTGCAGGAAACAGTTCAATTCCCGCAGGAATCGGGAAAAATTCTCGCATTCCAAACAGGGCATCACAACAAACGGACTCTGCAGAGAATAAAGTAACTGGCGATATGGTAACGAAATCTGAGAAAAATGCCGAGTTACTCTACCGAGACTCGCTAGGCGTGAGGACCGAACTGTTTTGGCAGGTTCGTTGTGCGAGCTACTTTCGAGTTCGATCGTGGAGAGAACATCTGCGATCAATGAGAAAACATATGTTCTTACTCCGTAAAATACTAAATAAATTTAATATTTATCCAGCAATCTCAGTTTAAGTCTTATCTTGTGAATATAAGTGTAGGGTGCATGAGCATTCATACTCCGTTATAATTAAAAAAAAAAGACTCGCCGGGCGTCATGATTTCACAAATCAGCGCCGTGCAAAGTGCAAACTCCCAAGAGCATTGCGGTCGGTGAACAGCATTGCCACCTCAGTACCGAACACAGCTTTCAGATGCCAAAAGTAAATTAACCATTTCAACTTTCACACCCTCGCCAAACTAAAAAAACCACCTGAAAAACACTCCATTTTTTTCTTTTGCAAGGCCCATCTCAAAACCATAGCGACAGGAGAAAAACTACAGAAACTAAGGTTAATAAACTCTATTGCAACATTTTTCCTTTAAGCATCCCGTCGTCCACGTGTCCAACCTGCCGACCAAGTGCGCTACCCCTCGGATTCTCACTAAACCCCTTGGCAAGCCAAAAAAATACCAAAAGAACCGAAGGAGCGAAAAGATGGGGGGAAAAGAAAGTGAGCCTATTTACAAACGGGTCCTTCGCCAGAGGTGAAGACCTGACCAAGTCACGAGCTCGACGGCGCCTGCGCCTGCGCTGCCATCGGGAAGCTGCCGGGTGACGAGAAAAGCGCGGCGAACGACGACGGCCTGTGCTCCGGAGCGGCCGCCGCAATGCCGACGGCAGTGGGCGCTGCGGGCGCGGGCGCGGCCGCCGGGGCGGGGGCGGAGTTGGAGGCGACGCGCTCGCAGGAGGGACACATGGAGAGGGTGGTGGCCGGGAGGTGCATGTAGAAGGGGTGCACCGCCTTGAGCGCCCGCAGCTCGGCCCGCTCCTTCTGCAGCCGCCGGTTCTCCTCCGTGAGCGTCTCGCAGCACCGCTTGAGGTACTCGCAGTCCACCTCCGTCTGCTTCAGCTTCGTCCTGCACGCGCCAAGGCAAAAAAAACATTTTTTTAATTCATCCCTGGACTAATTAAGATTCTTATGGGCGACAAGGATAAGAACGAAATCTTTTACGACGCAGCGTGCGCGCACCTGGCTCTGCGATTCTGGAACCACACCTCCACCTGGCGCGGCCTGAGGTTGAGCTGCTTCGCCAGCGCCAGCTTCTGCTTCTGCTCGCGATAGAACGCAACAACGTTAAGACCGAGAACGAACTGTCGAACACTAGCGAGACAAAGAGAGCGTCTCTTGTGTAGTTGTGTTCGATCGAGTTGGTTTGCTACGGGCGCTTACGGGGTTAAGGGTGCTGTGCTCCTTGAAGCTCTCCTCGAGGAACGCGGACTGCTCCTTGGAGAGGCGCAGCTTCTTGCGCGCCGAGCCGCCGTCGTCCTCGTCGCTGAAGCGGGAGTACGAGCGGTCAGCGCCGGCGCCCGGGGCGGCATCGCTGGCGCCGAGGCCACCCTGCGCGGAGAAGTCCGTCCGGAAGGAGCCGGCGTTGTTGTTGGGCGAGGACGAGACGGCCGCTCCCGCCGCGGCCGTGTCCTCCTGCTCTTCCTCCGCCGCGCAGGCACCCCCGGACGACGGCGCCTGGTTCACGTCGAAGCCCCGCGTCGACGCCTCCAAATGCCCTGCCAAACAGATCAGATCACCCCATTTTAATACCGCCATTTACCGGTGATTTCACCAGATGCAAAAACGAAAAATCCAAGAAACGAAGGCTGGTTAATTCATGCGTCACTCACTGCTCTCGGACGGCCACGGGAGACCAAGGCTCGGCACCAGGGGCAGAAGCGTGAGCCGCGCCGTCGGCTCCGGCGAAGAACCGCACCTCCTCGCCCCCAACTCCAGCTCCCTCCTCACGGCAGCGACCTCCTGATCCCTCCTCCCTCTCTCCGCCTCCGCCTCCTCCTCCTCCCTCCTAACCCCCATCCCAAGCCCAAGAACCAGCTCCCTCCCGGCATCCGCCATGGTCTTTCCCAAGCTCAAGCCCAGCTCCATCGCAACCCAATCACTCCAGCCGCCTACCAGGAAGATGGTGGAATGGAACCGTGTAAGCGCGCAAGGATTGCGAGGTTTTATAGGGGCGGAGAAAGAGACGCCCTGCCCTCCGCCGGTGCGTATGTGTGCGATAATGGCGAGTTTGACCAAGTTGACGAGCCCGCACGTGACCCGGAAAAGGAGAGCGACGAGGCGCATGCAATTCGCGGGTTCGAGGGGGTGTTTTGTGGGAAAAAAAGGAGGGGGAACTGGGAAGGGATGGCAGGCGATAATTATTATGTTAATCATTATCGGGGGCTCTACGTATCTTTCCCCTTTTATAAATAGCACACGCGATCTTTATGAGAAAGCTGGCGACACAACAGCAGCTGTTGCGCCTGCATGCCCCTCTCTAGTCTCCCTCCCCACATCGCCGCAGATTTTGTATTTCTTTGAGACGAAGCAATGGCTCTCTTCGATTCGCCTATGGTTGTGGGGGTGATGGTTAATGGCTATTGTGGATAGGTTTTATTTCTGGTATAAATGTTTAGGTGAACAAATAAAAAATCAATAAGGCATTTTAAAAATACTGTTCTGATAAGCCGTTTGAAAATAACGACGGAGAAGTAATTCCATTTATTTGTTCAAAAAAGTTATAAGTCATAAACTAAAAATAACTAGACTGCTATTTATGTCTCAGGATCGTGTATGTTGGAGCTATATCCTTGTTTACATGTAGCACTGCCACAAAAATAGTCGTCACAGACGGTTTTAAATCGTCATCACAAACGATTTTCTGAACCGTTTGAATTTATGCATTGTGATAACAGACGGTTTGTGAGTTGTCTATGATAAACCATAACACAGACAGTTCATATAAAGAACCATCTGTGAAGAAGATTATCATAGATAGCTCGATCCAAAAATTGTCTCTGATACTCGCATATCACAAACGGTTCTATCTACCAATCGTCTGTGATTGGTGAGTATCACAGACTGTTAGTATGTAGAACCGTCTGTGATACTTTCTCATTATAAACAGTTGGTAGATAGAACCGTCTGTAATATATGAGTATCACAAATGATTTTTGGTTCAAGCCGTCTGTGATAGTCCTTTACAGACGGTTTATATCACAAAACTGTATGTGATAGTTTATTCTATACCTAATTTTTTTTTCTTTTTTTAGCTAGCCTCAGGAAATATTATCTATAGCCTCAGGAAATGTTATCTATGCCTTTTGAAAACAAACAAATACAGCAGCAAACACAGCAAATCATTCTATTTTCATTAAAATTAGAATCCACCATTACATCATCACAATATAACAAGAAGTTTACCCATCTAACACATCAAAAATATGGTAAAAATACATCTCCTAATTCTACGAACTCAACTATTAAACATGGCAAGAACATTAAAAAAAATAGATATTCTAGCAGACAATAGAAACTCAACCGTGCCAATGAGGCCTCTATGCCTAGACCCTCTCACGCCTGATGTAGCGTGTGAGCTGGATGTCCTTGACGCCCGTCATTGTCGACGTCGATTTGAGCGCCGTCTTAGTAGCCAGCTGTTTCCACGGTGCCTTGCCACCTGTAGACTTGCATGCACGTCTAATTCGTAAGGGGCATTGGGGTCGCGATGGAGGAGGAGGACGGTGAGAAGGCTGGAGTGATTTTGAGCACAAGTAGGTAGGGGCTGGTTTTTGGGTGAATATTTATAGGGGAAGGAGAGGCGGGAGTGGGAAAAGTTTTGGTGGAATGGGAGCGAGGATGAAGAGGTGGAGCTACAATCCGTAGAGTAGGGGCTGGTGGGTTTCTATTGGCAGAGATTAGGTTAAGAAGGATCAACGGGCCTATCGGTCAGGGACATAACTATCACAAATGGTTTGGACCACAAATCATCTGTGATACATAATTATTACATACGGTTCTTATTAATCACCGTTTGTAATAATCGGTTCTTGTTTAATAACCATATGTGAATTATCACAGACAGTTCTTATTAAAAAAACAATCTGTGATAAACAGACGATTCTCATGATATAGAGCACAAAGAGTACACACACACACACACACACACACACACACACACACACACACACACACATATATATATATATATATATATATATATATATATATATATATATATATATATATATATATATATATATATAGGAAAAATACTTTTTACTCCCGGGTGTAATTACACCCACCTCTAATATACCACATAAACAAACTTGAAATACTCCTTTATCACTTTAGGTATACTCATATACTAATTATAAGATACTCCAATGTGAACCACACGAAAAAATTGCAAGGAAGTCCATAGTTTTTAGCGTATTTTATAAATACCTTTATATACGTACATAAAAAGGAGTATGTCAAAAAAAATATGCATACCACCTCTGAAAAATTATTCATACCACCTATATAGTCTTAAATACTCGTATACTACACGTACATACTCTCCGTTACACGAGATACTACCTATGTTGTGAGATACGACATAGGGTGTAATTACACCCGGGAGTAGAAAAGAGGCTTCCTATATATATATATATATATATATATATATATATATATATATATGCAATTGAAAGGTTTCAACGAGATCTACAACTTTGCAGATGAGGCAAATACCAAATTTCAGAGGGAAGACCGAAAGAAAGGGCAAACACAGCGACCAAACTTGCTGAATTTGTTTGTGAAAGTTTGCATATTCTCGGGTTTAAATTGAAAATGCTCTATCTTTCAATCCCGTTGGCCAGACTTGTTGAATTTGTTTGTAAAAGTTTGTGGCTATATATAGAAAGACTCTGTCAATTTTTATTGAATTTGGCATAAATTTGGTATGCTTTTCAATTTTTGAAAAGGTAGACACTTTTTGAGAAGCTCTACATAGCAAAATTGGAAAAACAGTTATACCGTATTTGGATTTTAGGAGATCCAACAACTCAAACAAGGTAAGAGGATTTAGATTTTTGAATTGTTTTTAATTGCAATGTCACATATGGTTTTTAATCCGAACTGTCTTTGATAATTATGGACATCATAGACGGTTCTTGTTAAGAACCATCTTTGATAATTATGTATCACAGTTGGTTCTAGCCATTGCTAGTAATATAGACTGTCACGCTTGTAAAATCGTCTATGATAATTATAACACAGAGGGTTCTAGAGAACCGTCTATGATGAGACGTGTAGTTTAACGTTTTTTGTAGTATAGAGAAGTAGGAGTAGCACATTGTATGATATTTTTGGAGTGGAGACAAGTGTGATTCGGCCCCGCTCATTTTGGCTTAAATTTCTGATTTCTGGATTATTTTTCACTATTCCTAAATTTTGTTTTTTCTGGCTTTTTAGTTTTTTTGCCGATTCTTTTTTCCCGTATTCGTTTGTGTTGTCCGTGATGGGCTAACATGTTTTCTATTTTAAAATTTTTTAATTTTTAGTTACGCTAAATAAGCTACTATCAGCTACAATGTAATTTTAGTCAGATACAGTGCAATTTCAGCCATAAACCAACTTATTTTAGCCCAATGGAGCAGCACAGGCACCTAAAGCCAGCGTTGTTGCACTTGCACAATGAGACAAGTGTTGCACTGCTATTACTACTCCGGAGTATTTCTTAAATTACTTTTAGAGTAAAGTCTATTACCGGTCCTTAAACTTTTTATGTTGTGTCATCCCGGTCCATAAACTTTTAAAGTATGTCATCGTGGTCCTTAAACTTTCAAAGTGTGGCAATTTCTTTTGAAAGTCTATGGACCGGGATGACACAGCATAAAAAGTTCACTGCTACAACTACATAGAATATTGCCACACTTTGAAAGTTTAAGGACCGGGATGACATACTTTAAAAGTTTATGGACCGGGATGACACAGCATAAAAAATTTAAGGACCGGTAATGGACTTTACTCTTACTTTTATAATGGAGTATGGTCATAAGAATGATGCATGCCATGCATAATGAATTGCAGAAAAAAAAACTTTTCCCAACTGGTGAAATGATTTATTATGTTGTACGTAGATAGACTTTCTGTGTGTATATGATCTCTTTTTCCCTTGGCCTGCATGGAAGTTAATGATGTTAATGAGATCCTATAATTGCATGGAATGAGGGCAAAGAATGCCATTGCATGTGTGAGCAGCGGACCAGCAGCAGCTGAAAATAAGGGAACGGGGAAGGGAATGGCCTTGTTTCAAACAGGTTAAGGTTTTTTTATTTTTATAAGCTGTTTTTTAAATTGAGTGGCTTCATAGTTTCTTTGAGCTATTTATAGAAGTCACTGTAAGAGCTGTTTTAAATAAAGTGACTTGTCAACGTGATGGTCTCTTACTCACTCAATCTCTATCGTAATCAGTTAAAAGTTAAAAACCACACCACTTGGCCCTGCTCAGATGAGCTTATTTTGAGTGGTTTTTGGCTGGAAAGCACTGTAGCTGAAAAATTTTAAAATAGAAAAAACATGTTAGCTCATCACGTATAATGCAAACAAATACAAGAAAAAAGAACCGGCAAAAAAACTAAAAATATAAAAAAAGATGAAATTTATAAATAGTATGAAATAAGTCAGATGCCAGAAACTCAAGCCTAAGCAGATCAAAAGCCAATCTCTGCATGCAGGCATGATTACGGCCATCAATTCCTCATCCACTGCCGTCCATCATCATGTAGTGTATGGTGTGCCTACCTGCGTGATATTAAGCAATCCTCTTGACGTGTACAAATGGGGACAAGCTGCTGGGTTCGTTCACTAGCCGCAATCATGGGGCATGATGGCTGTTGCTGCATACGGCCGGCCTAGCATAGCCTGTGGCCGATCGAGCAGGCGAGCGAGGCCAGCCTGCCTGCCTGCCTGCCCGTTGCTCCTTTGCTGATGATGATGGCCTGCGGCTGTGTGATGTGTCTGATGGATGGATGGATCCGTGGCTGGAGTGATACAGGCGCATAAGGATGCAATCATCCTTGTTTGTACGCGTAGTAGCCGGGCGTTCCTTGCGCCGCGAAACTAGTCCCTTCGTTTTTCCACAAGTGTGCAAAAATTATGCATCGCAAAAAAGTGATGGGAACTGGGAAGTAGTAGTAGCACTAGTCTTCTCTGCTCCTCTCGTCTCGTGCGTGCTACTCCAACTAGCTTCTGTTCTATCTTCTAACTTCTTAATTAATTTTATCTTTATTTCGACTTTTTTTGGTTTTTTGACTTTTCTCTTATTTCTTTATATTATCTATTTTGATATAATTTTTTATTTTTATTTTTCAAATTTAATTACAGTATAAAAAAATAAAGAACTCGGCTTATAACTTATAAGCCCTTTCGAAAGGAAAACATAGTCATCATGCCGTGTATCTTGGGTCAGCTACATTTGGGGTGGAAATGTAAGCACTAGTACAGCGCATTTACTTTGCCATGCCAGGATGCTTATGTGACGAGTACTCTTGAAGGGAAGGATTTATTTGTTGAAATTTGGGTTGATTGTTTTTTAATTATGAGTATGGTCCAATCATAAGGAAGATCTCCAAAAGCCAAAAATGATGGTGTATAAAGTGTGTAGTTAGTTCTGTTTGGATCATGGGATGCTAGGAATCCAATGTTTTAATACTTGAGCACAAAAATGATCCTGGGCAAATTTTGAGTAATGCTACTCTGAATTCTCAATTCTGAGTAATCATAAGAACGATAAAAAGACAAATCTCTATGTCTTTTGTAAAGTTTGGTGCAAAGTGAGCTCTCACCTTGCGCCACATTATTTAAATCAATGCAAAATCTATCGCGCTACTACTAGCACAATAGACTTACCGTGCCTCACTTTTTGGCCGTTCGATTGAGTTGTAGCGAGTCTTCTCTAGATTCTTCCACCGCATCCCAACTAGCTCAAATCCAGTCCCCACTTCACCTACACCACCAGACCACCTTCTTCTCATTCCACTTCCTCTAGTTGCTCGCCAGATTTGGCCACAGGCAACGGAAGCTCCCGTCGGAGAGCCTCCCTCTCCTCTTCCCCTCTCACTTCACTTCACCCGTCTCCCTATGTTCATCCTTGAGGCGCCGTCCCCCCCCCCCCCCGGATAGGCGGATATACCCTCGGTCATTGGGTGGCTCCGAGGGGAGGGAGGGTGACTGGCACTGTGGTGGTTGCGGCAGCCGCAACTACGCCTTCCACTCCCTCTGCAACCGCTGCAAGCAGCCGCGCCTCCTCGTCGACCCCCACACCCTACCTGACTCCAAGTGGCTCCCCCGCGCCGAGGATTGGATCTACACCTGGTTAGCAAAAGCTCGATCCTCTGCACAACATCTACTGAACAAAGTTTGTTTATGACAATATTGGAAGTCTCCATTAGCAAAAACACAACAATCTGAGCAAGAGAAAAATATAAATTGTGAAGAAAACATCAGCAGGTTAAATGGTTTTAGGAACTACAAAACAATAGTATGAGCGGGCATTGCCAATAGTGACGGTTTCTCGTAGGACACTAGAGATAAATCCTCAAAGCTACCAGCATAACATTCTCTCTATTTTCTGAAAGTTCTGAGAACCTCCTATTTAGATAAGCCATTAACCTTTTTTGTAACATCAGTATGGTACAAAAAAAGATTGTTATATGCTGTTACTCTACAACACTGTTATATTTCAGGGGCCTCAAGTAGTTTCTTGCATTCTAGATCATGAATTAATAAAAAACTAAACATTTTTCTTTCCACGATGTGATATATCCGACCTGGTGCGTAGAGTCTCCTTGGATCTTTTAGCATTGCATCTTTAGGTATGCAAGTGTCCCTCAACGTACTCAATAGCATAGCATAGCTAGTACAGTAAACATAGCAGGCATGGCGTGAAACGACCCAGAAATTTTCAAAATTTGAAGTTTCTTGAATTTCTGTTGAATTCGAATTTCTTTCCTTTTTGGGACTTTCCCTGGAAATGAGCTTTCCCGTTCTGGCGAATATGCAACCTCCTCTCCTCTGGCGCCCTCGCGTGCGCCACTTCTCCACTGCTTCCCGAAGCCTCCACTGCACGCGTCTTCTTCCCCCTCGCTCCAAGCTGCGGCGCCGCTCCCGGTCCATTGTCATCCCTCTGCGTGAGCGGCCCCACCGGTCAGCCTCACCTCCTCGCTCTTTACTTACTCCGCGCGCAATCGCCTTCGTGTGCATCTCCCTTGGCCGCCGCTCCCTCTCTCTCGATCCTTCTCTGCCTGAGCTCCGAGTCAAGCCGCTAGTACTTTTGCAGAGCCACAGAGACACCTCACCCTCACGCTCTCTGTTCAACGCCAGAGCCATCCCCCTTGCCTCCTCCCTTGCACTGGAAGCCTCTCCCCAAACCGCCTTTCCTCCTCAACCGACCTATACTGTCTATAAAACCCAACTCACGCCTTCTTGGGCTTCCTAGCGTCCCCATAAACTCCCTCAAGCAATCAATTGAGTTTTCATCACTTCTGTCGCCGCCAATCGCCGCCCCTGATCCCGGTGAACCCTAGAACCGAACTTATGATTTTGTCAATTAAATTTCGATTCTTTGTTCTAGTATGGTCTATGTTGCATGCTGATCACAGTAGTGCACTCTCTAGGACACGAGCATCAGCCTAGAGCGCTGGCGGTTGAGTTCGCCGTCGGCCGAAAGGTCATCACCGTGGCCAACTCGCTTGAGCTTTCCCCGAGCTAAAGCACCGCCTCCAATGTGCTCCCTAGGTCCTCTAGATGGTGAAAAACCCACCAATTTGGCCGAAGAACCCTTAGTTGCTCTTGGCGCCGCCGTGAATGTCATAGTCTTCCCGGCCGCCATTAGCCATCATCTCCCTTCCACCCACTCCTTCAAGTACTAAAATGGATTCCCATGTCCCAGACCTAACCTCTGTGAAACCCATTCCACTCCCGGTGACCAGACGCCGCCGCTTTGCTGGAAATGGCGGGCTCTGTTTTGCCGCCCGGGAGCCATCGAGAGGTTGAAGACGACTCCCGGGGGCAACGTGGTCATATCGTGAGCGTCCGTGCCCCATCCAACCGTTCAGATCTGTTTAAACCACCGCCGTCCATTCGTTGCCGTCTTTCCATCCGACGGTCGCGCTCGGGAAATCTGACCCGTCGACGCTAGCAACGCGTCCGCCATCGAGCGGACGGGCGCGCGTGTGCGCTGGGCTTCGCCCGTGCGCGCGCGTGGGCCGCGGCCTGCTTGGCCGGATGCGGGACCGGGCCGCCAGTCGGTTCAACCGCACAGGAGCTCGGGTTGGGCCGCACTGTGCGTCGGGCCGAGCCCAACCCTGTGCTTATTGTTTTTAGAAAATCCAGAAAAATCCCAGACAAATCCAAAAACCCCAAAAATACCAAAATACACCATTTTGACCAATTTGATATCCCAAATTCAAATTTGGCATCCATTCTTCCAAATTTTAAATCTAAAAATTTAAATTTCACCATTTCACAAACTTAACTCTTTAAATTCCATTTCCACTGTTCCACCCAGTTCAAATATTATAAATTCAAATTTTATAAATTTAAATGTCATTAATTCAAATTTAACCCTTACGTCATAATCAGCTCCAAATAAATCCAGACCCTTCCGTTATTCAAATTAAATTCTAATAAAATCTCAAATTCATCCAAATCAAAAAGCGACCATCCATTTCTAAATATTCATCCCTTATTCCCAAAAGTTTATCCAACTCCTATCACCCTTCGATCGTTTTGAACTCATCAAATCCAATCCTCGCCTTGTTAGTCAACTAAGCCCTACTAAACTTCGACCGTCAACCCAGCCCATTTCTTTTTATGTTATTTCTTATTTTTAATTGCATTTTGTTCCCAGCTTGCATCTCGCAAAGCAGGAACTTATTTGAGTTTATTTTCTACGCTAGTGAACGGACCAAGTAAGTTGGTCAACTGAAAGGCAACAAGGGCAGATAAATTTGAAGCTGGTTAACGAAATCAAGGGCAACAAAAAGAAGGCAAGTCACATATTTTTGATCATATTGAATCCCATGAGATTTACATTATTTATTTATTTAATATATTTTCATTATTGATAGTTACGAAATGATAATTGCTTAAAATAAATGTTTAGAATGACATGCTAATTAGATAAATCCTACCACTGTTAAAAGCCCTGTTTACTTTGATGGTCACATTCACCTTGACAACCTTAGTAAGAATTAAAATATTGTCGGAGAGGGTAGGGTGGAATGGGACACCGTACCCTAGGCCGGTGATGCTAATGTACAGAGTAGGGTAAGAGGTTGTGGGGATCCGTGTGGCGGACTTCGCCCACCGCTTGACCCAAGGGTTAAACTTCGGGTAGAGAGGTTGTGGGGATCCGTGTGGCGGACTTCGCCCACCGCTTTACCCAGGGATGGAGGCTGGTTGGTTTGGTGGTGTTGAGTGCTGTTGAGCACAGTGGAAGTTTGTGGTTGAGTGCCTCAGGTGAAAAATATAAGGACAAAAACCTGGTGCCAAGTAACAGACATGGTGACCGCTCAAACCACAGGAGTTGACTTGTCAACACTGGTTTAGTAGCTGCTCAATTTGATTGAAACTCTACAGGAGGAGATGACAGGATGCCGGGGAGTTAGGTATGCTGCGGGTACCTAACAACGGTAGTAGACACTTAAAACGGCAGTGAGAAGTTTTTGTTTATATTTGGCCGTGACTGAGTGATGCTACCGGGTAGAGCCCATATAGAGGATTGAGCAGTGAAACGACCTGGTTTTCTTAACTCAGTCATGAGGGTTAAGGAATCGTGTGGGTAAGTTGAGCAACTCTGCAGAGTAAACTAATGGTATTCGAATACGCCGTGCTTCCGGTTAATGAAGCTGTGTTAATTGGGTGATTCCAACAATGAGGCATAAATAGAGTTTCTGATGTTGTTAATCTGAGTAATGATGAAACCTTGTCTGATAATAAAACCCACTGATCTTAAGGAGCAAATGTTTTAATTTTATTTGTTTGCAAATAAAACTGCATCCACCCATTGTAATAAAACCAATATATTCCCACCCTTGATTGTTCCTTGCAAGTAGATATATAGTATTTCCACATGTGATTTGCCGAGTACGGGGTTGGAGTACTCAGTCTTGCACAATTTTCCCCCACAACAGATACCAGAAGAAAAGAAGTTGCTGCAAGTGTTCGTGTTAGGGTTACGACTGCACTCAAGTGTTCCTGTGGAATTTCCTTCGGCTCTTCTGTATGTAAGTTAAGTTTTGGGCTTGGACGCCCGTATTGTTACTAAAGTTGGCCAATAGGTCTTATTTTAATCCAATTAACTGTTTTTAATTGTTCGTGAGAAGGCATGATACATTGTTCATCCGCAACTGAACTCCTGGGTTGTTGTGGGTGGTGCGACGTCCCTGTTCCCAAAAATAGGGCGTTACATGGCGAATTGCCCAAGAAGAGAAAATGGTCCAATTTTAAAATTGCTTGAACCCACTATGCTGGAAAGAAATAATCAAATTGCATTCAACGTACTCAATAGCATAACATAGCTAGTACAGTGAAGATAAACTTAAAGAAATAGAAAATCAAATCAATCACTGTAGCTACATTCAAAATCCTTACTATCGGTCTATGGCTGAAAGGTTTGCTTGTAATTTACTATTACATTTGTGATATCCGTGAGATATTATTTTTCTTCTTGAAGTCATTTTATAACATACCACCTATTAGCCGCTTGGTGCAAGGCAGATGTATAGTTCCAGTTAACAAATATACGGGTATGCAATCTATAGATCAAGCAACCAATATTTTTTGGTATAGCTGTGCCAGGGACTGGATTTGCACCAATACAATCATCAGTCATCTCTTGTCTAATCAACTGCCTCAATCAAATAACACTTGCATGCTAGGCTTCGCATCGTGATTTGGTATCTAGAGATCCCCCCTTCATAGACTAACTAGAGTGCCTCCTGTGATCATTGGCAGATCCAGGAAAAATTTTAGGAGGGGCTGAACAAAAGCGATACAGCGACATAACTCCACTATGCCCCTCCTACACCATACATCCATAGCTAAAAATTTATGGGGGGCTCCAAGGGTTCGGTAGCGGTAGGGGGGCTCGAGCCCCCCCCCCCCCCCCCCCCGCCCCACCGCTGGATCCGCCCCTGCCTGTGATCCTATTCCTACCTGAAGTAGAGCGAAAAGTTCATAAATATCATATCAATCAAGTTCATGGAAGACACATCAAACATGTCATTTTTTATTTCTGTATTTTGAAGACAACTCAAGCTATCAAGTATCAAGTAAAATATTTTTTGTCATTTCAAGGGGCAAAAATTGCTTTTAATAAGATAATACATTGTACCCAGGATTCAGTTACATCAAGGTAGCCTATATGATATATTTTGTTAGAACTAGATAAAAACTTGTAGCTTACAAAGTCAAGTTAATAAACAAAATAAATTAGTAATAATAGATGATAACTCAGGTTTCGACTTATGGTCATTCTTAAAATTTTAGATGGTAACATAGGGTGCATATGCTGGTTTTTTTACATTTTCTGCTTCACAAAACCAGTGATAACTTTTGAACTTTAGGCTGGTAATTTATTTAAAACTAAAGGTGGTAACCTATGGAGTAACTAATGATAACTTTGAACCTTTTAAAATTGACAAAATTGATGTAATTTTAGATTTATTGTGGTAAGTTTATTAATTTTGTAAATGGTTACTTAGGTTCCAACATATGGTAATTTATTAAAAACTCAGATGGTAACATGGAAACAAATGTAGCATTTTAAAAAAATGTTGCACTTTTCAAAACCCGATGATAACTTCTGAACTTTAGGTTAGTAATTTGTTAAACATGAAGATGGTAAATTAAGGGTAATTAATGATAGTTATTGAATCTTTTCAAATTCATAAAATTGATGGTAAATTTGATTTTAAATTAGTACTTGTTAAATATGTATATAGCAACTTAGACTCCAACTGCTCATGAGATTTAAAAAGTCAGGTTAATTGACAAAATAAATTAGTAATATTTTCATGATGATCTTTTTTTTTGTTACACCTGAAAGATAACATTTTGTTATGCACCAGCGTTACTATGTCTACATATCTTTCCTTTTTTTGCAGGTGAAGCCTGATTTTGTTGACAATGTTTTGTCGCTTTTATTTACATGAAGCTAGGGGTGCTTCATCTGTCCCACTGAATAGTGGCATTATAATTCGTGTTGAAAAACGAGGATGACGACATAGTAATACTAACTCAACAAGGTGACTCAAAGTGTAACTAATGGTAAAATAGGGGAAGCTGGGTTGATAATTGTACCTTGACTATTTTGCTTTAAACTTGTACCTTCTGACTCGATGTGCAATCAGTGGTGAAATAGGGAAGCTAGGTTGGCAATTCCTTTTCAAAACAATGAAGTAGATTGACTTGTGTTTTGTACCCTACTAGATGTTTACTATGATTCTGGACAAAATTTGAACATGATAATTTAGTGTGCAACTAATGGTAAACTAAGGAGGTTAGGTTGGTAAACTAATGGTAAACTGTTAGTAATTTTGAACTTTTACAAACTCACAAATATATGGTAAATTTGAACTTAGGGTGGTAATTCGTTAAAATTGCAGATGGTACCTTATAAACCTTTGGATGGTATTTTGTTAAAAAAAATATTGATGGTAACTTAGAGTGCAATTGATGGTAAACTTTAACCTTTTTGGATTCACAAAAATGATGGTAATTTTTGAATGTATACTGCTAATTTGATACCACTGCAAATGGTAACCTGGAATGATATTGATGGCAAGTAGTAAACTAATGATAATTATGATCTAGGGTGGTGGTGTGCTAAAACTGTAGATAGTAGTTTATAGAAATTTGTGAGGTAATTTGTTAAAAATATTGACAGTAACTTAGGGTGCAATCAATGGTAATTCTTGAATATTTTCTTATTAACAGAATTAATGGTAGTTTTTAAACGCATGCTAGTAATTTGATACAACTATAGATGATAATTTAGGATGCAATTGATGGTAAGTTGTGAACTTCCTACAAATTCACAAACCTATGGAAATTTTGATTTTAGGGTGGTAATGTGTTAAAACTATTAACAGTAATTTACAAAAAATTTTGGGTGATAATGTGTTAAAATGGATATGGTAACTTCTTTTAGTTGATTTTCGAATTCCTTAAGTTATCTTTTGAATTTGTATGATTGTTATTTTTTTGAATTTTCATTGTGTTTTGATTTGTGTGGTTGAATGGTTCCATGTTCTTTTTTTTTATCATATTACAATCAGTCAACATTCATCTAATGTTATTCTACTATACTATTATGATTTTATCCTCTTTTTTTGTGCACATGATAGGTTAAAATTTACCTAGCTTGGCTCAACACAATTTAGCCAATTTGACTATAAAAAGGTAACAGAAAGGATGTATGCATAGCAGCTAGGAGTAACTTGATTGAAGCTAGCTGGTAAAAAGATGTGTGCATGAAAAGATCATGATAAAAAAGATGAATATCTTATAGCAATGTGTGAACTATAAAGTCATACAATACATATACGATGAAATTGTATCAGTACTAGATGTTACTTCTTGATTATTTTTCCTATATTTTTGTCTACAATTTTTTTCCGCGAGGATAGGCTAAGTTTCAACTATACAACAAAGCATCAGGACATATGTATGGACTAGAGTAGGAGATGGTAAAAAAACAGATGGCTTTGTTAGATAGTAAAAGAAAGTTTGGGTCGTGCGCTTAGCCAATTTTTGGCCGCAAACGCCTACAGCCCAATAAATATGCTGATGCACCAGGTGAGAGCGGCTGTAGCAAAAAAAAGGGGGGGGGGGGGGGTGTCACGCATTGAGGCTATTGCGCGCCCAGAAACGCCGTAGTTGCACCCTTAAGGGCATATGTAGTGTATATAACCTAAAAGGTCTTAAGGTGGGTCCCATCTAAACCTTAAGACCAACTCCATAGTGTATATAACCCAAGGGGCCTTAAGACGGTCCCACATGGCAGATAAAGAAAATTTGTATTTTAATGCTTATGGCCAGTTCTTTAGCTTGAGGACCAGCCTTAAGCCTTTTTTGCTTATAGCCTGCTTAAGGTCACCCCTGTAATGTATAAGGTTGACCTTAAGGTAGCTTAAGACTCTCTATTTTCATACACTACATATGCCCTAAGGGCATATGTAGTGTATGAAAATAGAGAATCTTAAGCCACCTTAAGGTCAACCTTATACATTACAGGGGTGACCTTAAGCAGACCCTAAGCAAAAAAGGCTTAAGGCTGGTCCTCAAGCTAAAGAACTGGCCACAAGCATTAAAATACAATTTTTCTTTATCTGCCAAGTGGGACCGTCTTAAGGCCCCTTGGGTTATATACACTATGGAGTTAGCCTTAAGGTTTAGATGGGACCCACCTTAAGACCCCTTGGATTATATACACTACAGATGCCCGAAATCAACAACATCTGATCCCGCGGTTACCCATGTGCTATCTACTATTCAAGCATTGAAGTTATACCACCTCCTGAGCATTTCCCGAGTTGGGTTTGGGTTTGGTTGGGCTTGGACTGGGCTTTAGGTTGGGTTTAGCCGTTTAGGCCAGGCTTGGGTTCTACGATATTAAGCTAAGCTTAAACTGGGATTAAACTAAGATGCTCTCCTGACAATACGTAAATCTGAATTTATTTTCATTCTATTTATCCACGCAACAATAGCCCTGTTTTTTTTGTCTTCATTTCTGTCTCTTTCATTCCCTTATTTCTCCTGTATCTAACAATCCATGTGTCTATTGCCAACGAAAAATCTACTACTATTATACCATACGTGCATGGGCGCCTTCACTGTAGTGTCCCAAACCGGCATGCTGTGACACCCGCCGCACAGCCGCGGATGCATGTGCGACGCCCAGGCGGCACGCTGCAAAATCATTGGACCACATAAGTGTCAAAACGAAGCGAGGCAAGCCATCAGCCTATCCAAAGGCTGTGATCGTTTCGGCTTCAGTTTCTAGCTTCCGGTTTATTTATCAGTATTTATAAATTTCGTCTTTTTTCTAAACTTTTGGTTTTTTGTTGAGCTTTTTTGCCGGTTCTTTTTTCCCGTATTTATTTGTATTATACGTAATGGGCTAACATATTTTTTTATATTTTTTAATTTTTTTTAAATTTAATTATGCTAAATAAGTCTCTATTAGTACGATATTTTTTCAGTCAACTACAGTACTTTTCAGTCATATCAGCCATAAGCTACTCAAAAAAAGCCCAAATGAGCACCACTCCTCCCCTGGCTGCACCGCTGTCCCCTCCCCCTGTTTCCCTCTACCAGAGCACGCACCAGGCCGCGACCACCGCCCCGCTTCGCACCGGGCAAAGGGGGAGGGATAGGGGGCTAGCATCTCATACGATCTTAAGGTTTCTATTATATTCCATCGATTTTTAGCTATATTTGTATTAGTACTGTGTCACTCTTTCATCCAACATAATTACACCGAACAGGTTATTTGATCCCTCCGATCTAAATTCCTGTCAATATTCCTGCCAGGCACTACATCCACATCACGTACCGCGGCCGCAGCGCGTTCCCCCACCTGCGCCCGTCCGCCGCGAAATTTAGGGTGTATTTGGTTCGTAGATGGAGGTTGTATCGTATATCCTGACTAAGTGGATGCAGACTGAGTGGAATCGTATTTCAGAAAAAGAAGATGTTTGGTGAGGTTGCATGAGCGGATGCAAAAAAACTGAGATGTTGTTTGGTTGCCTGTATGAGCGGATACAGTCTACCAAACCTAAGAGGCTGACACGTGGGACCGCATAAGATACACTGCATCAACCCATCCAGGATGGCCAGTGAAGCTCATTTTGAGCGTATCCACCCATCCAGGTTGATGGCGTATTTTTGCATCCGCTCATGCAGACTGCATCCACTCATACAGACAACCAAACATGCTCTTTCTCAGATTATACGGATCCACCCAGCCAAGACGAAGGAGATTCAGGCAACCAAACACACCCTTATTGGGAGCGTGGTGAGTGATGGCGCGCGTACCGTGGACGCCCGCGCGCGCATCCGTCGCAGGCATTAATCGCGCAACGCACCGGCAGGCCAGGCCACCGCCTCCCCTTCCCTCCCTCCCTCCCTGCCCGCTCGCCGCTAAGCTGCAGCATTGCTGCTGTGCTCTGGCGCTGCCTCGCGCTGACCCGCGCTGGGCAAGCAAACGCCAACTTAAGCCGCTGCCGCTGCCGCTGTATGCTGCATGCTAGTCGTGTGCTTCCTTCTATTTTGCCCCTGTCCCTCCCCGCGTTACGACCTGGCGCCTGCCCCCGGCCCCTGTTTGCCCGGGAATTCCATCCATCCTCGAGCTTCAGGACACGAGAACGGTTGGATGGGCGAAGGGTGTGCGATCCGTGTTTTTTGATGGGTTATTTTTAGCTGTAACTTATGGCTTATGATCATGTCTTATAATTTTTAGCTTTAATGTGAACGTTTATGTGAACGAATTAAATACCGATAAGCCGCTTTAAGGACCATGTGAGAAGATCCATGGTTTTTTAGATAAACTATTATTGTTTTGAATGAGTGAAAATTTCCAGATTTGTAGATTTTTTAAATAACTTGTATAAATGAACGATTTTGAGAATTTTGAGTCATGGGATGATTTGGTGACCTAGGTTAGTTCTTATAGGTTACATGAGACTTGTTATTGCTAATGTTGGTCAAGTTATCAAGAACTTGTGCTTGAAAATAATTTCTTCATCTTTGAACATGTAGGGTCACTAAGTTAACTATAGTAAACGGTGAGGATCGGGGCTATGCTAATGAAGAAGTCGAGACCTAGAAAGATCAATGATGCCATGTGAGATGGCTGAATTCAAGCATGACATGAGAAAGACGTGAAATGTCGAAGAGAAGTTCGAACGACGGATTGCACCATATAGCTTGGTCGGTCTAAGTGAGGTGTGGTCTAGTAGAACCGGAACGACAAAGACTTGCCAAAATATGGTAAGTCAATCGTGCACCTACACGTGGCAATCATGACGATTGCTTGCAAAGAAAGGAGATGACCGGGTCAAAAATGGAATTTTGGTAATTTGACCAAAATACCGGAAACAACTTGGAGCAAAACCGTAACGCTTAGGAGAGTAGTTTAGGTCAAGAAGACGCTGAGAAGATCAAATTGAATCAATGCTAAGTACTTAGTGGATTCAGATTTTATATGTTTTGAAAAACATGCATAAGTATAATGTGTGATTAAAAACTCGTGTGTGTGTGTTAGGGGGTTATCAGGTTCCTCCATATGTGATAAGTGGATAATATCCACTAAGGATTAGCTGGGGCTGGCTAGCTCATCTATTTAATGGATTGAGATGATCAAATTGGATCAATGCTAAGTACTTAGTGGATTCAGATTTATATGTTTTGAAAAACATGCATAAGTATAATGTGTGATTAAAAACTCGTGTGTGTGTGTTAGAGGGTTATCTAGTTCCTCCATATGTGATAAGTGGATAATATCCACTAAGGATTAGCTGAGGCTGGCTAGCCCATCTATTTAATGGATTGAGATGGAGACTTATAGTTATCTATCCAACCATCCTCTCTTGAGACAAAGTGTTTATGAGTTCTAGGGTTAAGGTTTGAGAAAAGTTGAGTATTGTAGTGTGCTTTCTTGTCCTCAGGTGGAGTAGCTGTAAAACCTTTATTCTCAAATATCAATAAATTAATCTTTATTCATCTCTATGAATCTCTCTTGTGTTAATTGATTTGCTTTTGATTTGGTTGGTTTTTCATGGATTTCTCCTCCTTTTGTTGTTATGCTAAGAATGTGTAAGATATAGAGATAAACTCTGAAAATCAATCTTCATCAATCTAGGCACTTAAATGGTAAGTTCATAAAGAAATCCGGTTTTTGTTTTTTTGTCTTTCCAGGTAATTTCTTGATCCAGCTATTTCTACTTTAATTTTTTTTGGTGTTCTAGATTGTTGTGACATGTAGAAATACATCTAAAGCTATCATGGTCATCGTTCACTCATGAGCAACTCATTTTCACCTTTTTTGGTTTTGATCCATTTTTTGTGTAACTTTTCTTCAAACGAAAAAAGATAAGAATTTGAGTTCTTTTAGGACTTTTCGTTGGGATCAGTTTTTAAGGTTATGATCTAATTTTGGTTCAAGTTTTAAATCTTTTGGATCTACGGATCAAAAGTCTCATGGGTTTTTACATTTGAAATAGTGTTTGTTTTGTACTGTTCATGGGATGAAATTATTGTAGCACCAAATTTTTTTTTTGGAATTTTAGGTTCTTGATCTTCATATTTTCTTATAGCTATTGAAGTGGAGAATTCGTGAATACTTAGGAGAAAATTTGAAGGCATCATTCATCCTCTCTGTTGCTATACCGGTCATGCAGAAAAGAGTGTCCCGATAAGTCACTTCAAGACGACGGCGAAGATTTGTTTGTTCGAGGGAAGGAAAGCCAAAAATTGAAAAGATTTAGTTCTTTATTTACCCATGCTCTTGTCAGTAGGGGTGCAGATAGAGCGGATAATTCCCATCCGACTAACCGAACGAAAGCTTACAGAGCAAATACGAAAAGATAAATGGGTATTGGCATTATCTGTATCTAACTCCAACTCTAAGAAAAAATGTAGAAAAGAATACGGGATGGACGATATATGTTCGTATGTGTCTGTATGTTACGTGGAATAAGATAACGGATTGGCAGATTGTCTGCATCTAAGCAAGCGAGAGCACTGATTTCTCTTCCACCAATATCTTGACGATTAGTCTTCCGTGTGTATTCTGATTACACCCTTTCTCCAAGTCATGTGTAGGAGTGCCAAAGAAACGGATAATTTTTATTCAAACAACCACGTAAAGGCTTGTTGAGTAAATATAGAATAAAAAAATAAATATATAATATTATTTATCTCTGATTCTAATAAAATAAAATATAGAATAAGTGATATATCCGCGCCATTTAGTCAAAGCGGGCCATTTAGTCAAAAGCGGGATCAGTCCACGTCGATTACTTAATGGATGCGCGCAGCATTAACACCTCATTCAGCCTGATTGGACGGGTCAGAAAACCAGTTCAAGGTGGTGGAGATAATTAGTCCTCGATCGATACGGCCTACGGAACAAGTGGTCACACTTTATGAACAGTAGAAAATAAGATAGTCTTCGTACAGCGTATGTTTGTAGTTATACCGTTATACGTACAGCCTCATGCATAGTGCTGTAGATGTTGCTGTACACAATATCAAGGTACCACAGAGGCATGCACATTAATTAGCTCGTACATGCGTGGCACGCTACAACGTACGAACGTTCGTACATCATATTGGGTACGCGCGAGATGATGTGCCTCTGTGCTCTGAACTGAGTCTGAAAATTCCACTTTATCCCCTGATCAACTCGGCTTCGGCTTCTGACTTCTGACTTATTTTTCACTATTTATAAGTTTCGTCTTTTTCTGAACTTTTGGCTTTTTGTTGAGTTTTTTTGCCGGTTCTTTTTTCCCGTATTTGTTTGTATTATACGTAATGGGCTAACATATTTTTTTATTTTTAAATTTTTTTAAATTTAATTATGCTAAATAAGCCTCTGTCAGCTACAGTGCTTTTTTCAGCCAGCTACAGTGTTTTCAGCCATAAGCCACGAGCTTTTCAGCCGAACCGATCACCACCTTAATCTCGGAACGTTTTTTTAAAAAAAATAGTCTCTTTTGTAAATCTATCGTACAATATACACTTATTAAACGAATATTCGAGAGTTAAATTTAAAAAATAAATGGCTAAAGTAACATTTGTCATTTGTGTGCTCAAATCCTGTCCTCTCGTACACGTCCATTAGATTGCTATGGATTATCTCCATCTGCACGCCTTGTATATATTGAAGGAACACCTTGGTTTTTTTTTTTTTTTTTTGAAGAGCATCTCGGCTAATATTTGGAACACACGACGTAACGTAACCGCCGGGCTGGTACCTGGGCGGTACATTGGACGACGTAGAGGAGCTATATGCAAGAATTTATTCCACGCCAAAGTTTGTTTCGTGCGTACACAGGGGAAAACGCCATCTATGTTCAAAACAAGTTTTTACTGGTTGTCAAAGTTGTATGCGGCTAAATAGTAGTATACTGGTTTTTTTTGTCAGCGCCTACCCTTTAGGATTGTAATCGTGCTTGGGAATGATTAGTTAAGCCCCTTTTGCTATCCTCTAAAAAAAAGTAAAAAACCACTACTCAGGTGCTTCCCTCCTCTCTCTCTCTCTGCTATCATCGTACTCGTGTCAATTTATTTTTTCTTTGACGTTGCCGTGGCTTTTAACGAATTTTGGACACTATTGGACCCATGCATACACGAAATTCCAGTTTTGGCCCCCCCGAGAAAAAATTCCAAAAGTAGACCCCTTGTGAGCGCGGGACCACGCCTGGCCGCCACGTAGCCCGGTCGTGCGGACTGGTACCGCACGACCGCACTGTTCATCGGGTCGTGCGGTACCAGTCCGCACGACCCGCCTGGCGCCGCTCCGACCGCGCGATGCCGTCGCCCGAGCGCACGTCTCCCGCCCGGCCGCGCGTCTGCTTTCGCCCGAGCGCGCGTCTGCCTCGTGAGCGCGCGACCGCTGTGCCCGCACGTCCTCCCGCCCCGAGCGCGCGTTAGGGTTAGGGTTTGGCTGGAGGGTTTCAAATTTCCGTGATTTTTGTAAGTTTTGGCAATTTTGTAGTTGTAATCTGGGAAAGAATTTGATAAAGTTGTAATAACAGATTATGTTCATTGTAAGTTGTAGATGCATAAAAAAATTTGGTAAATTTTTTTTAGGAACGATTGACCGTAGAACGGTCGATACATAAAGTGGTAAGTGAATTTTAGGGTTTGGTCTGTTTCTTAGGGTTTGCAATCTCCGTGATTGTTTTCAGTTTTGGCAATTTTGTAGTTATAAACTGGGTAAAAATCAGATAAAGTTGTAATAAAAGATTATGTTCATTGTAAATTGTAGATGCATAAAAAATTTTGGTAAATTTTTTTAGGAAAGATTGACCGTAGAACGGTCGAGACATAAAGTGGTAAGTGAATTTTAGGGTTTGCAATCTCCGTGATTGTTTTCAGTTTTGGCAATTTTGTAGTTATAAACAGGGTAAAAATCAGATAAAGTTGTAATAAAAGATTATGTTCATTGTAAGTTGTAGATGCATAAAAAATTTTGGTAAATTTTTTTAAGGAAAGATTGACCGTAGAACGGTCAAGACATAAAGTGGCAAGTGATATTTCGAAGGTTAGTGAGAATTCGTGTACGGTGAGGAGCGCTATGTTAATATTGTTAAATGAGGTGATACGTGAATCATGGAATGCGAAAATACGAGATATTGAACTTCATAATACAGTTGGGAGTAACATGCCGCGTAGATTTTTATTACATGCATAACATATAGCATGATATGCGACTAACCCACCCAACTGCTCGTACGACCTACTGTGTGGACCGGGGCCACTTTCCCTTCCTTGCCCGCTCGGCGTTGAACTCCTCCGCGGCCTCTTTTGCCTTAGCCGCAATTTCCCTCTTTCTCTCGCGCTCCATCTCGCGAGCCTCCCGCTCCCTACGCGTGCACGCTTCAAGATGAGCTTGCGTCTCGCGCTGTATACGCAGGGTGTGCTCGTGCTTGCGGCGCTCCTCCTCCAGCAACTCCTTCTCCTTTGTGACATTCCACTCCTCGAAGTCGAGGGTCCATTGGTCCTCAGGGTGGATCTCAAGATCGATCCATTTGCGGTAGCCACACAGGGGCTCCGGAGACTGTAAATACATGGGAGATATTGTTAGTGCGTGCTGTGAAGGAGAAAAGGTAGGGGAAAAGGAGAAAAGATATTGTTACCGGCTGCCGATAGGTTGCGGTGTCAAAACGGCGGTTGGGGTAGTCACTGGAGTAGTTTGCGCAACCCCAGTAACGCATACCTAGACTGATGCTGTGCTTAGACTTGAAGAACTTGCACACGTCCCTGCACCAACAAAGGGGAGGTGTCTCCCCCTCAGGTGGTAGTTGTGGCAAACGCTCGGTGGGGACGTCCGGGATGGGGTTTTTGCTACGCGGGCGCTCTGGGGGGACCTTTCATCGTAGCACGATGGGCTTGTTCTACCCGGGCCTGTATCGCCCTTATTTTCTCATCGCGTGCGGCATCGCGGGCCGCAGCTGACCGTGCTATGTCACGGGTCTCCTCCCAATCCTTCACCATCTTGTCTCATTGCTTCTTCTTGCCTTTGTCCATCCCGGTTGTGTAAGGGAAGCGCGATGTAGTATGGGGGTTGGATGTGCAATGTTCGCTGGGAAATGGAACGCATACCAATTTATATGGGCCGTTTTGTCTCTACTCGTACGTCTAAAGCTGGTCCGCGTGGTCGTAGCAGTGAGTACAGATGGGAGTGCTGCGGTACCACTGAAAAAAGGTCCCGTTTTGTAATGTCTCTGAGCAAAGCTGCCCTGATTTGTCATCTCACTGAGCAAAGCTGACCTCTTGTTGTCATGGCACTGAGAACAGCTGCCCTCTTTAGTACTGTCACTGCCAAAGCTAGCATGTTTTGTCATCCCACTGAGCAAAGTTGCGCCGTTTCGTCATGTCACTGCGCAAAGCTGGCATGTATTGTCATCTCACAGAGCAAAGCTGCCCCGTTTTGTCATGTCACTGCGCAAAGCTGGCATCTTTTGTCATCTCACTGAGCAAAGCTGACACGTTTTATCATGTCACTGCGCAAAGCTGGCATATTTTGGCATCTCACTGAGCAAAGCTGCCCCGTTATGTCATGTCTTTGAGCACAGCTGCTCTCTTTAGTTATGTCACTGCCCAAAGCTGGCATCTTTTGGCATCCCAATGAGCAAAACTGCCCCGTTTTGTCATGTCACTGCCCAAAGGTGGCATCTTTTGTCATCTCACTGAGCAAAGCTGGCATATTTTGTCATTTCACTGCGAAAAGCTGTCCTCTGTCATCTCTTTGAGCAAAGCTGCCCTGTGTTGTCATGTCACTGAGGAAAGCTGGCCTCTTTTGTCATTTCACTGCGAAAGCAGACCTGTTCTATCATCTCTTAGAGCAAAGATGGCTCGTTATGTCACGTCTGTGCGAAGAACTGCCCTTTTATTCGTTTGAGGTGAATGCAGCAAGTTTTCTCGTTTGGTATAAGTAGCACGGTTGGGGTCCCAGCACATTGTTCAGTCGAACAAAAAAGTACCCTGTCTTTCGTGCTTGAACAAACCATGTCGGAAGCCGAGGGGCCAGTGGGATTTGGGTCACCGAAGGACGACATTCCCTTAGAAAGAAGGGATATGTTCGGTCCACAGTACCGATTGATACCAAGTCGGCGTGCTCAACCAGCGTGGCCGAAATGCAGGCACAATGAGTACGCGGTCGTCCAGATCTTGGATTCCCCGAACGATGGCGGGCGACGTTTCTTCCGATGCTCACGCTCCGGGGTACAATTTAGTAATATTACATTTTTGTATTGCTTATGGACCCGCGAAGTTAACCGTCCTTTTTTTGCAGATGGCAAAATGCGACTTCTCCCGCTGGATCGACCCTCCTCATGAACGGTATGTTGATCGTTATGTGGATACATTATGGGCTCGAATATGGGACTTGGAGTACCGAATGGAGAGCCTCACTGAGGAGAACAACGACCTCCGCGAACAGATGCAACGCGAGAGGGGCAACGAGGAGGTCGTGAATATAGGAAGCTCTTATGATCCCACATGTTGCTACGCGAACCCGAGCTGCATATGTGCATGCCAATCCCACGACGGCCAGCCACGTCCGAGGCGGCCCCCTCAGCAATTCTCCATGTGGGTGCCACGAGGCTCGTTTGGCATGTAGGTAACGAGGGTTATGGTTGTGTCGTATTGTAGTTCATGTATGCGTTGAATTAAAATGTTGGGTGTACTACTTTCCATAAATTCTGTATGTGCAATGTATGTGTTGTTTTGTGTTGTAAGTGCGTGACGCCTTTATTATCTGGGACCTTCAGGTTATGTGGCCTCTTTCCGTAACGATGTAATGTGCAACGTTGTTAAGCATGTGATGGATTGGTTGTTATCTTCGTGGAGTTGTTATGACAAGCCAAAAAAAATGCAATACTGAGCAAAGATGACCCGTTTTGTCATTCCACTGGGCAAAGCTGGCCTGTTTTGTCATGTCACTGCGGAAAGCTGGACTCTTTTTTCATGTCACTGCGGAAAGCTGGCCTCTTTTGTCATGTTACTGCGGAAAGCTGCCCCGTTTTGTCAAGTCACTGGGCAAAGCTGCCCCGTTTTGTCAAGTCACTAGGCAAAGCTGCCCCGTTTTGTCAAGTCACTATGCAAAGCTGCCCCGTTTTGTCAAGTCACCCAGCAAAGCTGCCCTCTTTTGTCATGTCACTGAGCAAAGCTGCCCCTTTTTCTGAGGTCACTGCGCAAAGCTGGCATGTTTTGTGTCCACACTGAGCATGCTGTCATTGCCTGATGCCTTCTTATTCTGTGGTCTTCGTGCGTGAGGCTGCCCCCCAGGCTATAAAAGGGGGCCATTCCTCACCTAGTCCCGTGCCTTGTTATCACACAGCCTATAAAAACGGAGTCATCCCTCACATGTTATCAGTCACCTCCTGAGTTAGTTGTTCGCAATCTTTGTAGTTTTCTTTCGTGCTCACTCCCCCGGAGTAGGCAATGAGTCAGCTCAGCACGTCTTCATGGGCACCCACGGTGATGTGCCCAAATTGCAACACGGTGGTTAGACGTAGGACATCACAGACGGTCGCGGATCCTGGCCGACACTACTACAAGTGCCCCCAACACTCGGTAAGTCTGATTGTTTCGGGTTCATTCAAATCGTGGTGGTATGTTTAATAATCGTCTTGTCATGGAATCGCAGGAAGCTGCTGGTGGTTGCCGATTCTGGGTGTGGGAGGATGAAATGGGAAATAGGACAGACACTGTTCGCCGTGAGAGAGTTGTCGTGGGGGGTTGCGACCCCGTCGGGATGCGGCATCGTTTCGACAGACTAGAGTGGAAGATAAATTTAATGTTGTGTGCTATTTTGTTTCTTGTGTTTATTGTTATCCTAAAGTTGTAGTGCTGGAGGTTCTCCTCGTGTATGTTGTCAATGTTTTATGCTATGTTGTCGTCAAGGTCTTTTGGTAATGTTTTATGTACGGTTGTGTTGTATTTTAGTTGTTGTGTTCGTTGGTGTGTTCGTGGTTGTACTACTTGCTACATTTCAAGTACGTGCAATGTATGTGTTGTTTCGTGTTGTCATTGCCTGATGCCTTCTTATTATGTGGGTTGTCCCGTGTTGTCATCTCTCTGTTGGATGTATGCCCTAGTAAATCAAAGAACTTAGAGCAACCCTTTTATACTGGAAACTATCTTTGAACATCAAACCATCAAGCACTTGAAAAACATCACAAAAATTACAAAAGCACAATTAAAAAAATTCATTCATCATCTCCTTCTCGCCGCCTCGTACGGCGCAAATGATCCTCTGAGAAGGTGAACCTACTAGGGGAGCGTGGTGCATCGCGAAGATCGTAGCGCGAGGGCTGTGGCCGAGGCGGTGGTGGGTACAACTGTGTGGACAGTTGCGACGGCTGGCCAAAAATGATAGATCCCAGCCATTCGGAGGAGGTGTCTACGTCCTGCTTAGATGGTACAACTAAATTAGGCAATGAAAAGTACAAAAATTGTTATTATGTATAGCTTAGAACGTTAGTGCATACCGGGGTATGTGGCTGTTGAAATGACGATGTCGACGGGTAGTCCTGCATGTACTCCTGCGATGACATGCCTTCATAGGTCTGCCCAAACCACCTGTCCCGATCATCTAGGTTGCTCTGCATGGTAGGGAGATACGAGGGCATGGGCCCCTCTGGTTCGTCCGCAGAGTCAGGATCGCCCTCTGGAGTGGGCCCACGTCGGCCTGGAGAGCGCGGTCGCTCGTCCGTCGCCCTCCGTGATGACGATGCTCGTTGCGACGTGCTATCCCGTCGCAATTGCTGCAGGACGAACATGTGGTTACACATAATTGGTAAACGAGTGCATGAACAAATAGTTGGCAATTGTCAAACCGCCGGGCCGAAGCGCGTGAAGGCCGAGCGAGCGTCCGGAGTGGGCCCCCCTCGTCCTGGAGAGCGCGGTAGTTCCTCCGTCGCCCTCCGTGATGACGTCGCCCTCCGTAGCAGCGTGCTATCCTGTCGCAATTGCTGCAAGACGCACATGTTGTTAGACATAAATGGTAAATAAGCCGATCAAAAATAGTTGGCAATTGTCGAACCGCCGGTCCGAAGCGCGTGGAGGCCGAGCCACCGTAGCTGGCCCGACTCTCGGGCTGGGATGGACGCGACGTCGATGGCTGTGCTGATGGTGGTGCTGACGGCGGCGTGGAGGGAGGTGGTGGTCCCTGGCCACGTGCGCCACCGCGTGTAGCAACAACGTCATCTCGGTGGCGACCACAACTCAAGCCCCGTATCGCACCCCTTGCAGTTTCGCTGATGCTGCGCATATAACCTACCCACCGAGATTCGGTATTCGACTTCCGACGTCGTATAGCCTCATTAGCCTCGTCGTCGATATGATGTAATCGGTCCACCTGCAGTGAAACAAACAGTCAGTTCAAACGTAATCCTGCACTGCGTAACGACATAGTAATCTCGTACCGCCTGGTCGACCCGTGCCGCTAGATGACGGTCTGGACCTTCCTGTATAGCGGCCTCGTGAACAGCCTGAAGTGTAGGATGTGGCACCTCCCCTGTAGTAAGCCTAATGCGGGTCCGTGGAGTGTACTAGTCAAGGTATGCTCAGACCACATGTCTGTCCACACCCGCTGTGTGGCTCTCCAATCTTCTGTCGCTTGCCCTCTCCTCGATTGCCTGCAAGTGCATTGAGACATTACACCAATTAGTAGGGTAGTGACATTGAGACTATTGCAGTAATTAAATTTGGGGTGTAGTGACATACCGGTGGGTGATATCCGCAAGAGGGCGTCCTGCCATGGGAGGGACATGCTGGTACAGGCCGAACTGTCTCATGACTCGGTGTGGGCTGTACGGCTCGACGCAGTGTGCGAACACCAAGTGGCAGGTCGTCATCCAATACCTGTGATCCTGCTCGCACTGAGATGACAACCCGTGGGGGGCCGTGTCCGCAATGAACCGTGGAGACCATGGCCACCAGACTACGTCGCCAAACGGCAGAAGCTCGAACCTCTGGTGGAAATCCGTGTACGCACGTCTCGGTCTATCCCTGGCCCACCTCAACTGACCTTGCGTCCAACGTGTACCCATTGTGGGCGCATCAACGAGATCGTCGCCATGATCGGGGCCGTACAACTGCGGGATGAGGGCATAAGGGTGCACAACAACACGACCAAAGGAAGGCCTGCCAACGGGGAAGTGTTCCCATGACCACAACTGAAGGAGAAGGTAGCAGGCGGCTAGGACCGGCTCGCTGGCCCCGGTACGCTGCGAGGCATCACACAAGCCTCGATATGTGGAGCTAAGAACTGCTGATCCCCAGCTGTACTGTGGCTGCTGACCAGGCCAGCCATCCGCCAAGGACTCCGCTAGCTGTATGTAGCTAGGCTGCACGGAGTCTCAAGTCGTGCTAGGGAACAAGACGTACCCGAATAGATATAGCAGGTATGCAACGAAGTGCGTCCGCACCGCGTCCTCATCTGCGTCTGCAGGACAGGTCATGTAGCGACGAAGCCATCCATGTGGCACCCCAGCTGCGTTGTCTCGGATCTGATGACCGAACCGGTGACCCAGACGGACCTTCCAATCTGCTGTCTTTGGGGGTGGCACCACAGCAGCACCACGGACGGGTAGACCTGTAATCATCGTGACGTCCTGCAGAGTAACCGTCATCTCCCCCCACCGGAAGTGGAAGGTGTGAGTCTCCGGCCTCCATCGATCAACGAGAGCGGACAACAGTGGCGCATCATACTGGAACCCATGCGGTAGATCCAACATGCGGGCAATGGGCAGCAGGCCGGTGTCCCGCAGTAGTGGGATGTACCGCTGGTCGAGACGCCAGTTCTCTCGGGGGCCCCTAAGGACGAAGCAAGGAGGCCCGTGTGCGGGTGCCGACAACCACACATGGCATCGGTGGTGCTCGTCCCATCGGGGCTCTAGCAGCTCGAACGCCATGTCCTGCCAAAGAAGGATAACAAGTTAGTGTACATTGTAACAAAATGTGCAACAAATAACAACATAATTAACAACAAATGTAATGACAGGGAAACGTACGGAATGTACAAAAACATACATAAAATGTGCACACGAATATGACCCACACGACAAGGAAACATATGGAATGTGCGAAAAGATACATAACATGGTAATGTGGAACACATAGCTACACCGAGCCAACAATTCATCGTACACCTCCTGAATAATACATTACATATGGATTTTGGTTGGTACTACGGAGCGTTGCTTGATGCCGGCCTGTTTGGGCACTGACTGAGGGAGTGGCCAATCGTCTTGCATAGCCTACACTTCGGGCGCCGAACACGATCCCCTCGCTAGCTCTCATCCATGTCGTTGCGGATGCGACGGCTTTGTCGTCTTCCACGACCGACATGCTTCAGTGCATCGTTGGGCACCCACTTTATCTCCCCCGGCCATAATTCCCTGTAGTGCATGTCTACCCCGTAGGAATGGAACTCTGCACTCCAGGTTGCATACAAGTGCTGCATGTCATAGTACTTGGAGATGTACTGTGTCGACGCCTGGTTCCATACAGCGCAGGCCGCGTACACATGGGAGCATGGCTTGTGCAGAAGCTGGGGCTTGTTGCACGTGCAAGATGCTTCATCACCAATCGTGCATACCTGCTTGTGCTCCCCTCTACTGTGACCCATGACGTACTTCTGCCTTAGGCGGACCTCAAATTTCCTCCTTAAGCCATCATTGGGCTGAGCAATGTGGCATCGAGCCTTCTCCATCTTCCTGTCCATGAAGGCCTGCATGACCTCAGAGTATTGCTTGTTTTCCTCAAGGTGCTTCTGCGCCATCATGGCTCTATTCACAAAGTACCCGACGGTACGGTTCCAAGTCTCAGCCACGATTGCCGTGATCGGCAGGGATCTGACGCCCTTCAAGACACCATTGTAAACCTCGGACATGTTGGTTGTCATGATCCCATACATTGCCCCTCCGGTGTCGTGCAACAAAGACCACATTTCCAAGTCAGGTGCATTGGCCTGAACCCATTGTGAGAATGCTCCGACTCTTGTGGATCCCCCCTCCACGGCCCCTGCTTCTGTATGCATATGCCTCGTAGCCTCCTGATCGAGCTGCCTCCGCAAGGTGTCGAACTTCCGCGTTTGGTTCTGCATGCATAGCTTCTTGAACATCTTCATTAGGTCCTTGCTACGGAACCTTCTGTGGAAGTTCGCAACAATATGCCTCATGCACCAGCGGTTCTTCACATCAGTCCACTGGAAGGGGGGCTGCGTCCCATTCTGCAATGTCCGCAATGCAGACAGCAAGCCTGCATTGCGGTCGGAGATAAGGCACACTTCAGGGCGTTCTTGCACTACGACATGCTTCAAATTGCAAAGGAACCACAGCCAGCTATCTGTATTCTCGTTCTCCACAATTGCAAATGCCACTGGGAGTAACTGGTCATTTGCATCGGCTGCAACTGCGGTCAGAATAGTACCCTTGTACTTGCCGGATAGGAACGTCCCATCTACGGTTAGCACTGGACGGCACCACCTGAACCCTTGTATCGCCTGATGGAAGGCCCAGAACACCCTGTCAAGAATGAAACAGTTCGGGCCCTCCGTAGGATGAGCCCTCTGCTGCCTGTTTATGTACGTGCCTGGGTTTGATTGTGAAATTTGATGCAGCATTCTTGGGACCAGGTTGTACGCCTGCTCGTACGTCCCATACATTTGTTGCAGCACCTTTCGCTTCGCCCGCCAAACCTTCTTGTAGCTCACTTCGTAGCCCGCCGTGTTCGCTACTTCTGCCATTAGAACCTTCGGGGTAATTGACACATCCGCCTGGACAAGGTGCGCGACCACCTCCGCAAGATACGATGATGTCATGTTGCGGTGTCTATGTACTGGGCCCGCAAGCTCGCAACTGTGATCTTGGAGCACCGTTATCCGGAACTCCGTGCCAACGCCCTTGTACCATTGTGCACGGACTTTGCCACCACATGACCCGTCAACACCCTTCACGACGTACGTGTCCGGCTTTGACTTGTGGACCCGATACGTCCGGCTTATGTTGACGGCATGTCTAGCAATAGCCTGCTGGACAGCACTCTTATTACGGAAGCACTGCCCCAAAAACAGTGCGCCCTCGCTGAACCCCCATTCTCCCTCCTCCGCCTGTGGCAGAACTAGGGCTGCCGCTGCGATGTCGTCCTGTCTGGACGACACGTACGCACCTTCCGTGGTCACAACACGACCTACCACGCCTCCAGTTGCACCTTCGCCATCCTCGTCCTCTCCAGAGCTGCCTGTGTCGACCTCCTCCTCCTCGCTGCCCTCTTCTTCCACCTGGTCCCCCAGATACTCATGACAGTCAATACGGGCGGCCCAGCACCTCTCGTCCACACCTTCGTTGGGCTGGAAATTCTCCGCACGCCTCCTCTCGTCTTCATCACCCACTTCCTCGCCCACATGTTCTCCCGTACAAGCGTCTTCATGACCGCCGGCCACTACATCTCCACCAGCGGCAACTGAACCAACCATGGCTGATGATTCTGCCCTCTCCACGAACTCCACATACACCATTGGCCTCCCATATATCGCAGCATCAGGGTTGCACACGACCTCCATGTAGTTCGCCCATGAGGCATCATTGGTCACCTTCAGAAGTTGCCATATGCTCTCCCTTCCATCATCCACCATTGAGGCATAGACTGCCTCGATCCGTAACTTATTCCTTGCGGTCTGTCGATCGAACGCTGAACGGACACACCTCCGTAGCTCAGACAAGCTCATGGCGCTCAGACCGGGTGCCCGGATCACGGTCCGCTCGCAATTTGACAGGTTCGCCCCATACGGCCCATCACGTACGAGACCACTCCCATAAAACACGAACAATTGTTCAATGCCAGCCATTGCGTACCTAACATAAGTGCATAATCAACCAATTTAGTACACAGCATGTAACAATCGTACCATCTAATTAACAGTTTCGATTAGTATATGTTTTGTATTTCTAAATCTACGATGTATTTGTAACTATTTTACTTTCAAATTGTACCATACATCAAATTAAATATTCATATCATTTTTATTTCCATACTACGGTCATTCATACTACAGTCATTCACTAAGCATACTAATTATACAAATTGTCTCTAATCTAACTACTACAAATTTACCACCTACAAATGCTCCAACATAAATATTTACTTTTTCAACACCTACACATTATTTACACTACAATCTTTTCTAACTTTAACTTAATATAGTCTTTATGTAGCTCTACTATAACTTTCTATGACTGCTATTATATTTTAATTCTAATCTACCAAATTTATTTCTAATTTATTTTTACCACCTACCCCACTGTATGTAGTTCTTCCCTAAGCGTACTAATCATATGCTTCTAATCTTAGTACTATTGTTATCACCTACAATTGCTCTAACATAAATATGTATTTTCTCAACGTCTACACACTACAACTTCATATTTTCCACCTAACTGAAACTACTTTACAGTACGTATGTTCACAAAAAAGGAAAACACTATATACACTACAATACATCATGCCTAATATAAGCAAGATTTGCTATACATACATAGCGTATAAAAGATTGACATAAAATAACAGTAACACAAGATGGTTTCCTTAATTAAAGCCTAATGACATACATAAAATTATAGTTGCACGGGCACAAAACTTACCTCTTGTTGATGCTCACGAGACGATCTACAACTTTTGTACTTGCCAATTCCGCTGATTCCAAACGAAAACAACTCAACTCTTCCGGCTTTCGCTCCTCACTTTTCTTCACCAAAAATTGTATAAGCCTACCAATTATACAAATTGTCTCTAATCTATCTACTGTTGCTATCAACCACAAATGCTCTAACATAAATTCAACACCTACGCACGTAAGCACGTTTGTTCATCAAAAAATAACTACATTACACTACGTAACTTCAACAAATAAATACGACATTTTCTACACTACAATACATCATGCATCATGTTTACCTACAACATACACACCGTATTGGCTTATAAGAACATTAACGAAACACGGTTCCCCTAATTACGGGCTAATGACATTCACAGAAAAATACTTGCACGGGGCCAAAAATTACCTCTTCTTGAAGCTCAGAAGACGATCTACAACTTTCGTATTTGCAAAATCTGCTGACTCCAAACAAAAGCAACTCAAAAATCTGAGTTTCCACACTTTCTTTTCCTCCCTTCACTCCCTCTCTCGCTCTGTCTTTGCTTTCACTGCGAACCAGAAGACTTCACCGCATGCATCTGCTCACCAAGCGAGCTCCAAAGCCATTTTATCGCGAACGCTCCTCACCCATTTAGCAAAATTTGGGGGGCCATATCACTCATGCAGAGGGGCCAACCCGGGTGCAGACGCGTGTGCGAGCGGCCGTAAAAAGAGCCAGCCCGTGATGCTTTCGGCGGAGGGATTAGACATCACGAGACAGGCGGTCGGACGAGCGAATCGCGCGGTTGGGGAATCAATCCCGCGCTCGGGGAGTGCAGACGCGCGGTCGGACGTCCAGACGCGCGCTCGGGCGGGGCGGATGCGCGGTCGGCGGGCAGACGCGCGCTCGGGCGACCGCGGGACAGGAGTCGTGCTCTCAAACCGGGAGGTCGCGCGCTCGGCGCGGATGGCAGCGGGGTCGTGCGGTCTGGTACCGCACGACCCGGTGAACAGTCCGGTCGTGCGGTACCAGACCGCACGACCGGGACGCATGGCGCGACGACACAAACGCGCGGTCGGGAGGGGTCCAAAATTGGAATTTTTTGTTTAGGGGGGCAAAAACGGAATTTTATGTGCACAGGGGTCCAACAATGTCCAAAATTCGCTTTTAACAACACTTTTATTTTGCTATTTTCGGATAAATAAGTAGATAACAATATCTATTTTAGAGGCCAATCAAAAAATAATTTTGGTACAAATATAGTGGCAAAATGCAACAAATATAGCACATCACAAGTTGGTACTTTTTTTATAATGGAGATAGAAGTTACAGTTTTTGGTCTCTGCTTATTAAAGCGGATAATCTCGGTTCAACCACAATGACAAGAACTGAAAAAGAAGGAAAAAAGGTAGGCAACAACAATGTTTTGTAGCTAAAGAGCTAGGGAAAAAACTACATCCAACATGCAAAAATTTTAAATTTTCTGGAACCAATCACACAAGCATTTAATTAACCCGTGTCAAAAAGCTGGATAGTTGAACATCCCCACCGTCATCCTGATAACAGAGCATCCCCACTGTGTTGCCCACCTAGCGCTCGCCATGTGAAAGATTGCGGAAGCTACCCTTAGGGCCTGTTTGGGAGAGCTCCACCAGCTCCAGATTCACCAAATCCAGATCCAGATCCACTTTTCCAAGCCAAACAGCTCCAGCTCCAGCAGCTTCACCGTGGATCTGCTCCACAAAAACCATGGATCTAGCTCCAGATTCACCAAATTGGTGGAGCACCTCAAGGGGTGCTCCACCTCAAGGGGTGCTCCACCAAACTCAAATTGGTCAAGTTGGGGAAAATTACCCACCATGCCACTGATTACACAAAAAACAGCTCGTTTTTCTTCTTTCTCGTCGCTGCGCCGTCCTCCCCTGCGCCTTCGCCTCGCCTGCCGGCCGCCGGCCTCGCCTCGCCTGCGCCTACGCCTGCTGGCAGCTCCGCCTCCTCCTCGCCCGCCGGCCGCTCCGCCTCCTCCTCTTCTCCGCCTCCTCCTCGCCCGCCGGCCGCTTCGCTCCGCCTCGCCCGCCGGCCGCTCCGCCTCCTCCTCTTCTCCGCCTGCGCCTGCCGGCCGCCGGCCGCCTCGCCCGCCGGCCGCTGTCGCGCCTGCGCCGCCGGGATTTTTTTTCATTTTGCCCCCTGACGCGTGGGGCCCAGGTGGAAGTGAGATAGAGAGGGAGGTGGAGCTGTACCAAACACTTTGACGAATCCCAGATCCACCATGGAGCTGCTCCACGGTGAATCCAGCTCCAGATCCACGTTTTTCGTGAATCTGAAGTTGGTGGAGCTCTCCCAAACAGGCCCTTATCATCTTGTCCACTTCTGTTCTTGGATTTCGCGCATATCCTATTTTCTGAAATTGAGTTCAAAGACCAAGCCAATGGCATATTGTAAAAACAAGTTGATTAGTATAGAGAAATCCTGTCAAAACTGCAATGTAAGCTTGGGACTTTGCACTGCTTTTCACTCTAATAGAAATCAAGGTGATTTCCTTAAAAAGCGCTGAACAATGCAAGAAAGAGGGGTCATGGCTGGCCTTGCATGGACCCACGGGCCACGGCCATGTCAGGCTTGCAACGCGAACGTCAATTATATTGAAGTCATGCAGCAATCAAGCCCTCATGCCGATCGATTAGACACTTATACGGACATAGACGTAGACTACAGAGAGAGGGAGAGATCGCAATAACCCACGGGCCCATAGCTACGAGTGGTAGGGGGGCACAGGTAACGCATGAGGGGCACGGGCACCGAGGCGGGGCCCTACAGTGCGCGGGAGCACACGGTGTGCAGACCCCATCGCCGGGCAGCGCACATCCGGCCCCGTCGGCTGGTGCCATCAGACGGCCGCGCGCGGCGCGCGTCGGGCGAAGTCGAAGTAGAGGCTGGCCGAGTGGGTGGGTGGGGGAGGGGACTCCTATGGGGACTGACTCCATTGAGAGGAAATGGGGTCAGTCCCGGATGGTCGACACGTGTCGGGAGCGCGAATCTCGGCGCCGGCCGTCTCCTCCTTTTCTCCGCGCGAAGCGAGCGCCTCCGTCTCGCGAGCTCCGCCGCTCCATTCCCCTCCTCCGTCGCCGTCGCCGAGGCCCCCGCTCCTCACCTGGACCGACCCCTCACCCGCCCCCACCGGCTGGACCGCCGTCTTCACCGCCGCTCGGAGGGCCGTCGCATCTGGGAGCGCGGCGTCGCCTGGAAGCAGCCCGAACAGACGCCCACGGTCTGGAGGGGACTCCTCTGGGGACTGACCCCATTGAGAGGAAATGAGGTCAGTCCCGGATGGCCGACACGTGTCGGGAGCGCGAATCTCGGCGCCGGCCGTCTCCTCCTTTTCTCCGCGCGAAGCGAGCGCCTCCCGTCTCGCGAGCTCCGCCGCTCCATTCCCCTCCTCCGCCGCCGTCACCGAGGCCCGCGCTCCTCACCTGGACCGACCCCTCGCCCGCCGCCCACCGGCTGGACCGCCGTCTTCACCGCCGCTCGGAGGGCCGCCGCATCTGGGAGCGCAGCAGCTCAGGGTCGCATCTGGGAGCGCGGCGTCGCCTCCGACAGGGACGCCGTCGATGCGGCCGTGCGCCACCTCTACGTGGGTCGGGGACGGCGTGCGACGCGGAGGTGCCGGCGGCGGCGGAGGGAATCGCTGCGAGTCGACCGGGGAGGTGCCGGCGGCGGACAGCGGGCGATGCGAAGGTGCCGGTGGAGGGAAAGAGGAAGGAAGGAACGGGGAAGAGCCGAGCGTGGGGCGGGCGGCGTGCTCGAGCTCTCCGGCGTGGTCGAGGCGGAAGACGAGGGAGGTGGCGTCGGGCTGCTTCCAGGCGACGCCGCGCTCCCAGATGCGACGGCCCTCCGAGCGGCGGTGAAGACGGCGGTCCAGCCGGTGGGGGCGGGTGAGGGGTCGGTCCAGGTGAGGAGCGGGGGCCTCGGCGACGGCGGCGGAGGAGGGGAATGGAGCGGCGGAGCTCGCGAGACGGAGGCGCTCGCTTCGCGCGGAGAAAAGGAGGAGACGGCCGGCGCCGAGATTCGCGCTCCCGACACGTGTCGGCCATCCGGGACTGAACCCATTTCCTCTCAATGGGGTCAGTCCCCAGAGGAGTCCCCTCCAGACCGTGGGCGTCTGTTTGAGCTAGCCGCGCAGCTCACTCCTGCTACTATTGCTGCATGCCGTGTGATGTAACGGCTCTGTTGTTTCTGGCCTATGATTTATGGCGTCTCTTGCAAAACAAACAAGATATTTATTTTTTTTGAAATGGTATATTATAACATTTTTTTAAAAATAATTTATTAGTTTATTCAGTTTATTTATATAAATACACCTACTATAACTAAAAACTATAAAATCCAGCCCTAAGATGACAGGCACAGCCAAAAGAATTACCCGTTGGCGCCCGTCGCAGGCTTGCCCTGCCATGGCGAGATGATACGCGCAGCCGCGCAGGAAAGGAGCAAACTCTATCGTCTCGCTCGCGGTTGCGCATGGGCGGTCCCATCGCAGTTGCTTTTATTGGGAAGATCTTTTGGGCGCGATTCGCTCTCCGTTCCATCCATCGGGTCGGACTCGACCCGGCCGTCGTCCTCGGTTCCAGTGGCCAATTTAGTGCTGCTGCAGTGCTGTGCTGGGCATATCAATCCTAAAAAGCAAAAGCCAACGGCGGGGATCGGAATGTGTTCAATGGACATCGCCTCCAATCATGCAAAAGGTTTTTATACAGGGTTTTTTTTTGAACCAAACAGAAACTCAGGGCAAATTTTCACTCCATAAGTACAATGGTATGAGCTAGTTACTAGCTCTAAGATAACTTCTTCAATGATATTAACTTTTAGCACATAGCTCATAACTTGAATAGTCACACATGACATCCTCATATAATCTTGGAATGTGTGTATGAGACTAGCTCTTGATCAAGAGCTAGCTTTTCTCTCTCTTCTATTAAAATATGAAATAATATGTTTAGAGCTAGCTCATAAATCATCATTGGATATGCCCTAAGTAGTGTGTGCAGTCTCCAGGACATGTTTGGAACACATAATTTTTTTATTCATATAGTAGTCGAACAGTTCTATGAAATTACCGTGTTTCAATAGATGCATAAAGTGTCTTTAAAAGTAAGCTGTGTTATCATTACAATTTCTTGCAGCATGTGTTACTCCAATTTTTCTTTTTTTAAAAAAAATTATCGTGAGTAATATTTGTATGAGCATGACATATTACACGAAAAATATAGAATTACCCTCGATGCCGAAATTATAGGCTCTAGAATATATAGCATAAACTTTGTGGCAACATCTACTAGTTCATCTTTTTTTTTGTCAACCCTCTTGACTTTATAGACTTTTAGTTTTTGTCACGATGGATTGGGATCTGTCTGATCTTTTTCCTAACCCTATGATGTAATGTTTCATGAAAGATTGTTAAAATCTTTTATGGAGATCAATTTCATTTCATTTCCCATTCTTTTTTGTTAGAATGCAAACGCATCGCGTTTGCATCTGGAAAAAGACGGTGTACACTGCCGGCGTACAGGTACTCCTGAACTTCCGCAGCATCGTGGTCGCCCATGATACGCCGTGGAAAGGAGAAGATATTGTGCTTTTGGGAGCATACTACACAAGGATACGCACATGTCTCGTTTCCAGGAACAACAGTAACAGTCATTCAAGTCTTGACAATGATATATGTTGCCATGTGATATCACACGACACAACAGCAAAAGGAGGAATCGATCGTGGACTTGCCGCGCGCGGTGCCGAACACTACCGTTCGATCGAGACAAGGCAATAATGGAAGTGTGGTTTCGGTGGTGTGTTTAGTGTGAAATTGGAAGATATCGTCCAAGAGGGCAGAATCTTCAGTTCTTTCGGCGTATGCTCGCTGCTTTGACACACACAATATCCTCCAATCACGTCATGCAAATCGCAGAACTTATACGCCGCTCGTTTAGACTTGGCCTTTTGATTTCTGGTTTATTTTTTTACTATTCTTAAATTTTTTTCTGTTTTTTTGAATTTTTTGAGCTTTTTTTTACAGTTCTTTTTTCTCGTATTCGTTTGCATTATACATGTTGGGCTAACCCATTTTTTCTATTTTAAATTTTTTTAAATTTAATTATATCAAATAAACCATTATCAGTTACAGTATAATTTTATTCAACTATAATAAAAATTTAATCGTAAACCATAAAAAATAAGTCCTCTAACACTTTACCGCACCTATAGTAAATGCCTACCGTCGATCTCTATTCTACGAACACCCACCTCCAGTCGGCATGTTGTGACCACATGAAGTGACTTGGTGATGGATGGTACGGCGCTCTCAGTACTCTAGCGGTTCAAACTGGACGTGACGCACTATTATATAATTTGCATGATATCAGGAGTACGCTCATGGGACGACGGATCCTTGTCGCAACTTTTTCTCCCGGGCTCAGCGTGGTACAACAGTAAGGGCAGACCAATGTGCGCAGAGCCTGCCGTTGCGCTCAGCTTTTGCATGATTGATGTAAGCTTTTGTATCACCGAAGAGATGGAGGGGTCGGATGGATGGAGAGCAAGCTGGGTCAGACAGGTCGGGCGACCCCATCAGCATGTTAGGCAACAGGAGTAGCCCGGCCGGGCCGCAGCTGCGAGCGACTTCGAGTACGAGCTACGACGAACTGGGAAAGCATTGATATATGTGGCGAAGTTCGGGGGTGCATGCTTATACGTGTACTTGCCCGCGATTATTGTGGTACTGGCTGAGATCTTGCTCCACGATCTCACAGCCAGGTACAGGCCGTCGATAGCTAGTCAATGCGTGCGCGCGTATGTAAGTAGTAATGGCGAAAGGAGTGTGCAATATGCGTTGCTGTAACTGTCCATCACTGACGTCTTGATCCTGGCTCTGCTGCGTTTGGTGAGAGGAAGTTATGGCAAAAGGTCAGGTCGCCGCGCGGTGGAGATCTTCTGAATCCGTCGGGAAATTATGAAGCTACGAGAATTAGCATGATCACTGTGGCCGCGCGCGTGGATCTCCAGTGAATTCTTTTCGACTGCGGCTATTAGTTTATATGATATTTTTGATCTTAATACGAGTGATTGTGTGGACGATTCAAATATTAATAAATCACTTTGAAAATACTATCATGATAAATCGCTTTCAAATACGACAGAAAAACTATTCCATTTGTTTATTCAGAGAAACTATAAATCATAAGTTAAAAGGAATAGCGTGTAGACTTTGCTTAATCGAGATAGTAGATTCGTGGATGTTCATCGGTTCGTAACATGCATCACAGTTCTTGTGCAAAAGAGCCTGAGCTAAAACTGCCAGTAACCTCCTCTGTTCATCACAGTTGTTGAGCAAAACATGCAAAAAGGAACACCCTTCTGTCCGCAAGGCACCGAGTGTCGCATCAGCCTGGCTTCGGCTCCAAAATGGGCTAGTTCTACGTATCGATCGCTCCATGCGTCGCACGTCTACACGGACCCACCCACGGACAGGCCGGAGAGGGCAAGTGAACCAGAACCCAAACAAAACAAAGCCCAACAGAACGGCTAGCCCGGCTCATCTTCAACCCACGCCCCCCGATTGGCCCGTGGCCTGGCCCCGCCCTCCCGCGGGGCCCACCGCCGGTTAAGCCCTCAACCATACCTGGCCGGGCCCACATGTCGGCCTCGGGCCGACAGCGCGCCAGGCGCAATCATTAGTACGGTCGCCCAATCGCGCGCGGGGCCCGCAATTATTTCCCCGTGATTGGCCCGGTTCCCCTTGGCTCCCTCCTCCTTTGCCGGGTCGGGTCGCGGAGTCGGCGCCGTTCGGGTCTCGTTGGTTCCCGCGAGATCACGGACCCGGTAGCGCCGCGTGCGGGGAGCGGGGCGCTTGCGCTGCGGCGGTGGATGGCGAGCTGGGGCAGAGAGGGAATCCGATGGCGTGCGTGGTCCCCCGGTGCCGTTCACGCCATGGATCGACAGGTTGGCGATTGGTCAATATTTACCACTGTTTGTTCCCTGTTATGATCACCGGCGTGGGGCAAATCTCACATGCGTGAAAGCCATCCTAAATTCTGTTCTAAATATAATACTACTGGCTGCTGCCGTAGTGTTTTAGTCTTGGTTGAGTTGCTGCTTGCCTGCTTGTTCCAGTTCAGGCCGTCACACCTGGTCGTATACCATTGTTTTCTCATGAAAAATACTCCTAATTGGGTCGACGCTCGTGGATAACGACCCGAGCGGTTGAAACTTGCAAAGACAGTAAGCTTTTCGACGGTAGGTATGCATGCATTGAGTTTGGCACGGTTTGTGATAAATCATACGGTTTAGCGAATCATACGGGACGTACCAGTGGTCCAATAGGGTCTATACAAGCACGCCGGTACACTTGCGTGGTCCACCTCCACGTACGCGAGACAGGAGTATGTTTTCGACCTGGTTCCATCGCCATAGCTAGCCTGTGTACCGGCACGCACGAGGGCTGCCGGGCGGGCCCGCCCCGGCCGGCCTCGTGGGCGAGCGCGTGAGCCGCTGGCGCGTACGCGGCCCGCGTCAGCCCGCTCATGATGGCCCTCGTTATCGCCTCGTCTCATCTCGATCTTTGCTCGAGGTGGCATGGCCTCGTCGGAGCCTAGCTCGGAGGGAATTATTGGAGCGGGAAAAAGGACGTTTGCTAGCTGCGTCCCAGCGTTTTTCTTGTTACTGCAGCCTCATGTGGTTAAGAGTCGTGGCTCCACGTGCATGCGTGCACCGAAGATTTTGTGTGCCAGGACAACTTGGCCAACAGGTTTTTTGTTTTATGGCTAGATGCTGGCCACGGCATGCTGGTTCCTCTCATGGTTCTACGGAGAAGTTCAACACTAGATCAAGTAACATCGTCTAACTCAATTCCTAGAAGTAAATGCTCTTTAACATTGGCAGGAACGGTCAAGCGGCGAGCAGAGAAGAACACTGCGCCCGGCCGATGCACGGGTGGCGATCTATAGGGGAGGCCTTAAATTCCACGGGGGAAATCACGAGGAGGATACGCATGCAATCACTCCTCGCCCCGACCCAATCCGCACACGGCTCATGTCCTGACAAGTGTGGCAGCCAGTACTCGAGCAGCGTAAAACAGGCGCCTGAGCCACCGGCGGGAAGCCTGCTGCCCTCGCGTGCCGGACGGCGAGGTCCTACATGCACAATCATGGCCCTCATCATGCCGGGGAGGACCGGAGGCCAAGGAAAGGCTGGCGACGGCAAAACGGACGACGCAACTACCGCGTCGGTCCAACGTTTGGCGATCATACTCATGATGACTAACTGCCAGTACCAGAGATTGTTTGGTCGAACGCACTGTCAGATGCACGCCCACCCATTCATGTGACTGGCTTGGTATACTATGGCTAGTTGCTGGTTACGACCTTCTAAGACTAATCGCTCTAATCAGCTCCAATAACTCTAACCCGTTCTAGATGAAGCGGAATTGAAAAGGCACTTCGTCATCGCTGTCGCTCCGCAAGATATTGTGGGCAGTGTAACGAGGGGAAAAAAGTATTTTACATCGGCACGTAAAACATATGGGTCTTTCGCGTGCATAATAAGTGGACGAATAGAATGGCTTATGCTTTAACATTTAAGGCATGTCATACGGGTTCATGCACAGACTTATTTCATTGGATGAAGCAAGGACAAAAGTGCAGCTTAGTGTGAGTACTATCATGGAACACCGGATGTTACATGTGATAATTTGTTGGTACACGTAGAGAAATATAGAATGGCTCTACCAAATCATAGCACGACGAGACACGACCTTGAAATAGGTTAAACAATGAGAAATAAATTATTACAAAAAGCCAAACACAAGGATTTGGTGCAGTTGAGCGTGCAGCGCAGCAATCATCTGGATCTCAGGAAGAAAGAAAAGGTGGAAACGGAGAACAGGAAATGAGAAGAGCGAAAGCAACTTATAAAAAGCCTATCGTTTTCCTTCTCTCACTTGCTCTGACCAAAGAGGTGGAGCTCTCGTGTAAAGCGGACCAACCACAGGGTATGCACTGGACGAGCCTTTTCATTTGCGGCGAAAAGATTTGGGTGGGCACGCATCAACTCAGCAATGGTGTTCTTCGGTGCACTTCTAGTACTTGTGAGCAGTGTGACATGGCCGGGACAGCATGCTGGGAAGAAATGCATGATTGTTGAAGGGGCTCGGCAAAAAGTCTTGCCTGCACTTTTCCACCCTTTGCCCGACTTTTTCCTTCTTTTTGGAAAAGCATCGGGCTTTTCGCGTGTGTTGAAATTGAAAACGCAGGTAGATTTGTGTCACAACTACATTCAACAAAATTCTCAGGAAAGTGTAGATTATTTGAGGTCAAGTGCCCGTGGTAGACTGACAATCATGTAAAAGGGAGCATGTGAAGTAGAAACATTTGGAACATGTTTCACACAGCTTTAATCCACACCCATGCTTTAAAACAGTTGATCTACAAGATGTGACTAAGAACTAAGCTATTACATGTTCAAGTGTCAATTAGTTTCACAATATTCTTCGCAAAAAAAAAAGTTTGACCATATTGATGGAATATAATTAGTTTCCCAACTTTGGTCTTTTTGGTCCGAGGACAACGCTCTCTCAGTATGTTGTCCAAGCCAGTAGGCAAAAGGAGCGTTGTAGGGATAGCCTCCATGCATCTAAGTTCATCCCGCCTGTAGAGCCAAAAGACCCAGTAAAACAAGTACAAGACGTGTATGTCCCTCACACAGTACACAACTGTAGGAGTAGTATTGTAATCCGGCCTCATAGCCATATAAATACATATCCTGGACTTGAGGAAAGGTCAGGCTAGTTCATTTTTCATACTCACTCTACTAGTCCCTCGTTTACTGTTTGGCCTGTAGCCACAACAATTGAGAGAAGCAACGAGCAAGCCACGAGCTGGAGAGAAGCAATGCGCCCAAGAAGGCATCGACGACAACGAAGAGAAAGCATAGCACGATGACGGCGGTCACCAATGCCAGGGCCATAGGTGGTGCACAATCTACGCCTACGCTAGGGGCTGGCTCCGGTGGTAGCATCGGTGCAACGGTTGGCCTCGACAGCGACGCCCACGCTAGCGTGATCGGTGACCACGACGATCACATCGGCGCGACAGTCGACCCTGACAATGATGCTCGCGTCGGTAGGACTGTCGACATCGATACCCATACCGGTACTTCAAACGACCATGGAGCTAGCGCTGGGGCGACCGGTGGTTTCGACGCTCACGTCGGCCCCATCAACAAACGCAAACACCTACCACACCAATGTGCTTCGTGGCTCAGGTGAACAAGCCATCATTGCCAGCAACCTCACAGCACATATCTTCGCCCAAGCAGGTACAGCTGCGCTAGCGATGGAGGGCACTCTGGTGGTGGCCCTCGGACAGCTGCAGCGGGAGCTAGCAGACCTCCTGGGGGCCATGTGAGAGATGCAAGAGGCTCGGAGTCAGCAAACGCCCCCGGTAGTGGTAGCGTAGGTCGCAGTTGAGCGAGCAGACAGCCGCGAAGCCCCCATCTCCAGCCACACTACACTTCGGTGTGTAGACCCTGAGTCTTCGCTCTCCGTCGGCCTGCAGCAGTCTATGTGGCCAGAAGATTTCAAGTTCTCTACCATCGAACTGTACAAGGATGATACGGACCCCAGGAAGTTTGTCCGTGCGTACGAGACGGCTACTGAAACGGCTGGCGGGGATGACTCCACCAAAGTAAAGGGATCACCATTCGTCCTCTAAGGGATAGCGCTTTCCTGTTTCTTCATTATTGCACCGAACTCCATATATACGTGGGAGCAAATCCGAGACCGCATGTATAATAATTTCTAGAGTAACTACATCGAACGGGTCAATGTAGACCAGCTCTTTGCCATCAAGCAGAAACCCTCGGAGAAGCTCCGAGAATACTTCAAGCACTTCGCTAAAGTTCATTGTCAAGTGAAGGATGTAAACGAGACTACCATTATCAATGTGGCAATACGAGGTCTTCGCCGGGGCTGTTGGCTGAGTACAATGTACGCAAACCCATAAAAACAGCCACCAAACTCTTCGACAAGATGGAGAAGTACGCAAGAGCGGAAGAAGAGGCGCAACGGTGCTAGGGAGATACCTCCATTCGAAGCAAGCACTGGATCCTCTGAAGGAGGGCTCCAGCTGCAAGCAATGAAAGGGCTAAAGGCCCAAGTATATCTTCGATATCGACAGCGGGGGCGATGATAACAACACCTTGGCTAACCGAGGACGTGGTCGCAAAGGCCGTGGCCATGAAGAGGGAGACCGCGGCCGCAAAGAGGTACAATAGTAGGGGCTATGGTGCGAGGTGCATGGTCATGGCGAGCACCTCACCCGACATTGCCCCACCATCGCAACACTTCAAGAGAGCGTCGTCAGGGATAGAGCCCTCAAAGCGAAGGCACTGGTGATGGCACATGTGCAACAACCTTTGGAGGGCCACCCACTTCAACTTGCTCCCACCGCTCTACGCATACAGACCACCGATGGCAGACAACGCTGGGTCATTAACGTCATTACAAGTGATTCATCGTTAGAATTTTCATCTGCAAGGCAGTGGAAGGCTTACTGTAAGTTCAAGCTCTATTAAATTGGTTTTGGTGATAATGACAAATACAATTGTGAGACTAATATGTTTATTGATTATGATATTGCATAGTCTCATTTGGATGAAAAGTTGAAAATCATAAGAGGTATGTATTCAATATCACATTCTTATCTTATTGCATTCCTCAAATCCAAAATATAGAATGAACTTCACAAAATAAGTCAAACTTGAATATGTGCATATGCTTTCTCACCATCTCCGCCCAAGAAGCCCAACTGTACATCACCAACCGTACGATCGTGTTAGGGTTAGTTGCATGAGCTCCAGCCCATACGGCCTGAGAACCTCTCCAACGAACATCGTCGCAGGAATGCGGAGCTCGGTGTTGAAGTAGGCAGTGAACACGATGGTCTCTGACTCCGTCGGAGACGGCTCCATCTCATCGACGAACGATAGTCAGACCACTTCGCGTCCCGTAATCTTTCCCTCACGAACTGGTGACTGAATTGGCTCTTCCGTCGCCAAAGTCGGCCCTAGCACGTTCGTGTAAACGCCGTTCACCTTCTTCAACGCTGTCCACTGCTTGTTGGCTGTCGACGAGTCATGCTCCACCAACTCATACTCCACCTTTGTCGACGACGAGCTCTCATGGCTGGATGCGCCGGCGTGGCTAGATGAAGCATTGTGGGTGCTATGGCGGGGACGTTGGTCGCCACCATGAACCATCGCTACACCAACCAATACGGCGGAGCAGCCACGGTAGATGCGTCGGAAGGAGAGGCGCGGCGACGCAGGAGAGCACGTGGTGGCTAAAGGAGGTGGCTGTAGCGGGCCCGAGGTGCAGCGGCAGCAACCAGGCAGCACGATGAGAGGAAGAAGAAGAGCGAACGGGGTAGCGACTCGACAAGGACGACGGTTTTAAAGCCTGATGTCCTTTTCGGCCATGCCTCGGGAACACAAGCAATGGGAAACGGTAGCGCACGATGCGTCACTCACGCGGGGACATGTGTCCCACTCCACAGAACCGGCAAACGACCACGGTCAAACTTTACCCAGCCCAAGGGCCAATTGCTCCACAGGTCGAACAGACGGAGGGGGCCAAAAGGGCAGGTGATATGGTTACGGCCCGTGGGAATCCCTTTATCATGAGAGACTCCTGTTGTAGGGATAGCCCTCACCTAAACTCATTCGGCCTGTTGGGCCAAAAGGCCTGGTAAGACATGTGTAAATACGTGTATGTCCCTAGTACAGTATATAACTGTGGAGGGTAATGTTGTAATCCTGCCCTATGGCCATATATCTTGGCCTTGAGGAAAGACCAGGCCAGTTCATTTCTCATATTCACTATACTAATCATCTCTTTTACTATTTAGCCCGTAGTCATAACACAGAGCAAGAGAAAAAGCCAAACCACTGTCGCATCATTTCATCTGAGAAAATGTCTCAGCCTAGCGCGGTTGGGTGCAATGCAAAGCTCGGCAAGATACCCTGTGCTCATGTGCTTGCGTTTCGCCGAGCTGTTGGCTCGGTGCAATCCTTGATGATTCTTCACGCCTTTGTGTGTTTTTCTCCGTGCTTCGGCGACTTCTTTTTCCTTGGGAGGACATCTGAAAAGAAGGCATAGTTTGGACAAGCAAGGGTTTCGGTAGTTCGGACAGGCAAAAGTTTCGGTTCCTTTTCTGTACCTAACACTGATGACGACATTGTCATGTGGAATCTGGTAAATCCACATGCTTAGCAAGTGATCATGGGAAAAATCATGGTGCTTACTCTTTTTTTTTGGTTTATGGTTGCGACTTATGATTTTTTGGCTAATTTTTTTGATTTTTTAGCTATTTACGACAAAGATTACAAAAAAAAAAAGATACTCGTTTGTGATGTTAGCTGATACAGATGTTAGGCTTTTAATATGTACTATAATTAACTTATTGATTCCGTTTTTTTAAAAATATTCTGTTTAAAAGTTAGGCACTATAACAAAAACCAAAATCAGTTTCAAAAGTCGAAAATAACAGACCCATTCTTCCACCGCAATTTGTGAATTGCGATCGATGGGCGAGAGAGAACTGCTTACAAGAAAGTTACGTGGAGAACATAGCGGGTCGCGGCGAATCTTTGTGAAAGGTAAAAACCTACCCTACGTGAAAGCAAAAGGGTGAAGAAATTCTCAACAAGAAACGTGGTGATTGTTTCCTTAGCCAAATTACCGTCGCCGGCGGCTATCGACTCTTAAATTTGTCATCTATCGTTTCATAGTTCAGTTTCATCGGACTAACAGAAATGAAAACTCTGGCTAGATTAAGGATCCATTTATATTGGCTTTTACTTAATGGATTTTGGTACGGCTGTTAATAGTAGTGACTGATGAATGACAATACATTATGTAAGAAAAAGGTGTAACGAAAAAAGATAGTGCAACGAAAGATACTATAACATTCAAACCACCATGTAAGTTACGAAAATGCGATATAATAAAATACAAAGCACATTACAATATATGAAAACGAAAAATAGTGTATGATAAATAGTAGTGACTTATAGAAGCTGAGGCGTTTGTATTGTCTTTTGCTTCTCGAAACAGAAAGCAGAAATAAAAGCCAATATAAATAAACTTATGGCTTTTGACTGCGACTTATGACTTTTGGCTGCAGCTTGTGGCTGTTCGTGTGAGAGATTACAGAGTACCTGAAATTCAAGTGTGGTTTTTGCTGATATAAATGAAGTCGGTACAGTATATACTACAATTAACTAGTAGATCATATCTTAAAAAGACACCCTGTTTAAAAGCTAGTTACTATAGAAAAATCAAAAGCCACAAAAAAAAAACCCTATTGTTTCTAGCAGGAAAATATGGGTGTTAGCTAACCCTGCCCACCAGGCCTGTCATTTATGCTTGGTCTAGGTCTGGATGGAACCACACGCGACCTAATTTGTGAAAAGCACAGATCCAATCCGGCAAGGCCTGACATGGACTTGTAGATTGAAGTTTGTAAGTTGTCACTATACATTGCAAAGCAAGCATGTATGCACGTGAAAAACGTGTTACGCACTTACTATCAGCTATACAAGAACATATTCAACTCTATTTCATTTCGGTATTGTTTTTTCTCTTTCGCCTTCTTCAAAAGTTGAAATAAATTAGATGACTTCTTAAAGCGGATTCTTTAAATATCTTTCTATTTTTAAAATCATGTGTACCGTTTAAATTGATATCTTCACCGTTCACCCGAGCCATGATCCAAATAGAATAGTACCATCATCAACCTGTCGCATTTCAATGTCCAGTGCACAAGCTTTCGACCAAATAAATAGGTTGTCTTTTAGCCAATTAGCCTCTAGAGTCCAGACCTTATGCCCTACGGAGTTATGTACGATAACTGGCTCCGCTATTTCGTACTACTGAACTCCTAACAAGGGAATACCACTATGCCAGTCTAAACTTTCGACCTGTGTGCTGAGAGCAACTCCAGCAGTAGCCCTCAAAACAGGACCCTTACTTTTTATTTGAGGGTTCTCCCTATTTTTGAGGGCTCTATTTTTTGGGCTACACTCCAGCAGGAGCCCTCAAAACAGGACCCTCAAATTCATTCTTAGAGGGGATGACACATAGGACCCACCCTCATCCTCATCCTACTTTTGAGGGCCAAGAGGCAAAAAAACTCACTCCAGCAGGGCCCCTACTTGAGCCCTCAAAAGTAGGGGCTCCCTCCAGACCCCCAGGAATGAGGGCTCGAGGGGGAGATTTGAGGGCCCCCTACTTTTGAGGGTTCAAGTAGGGGCCATGCTGGAGTTGCTCTGATGTGCAAGCCGGCTGTCTCAGGATAAGAATTGAAACTCGAATTATCAACATGTCCTTTTCCAGCTTATTTTAACTTATGACCTGTAATTTTACTGGAATAAACAAACGAATAACTTTTCTGTCACCGGTTTAAAGCGATTTACTAAGATAGTATTTTTAAAATAACCTACCAATTTTCAGTTCGATCACACTTATACTCACACCAGGACTAACAATCATAAGCCGCAGTAAAAAAAACCCATTCCCATGAAACATGATCGCTCATTCGCGGTGCATGGAAACAGCAGCTATTCAGCAACTACTCAAATCGCTTTATTTCAGAACCTGCACCGCAGCTACTGGGTGTTTTTTTTTCTTTTGTAGAGGGTTCTTGCTTTTGTTCGGTCTCGGATTACCCGTGTCAAGACGTAAGACGCCGCCACATGTTACATCGGCTCCAGCAACTTCTTAAACCACGTCGACTCCATGTCTCCTTCACAAGTTTCAGGTAGGCCTTCTTGTTTCAGAAAGGCGCCTTCTTTCCCAGGTAGCTTTGAAAGGCCCAAAGGCCGAAACATTAGCCGGCCCAGCCTCTAGCATCCAGGAAGTACAAGGATGGGCTTAAGCAGCAAGAATTGATCTCAGAAACAGCACGTGGTTGCTGCACCCAAACGTGCATGCATTTTTATACGAAGACGAGGGATTGATCTGAACCAAATCATGCGCATTTTCAGTCTGAACGAACGCAAACTCAGAATTTGGAAATGCAGCACACACGCAAAAGCCAGCAAGGACTAGATGAAGACGTTATTAGGATGATACTGTGACACAGTCAGCTTGCCATTTCGGTCGGACCAGTTCGAGTGTTTTCCCCTTGATCTCTCTCTCCTTTCTTGGAGACAACAATGGAAGAGGTGAAAACCGAAGTCATACAACTGTGCAGCACAACGGGACGTAATCTTTTTGATTTATTTGCTCAAGCCAAAATTAGCAGCATACTATTGTTTCTATATTTTGGATGCACTCTGGTTTCGAAGAAGGCCAACTTTATTCACATTGGTCCATGGACTTTCTTAAATTTAATATTTGGTCCATTCTTTCCGAAAATACGTTTCAATTAAATTTATGGTGATTGGTGTTAAGAAACCTGGGTCTGGGCCAGCATCCCGCGGCCCATGGTGGGCACCTCATTGTAGTCTATAAATAGAGAACCATACCTCCTCATTATGTACACAGGAATAAAAGCAATAAAGAAAGGCCAGGAGTTCTCTTTATCTCTTTCTGTGTGTTCAATCTATTATTCTGTGATTCTGTGATTGATTCATTCTTGTTCTAAACAGAGGAATCGCTCGGACTGGTCGCCAGCGACAGTTCCTCAACACGTTATCAGCACGACCTCGCTCCGGTGAACGAGGTAATCATCGAAGCACAGATTGAATTTCTAGATCGCTTTTGAATCTGTATTTTCTTTTCGCGTTCTAGATTGAAATTCTACAGTGCAAATCCACCCTAAATCTACCGCGAGCAGACTTGAAGTCGCCGGCACAATGCCGATCGGTAGATTGTGAAACGGGGTGGATGTTGATTGCACTGTAGAACGATGAAAATCCACCCTAAATCTATCGCGAGCAGATTTGAAATCGCCGGCACAATGTCGATCGGTAGATTGCGAAAAGGGGTAGATGTTGATTGCATCGTAGATTGGAAACGAAAATTTTTGCATGGGTTTTATTTGATTCTGCATGATCAAATCTCGAGAAAAATTTGCATAGTTGTCTCTGTTTCAGTTTATGCATGGCTGTTCCACGAAAAATATATATAGGACACCGGCCTGAAGCCGCCGACGGTTCGTCGCCGGCATGAAGTCGCCGTGGACCGCCGGCCTTGCCGTCCGCAGCCACCCACCGGCCTGACGCCGGCCAGCTGTCGGCCGCCAGCCCCCGCACGGGCCGCCGCCTCCCACACGTGGCACCGCCGTCGCTGTCGCCGGCCTCCTGCGCCCGAACGCGCACCCGCGCCTGAACGCGCGTCTCCTGGCCGCCGGCTCGAAGCTGCCGCACCGGCCCTGCCTTGCGCCTGCATGCGTCGGCCAACCCCGCCGCCGCACGGCGCCGCCTCCGTCTCGGCCCAAGGCCGCCGCACCAGCCCCTTCTCCTCGCCGGACCGCCGCCCCATAACGCGTTGCCCGTCGCCGGCCGCTTCGCCCTGCACGGCGTCGCCCGCCGCCGACCGCTTCGCCTCGCACCGCGGCCCGCCTCCTCCCGGCTAGCAGCTGCGCCCCGGCTCGCCGCAGATCCCCGCTCCCGAGAGCCCCGACGCCCGCGCCGCGTCTGCGCCCGGCTGGCCCGCACGCCACCATGCCCACCCGAACCGGTCCACACCGCGCGCCGCCGCCGGCTCGCCGCATCCCCGCGCCTGGCACAACCCGCCGCCATCAGCCATCGGCTTCCGCGCCTGGGCACACCGTCCTGCGCCCGCCCGCGTTCGGCCCGCAGCTGACTGGTCCCACCGACAGCTTCCGCCACCGGCCCGCGTGCGCGTTCCCTGAAGCCGCGTGCGCATTAGGTGGAGCTGTCGCCGCCGCCACTGCAGAATGGGGTAGGGAAACCCAACCCCGATTTTTTGTGCCGCACGGGCAGGCCGACATGGGCCGCACATGGGCCGAAAGTGCAACTGGGCCGTTCGGCCGAAAAAAGAAACAGGCCAGAAAGGCCCGACCCGGGGGGGGGGGGGGCGGCGGATTTTGCAGAAAAGCCCCCCTTGTTTATGGAATTACCGATAAGCCCCTAAAATTTGCATTGAAGTCCAGAATTTTGCAGAAAAGGCATCATAGTTTCAAAAATTACGAATAAGTCCTAAATTTACGAGCGGGTCCATAATTTTGCAGAAAACCCCTCAGTGAATCAGAAAATTGCGCGAATGTTTCTCTGAATTGAAAATTTGCGTAGAAACCCCTAGAAATTGCAGAATTCGCTGAAAATTCATATTCTAGCATAAAAGGGTCTCGGGAATCCGAATTTTGAATTATTTTTAGCTTTTGAAGCTTATTTATTTTCGCCATTATTATTCTCTGTATTTTCTGTGTTTATTTACTGTTTTGGTTAATTGTAATTACTGAAAATTGCTTTTAATAACTGAAATTAGCAGTAAAAAGTATAGAAAATGCATAGAAAATTCTGAAATATTGCGAGAACCTTTTGTACCATTTATTTACCCATAGTGAGTTATTCTGTGCATGTCTACCAGCAGTAGACTTATACACATTTAGATGACTAGTATCACGAACCAGGAGTTCGAGGAGCTGACCCAGCATGGTCAAAACTATCTGACATGGGCATCCGATGTCGAGATTGTGCTTGGGGGCCGGAAGCTCCGCGCAGCTATTGGGTTAAGCGGACATAACGATGCCCGACCCACACCTGAGGAGAATGATCAGGCACTTCATTTTCTCAGGCACTACCTCTACCCTACTCTCAAGAATGAGTATATGGCGGAGAAGAGCACGCTAGCACTCTGGACCGCACTCAAGAAGCGGTTTGAGAGGCTCAAGTACACCATTCTTCCTCAAGCAGAGCAGGAGTGGATCAGACTAAGTTTTGCCGACTTTAAGACGGTCGAGGAGTACAATTCTGCCTTGCACAGGATTTGTATCTCAGATAAACAGAAGATTGAGAGAACCCTATCCACCTTTCAGCCCAATGCAGTACAATCCGCACGTGATTATCGTCAAGACGGCTATGTGGAATATGCCAAATTGATTGATATGATGCAAGTTGCGGAAGCTCAGGATAAAGTTCTTCGCAAGAACTAAGTCACTTAGCCATCTAAGAGCTCCGCTGGCCATGAAGCCAACGCTGGGAGCTACAAAGTGTGAAAGCCCTTAATGAAGAAAAGGGGAAGGAAGGGTAAGGCCGCAGCCCAGAAAGGCAAATCAAATGCTCCACATAAGAATAAGGCTAGCAAGCCAAAACGGGATGGCAAAGGGCAGCATGAAGCCCACTTTGCATCGGTTGAGGGGGAGAGTTCCGAGCAGCTGCCCGCGCTGATGGAGGTTGAGACCATCTAGGCATCAGCACCCCCTCTCGACCTAGAAGCAGCCAACGCCATGATTTCTCTTGAAGAAAATGTCACCCCAGAAAATAGCAGAAGAAGTCTAGTGCACTGAATGCATTTTGACTTTAATTGTCATTTATTTTGTGTGGAAGAATATGTTTGCATGGATGGTACTTAAGAATTGTTATTTTCTTGTGATGGATGGATGATATTTGAAGACTTCATTCATTTATTTAGTTTATGATGGCATGATATGTTCTGATATTGGAGTATTTTATTTATGTGTTGATTGCCTTCTCATACATATTAATAAATACCCTATATTAGAACACGTGTAGCGCCCTATAAAGGAAATGTGCTTAGCTAGCAACGACACAACGAATACCATTTTAAGAGAGACTAAGTATTTCCAGTCGATCCGTAAGAGCACTGGCAGCCTTACGACAATCGTTGGAAGCGATACATGTATAATTGGTTCAGGAAGAGCCACAATGGGCACAACTTTGGTTATTGAAGAAGCCTTATTGTACCCATAATCGACTAGAACTCTCCTAAGTTTTAAGAATATACGCGCAAATGGTTTCCACGTTGAGACTGAAGAAGAGTACGGTAAGGAATACCTGCTCATTATGAAGCGCGAAGAGAATGAAAAGAAAAGTGTACTAGAAAAACTTCCTTCACTAGAAACTAGGCTATATTATACCAACATTAAGCCGCCTGCAGCATACACTGTCCTGAAGACGGAATTTAGAAGCTCTGAACTATTCTGTCTCAGGCATGACAGATTAGGCCACCCAGTTCTTAGGATGATGAGAAACATAATAAATAACTCGCATGGGTATAATATTAACGTGAAGAATTTTTTGAATCATGAAGATTTTGTGTGCCCTGCATGTGCCACCGGGAAAGTGAAGGATGAAGTCCCTGCATTCCTGGAACGCATCCAGGGAGACATTTGCGGTCCCATTCAGCCCCTCTCAGGGCTATTTAAGTATTTCATGGTGCTCATTGATGCTTCATCGAAGTGGTCGTAAATGGGTTTATTGTCCACAAGAAACACGCCTTTGCAAAATTGATCTCGCAGATCATTCGCATCAGAAATGTGTTTCCAGATCATCGTATCAAGTCCATCAGAATGGACAACGCCGGAGAATTTACTTCGAAGGCATTTGATGATTATTGTATGGCGATGGGAATTGCAGTTGAGTATTCAGTACCGCATGTCCATGCCCAGAATGGTTTGGCAGAGGCTTTAATTAAAAGAATTAAATTTATTGCCCGACCCCTCTTGCATAAAAGTAATTTGCCAGCTACATGATGGGGATACGCAGTCCTTCATGCAGCAAATCTCATCAACTTTAGTCCTTCGGCCTACAACATCCATTCACCTATGCAACTAGCGCAAGGGTCACCACCGAAAATTTCCCAACATTAGGGGGAGGAAATCAACCACTTGATGAAGAATGTCGGAAAATTACGTGGCAAGTCTGGGGAATCCATGCAGATGACCCGCGCACTAGAGAAGTCCAGAAGACATTACATGACAAGCCACGGGAATCCATGCAGATGACCCGTGCATTAGTGAAGCAAATAGAGAAATCTAGAAGACAAGAGAAGTCCAGAAGACAATCGATTTGCAAGAACTAGCAAATCAACTGTCTGATCACTTTAGTGATTTGAAGAGCGTGACTAAGTCGCATGTGCCTGCACGCACTGCACCGGAGAAGGTTGAAATACCAAATAAAGCAGAAGGTATCCCTAATCTCGTCCAGAGGCCTCAGAAAAATAAAAAAGAGGACGGGAACTCCGGTTCCTCGAATCCTTAGTAACCGGGGACGCCTGGTGAAGAAGGATAAGAAGGACTTATCACAGCCAATCATTGAAGTCCCCCAGAACGAGAAGGGGAGCCAGTTGAGACCTGGCACAAGTATGACACCTTCGGAAAAGGGCATACCGGATCTGAATATCCCCGTCGGTATGGATGTGTGCGCACACATCGGAGCCAAAAAAACTAAAGGGACTTTCCATCGCAATTAGAAGAAGCGATGCGCAAGGTGAAGCTCCAGAAGAAGCAATTGCTCCAGAAGTAGCAACTCATGAAGAAATAGCTATAAATTATGTGCACATGGGAGAGTCCCTGAATAGAACAACAGCCAATATCGATATCTACTTTGCAAAGAAAATTTCCACCATCACCGATCTTGATCCCGAGCCTGCATCGCTCGCTGAATGTAAGAAAAGATCAGATTGGGAAGATTGGAAGAAGGCAATAGCAACCGAATTGCTATCTTTGAACAAAAGAGAGGTGTTTGGGCCCGTATGCCGCACGCCTCCCCATATACACCCTGTTAGGCACAAGTGGGTATTTGTTCGAAAGAGAAATGAAAGAAATGAAGTAGTGAGATACAAAGCAAGGCTAGTAGCCTAAGGTTTCACTCAACGTCCTGAAGTTGATTATGAAGAAACCTACTCCCAAGTCATGAGTGGAATTACCTTTAGATATTTGATCTCAATGGCAGTGAACTTGAACTTACAAATGAAATTGATGGATGTTGTGACTGCATACCTTTGCGGTAACTTGGATTTGAAAATTTATATGAGAGTCCCTGAAGGAATCCCTCTCTCGAACCAAGACAGAGCAAATAGAAATCTGTACAGTGTGAAACTCAGAAAGTCACTGTGTAGACTGAAACAATCTGGAAGAATATGGTATAATCACTTAAGTGACTTTATCTGCATGAAAGGCTACACGAACAATGAAGACTGTCCTTGTGTATTTATACGACGATCCCAGAATAGATTCTGTATAATCTCTGTGTATGTAGATGATCTGAACATCATCGGGATAGCCGAAGATACTAAAGAAGCAAGCTCATACTTGGAGTCAGAATTCGAAATGAAAGATTTGGGTAAAACCAAGTTTTGCTTAGGCCTGCAGCTCGAGCATGTCCCTGAAGGAATCTTGGTACATCAGTCAACCGACACCCAGAAGGTGCTTGAAAGGTTTAGCTTCGAGAAGGCACTCCCATTGAAAGTACCGATGATCGGGAGGTCTTTACAGCAAAAAAAAAAAGATTCTTACCGACCTAGGGAAGAGATGGAGGAAGTCCTGGGACCGGAATTCCCATACTTGAGTACAGTGGTAGCATTCATGTACTTAGCAAACTGCACTAGATCGGACATTGCATTTGCCGTGTACCTGTTAGCAAGGTACAGTGCAGAGCCCACCAAAAGGCATTGGCAGGGCGTAAAGGACATCTTCCGATACCTCCAAGGAAGCAAAGACATTGGATTGTTTTACAGAAAAAATCAAGATCTGAACTTGATTGACTATGCATATGCTGGGTACCTGTCTGACCCACATACCGCTAAGTCGCAAATAGGCTATGTATTTCCATGTGGAGGAACTGCAATTTCCTAGAAATCATCTAAGCAAAGCCTTGTAGCTACTTCGACGAACCACTCAGAAATTACAGCACTGTATGAAGCCGCACGAGAGTGCGCTTGGTTCCGCTGAACGGTTCACCACATCCAGCAGTCATGTGGAATGAACATTGTGCAAACCCCCACAATTATCCATGAAGATAATGCAGCTTGCGTTGCATAAGTGCAGATGGGCTACGTAAGCATATCAACCCCAAGTTCCTCTATGCTCATGAATTGCAAAGATGGACAATATTAAAGTACTGCACACTAAGTCATGTAGACTTGTTCACTAAGTCACTTCCCGCATCTAGCTTTGAAAGGTGCATGAGAGGGATTGGAATGATGAGACTTAGAGAAGTACAGAATTCAGAGGGAGAATTCTCTCAAGTCCGTTATTAAATTTTGATCATGAAGATTAAGTACCCAAAAGAATAAAGTCCTGAAGACCAAATGAAATTGGGTGAATTGTACTCTTTTTCCCTTGACGAGTTTTCCATGAAGTTTCTCGACTAAGGTTTTTAATGAGGCAATTCGTGCATCGCAGCATCACATGTATCATGTGCTCTTTCTCCAAATTTTTTCCACTGGGTTTTATGGAGTTTTAGTGAGGCGTGAACGTGTCGGATGAGTGCCCAAGGGGGAGTGTTAAGAAACCTGGGCCTGGGCCAGCAGCCCGCGGCCTATGGTGGGCACCTCATTGTAGTCTATAAATAGAGAGCCATACCTCCTCATTATGTACACATGAACGAAAGCAATAAAGCAAGATCAGGAGTTCTCTCTATCTCTTTCTGTGTGTTCAATCTATTATTCTGTGATTGATTCGTTCTTGTTCTAAACAGAGGAATCGCTCAGACTGGTTGCCAGCGACGGTTCCTCAACAATTGGTATTACAATGTTGTAATATGTATCGGAAGTGCTATACCACATTCGAATGTTTTTTTTGGTAAAATCAGTCGAATTTCTGACCTTTCGATCTTCGTGGAGATTTGTGCGCTATCTTCGCCGTCGACATCTTCATCGTCTCCGGTGACGCCATCGTCTTCGCGCGCCACTGCCCTGTGGGATTAGCAGCCCGCTCATTTGGGGTGAAATTTGGTGGCTTATGGCTGAAATTATACTGTAGCTGACTGAAATTGCACTGTAGTTGATGGTGGCTTATTTGGCATAATTAAATTTAAAAAATTTAAAAATAAAAAAATAGGTTAACCCATCATGTGCAATGCAAACGGATACAGAAAAACGAACCAACAAGAAAGCTAAAAAAAGCCGAAAAGCCAAAAAACACGAAATTTAGAAATAGTGAAAAATAAACCAAAAGCCAAAAGCTCAAGCCAAAATGAGTAAGGCGTAGGGCTTATGTTCCGCGTTAGGGTTCACCTGAGTCCTCTGAACTTAGAGGGAGGCCAAGGAGGCGAAGGCCAGTGAACACAACAGGATAGAGACTTGTTTTTACTCTTCGATTATATTTCACTTGTAAATATTCACCACATAATCCAGCAATACCTCATGATTTCTGATTACTTTTGTTCCTCGAGCACGCCTATAGGAGAATCTAGGTGTAGGATTGTGTTATATTGTCCAGTAATCCCTTATGGTCCTCTGTTCGTGTGTGTTCTTAGTGTAATACATCTTGTACGTATCATCAAATATTTCCGTAGATGTTCTTTGAGCTTGCGCACTCTCAATAGGAACCCCATTTTATTCTTGTTGAATTAATGCATGCAATCGGCATTATTTTTATTTAATAAAATTATGCAAGTTTGAAAATAACTCTTACATGTGATTTAAAACTCAAAACATCTCTGTTACAAAACCCGGCCACAACCTATCTATTGATGATCTGTTCATATGCCCTTGACAGCAAACTTTCCTGCACCAGTCCAAATCCCATAAAATCTCCCCCCCCCCTACCTCCCTCTCTCACACATTCTGCTTGCTCTCTCTCGCCCGATTTGTTCGCTACGAGGATCAAGATGTTAATCTTGAGTCTACCTTCGTGTGTGAGTCTGCACGCTTGCCGTGTTTGACTCTCCAAGCTTGCTGAGTCGTAGTCTATTTCGTTCGGCTAAGTCGGTACTATATAAGCAAGGATATCATACTCTAATATGCATTAGTTAGCAAGTAAGAAAAATGAGAAAAGGCGTAAGTTGAGTCAGCATCACAAATTTCTTCTACGTGTGTGTTGATCCTAGTTCTAGCTAACAATTGGTATCAGAGTCAGGACAAAGGGCAGAGAACCAAGCGGGGTGAAAGAGGTTTCCGTTTCGCTATAATATCTGATACTCACGAAGAGCAACTACGCTGTGTGGGTGATCAAGATGAATGTGCACATGAAGACACATGACATGGGGGATGCCGTTGATACCGGTGTCATCGACATGTCCAAGGACTTGCTCACCATCTACCAAGGGATACTGGAGGATACACTCTTCCTATTGACCGAGAAGGAGACGGCTAAGGAGGCATGGGGGAACTGAAGACTATGCACATGGGAGCTGAACACGTGAAGGAAGCCAAGGTGCAAACTCTCGAGTTGAAGTTTGAGGTGATGCGTATGAAGGAGTCAGAATCGTTTGACGATTTCCCCGTCTGGTTGACGACTATCATCAACAAGATTCGGGCACTCGTGAGAAGGTTGAGGAGACATATGCCATCAAGAAATTCCTCCGCGCCGTCTCCCATAAGTTTCTTGAGATTGCTTCGATTATTGAACAATTTGGTGATCTCAAGACCATGACGGTGGAAGAGGTCATTGGACGATTGAAGGCGCACAAGGAGCACCTAGGAGGATATGGTGACAACGGAGAGGAATATGTGTTGCTCACCCGTGCCAAGCCAAGGAGGCAAAGGCCAGTGAACACAACAGGAAGTTCGGCAGGTCAAATGTTCACTGCTACAATTGTGAGGGCTATAGGCACTTCACTTCCAAACGTCGTATGCTGAGGAAGGAGAAAACAGAGGTGCATTTAATTGAGACAGATGCTGAAGATGACCTGGCGCTGCCCTGATGTTGAGTCGAGTCCGGGGTGCTGAGAAGATATGTTCGTCGTCTTGAGTTGAGTTCAGGATGTTGAGATGTGTTCGCTGTCCTATGTCGAGTAAGGGTTGGGCAAGTCATAATTGAGATTGACTACCTTAACGAGTTAGAGATGCGTTAAGGGATTGTCATCTTCATGTTTTGAATGTTAGTTGAGCTAGAGTCTGCATGTAGATGAATATATACCAATTGAGTTGAGTTTCTGCATACATCTATATGTATTTAGGTTCATATAGATTGTTTCATATAGAGACGTACCTGGTAATTAGGATCATACGCTGAGACTAAACTAAGAACGTATTGACTCAAGACATAACTGTACTGTATGCGTTAAGTCTGTCTATGTCTGAGTTTGCATGCTTGCCGTGTGTGAGTCTGCAAGCTTGCTGAGTTCTAGTTTATTTCGTTTGGTTAAGTCTTGTTAAATGTATGAGTTAGTAAGTAAAATCAGAAAAGATCTAAGTTGAGTCATGCTGCAAAATTGTTTCGCATTGCAAATTTCTTGTACACGTGTTGATCCTGGTTCTAGCCAACACACAGGAGGGCCCTCCTCCCTCGTTACTCCGCCGTCTTCCTTCCCGGCCACCCACCAAGCAGATCCACATGCTTCTCCGGATGCAGCAGCGCTGCCTCTGCCCACGGGAGCGACCCACCAAGCAGATCCACATGCTTCTCCGGATGTAGGAGCGTTGTCTCTGCCCACGGGAGCCACCACCAATCCCCAAGGAAAGGAAGCGATGCTCCAAGATTTGGATCTAACCAAGGAGTCCCGTCCCCTTGTAGGTGGTTCCCCGGAGACTCGCTGTGCTATTCCTCCACCACCGGATTCAGCTTCTGTCCAGCAGGTACACGCACGCAAACACACATCGAATTCTCAGAAGATTGTCTTTTTTTCCGTTGCGGTGGTGTTTTTTACTTTTGAGTTTGTAATGCTATGTGGGACTCATGTCCTGAATGACTGATGAAAGCCAAGGAGAAAGAAGCCATGGGGAAGGTTGCGTGATGGATTTCAGCAAGAAGTATGCTTGAACCCAGCCTTTCACTTACAAAAATGCATCGTTGTATGTTTTAGACGAGTGGCTATCTCCTCCCGTTCAATCCACCGATCCACCTTGAGAAAAGAACTAAGCTATGAGAGATTGCCAGGCTGCAACGTGGTGCTCAACACAGCCACGGAAGATGCATATGTATGTTTTGTAAAAGCCTTGTTATGATTACTCAGCCGTACATCTACGGAAGCGTGTAATGGCCGATAATAGCAGTTAATCATATCTTGTGGGTAAAGTTATACAATCTCTGCAGAGTGTATAAACTATCCTGGATAGTCGTGCCCACGATCATGAGTATGCTGAGTAAAGTTTTTTATTTTACGGATTAGACTTTGTTTTTTAAAATAGTTTATAAAAGGCTTATAGATGGATGAAATCTATATGAGATCTTTTGGAAAAGATGGTCTAGGTGGGATACCCGTGGTTAGGTTGGTATCAGGTCGGTGCCTCCACCAATGATATTATTTTGCTTAAATTACTATCTTTACTTATTGTATTAACTTCAGCAATTTTCAATCTATTTACTGTATTTCCTTAAATGTTGTTTTATGCTAAAATAACTCTATATGCATTCATTTGTTACCTTTATCATTATATATTGCATTCTCCCGTGTGACTTGCAGAGTACAAGTTTATACTCACCCTTACTATCTCATCTCAGAGGAGGATAGATTCAACCACAGTGAAGACCTAGACGAGTATGCTGCGTCTTACTGTCGTTTGTCTATGGGCAGGCTCAGTGGTCTTCTTCTGCTTCAGCTTTTCTTCCACTACTATTATTTAAATTTGGACTATGGGCTGTGGATGTAAACTTTGGCCATAAGGCCGTACTCTTTTAATTAATAAAGTTTGTCAATGTGCTTTATATGTATCCCTGTTACCACTGTGTGCACTAGCTGATCTTGGACTAGTGCGATTTACATAGCTATATTCTTGAGCATGAAGTTGTCGTTGACACGGACTGTGCCCATGGCCATCATGGTCCCGGTAGAAGCATCCCCGAACATAAATAGCTCATCACAAGATGCTTAAGTGACGGAAGAGAACCATCTTGAATTTTTATCATGTGCTGAGAACATCTGAAGTCCACTGGCCACACATTCTCCTTTCTCCCCAGCTAGACCTACATCGTAGAAATAGAAAACCTCAAGGTCTCGGTACTGAGATCAGTAGTAAAAGACTTGGGATCCAATACCGAGACACACGAAGAGTATAAGCAAAAACAATAGAAGAAAATGATTAAGATGTTGCTAAATGAGATAAAGCATGGACACCATAAGAACACACCCCACATGAGTACCCAGACTCCCTCTGAACTCTTACCTAGGTCTAACAAAAGCCTGTCGTTCACTCTATCTGGTAGACACTTGTGAACCAATCCTACCCTCATGGTAACCTATGTCTAGACGAAAAGCTGACCTAAAGCCATCAAAGAAGTCCTCAACAAATCTAGACCTGAAGCTCGCTCTAGGACACTCTGGGCTACAGGCACTCATTTAGCTCTCAAGGATCTCTCTCTCTCTCTCTCTCTCTCTCTCTATATATATATATATATATATATATATATATATATATATATATATATATATATATATATATATATATATATATATACTTCTCTTGTTTGGCTTGCTTGAAGCAAAACTAAATCAGGTGCCATCCCTCTCACAGTAGTGCAATGGTACTTGACTCGAGTAATCTAACCTACTGAAGAATAATCATCCATTGGACATGAGGAAGATTGGGCAAAGCCAGTAGACTTGAAGACAATCTTGCTATGTTCAGTCTCGAACTCCAACAAGCCATTCTTCCAAACTCTCACTACCTTAAGTAAATTTTTCTTGGAATACTCTTAAGGCATTGAAACATAGACCTCTATTCTTGACACTCATTTTAGACTGGTCTAAGATCATGTTGAGATTCTTTTTGCACTACTGAATCACATTAATGTTTTCTTGAGATAGTCATTTATCTTAGCTAGGGTAACACATGAACTACACTCACTCTTCTTCACCGCCCTGGCATATCTCTCTATATAAATAGCTACCTAAAGCCTAAGAGATTTGCAAGAGATACATGATGCAGTCTTAATTTTTCTAAGATACTGATCAAACTTAACTGTAATTGACTCATGCATATCATCCAGATCCTTACCTATTTTAGCACAAAATGCACATGCAAGGGATGCAACAAGATCAGATTTCTTTGATGCAAAAGATGAAGTAAGTGTTCTTTACCAGTGATGTTATTTAGAGTTCCAGTCAATGTTTCAATTTTAGCAGTTAACTTAGAACAATTTGAGCATAAAAGAGTTCTAGAGTGAAGCATCCTATCAGCTTATTCAGCAATTTTACCCATGGTATTTTTAAGCTTCGAATTTAGCAAAGCATACTTAGAGCAAGATAAAACACTAGCATTTATGTCCCAAACTCCTAAGCATACAGAAGATTTGCTGACTTGAGTTAAGCGATTTTATTATTAGCATATTTGAGTTTTTTAGCATGAGAGGATACACTAAGAAACTAGTAAGGAATACTGCTTTTATTTAAACTAAGTTGTCCTTAGTGAGAACTCATTAACAACCAAAGTATAAACTATAGTGCCAAGTGTAAAGCAAGCTTTCATATTCTCAATTTTATCAAGTACTACTCTAAGCTGACTAGTAATATCAGAATGAATAGTCCTTAGTTTGTTTAACTCAGAGTGAAGAATTAGGCCAGATTCATAATTATCATCATCAGGAATTATGGATCTAAATCTAGCAATTTCAGCATTCAAGCCCTCAAACAAAAAATCATGATTATTCTTTTTTTTGCATTTTCTAATATCATGATCTAGGTGAACTACATCATGAGACATCTCATCAAGGTCACTGTAGAGATCATCCTCGTCGGAGATGTCATCGGTGCTCGCTATGAAGCACATGCCAGTGAAACCATCCGCCTTCTTCTTGCCTCGCGGCTCATCCTCATTGTTGTGGTTACAGACCAAACAGAGAGAGAGAGAGAGTAGTAGTGGAGAGTTGAGTAAAATGAATGGCTCCTCCCCCCCGTGGCTTATGCCACACATATATATTCACATGGGGAGTGCTTGTACAGTTGTACCCTTACAGGTGAGTATTCCCCTCGGGGGCTCTTATGTCATTACACATGTCCTATTTCGGGCCTTACATTCCTCCAACAGGCCTGCTGGACTTAGGTGGGGGCCACCCCTACAACACTCATCCTCCTCGGTCCCTGGGTCCAAGTCACTCAAGTCATCACACATAGCTTGCAAGGCAAACAAAGAGAATCTGGAAGAAAGATTCTTAGAGGGATTAGTCACAAGTATCATCGACTGTGACTTGCTCTTGCGAGAGAGCAAGTTGATCTTATAAGTCTTCAATCTTGAATAAAGCTTATCTAAGGTGCGCTCGCTCATGATAGTAGTTTCATTGATGAAAGTGACTTTCATCTCCCAAATCGACATGTCCAAAGCTCCAAAAACTTGACATGCATAGAGTCAGGATAGACTACACCGATATTACATAAGTTACTGAGAATCTTGTGAAAGCGAGCAAAGAACTCATCCAAAGGTTCTCCAAGTCTCATCCCAAACTTCTGGTATTCTTTCTTAAACTGGTAATGTACCTCCTTGGTAGCTATAGAGCCCTCATGATATCAGTGAGAGTCTGCTAGATATCATGCGCCGAAGCGAGATGAGATAAACGGTCAAACTCATTTCTGCCAAGTTCTTGAATCAAGAGGTTCCTAGCCTTAATATTTGCTTCCACATCCAGAAGATTTGCTGGAGTGATCTGATCATTAGTAGGGACAATATGAGAACTTTTGACATTTTCACAGATTGTATAGCCTTGAGCCTGAATGTATGTAGCCATCATCACCTTTCAATATGGAGAGTGGACCCTATCAAAGTAGGTTATTTGGTGGAATACCTATCTAATTTTATATCTCTTAAGACTAGTTAGGATCTATGAGGAAGAGCTTAACAGACTCTAATACCACTTGTAAGATTGTAAAGGCCTTCTCATCCATAAAAGCTAGCTTGTGAGGTGAGAGACTCCTCCAATTTTAAGTTAGATCTCTTACCCTTTTATAATCAATGTGAGACTATTCCAACACTATTATTGTCTTTCCCTCTCTCTCTCTTTTTTGAGCAGCGATTGCTGCCTTTTGAGGTGATTGTTGAAATTTATAATAGGTTGGAGAACATTAGTTGATGATTTGGTTAAAAACATTAAAAATATTTGTTGATGAAAGATTTGGATATTTGGGGCTTTGCATCTCTCTTTAGATCAATTTCCTCTCTAGTGTGTACAGGGTGTTATTCTTAATACTATTCAGTATGAAGTACGAGCATAGATACTATTATCTATTAATATTCGTTCAACTTCATTGAATGTGAAAATGTCAACAAATTTTGTTGGCTTCAGACAGAGTAATTGATGAGCTGAACTGTAAGTCTGATAGAATCATAGAGGTGGAACTTACTGTAATTTCTTCAAGGACAAGCTTTATTTCCTTGATAGATCGAATGTTTACTTTGCAAAGTTATCAATGTGGAGCGTTGCTTAGTACTATACTTTTGTCAGGTGGTACATTTGCCATGTATTTTTTGCTGCGTAGGCATGCCGATATAGGTATCCTTCCTTCAAAAAGAATGTATTCAGAAGAGCCTCTGCTTCACGATCAGTCTACAATAGCTAGAAGGCCTAGGAAGCTGGGAAAGTTATTTGAGCGAAGCTTAACTGCAAGAAGAGTATTGTTATTCATGGCAATACTGGGGATGTGCAAGCTCATTGGAGCTGGCATACTAACACCTGCTATTTCAGGTGTGTTGTTTGTACATGACATACCTGACCTAATCATTTTTGTGATCATATAGATACCTAAACTGTTCTTGATCTCCTTTCAGTACTATCAACAATTGATGGACTAAGAGGGCCATTTCCTTCTGTCAGTAAACATAAGTAGCTTGAGAGATGTTATAGCTAATGAACAATGTGAACAGTCTTTCTGATAATGATCTTTCGATGACATTGATCCTTTTCTTTGAATCTTCCAGCTGTTGTGGAAGCGCTATCTGCAGCAATTTTTATTGGTTTATTCTTGCTACAAAAGTATGGGACTTCAAAAGTGAGCTCTGTTTTCTCCAAACATGGTAGCATGGACTTTCACCACTCCAATCATCGGCATATACATCATTTTTCATTAATATCCTGGCATCTTCAAAGCCATTTTGCCACATTATATTGTTCATTTCTTCTTGAGAAATAAAAAGCAAGGGTGGCAGCTACTTGGCGGTACTGTTCTATGCATCACAGGTACATTATATGCCAACATTATTATGTTTATGCATTTTCTCTGTCAAATCAAGATACAACCTCAACTAATTAAATCAAGATACAACCTCAACTAATTACAACCTCCTGCATACAGGTGCTGAAGTTATGTTTGCGGATCTTGGACACTTCAGCAAAAAGGCTATTCAGGTTATTTCCATTAAAAAATAACCGTCACAAACTCTATCGTTATGCATTGTTCATCATGATATATAATTAGTTACACCTAATTATTTTTTCAGATAGCGTTCCTGTCCAGCATATATCCTTCTCTGGTCCTCACTTATGCTGGGCAAACAGCATACCTTATTAACAATGTCAATGACTTCAGTGGTGGATTCTACAAATTTGTCCCTCGCCCTGTTTACTGGCCCATGTTTGTCATCGCAACACTAGTAGCAATTGTTGCAAGCCAATCCTTAGTATCTGCAACATTTTCTGTCATCAAACAATCAGTTGTCCTAGACTACTTCTCGCGTGTCAAAGTGGTGCTCACATCGCAGCACAAGGAAGGGAGGTTTACTCCCCAGAAACTAATTACATTCTCATGGTACTATGTGTTGGTGTTATACTAGGCTTTGGTGGTGGAAAGGAGATAGGGAATGCTTTTGGTAAGCAAATTCTACAAAAATTGCTCTACCTGCTAATATACAGCTACTTGTGCCTAAAGACTGAATGCATAATTGCTGTTGCAGGTGTTGTTGTCATCATAAACCACAATCTTGCTCACTCTGGTGATGTCCATCATATGGCGAACACCACCTGTTCTTGTTGGGCTGTACACCCTTCGTCATGGAAGGATCCTATGTCAGTGCTGTTTTCACCAAGATCCCTGAAGGAGGCTAGCTTCCTTTTGCAGTTTCCATGATCCTTGCATTGATCATGTTCGGCTGGTACTATGGTAGGCAAAGGAAAATGGAGTACGAAATGGCAAACAAAGTAACCCTGGAGCGCCTTGGTGAGCTCTTGACAGGGCCTAAGGTTCAGAGGGTCCCTGGCTTGTGCTTCTTCTACAACAACATACAGGACGAGCTAACTCCGATGCTTGGCCATTACATCAAGAACATGAGCTCGCTGCATACAGTCATAGTCTGTCGCCCTGAGGTACCTGCTGGTTGCCAAAGTCGATCAAGGGAAAGGATCCTGTAGACCGGTACGACAACAGAAAGGGGGTTGGTACCTTTGAATTTTTTCCTAAGTATTCGTCGATCTTCACTCCAATAGCTATAACATACTATGATGATCAGAGACCAATCACCACACGAAAAATCCAAGCAAAATAGAGCAAACTGATCCTTGACGTGCCTGCAGGTTAGACTGGATAAACAGTACTCAGTCTGACTAGATAAACAGCACCTAGTCATACCTATGAACAGTAGCCATCAGATCGGTACAGTAATTTCAGTACTATTTTAAAATAAAAAATCTATGAAACTTTTGATTCATAGATTCAAAAGATATGAAACTTGGCATGCACCTTCTTTAGGATGTTACAAACCAATTCCAACTAACGATCGAGAAAATCGTTCTCAAAATTGTGACATATTTTAATTTGAATGAAAGTCGCACCAAAACTAGGTAAAAACCAAAAACAGTAAATATGACGTACTCGTGAGTAGATGATGATCAAGATGGCTCTATATATATTCCTACATATCACAATAAGTAAGAACAATAAAGAAATTAAAGCAAAAAAAGCTGGATCAAGAAATCACTTGGAGAGGTTAAAAAGAGCAAAAAATCAGGCAACTTTAAGAACTCGCCAACCAAGTGCCTAGATAGATGAGAATTGATTTTTAGAGGTCATCTATATCTCTTACACATCCTTAGCATAGCAAGATCAATAATGGGAGGGAGAAGATCGAAACCAACCAAATCAAAAGTAAATTAGCTAAAACAAGAGAAACACATGGGAGATGGACAAAGTTGGTATATTATTACTTGAGAATAAATATTTTACAATGACTCCACCTGAAGGACAAGAGAGCACACATAGCACTCACACTACTCAAATCCTAACCCTAGAACACTTGGTTTCTATAAGCAAAAGTTGGATGGTTAACCAGCAAGTCTCTATCCTAACCCGTTAAATACATAGAGCAACTAGTACTTATCCAACTCTACTGAATACTATCCACTTAGCACAAATAGGAGAAATCTATTAACCCCACACAATATGGTTTTTACTCGCACACTATACTTATACACGTTTTTCAAAGCACATAAGCCCGAATCTGATAAGTCCTTAGCATTGATCCAACTTGATCTTTTTAGCTTCTCGTAGACCTAAACTGCCTTCCCAAGCTTTGCTTAAGTGTTGTAGTTTTGATCCGAGATAGTTTTTGATATTTTGGTCAACGTAACAAAATACCATTTCTGAACCGGTCTTCATTTTTCATTATAAGCAATCACTATGCTTGATACGTGTAGGTGTCCCACTGGTTTGCCATGCGTTGAAAAGTCTCACCCGTTCTGCTTCCTTCGGACTGCGCTTCATTGGACCGATCAAGCTACATGGTGTAACCCCCGCTGGAACTTCCTTTCAATATTTCTCGTATTTCTCATGCCACGCTTGAGCTCAATCATCTCACCTGATATCCTTGATCATTCTAATCCTCAGCTCCTCTACGAGCGTAGCTCCGATACTTATCATTGACCATGGTTGACTCCATGCAACCATGTACATCTAAAGACAAAGAAATCATTTTTAGATATAAATTATTCATAATTTGACCCATGTTAATTGTAACATACATTATGCAATAGATATGCACCGACCTAGGTCAACCAAACTCACCACAAGACTCAAATTTCCCATAAATAAAAAATAAGTCAAAACACCCCTAGCCGGCTAGTTGGACCACAAGCTCTGGTCGGTCAAACTAGTTTTGGTCGTTGGTCTGACCGCTGGGGAGGGCCAGTCTAACTCTAGCTGGTATGACCAGTTGGTATGCAGGCCGTTCGAAAAATCCAAAAAATTTGCAATTTTGATTTTCACACTTTCTAAATGGCAATGGTTCATTACAATATAATTCTGGATCTTCTCATATAGTCATTAAGATCCTGATCAAGAGGCTAGGGCAAAATGGAGTGTATGGCTACACCATTCAGTACGGCTATGCCAGCAACTTGAGCCTCGAAGATGGCATCAACCATGTCGTGCAGGTCACGAGATGCCTGCATTGACACATCGAGACGAGCACTGACCGACGGTCACCGTTTCCATTGAGGAAGAGGTTGCACAGTTGGAGGCGGTGAGATTGGCTGGCGTGGTGCATGTTCGGGGGCAAGATGAGGTTCTACGTGGGCAAGGATGTGGGGTGGTTTGACAAGGTCATGCTCAGATTCTACAAGTTCTTGCATGGCATCTGGCAGTCGTCCCTGCCAGTGCTTGGGATGCCTCTACAACAGCGAGTTGAGATCAAGGAAAATTGTATCACTGAAATTTCACTAGTAACCGGTAGTTACCAGTCTCATCAGCGGGGACCGATAAAATTTTATATCAGGCAAAAAAATTTGCATTCAACAAAATTCATCTAAAAATAAAAAAAATTCAAAAATCAATTCAAATTTTTTGGCTGAAAAATTCAGAAATTTCTGATATAATTTTTCCTAGTTATCAATTGGGCATTTGGTGTTGTTTGATTCCTAGCTGGTGTTCATTGATGAAACTTGGCCTCAAAGATAAGAAATACAAGGTCAGAAAAAGATGGTGCGTGAGTGTGATGGTATAGGGTTAAGTTTGTAACGCCCCCGTTTCCAGGGGCGCGTACGGACACGGCATTCTGCAACTATTCACGCATGAACAGTTATAGAACGTCGCGCAAGAGTATACTATTGCATGCTTACAACAAAAGTCCAGCATATATTTCACATACGGATTAACATCCATTTTTCGACAGCGGGGCGTGCAAGCCCAAAGTATACTTACATTACAAAAACTCCAGAATCCGCTTGAGCGCGACCAAGACCTAAAGCCTCGGGTCCTCGTCGAAGAAGAGATCCTTCGGGACGACCCCGACGGGGAGACTTTTCCAACACGAAAACTTGAATTGCCTTCTTTTCCTTCTGGCATCTGTGGCATTTAGCAAGCCTGAGTACTCCGACCCCGTACTCAGCAAATCACAAGGGAAACCCTAACTTACTACTTGCACGGATCAACAAAGGAAGGGAGTATACTTGGTTTATTAACTTTGAGTGGATGCAGTTTTATTTAGCAATCATTTACAAAATGGACCAAAAACTACTTCTTAAGAACTCAGGGGTTTTTCACGAAGAGTCCATTAACCAACTAATCAAGTTAAAACATGTACAAATCTACTTAAACTTTGCGACTGGAATCACCCAAGTGACACAGCTCCAATAACCGGGAGCACGGCGTATTCGAATACCATTTATTTGACTCTGCAGAGTTTGCTCAGCTTTACCCCCACGATCCCTTAACCCTCATGACTGAGTTAAGGAAGCCAGGTCGTTTCACTGCTCAACTCTTTATATAGGCTCTACCCGGTAGAATTCACTCGGGTCTGGCCCACACACACACACACAAGAGAAAATAGTGGCCGCTTCGAGTGAACTCTACCGTTGTTAAGCACCCGTAACCCGCCTTGCCTAACCTCACTGCTAATCCTCCTGTAGAGTTTCAATTGAGTTGAGCAGCTACTAGACCAGTGTTGACAAGTCAACTCCTGTGGTTGAGCGATCACCGTGACATTTGCTCAGCGTAAGGGTTTCAGTCCTTATATTTTCACATGGTCCGCAACCTCGCCAGGCGCGCGACCCAACCTAGGGTAAGCGGTGGGCGAATGCCGTCTCGCGACTCCCCACAACTCCCTTACCCTAGTCCAAACCTAAGGTAAGAGATTGGGCAAGGACCGTCTTGCGGTTTCCCCACGCACCCTTACCTTACCTTGTGCACGCCGGCACTCTCCGCTCTAAGATACGGTGTCCCATACCACCCTACCTTAGAGTCGGGTTTTACAAATTCTATTGGCTCGCTGCCACGACCTTATTAGTGTAACATTTTGCATGATAGTAATAACCTACAATTATCTAGATTAACAGATAATTATTTCTAGGGTTACAAAGGCATGGCAACAAATTTAACAAGGCATTTAACGGTGGTAGGTTTAACTACATAACATGTCATTCTAAATATTTTATTTTATTTTCGAATTAACATTTCAGAATTAGCTTAATGCAAATAATATAATAACATAATTTAAATGGCATAGGATTTCAACATGGTCAAGGACTTGTGACTTGCCGTGAATCGGGACGAACTCGGCTAGCTTGAACGTAGAAGCTCCTGGATCCTGCGACTGCACTTGAGCTTCCGGAATCTTCGACACTAGTGCAAACACTGAAAATAACATAAATCCGGCTTGAGCCTAATCAAGCGAGGAAAAATAATCTATTAAAAAGGAGTAAAATGCATAAATCCTCAAATAGGGAATTTTAGGAATTTAGCTGGGATAAATTTGGAGAAATGGAGGTTACAAATGGGTCAAGGATATTATTTGGAGCAAAGTGGTGAAATTTGGGAATTTTTGGGATTTTCTGTGATTTTCTGGGATTTATTTGGATTTTCTGGGATTTTAGAAATGAATAAACCCTTTGGAAATTCATTCAAACAGTGGTGGGCCGGCCCGGTCTACAGTGCAGCCCGGCCGGGATTTCGCCCGCGCGGCCGAGCAGCCCAGGCGGCCCAGACGACCCGAGCGCACGCGCGCGCGGGGGGACGGGGCAGGCCGAGAGGCCGCAGCCCATCCGCACTTCGCGCCCACCCGAGGCAGATGGCGGACGCGTGGCCGGGACGGACGGCGCCGATGCGGGGAGGGTGGCGTACCGTTACGGGGATCGGACGGGTGCGGGACGACCTTTTCTGAAGATCCAACGGCTACGATACAACGAGGACGGGCGAACTGATATGAAGATCGGACGACTGCGGGGCGGGGGTTTTACGAAGATCGGACGGTGGGAGAGGGGCCACGTCGCGGCGAGGGGAGTCGTCTTCCTCCTCTCGCTGCTACAGTGTTCCCGGGGCGGTGCGACGGTGGCGGTGGCGGCCCGGGCACCAGGAGGCTCACCGGGGAAAAGGGAGGGTGCCAGCGGGGAGAACTCGCCACGGGGAGTTCGTTTTGGGGTGTTGGAGGGCATGGAGACCCAAGGGGAAAGTAGGGGACAGAGGGGGAAGGCTTCGGTTCTCCGGCGGGGAAGGGGTCACCGGAGCCGTTAAAGGCCGAATCGGGGGAGGTTTTACGGTGAGGGGAGCTAGGGGATTACAATGGCAGTGGTGGAGTCGGCGGAGAAGTCTCTGGGAGGGCTGGCCACGGAGAGGTGGTTGCGGCCGGCGGGGAGCTTCAGCGCTGGGCTTCCTCGAGCGATCACCTGTCCAACCAACGGCACCACGGTGATCAGCAGTGGTTAAGGATGCTCTGGGCAAAAGTAATTGAGAAATGGGAGAGGGGAGGGGGAGATTGGCTCCCGAGGGCCACCGGCGCAGGGAGCGGCGAAGGCGGAGCTACGGGCGGCGGGGCTCCAATCGGCGGCTCCGGGAGAGGCTCTGGAACGGTGGGAGGCGAATGGAGGCAGTGGGAGGACTCGGGGAGCAAAGGGCTGGGCGGGAGCTGGGATGGGGCTTTTATGTCCGAGCGAGGGAGAGGGGAGCTTCGGGAAGAAGGAACGGGCGGTGGCGCAGAGTCAACAGGAGTGGACGGGGAGCTGGTGGAGAGTCTCCTCCGCGCAGTGGGGTGACGGGGGCGCTGCCAGGCGAGTAATGGCGAGGTGACGGGGGCAGGTGGAGCTGCGGCAAGGGCGGAGGCGCGTCCGCGCGCGGGGAGGGGAGGTGCGGTGACTAGCAAGCGGGTCCCAGAGGAGGAGGCGGCGACGCGTGGCACGGGAGGGCTGCCGGCTCCGGACCGCGTGGCGTCGGGCAGACGTCGAGGCGCGGGGAATCCGGGGCGCAGAGAGGCGGTGTGGAGGCGGCGCGAGCGCAACTCGGGCGCGGGCGCAGCGAGAGGGAGAAGGCGGGGAGAGAGCAAAGGCGCCAGCGGAGAGGAGCTGGGAGAGGCGCCAGGGAACGGGGAAAGCGGAAAAAGGGAAGGGCGCCAGCAAAGGAGGGAGGCGCTCGGCCAAAAAGGGAAAGCGGAATTTCGAGCGACTTTCCAAAAAGGGAAAGTTTTCAGAATTCACTCAAAAATTCAGCAAAAATTCACAAAAATTTTGGGGTTGAAATTTTTGGGGTTTTTCAAAGTTGACTAACACATGCTCATGAAACTTGTAAGTTGTAATGGAAATGCTGGAAATTTTTATCTTGGTGAAATTTTACATGTTACTGCATTTCGTGACATGCAGCATCCTTTCTTTTTAGTGGTACGAAACCTTGTTCGTTTGTCTATTTCGTAGCAGTGCTTTCAGGTTGGGTGATTTCAAACTAAAACAGTCGAGTGCAAAAAGTAGTCAGCTGTTTTGTGTCAAGAGGACAACTTACGTCCCATCATCTCTTCTGGGGGTTGTAAGCTAGCCTGGATTGTCCCTCTGGCGTCTATTCGTAGTAACAGCGAGGGTTCTACTGTTCTAGGCTTCTGTGGACAGGGAAGTGAGTGAGATGGATAGCCAAACCTTAGTTGATTTGCATCCTTTACCGTGAAGCTCAAACAACACGCAAATATATACATGATGCATCACCCTTTACATCGTAGTGATAGCTCCTGCAAATTATCACTACATTCAGTTCTTTCCCTTCTGAAGAATATGCACCGAAATGACTCAGATGTGCTCAAGCTCAACCTATTTACTCCATTTCACCGAAAACTGGGAAGATTACTCCATTTCACCGAAAGCTGGGAAGATGATATATAAAATGTAAGAAACGTCTAGGTCGATGGAGGAAAAAGAGATATGCAACAGCAAGGTTAAAGCTAGATGGCATGATTGGTGGAAAATCAGGCTCAAAAAGTGACGGTAAAGTGAGGAAGGAAGAGATACTGTCTGCAATTTATACATCTTTTCGTTGTTGCAACATTGTACTCGCTGTAGACCTTTTTCAAAAGGAGAAAGAAAGAAAAATACTACTGTAGGCGCTCCCCTGATTTGCTGCTGGGAGATGGTAGATGCAGATGTCTACAGACTGATCCAACTAGTACCATGGTCCATTGTTCCTAACCGAGGACGTTAGCGTAGTGTAGTTCCAGAACATTTGAGGGCAAGACAGCAGCAATCCGGACATGGGACCACCAGGCACACAATGTAGGGAACCAAATTACCAAAGACTCCTGGTTCAGGATCCCTGCAAAATAAACTTATTTCGCTGTGTGTTTTTTTTCAACTACTAATGGTGTATGCACCCAATTGCTCTGGCGTGAAATTCCCAACATTACAAATTGCGTCTTTTCAACATAAAATTTAGGGCAAGTATAGAACACAGGAATTTCGAAGAAAACCACATGATTCCTGTTCGCAATGGTAGCCTTTTAAGTTGATATAAAGTAATATAGCATATGTCTACACTAGCCAGTGGCTCGCGCGTGTTTTAAAAATAAACTGGTAAATGTAAGGTGAAAGAAAAATATTTATAATCTGTAAATATTTTCTTGTTTTCAATATCTGCAAGAGCAAGTACAATAATGCTGACTAGGTCGCCTCTAGCGAAATCCACGTCAACACAATCCTATGTGGAAGAGAGAGACAAGAGGAGAGAGAGGCAAGTTTAATAGTACAGATAGCTGCTACCTCCAATATATTTCCATGTCATCAAAAGATAATGATGTAGTCAACTCATACAATAAGCTGGCTATAAGTTGTCTCCACAAGAGCTCTCAATCATTTAATACATACATGGGTATTGATAATTTAATACATGCATAGGTATAGCGATTAGTTCTATGGGTACATGCATGGATAATGCATCTTTTCCTGTGCTATAGCCTGACTCTTGCATGGGAGTCAGCTTGGTTCTCTCTCTCCTTTTCTCTCCCCTCCACATAGGACTATGCTAACATGGATTCCCTTGTAGCTAGCACAGTCAGCCTTATTAAACTTGCTCTAAGAGGTGACCTCTAGCACATCATACGAGGATAGAGAGACAAACTACCCCTCATGCAAGAGGTGACCCCTGATATATTTATGCAAGTATTAAATGTTTGAGTGCTTTAGTAGAGGTAACCTCTACTCAATTTATTGTATTAGCTACCTCCATATGAGCCACATGTACTCTTTTTGCTTATTTGGTTAGTCCTAGAGGTGACAGTCACATCTTCTATTAAATTTGCTCTAAACATGGATAAATATTAATAAGTAGATCACGCGATAGTGCCATGTCGAGTGACATTGCTGCATGTGATCTCCCACTGATTTTCTAAAAAATTAAAAACGTTTAAATGTTATGTGCAATCGGTAGGGATGTATGATAAAAAAGTGAAAGGAAAATAAATGACTGAGTTAAGCTGTCATTATAAAATATTTAAAAATCTCGCAAATTCGATCTTGATCTGAGCTAATCAAATCCACTGTTTTTTCATCCTTAGTAGCCAGCTAATTTCTTTCCTTTTTTTTCCTTTTTCCTTGTCTTCTCCTTTCTTTTCTCTTTCCTTCCTCTTTTTCCTTTTCTTTCCTTCCTTTCTTCTTCCTCCTTCCGCATCATCCGACGCATTGCTTTCTTCTTCTCTACCCCATGGCTGCTCCTCTCCTCCTTCCTTCTCTCTTACTTCACTCGTCCTCCTTCCCCCTTTACTGTGCTTCACCACCTCCAGTGCCTCCCCCTTCTCTCCCCTGCTCTTCCTCTCCTCTTCTCACTCTCATATGCGCGGCACCAACATAAATTTGTTGTTGAGTTCATTCTCGCCACCGGCTAGTTATCCTCAAATCAGTTCATGTCATACCATGCTCTAGCCCTTGATAAAACTTGTACCCAAATTAATTTAATTTTTGTTTATGCAGCAGGACGAATCTTGCATTCAGTCGTGTTCCTCATGACCGTTCATCGTCTCCACTCTCCACTGAGCCACAATCCAATTAGCTCATGCACAAGCATCCCCTCATCATCGATTACATTTTAACACAAGTAGTTTTTTCGCCCCAGCATCACTGTCGCTACCATCATCTGTAGCTCCGTGGTTGCCTGTCGCCATTGACGCATATATGCTGCTACACTTCCATGAACACTATTCTCTTTTCATGGAGACCATATTGCCCAAGTCGTCACCGATTAATCCATATTCATGGGCAATGAATCTAAACGTAGATCATCGTCGTTCGACTCCACATGCAGCCCTAGTGCTGATCCCATCATTTCGTCATACGATTTTGTTCTGTGTGGTGTTGAGATGGGAGATCAGGTAAGTTTTTTTTGTAACACCTCACGTACTAATATAAGATATTACTACGGAACATCATCGCCAAAGTAAAGAAAAAATAATAAAAGCAACAATAGAAATCATAAGAAAATTAAAACTTTAAAGGTCCTTTATTAGAGAGCCAACGAAAGCTATAAGTAATGTTTGAAATATAGGACCGGCACACTTCTAACCAAATGAAGAATAAATAAAATGATATAAATAGTGGCAAGCCACGGTGTTGTAAACTCGAGTGTTCCCACCCATGCATGTTGCTATCACTCCATTAGCATTTTACCTGAGAATAGAAAGAGCAAGCGTGAGATTTAAAAATCTCAGCAAGTACCCAACAACGGTCACAACACAGTGAGTAAAGGACGTGTAATACAAGCAAGATATGTAAAGAACAAGCAATGTAAGCAAGATGTGAAAAGGACAAGCAATGTAAGCAAATAATTGACACATGTTAATGCAATAAACCTAGGTTACCGGAAACATTGATATAGATCAGAGTAGAGATTGCAGAAACAGTGTAATTAAAAATAATTGTTATTTAGCAAGTTATGACAATGGCACCGGCGATCACTTCCCACATACCCAGTTATACGAGAATAGTTAGGCACGTCATTGTACTCGACTTTATACCCACCGACAGGGTGTAATATCTTGAGTAACGACAGCGTACGGCCCCCCGTACGTTACCAGGTGAGTGGTAATCTCCCTTATATGTGGATGACCCTAGACTAAGTAACTGTTATCTTGTCAACAGGGATAATTGTTATTTAGCAAGTTATGGCAATGGCACTGGCGATAACTCTCACATACCCAGTTATACGAGAATAGTCAGGCACAATGCTGTCCTCGACTGTATAACCATAGAGTACGGCCCCCGTACGTTACCAGGTGGGTGAAAATCTCTCCTATATGTGGATAACTCTAGGCCAAGTAACCATTATATTGTTAACATGTTATAGGGTATGACTTTACGGGAACTAAAGAAAGGCTAAAATAAAGTTATGAGAATTGAAAGGATGTGTTAGGGTTGGAAATGGAAAAACATAATTTCTTAAATGAGGGCGATGTGGAATGATGATATGGTGATAGTGATATAGGAATTATCCTAAAGAGGTATTATAATATAACTCACACAAGGTTATCAACCATTCAAGTTTTATTATGTGATAAGTGATGGTTAGTCAGGTTAACAGGTTTAATACATACATTCTTCATGGCTCAAGTACAACATCATACAATTAATAGATCATGATATTAGAAAACTAAAACATAGCAACCCTGATGTCAAAAGAGTGCTAATAATTTAAACCTAAGTTAAAACATGTCCCTATGCTACCCTCATTAACGATTTAGGCATGAATTCTAAAACACTAATTAAAGCATGAATTATAGAGCATTTTAACTAAGCATCCTAATAAACATAAAAGCATGTGAAATAAAATAACCTAGAACATTATGGTATGAATACAGTATTAAAAGTCTATAACCAGGCAAACATGAGCGATACGATAATAAGTAGACAAGTATTAGTGATATGACAAAGACCAGATAGTGATATTATAATAGCCAGGTAACTTTAGTGATATGATATTAGCCAGGTAACTTCAATGATATGATATCAGTCATGTAACTTGAATGATATGATACTAGCCAAGTAACTTTAATGATGTGATATCAGATAGGTAACTTTAATGATATGGTATTAGCTATGTAACTTTAATGATATGGTATTAGCTAGGTAACTTTAATAATATGATACCAGACAGGTAATTTTAATGATATGATACTAGCTAGGTAACTTTAATGATATGATATTAGCCAAGCAAGCATGAGTAATATGATAATTATAATCAATGACAAGGTGACAAGTAAACTGGAAACAAGTGATATGCGAAATGGAAAGGTCATGACCGTAGGGTACTTTCCTTGAGCACACTCAGCGAACACGCTGCACAAAGGATCTGGAATGCACAACTACACGAACGCTCCCTCAACAGCTGCGTGAGATCCTACAGATGGAATGGAAAGCAACCGATCAGGCACAGATGAGTTCGATAAATGAACGACATGGGATAAACTTGATTGGAGAGGAAACGGGTTCGCTAGCCCCACGGCCGTGCAAAATGCCGTTCGGCCAAGCGAAACTCCGTTTAGCTACGCAAACGACCGCTCGGCCGAGTGAAACGCCATTCGGCCAAGCGAGCTCCGTTTGGCCGCGCGAACGACCGTTCAACCAAGGAAACACTGTTTGGCCGTGCGAACGGCCGTTCGGCCACGCCTTTGCCGTCGGTCGCTGGCCACCGCCACCATGGCCTCGTGGCGCTGCCTCCACGCGCCTCCATCGCTGAGTACCATGGCCGCCGGTCACTGCCGCCATGCCGGGCTAGAATGTTACCTCCACTGCGAACTCAAAACATTCATCACTACTAGCAGAATTTAAGCCAACACTAGGTTTATTTATTTTGCTGCGTTCAGAAACAACATAACATCCTTAACAATTACTCTAGCCTAATAAAAGCTAAAGTAACTGGCAAAAGTGATACAAAAGTGCTGCTGGGTCGTGCTGACTATTCATGTGCTACTCCCGCCCGAGCATGACGTCCTCAACGGTCACCTAAAAATATCAACGAAGCAAGGGTGAGTCCGAAGACTCAACAAGTACATAATAAAACAATAGACATTACCAACATAAGTAAGCATATAACCATAATGCACATATATCATCATGTTCATAACATCATTCTCATAGCCAAGCAATGCAATGCCATCAATGCCATGCCTCATTTCTCTACATGCTCATATGCTCTTCACTTTGCAAGTACCGATATTGCCGAGTGAACACCCGTCGATGTTCACCCATCGTGGGCCCGCCCTCATAGGCACGGGACCCCTCCACTCCCGTGGAGGCCTACCGAAGTAGGTCTTACTCAAGAGCACTCCGGATTAGTCCACTAGCTTTACTCATAACTAGGGACTTTCTCCCCGCCCTCACTCGTGAGTGCTCCTCATGCAAATGCACATGTCCATGATCATATTCACACTCATCACTAGCATTACTAGTAGACAAGCATCTTTGCCTACCTCACTCCATCATTTACCATGCAACCTTATGACAGGTAAACATCACATTTCCACATAGACATCATGTAATCAACGCATTTCTACATAGATATCATCATACCAGATAAACATCGCATATTCATAAACCTTGGTCTACCGCTCTACCATGTACTTGCCTGTTAACCAAACGAAGTGGAGCCTCGTGCGGACGGCGTCGGCTCGGGACCTCCACCTGGACAAGCAAATAGTCCGATTTAACGCATCATATGAAACCAGAGATTAAATGGGCAACGACGATACTATATGCATAGACTGGTTCGGGCATAAAACGCGCGGGCTTTCAGGGGTCTGCCGCGCGGCACCAAAACCCCCAAAGTTTCTATTTTTCCCTTTTCTTTTCTTTTTCTCCTCTTTTCTTTTCTCTTCTCTTCTTTTCCTTTCTCTCTTTTCCCTTTTTTCCCTTCTTTCCCTTCCCTTCTTACCCGGCCGGCTCCCTTCCTCCCCTTTTTTTCTTACCCGGCTGGCCCCCTCTTTTCTTCCTCACCTACCCCTCTCTCTCTCCTCATTTCCACTCGGCCGAAACGGCCTCGGCCTCCTCCTCCTCCTCCCGGGGCGGCGCGGCGGCGCACGGCTGGCTGACGTCACCGGCGGCCCTCCCGCCGCCCCCCTGCCTCCTCCTCTCCCACCTCTCTCTCTCTCCCTCGCGCTCGAGCTGCGCTCGGCGCACCCCTCGGCGGCGCGGCAGCGTGCGGCCCGGCTCGGTGTCGCCGGCCCCGGGCTCCCCGCCGCCGGCCTCGGGCTCCCCGCCTTCCCCTCTCTCCGTCTCTTGCGCGGGCACCCTCCGGCAGCGTGACGGCGCGCGGGCGGCATGGCTCACCGCCGCCGGCCTCCCTCCTCTCGCCCCCGCCTACCTCGCCTCAGATCCGGCCTGCTCCGACCGGATCCACGCCTCCCATGGCATGCGCGGCGGTGGGGCGCCGCGCCCGGTCGGCTCGGCCAGCGGCCTGGCCGCCGTCCTCGGCCCTGGTTGGCGCCATCACGCCTCCCTCGGCTCGCACCAGGTACACTCTCCCTCTCTCTCCCCTTAAGGCTACGGTGAGGAGACCTACCCGGGTACGGCTTGGACGAAGAAAAGGGTGTGGCGATGGCTATCTGCTTGGGTTGGCCGAAGATGGTGTGACTATGAGGGGCTTGTGCAGGGGAGAGGAAGAGAAGAGTATTGTGAGCTGAGCTGTGGCAGAGGTGCTAAAATGGGGTGTGTTGGCTTCTATAGGAAGCAAGGCACAGGTGGCATGCATGCACGCCTAGGACAGGCCTGAGGCTGCCACATCCCCCTAGCAGGTGGGTGAGGTGTTACATTCTACCCCCCTTAACAGAATTCGACCGCGAATTCTGGCATTCAACAATCCGCACGAAAGAACAAAATAAACATAACTGCTCTTGACATAACATTAACTCATACCCGAAGAGAACAACTCTGGGTACTTCTCGCGCATGCGAGACTCCAACTCCCATGTCGCTTCTCGCTCAGACTGATGCGACCAAAGCACTTTAATATACTTTATCGTTTTATTCCTCAACACCTTCTCTGATTCCTCCAGAATCCGAACTGGACGGGACTCAAAGGTGAGGTCTTGCTTTAAGGACACTGGTTCTAACACAATCTCATGCTCTGGGTCTCGCAAGAACTTTCTCAACATTGACACATGGAACACATTATGCACTCCTCGCATGGAGTCAGGGAGTTCCAAACGGTATGCCAACTTTCCAATCCGTTCCAGAATTCGAAATGGCCCAATGTACCTTGGGCTTAGCTTCCCTTTGGTACCAAATCGCACTATGCCTTTAGTGGGAGATACTCTCAGGAGCACACGTTCCCCCACTTCAAACTCTAGTTCTCGCCTCCTGACATCAGCGTAGCTCTTCTGCCTACTCTGGGCAGCTAGCAGATTCTGCCTGATTTCCGTCACTCGCTCTACTGTTTGTTGGACCCAATCTGGTCCCAACACAGCCTTCTCGCCCACTGCATCCCAACAAAGTGGCGATCTACATTTTCGCCCATAAAGAACCTCGAATGGCGCTGCTCGAACACTGGAGTGGTAGCTGTTGTTATAAGCAAACTCTGCAAGAGCCAAATGATCCTCCCAGCAACCCTTCCAGGACAAAACACAGGACCTCAACATGTCCTCTAGTGTCTGAATGGTGTGTTCGGACTGTCCATCCGTTTGCGGGTGGAAGGCAGTACTAAACTGGAGCTTCGTGCCCAGAGCGCCCTGTAAGCTCTCCCAAAACTTGGAGACAAACTTAGCGTCTCTGTCCGAAACTATCGACTTGGGAACACCATGCAATCTCACAATTTCTCGTACATAGATGGGTGCCAATTCACTTGCCGAATTCGTCGTGCGAATGGGGATGAAGTGCGCGGACTTACTGAATCGGTCCACCACTACCCAAATCGCATCCTTACCTCGCTGGGTACGAGGTAGGCCGACCACGAAATCCATAGTGATATCATCCCATGGCCACTGAGGGACCTCCAAAGGCTGCAATAGCCCAGCGGGACGCCTATGCTCGGCCTTTACTTGCTGGCAAATCCCGCAAGATGCCACATACTTGGCGATATCCACTTTCATCCTCTTCCACCAGTAGCTTTTCTTGAGATCCCGATACATCTTAGTCTCTCCAGGATGCACCGTGTAGGGGGTACGATGAGCTTCCCTCAAAATATCATCTTTGACTTGAGCCTTTTGCGGCACGCAAAGGCGGCCTTTAAATCGCAAAGCACCTGAATCATCGAGGCTGAAATCCCCCGTTTTTCCTTCATTAAGGCGCTTCCTCACTTGCTGAAGCAACCGATCATGCTGTTGCGCCTCCTTTACTCGCTCCGGAATCGCTGATTCCAGCAACAGTTGTGTCTCAGCCTGTGCTGTACCAGCGAAACAATAGGAAATTCCCATCCGTTCAAAGTCAGCAATGAGACAACCTAGAGTAGAGGGTGTCAGCTTGCGACTAAGAGCATCAGCAACCACATTTGCCTTGCCCGGATGGTACTGCAGAGTGAGATCATAGTCTTTGATAAGCTCCAACCACCTCCGTTGCCTCAAATTTAGCTCCTTCTGAGTGAAAATGTATTTGAGGCTTTTGTGGTCAGTGAAGATATCACAAGATTCTCCATACAAGTAATGCCTCCAAATATTTAGAGCAAAAACCACAGCGGCAAGCTCCAAATCATGAGTTGGGTAGTTCTGCTCATGCTTCTTCAATTGTCGCGAGGCATACGCGATCACTTTGGTATCTTGCATGAGCACACAACCTAGTCCCACTCGAGACGCATCTGAGTAGACCATGAAACGCTTCCCTGGCTCAGGAAGTGTGAGCACAGGAGCAGTTACTAACTTCTCTTTCAGAGTATTAAAACTGCGCTCACATTCATCGGTCCACTGGAATTTCACATTCTTCCGTGTGAGCTGAGACATTGGCTTGGCAATAATGGAGAAGTCTTTCACGAAACGCCGGTAGTAACCAGCTAAGCCAAGAAAACTTCTCACTTCTTTAACATTAGATGGCCTCTTCCAATCCATGATAGTGGAAATCTTGCTTGGATCTACTGAAATGCCTTCCTGGTTAATTACATGACCCAGGAAGCTCACTTCAGAAATCCAGAACTCACACTTCTTCAACCTGGCAAAGAATTGATTCTTCCTCAAAGTCTCGAGCACGAGCCTCAGATGCTGCTCATGTTCTTCCTCCGTCTTGGAATAAATCAAGATATCATCGATGAACACCACTACAAAGTCATCCAGGTACTTGTGTAGCATACTGTTCATCGTTTCCATGAAAACAGCAGGGGCATTTGTCAGTCCGAAGGACATAACTGTAAACTCATAGTGCCCATATCTTGTGGAGAAAGCTGTCTTCTCAATGTCTTGCTCCCGCACCCGGATTTGATTATACCCAGATTGTAGATCAATCTTAGAGAACACCTTGGCTCCCTTTAATTGATCAAACAAGTCCTCGATGCGAGGCAATGGGTATTTATTCTTGATGGTCACCTGATTGAGAGCACGATAATCTACACACATGCGCCAACTTCCATCTTTTTTCTCGGTGAATAAGACAGGGGCTCCCCAAGGTGACACACTGCGTCGGATCAAGCCCTTGGACAATAACTCGTCCAGCTGCTTTTTCAACTCCTCTTGCAAGGGTCGTGCCAAACGGTAGGGGGACATGGAGATAGGTCTTGTGCCAGGAACAAGATCAATTCTGAACTTCACATCTCGCTTGGGTGGCATACCCGGAAGCTCTTCAGGAAACACATCGGGATACTCACACACCACAGGAATATCCTCAATGTGCAACTGCGCACTTGGCTTCTCCGTAAGAGCTAGAAGTAACCCAGACTTCATTGTACGTCGGCCAGGGAACAGACTGGCCAACACAAAGAGGGAACACGTGGGTGCATTCCCCTGAAAGATTATCTCCCTCTCCGAAGGAGCTTGCAAGGCAACTGTCCTCCAGAAGCAGGAAATCACAGCTTGGTAGCGATGCAGCCAATCCATGCCAAGGATGACATCAAAAGGCTCTAACTGAATAACCATAAGGTTGGCAATAAATTCCTCACCATCTATTGCAACCACACAGCCAGGGCATACTACGGAGCTAGCAATGATACCCCTTGGAGTACTAACAACACCGATTGAGAAATTTGCTGGACACCCAACTTGGCCTTTCTAACAAACTCCCGGGACACAAAGGAATAAGTAGCACCAGAGTCGAAAAGAACAAAGGCTTCACATGAGTCCACTAACAAGGTACCTGTCATCACGTCAGGACGAACTGCGGACTCAGCAGCAGGCAGTGAGTAAACTCCGGGTGGTGTCAGGGCGGCGAGAGCCCCGACGCTCTGCTGTGGCGGCAAAGGGATTGGAGGCGGTGTAACATGCTGAAATGAAGGAGTCGGTGTAGGATGCCAGAAATAGCCGGCGGGTGGAGCCCATGAGAGTGGAGGCTGCAGAGCAGGGGCAGCCGCCATCATCTGGACTGACCCCCGAGGTGTAGTATTTGATGAAGTTGAAGAAACTGGCTCCCACTTGATAATGCTGGAGGGGTTCTGACGACAAACCCGCTCCATGTGGCCTGATCGGCCGCAGTGCCGACACTCCCCTGTCCAGGAGCACTCAGCGGCACGGTGCCCACCTCCACACTTGAAACAAATCATGCCCTGCCCCGGAACAGGACGCAAGGCTGGGGTCGTCGATGAAGTACGTGGCGCTGAAGACGACGGCCTCGAAGTTTTGGACTTGGATGATTATGGGGGGTGCTGGCCCCACTTGGACTTTTTAGGAGCGGGCCGTTGAGACGACCCACTCCCTTCAGTGTAGCTCCTCTTCTGGTCACCACCAGAAGCGCTTGAACCACTAGAGGGTTGTAGCCCCTTAGTGAGCTGCATCTCCATTTCCATCCCCCTGGCCTGCTCTACCACGGATCGAAAGTCACGCGGTGCAGTAGCTCCCATGACATGCCGGAACGCAGGGTTGAGCCCTCGGCGGAACCTTTTGGCCTTCTCAAGGTCGTTCTTCGCGACCGATGGTACGAAGCGGATCAAGTTATTGAATGCTGCCTCGTACTCAGCCACGGTCATCTTTCCCTGTACGAAGGTCGACAGAGCGACCTCCATACTCTCCACAAAAGAATCTGGGTAATACTTCGCCTTGAACTACTCGGTGAAAACTTCCCATGTAGCGGGACCTTGAGCAGGGGTCCTGGCTGAAAGAACTCCTTCCCACCAGATGTCTGCCTGACCCTTCAATTGAAAAGCCACGTAGCGAGCTTTCAGCTGAGAGCTCATCTCAAGGGCTTTGAATTGCCTCTCTATGTAACGCAACCAATCCGCAGCTTGGACTGGTGTGCCCGAACCATCAAAGGTGTCTAGTCGCAAAGCCAACCACTCACGCAGGCCCATTCTTGCCTCTGGTACGGCCGGAACAGCAACAGGGGCAACAGTGGGAACGGCCGCCGCAGCGGCTGCTTGCGGTTGGCGGCGACGCGCACGGACCTCCTCTAAGAATTCCTGCAGCAAGGCTGAAGTCCTTGCTGGATCTCCAGCTACGGAATGTTCAGCAGAAGCAACCTCTGCATCAGGTGCATCCTGCTGGTCCTCAAGCGGTGGATCCGCTTGGGCACGACCACGACCACGGCCGCGACCTCCACGGCCACGCCCGCGTCCTCTTGCTCTCGGCATATCTGATCAGGACAGACAACCAGTCACACAACAAGCCCACAAACATCCATCACACAATAACATCAATGCTAACGAGAACGTGAATGTAATGTAAGACCCATTCCCCATCCTATAGTGCACCAGTGTGTCAAATTTTAGTTTCATTATTAGACCTAAGTCAAATTTTAGTCGAATAATTAACCTAAGTTACCAAATTTCTATACCACGGGCCTAACGCCCGCTCTGATACCAACTGTAACACCCCGCCCACCCTCTGGGCCAGAATGTTACCTCCACTGCGAACTCAAAACATTCATCACTACTAGCAGAATTTAAGCCAACACTAGGTTTATTTATTTTGCTGCGTTCAGAAACAACATAACATCCTTAACAATTACTCTAGCCTAGTAAAAGCTAAAGTAACTGGCAAAAGTGATACAAAAATGCTGCTGGGTCGTGCTGACTATTCATGTGCTACTCCCGCCCGAGCATGACGTCCTCAACGGTCACCTAAAAACATCAACGAAGCAAGGGTGAGTCCGAAGACTCAACAAGTACATAATAAAACAATAGACATTACCAACATAAGTAAGCATATAACCATAATGCACATATATCATCATGTTCATAACATCATTCTCATAGCCAAGCAATGCAATGCCATCAATGCCATGCCTCATTTCTCTACATGCTCATATGCTCTTCACTTTGCAAGTACCGGTATTGCCGAGTGAACACCCGTCGATGTTCACCCATCGTGGGCCCGCCCTCATAGGCACGGGACCCCTCCACTCCCGTGGAGGCCTACCGAAGTAGGTCTTACTCAAGAGCACTCCGGATTAGTCCACTAGCTTTACTCATAGCTAGGGACTTTCTCCCCGCCCTCACTCGTGAGTGCTCCTCATGCAAATGCACATGTCCATGATCATATTCACACTCATCACTAGCATTACTAGTAGACAAGCATCTTTGCCTACCTCACTCCATCATTTACCATGCAACCTTATGACAGGTAAACATCACATTTCCACATAGACATCATGTAATCAACGCATTTCTACATAGATATCATCATACCAGATAAACATCGCATATTCATAAACCTTGGTCTACCGCTCTACCATGTACTTGCCTGTTAACCAAACGAAGTGGAGCGTCGTGCGGACGGCGTCGGCTCGGGACCTCCACCTGGACAAGCAAATAGTCCGATTTAACGCATCATATGAAACCAGAGATTAAATGGGCAACGACGATACTATATGCATAGACTGGTTCGGGCATAAAACGCGCGGGCTTTCAGGGGTCTGCCGCGCGGCACCAAAACCCCCAAAGTTTCTATTTTTCCCTTTTCTTTTCTTTTTCTCCTCTTTTCTTTTCTCTTCTCTTCTTTTCCTTTTTCTCTTTTCCCTTTTTTTCCTTCTTTCCCTTCCCTTCTTACCCGGCCGGCTCCCTTCCTCCCCTTTTTTTTCTTACCCGGCCGGCCCCCTCTTTTCTTCCTCACCTTCTCTCTCTCCTCATTTCCACTCAGCCGAAACGGCCTCGGCCTCCTCCTCCCGGGGCGGCGCGGCGGCGCACGGCTGGCCGGCGTCACCGGCGGCCCTCCCGCTGCCCCCCTGCCTCCTCCTCTCCCACCTCTCTCTCTCCCTCGCGCTCGAGCTGCGCTCGGCGCACCCCTCGGCGGCGCGGCAGCGTGCGGCCCGGCTCGGTGTCGCCGGCCCCGGGCTCCCCGCCGCCGACCTCGGGCCCCCCGCCTCAGATCCGGCCTCCGCCTTCCCCTCTCTCCCTCTCTTGCGCGGGCACCCTCCGGTAGCGCGACGGCGCGCGGGCGGCATGGCTCACCGCCGCCGGCCTCCCTCCTCTCGCCCCCGCCTACCTCGCCTCAGATCCGGCTTGCTCCGACCGGATCCACGCCTCCCATGGCATGCGCGGCGATGGGGCGCCGCCGCCCGGTCGGCTCGGCCAGCGGCCTGGCCTTCGTCCTCGGCCCCGGTTGGCGCCATCACGCCTCCCTCGGCTCGCACCAGGTACACTCTCCCTCTCTCTCCCCTTAAGGCTACGGCGAGGAGACCTACCCGGGTACGGCTTGGACGAAGAAAAGGGCGTGGCGATGGCTATCTGCTTGGGTTGGCCGAAGATGGTGTGGCTATAAGGGGCTTGTGCAGGGGAGAGGAAGAGAAGAGTATTGTGAGCTGAGCTGTGGCAGAGGTACTAAAATGGGGGGTGTTGGCTTCTGCAGGAAGCAAGGCACAGGTGGCATGCATGCACGCCTAGGACAGGCCTGAGGCTGCCACATCCCCTGGCAGGTGGGTGAGGTGTTACAGAGAAAGAGAGAGAGAGATGGGAGAGGGATGTAGAGATAGAGATAGGGATAGAGAGAGTTATGGATGGGTTTTGGAGAGAGAGAGAGAGAGTGATAGGGATAAAATGTGTTTTTGAAAGCCTGATTTTTAGGGTGCTACATTTTTTTATAAAATTGTTGGAAATATTGCAAACTCAATTTTGATTGGATTTAAACAAAACCCACTCATTTTCCAATTTTTATCCATTGTTTACTTTCATATAATTCTTCCTTTATTTCTTTTTCTTTCCTTTCCTTTTACCTCTCACTTTCTGGCTCTCCATTCTCTCCCCTCTCCCTCATCTTTCTCCTCCTCTCACTTGAGTGACAATGCCGCCCCCATCCTCTTCCTTCTTGACCGCTCCACACCACTCCCTCACTCACCTCTTTAGGCCTCCACCATCCCCACCACCATTGCCGGACGCCGTCCTCTCTCTGCCTAACCCTCTCTCAACTTGCCTAAATCGGCTTTATCAAATTCGTCACTGGCGACCACCGCCTTCTCCACCACATTAGTCTCCAACTCTCCACTCTTGTCGCCGATGGCCTCCCTTCCTCTCCACTGCACCAGCTTCCTACTCCCATGCTATTGCATCGCCAAGGCCAGATTCGAGCCACTGGAGCTTAAATCCGGGCAGATATGGACCATGTCGCTTGGTGCGTGGTGACTAGATCTGGAAGAGAGAAGGAAGGTGGCGCCCCGGTAGGATGACAAGGAGGCAAGGTTGACGGAGATTGGGTTGGGCGAGGCGATAGCGAAGGCAGCCTAATTCGGGTGAGGCGACATCGATGGTAGTGATGCAAGAGCGAGCTAGCGAATGAGCAGTAGTGCGAGGTACACGGTGGGGCGGCGGGAGAGCTGCAGAGGCAATGTTGGTAACAATGACGAGGGGTGGTGCATGGGGGGAAGAGAAGATTTCAAATCGGGCTTCAATGAGCGTCAACTCCCGCTCTTTGAAATCTGAAGGTCCAGGTTGGTTCGATCGGACATCACATATTATTCGGATATATATATATATATATCTCTTACCAGCCATATTACCGGGGGACTTCGCGGCCGGCGAGCCCCTCCACGTCACCCTGCAGCGCTCCGTTCGCCGGCGCGTGTCCGCAAAATCTTCGTACGGTCGGGGGAGTTTCGTTCTGCGTCCTGGTGCCGACGCGTCTGCGCTTCTTGATGCATTCGTGCGACCGTCCGAGCGATTTGGTGCCAGCTCGCGTATTTGTGATGTGGAGCGCGTGTGTGCGCCGGTGTCTTACAAGCGGCCTCGTGGATCTCGCCTAGAGAGTTTGTTTCACGTTTTTTGTTCCAGGATGCGTCCGCTCCGGTCTCTACGTGGCGGACTTCTTCAGAAGAGTTTATTTCGCGTTTTTGGTTCTAGGATGCGTCCGTTGTCGTCTCTGCGTGGCGTTTTTCCTTTTGGTCGGTTTCTCAGATTTTTACTTCTTCGGTTGTTGATGTCATTCTTTTCTTAGAATTTTTTTTCTTATGACTGGTTGCGTTTTTCCTTTTGGTCAGTTTCTCAGGTTTTTCGTTCTTCGGTTGTTGATGCCATTCTTTTCTCAGATTTTTTTTGCTTATGACTAACATAAATGCCTTTTATATATTGGAAAAATTGCTCCTCTGCCCCAAAGTTTAATGGCGTTTGCTTATTTGCCCCATGATGTCTCACCGACACGCGGGTCCAGGGCCCACATGTCAGTGAGACATCATGGGGCAAATGAGCAAACACCATTAAACTTTGGGGCACATGAGCAAATCCCCCTTATATATTTACAGTGGTGTTGTGGATTAGATCATTGTCCGACGTTCTTCGTTGTTGATCCTGGTTGTGTTGCGTACACGGTAAGAATCGGTTGCGCCTTTTTTCGTATTTATTTATATTTCGTTCATATTACGTTATTATTCAGTTTGTATTTGCTTTCTTTACTGTCGTTGTTTTCTTGATTTGTTCACAGGGACGTTCTGGATTAAATCGTGTTTTGGTGTTCTTGGTTGGTGAACATCGGCCTAAAAATCTTTTGCGCTGCTTATTTGGTAATTTCTTCTTTTACCATAGTTTACCTTTCGTTGTTATTACATTGATATTGACTTTATCTTTGTTTCTGTTTGCACATAAATGAATCATATTACGTTATTATTCAGCTTGTACTTGTTTTTTTACTGTCATTGCTTTCTTTATTTCTTTAACCACTTATGCTTAGGATAAATGCGTTTTATATATTTACAGGGACGATTTGGCTTAAATCGTCTTTTGGTGTTCTTGGTTGGTGAACATCGTTATGTTGCATATGGCCTACAAATCCTTTGCGCTGCTTATTTGGTAATTTCTTGTTTTACCATGGTTTATCTTTCGTTGCTGTTACATTGTTATTGACTTTATCCTTCTTTCAGTTTGCACATAAATGAATTATTGCTATTGTTGTTATTTATGTAAATTAATTGTGCGTACCTGTTTGCTTTGCCATTCTGTTTAGATTTACTGAGTAGATATCTTATCATGTCGCGTATTTTATCGTCTGTTTTACTTTTTACTACGTATTTACTTCAGTCTTTCAAGGTATTACCTTGCCTTTTTTTAGTATCGATCTCATACGAGGGAAATATCATTATGTGTTATTAAAATGTACATTATCTTCTTTGATGCTTCTTTGATAACAATTGCCTCTTTTCTATTATGGTACCTCTATTCGTAAGAGATAGTTAGTTATATTTATTATTCACATATATGTTTCTTTGTATGTTCTCTAGAGTAGTTTTCATTTTATTATTTTATGTTCTTAAGTGTTTATTAGGCGTTTTGTTCATATACTTTACCCATTTATATATACTGTTATGTGATGATTATGTTATACTCTGATTGATTTCTCTTGCTTTTATTCTGCCTGTTTCATTAATGCAGAATTATTCAAAGTTGGCTCATCGTTTTCTATCATTGCACTGAGAGTTACGTTTTCTTCATTCTTGTCTGCTATAGTTCTTCTGGTTTACCATATACTATCATGTGCTGATTATGTTATACTCTCATTTATTTCTCTTGTTTCTGTTCTTTCTGTTTTATTAATGCGGGATTATTCAAAGTTGGTTCATTGTTCTCTACGGTTTGACGATCGCTTGTTTTATTCAGCCAGTTTTATTCCTGAGCTTCGGCGCGCTGATAGTTAAGTATTTTTCGCTCTTGCCTACTTAATATAGTGGTTGTCGTTTCCTGTTACTACAGTGCTGTTTATGTTTGTATAAGGTACCTATTTATATATGTTATCATATAGTGATTATATTATATTCACTTAAACTTATTTTATTAGGTAACTATTATATTATATTACACCATAAATTATTGTTATATCTTTTTCAGTCCTACTCCTTTGTCTCTTATATCTTTTCAATTTGTTTGTTTGATTAAGTAAATCATGTTACTATGATATAAACTGTGTTTTTAGGCCCCTCATCTACTTTACAGATTCTTATTCTTTCCTGATTCGCGCTTATTTTTTCTATGGTGTAAACTGTATTTTTAGGCCCCTCATCTACTTTACAAATTCTTCTTCTTTCCTCATTCGCGCTTATTGTTTCTATGAAATACCTATTCCAGTATTTTGTTGTTAAAATCCACTTACTATTATCTAAATTATAGTTCTTACCTTTATGTTTTTATTTATAAGTTTGCCAACTTTCCTCATTGATAATAACTGTAGTCTCTTACCTTCTCTACCTTCCAGTTTTTCCATTCATTAAGCAAGCCATGTTACTATGATGTAAATTTTGTTTTTTAGTTGCGTCATCTTGTTTAAAAAATCCTATTCTTTTCTCATCCCCTGTTGTTTCTTTCTATGAAATACTTATTTATATACATCACAATGAAATATTTATATTGTATTCAATTACAGCTTTTACACTAGCTAAATATTATATTATATTATAATTTATTGCTGTGCTTTGTTTGTTGCCTGTTTATTTTTTATAAATTTATATCTCTACTATTCTCCCCTCCTTCGTTCTTTTATTCATAAAATGCCCTCAGTACTATATAAACTATAATTCTTGCCCCTATGCTTTTATTTACAGATCTATCTGTTTTGTCCATTCTACATTAAATTATTATAAACCTTAGTGTTCTGTATATTAGTGATTTCATAAATACATTACTACAGTCATGACGTTCTGTTAGAGAGTTTGTTGTTACTACAATGGTGTTTATGTTTGTATAAGATACCTATTTATATATGTTATCATATAGTGATTATATTATATTCACTTATACTTATTTTATTAGGTAATTATTATATTATATTACACCATAAATTATTGTTATATCTTTTTCACTCCTAATCCTTTATCTTTTGTATCTTTCCAATTTGTTCATTTGATTAGGTAAATCATCTTACTATGATGTAAACTGCGTTTTTAGGCCCCTCATCTACTTTACAAATTCTTATTCTTTCCTCATTCACGCTTATTCTTTCTATGAAATACTTACTTATATACATTTAAAAGTTTATTGTTTTACCTATTCCATTATTTTGTTGTTAAAATCCAGTTACTATCATCTAAATTATAGTTCTTACCTTTATGTTTTAATTTATAAGTTTGCCAACTTTCCTCATTAATAATCGTTGTAGTCTCTTACCTTCTCTATCTTCCAGTTTTCCCATTCATTAAGTAAGCCATGTTACTATGATTGTAATAAAGTGTGTTTTTAATGCGTCATTTTAGAACTTGATTATAATACATACTATAATAACTTTACTTATATCGATCAAAACCATACGTAAATTTTTATTACATGTCGACGACAACATACAACGCTGACCATAATGCATAAACTGCCGATTAAAAAAATCAAATAACCTTTCCCATTATATATCATACATAAAACTATGAAACAACCAATTAAACTCCAAGAAATGTTACACACTGGCATCTTCTTTGGAAGCCTAAATTTGTAGTCTATTCCTATAAATAAACTCAGATTTTAAACAGTCCATCCACATCCACCAATATGGACTAAAAATTGTACGCTCTCAAACAAACCCTAAATGCATTTGCAGCCTTACAGATGATTCCTTACTACGTACAAATCATACCCTACCCTCTAGGATGAATGAACTACGCAGATTAACTTCACTTAGAAGCTATACCATTAAAACAACCCTACACATCGCAAGAATGTTAACAGACGGATGCATCACAAAACTCATTCAATTTCCACCATGATTGTAGTTTTCTTTCTGCATCTTACATATACAAACACATAAGAGATACCGTGAGCAATCAACATAGTCGAACCCCACCATTTTCAATCTCATCGTCCCAACCTCGGAAGACGTAACCGTAACTACCGTTCTCAACATAATCGTAATGATCGGTCTTACAACTTGATCGTACTGACCAGTCTCAACATTGTCGTACCAGCCAGTCTCAACATAGTCATTACCTCCCAGTTCAACATTATCGTCATTAGCCATTTCAACGTAGTCGTACAATGTAGCCCTAACCAAATATTCCTACCAACTGCAACACGAACATCTTCAACCATCAGCATACAACCACGCCCATCCTCAACTACAGTCATCTACGACGACCACCACGTTCAATAATAGACTTCTTCAACCACAATCAACTAACTACCACCATCTTCAACGACGGCTTGCCTATCGACCATCATGTCTGACCATATCCAAGCTTTCAACCACGGCCTTCAACTGACGTGCGGCTTTGACTATAACCTTTCACCCCACTACCATCGTAGCGACCATTCTCAACATAATCGTACCAATCAGTCTTACAACATGGTCGTACTACCCACCCTCATAACCTTGTCGTAATCACCCACTTCAATGTAGTCGTAACAACACCCTACATGACTACGCCGCGTCACCCTTTTTGCGACAAACCCCCCTATGTTTTCCGAAATTACATAAAGGACTTCCTTTCTCGCAAAAAGATCCCTAACAACTTTTTTTCCAGAAATCACCCTCTACTTCACCAAAATTGCATATTCTTTATTAGATAGCGCCCTGTAGTTTTCCACAAATACATATAGATCCTTATTTACTTACATATAGGTCCTTATAAGTCCTCGGTTTTTTACGAAAAAACCTTTGTTTTCCCAAAAATTACACATATGTCCTCAATTTTTTTATAAAACATTTTTTTATTAGACTCCCCGATAATTATTCTCTTTTATTTCATTCCACACGATAACTAGCGCGGCGTGCGCCGCGCTCACGTACCTAGTATATATATATCTCGCACGAAATAGGAAAGCATGGAGGGAGAGAGAAAACCCCATAGGGTGCATGCATGGTTGAGCCATTCACCTACACGGATTATGACGGAGAATCTTTGCTTCTTCGTTGATCCGATGACTTTGGGGCCGCTAGGTAACGTGCTTTTCGTTGGGTTCTCTTCTAGGCGCCCAAAATTTGGAGTGGCCCGTCCCTTTGTTTTATTGCGTGGAGCCCTTCCCTTGGATTTGTCTCACCTAGTCACATGATGGGCTGCAATAATTTTGCCCACCATCCAAAAAAGTAACAGTGAGCAAGCAGACAATTAACCTGGTTCTATTGCACACGAAATCCTAGCTTTCCATAATAACCTTGGGCCCTTTAGAAAGAGGAGGAGCTTCTGTGGGGTAAGCAGAAAGATAGAAGGGAAATGCTACGTGGTAGTTTTCGTGTGAATGCTTAACCTGAAGTTTTTAGGTTAATTATATGTCACCGCAATGATGCTTTTTTAACAGTCTCAGGTAGGAGTAAGTAAACTATAAGGTGAATGTTGTGGTGCCCACTATTAATTTAAGCACATTCTTCATGGTACTTAGATTATGCGTTTGCATCCTAAAAGGTGTATGTTTTTGCACAATGTAGTCATAAATTTTAAACTGAGATAGGCACTTCGTAGGGTAAATAAAGTTACACATCTTCAGAACAAAAGTTGCAAAAAAAAAAAACAGAAAACACATACTCATGTTGTTCATTTGCATGTGTAACTTCAATGCATTAACAAGTCAAATTGCGGACGGTGGCCTATGAAGTTGTGTTAAATTCAGGTTTCTGATTCTTAGTCCATCATAGCAAGTTTGAAAAAAAAACGGAAGCGGGTTTCAAAATAGCTAGGGAGAAGAACCGTTAGTGTCTCTTTTGGTGCAAGTATTCTGTGCCTGTGCCTTCTGCCATTTCCAGACTTTTTAATATATTTAGCATTGTTTTATACTGTATTTACAAAAATAGCCATATATCTAGCGTATTGATAAAAATAGCGCTTTTGCCGTTCGATGGCCGAACGGCAGCGCACGTGGGCTGACGTATAGCCGCTGCTGTCCCTTGGTGGGATGGTAGACAGCTTGCCGTCCTGTAGCCAAACGGTAGGTGATTAAGGTGGATTAATTATCTGCCCTAATTTATTTTTATTTACTAATTATTTAAATTTTAAATATAGCAAATGAGCTTAAAAAATTACAAAATTTTATATGCCGCATCCTGACACAATGTACTTAGCTGTGTAAGTTTTTGATAATTTTATCCACTGTGAATATTGCTCAAATATTCATACAATTTGATATTTGTAAGAGCTATTACATATCGCAAACGAGGTCCAAAATTACAAAATTTTGTGGAAGCCTCCCGACATACTTGTAGTAATTATGTAATTGTCCTGGAAATTTTATGTGCTCTGAATTAGCCACGTTAATTCATGTTAATTTAATCATAAAATTAACGATGCTCAGGCATTTTTTTGCAGTGTCTGACCTCTATCCTTCTCACATATGTCAGCCTGTTACTGCTATCTTTTCTTTCCCACTATCCTTCACACAATTGTCACTCTATCTGTGTCGTCTCCCTCGTGCGCTCCCTTGTTTGCACTAATGTCGTTATGTTCGTGCCGCCCCCTCGCCCACTCCATCGTCTGCACATTTGTCAGTGTTACCACGTCATCTCCTCTCGACTGAAGTGCTGCTCGTCGATAAGGAGTCCTTAATTTGCGGGATGAGCACACCAGATTTCCTTTTTTCACTCAGCCATAAATACAAACCTCTCGTAGTTCGTCATCGCTCATCTCAGTCGCTCATCACAGGAGCTCATTCTCACAGTCGTCGCTCAAAATTAAGAGTGTGCATCTCATTATTTTGGGAAGGTAGTGCATAGCTCATTAAGGATGTGGTAGGAGGACACGGCAGTGCTGATTGCGTCTCCCAAAAGGTAGGTAATTTTTTTATCACATACTTTCGATGTTATTCCCGTAGCTGTAGTTAATTAGTATTATTTAGTTAGTCGTAATTAATATAGTTTGTATTTTGAAGTAAGTAGGTCGTAGTAATTTAGATATAGTTTTTACTATTTTTGTGTATGTACGGATCCATAATTTGTTATTGTATGGTAGTATGTAATTAAGCAATCGTAATTAATGTAGTGGCAATTAGTTAGGGTTAACTAATGAGTTAGTGGTAAGTAATTAAGTGCTACAGATGATGGTAATGAATTACTCTTAATTTTTTTTGATGGGTAATGAAATTGTTGGTAATTAATAAGCTATTCGTATATAGTTACACGCATGTAATCACTAACATGTAGTATTTTACAATCATTATCAATCTTCGCAGTAATATTTCATCTATCCCATTTGTTGTAAGGTACTCTCTAAATTAGGAGTGCATAGCTAATTATTTTGAAAAGCCAGTGCATAGCTCATTGAGGACGCATCAGGAGGACGCGCCAGTGCTGATTGCTTATCCCAAACCACATGTATTTTTTATTGCATGCTTTTGATGTTATTTTCGTAGTCCTAGTTAATTAGTGTTATTTAGTTAGTCATAATTAATGTAGTTTGTATTATGAAGTAAATTGGTCGTAGTAATGTTGACATAGTTTATATTTTTTGTGTACGTACGGTACCCATAATTTATTATTGTATGTTAGTGTGTAATTAAATAGTCGTAATTACTGTAGTGAAAATTAGCCAAGGTTAAGTAATGAGTTAGTGCTAAGGACGATGGTAATGACTCACTCGTAATTTTTTCGGACGGGTAATCGAATTGTTGGTAACTAATGAATTATTTGTATGTAATTACACGTACGTAATCACTAACTTGTTTTATTTTGTTGTCATTGTCACTCTTCGGACTAAAATTTGGTCTATCCCATTTGTTGGAAGGTATGGCGTTACCGAAGCTTCTTGAACAGTTCTATGATGAGAACCACCGGTGCCACTTATGGATGACTGGTGACGTGGCTGATCCTTGGCCCTTCAAGCTATGAGGAGAGAGGAATCATTGGGAGCTGGACGAACGCTACGTCCCAATCTTGTGGGTCATGTGCTTGTTGCCCTTTACGAGGTTGGTCGTCCGGGCACGGGACGGCGGGCCGCCTGCTGTCCCACCGCGGGATGGCAGCAACTACGCATCAGCCCATGTATGCTGCTGTCCGTCCACTGGACAGCAAAAGGACCATTTTTATAAATACAGTGCCAAACAATGCCAAATATACTAAAAAAGTTAGGTATCCAGGACTAGCTCATACACTCCCGTTGTACCCTCTGACCAGTGACCTCACTAAAGTAACTAGGCCACGGGCGCGGCGCACGCCGCGCTAGCTACCGTGTGGATCAAAGTAAAAGAGGCGATAATTCGCAGGGAGCTTCATAAAAAAAACCAAGGACAAATGCGTAGGACAAATGCGTAATTTCGGAAAAAATCGAAGGGTTTTTTTGCAAAAAAGCGAGGACTTGTAAGGGCCTGTACGTAAGTAAATAAGGACCTATACGTAATTCTGGAAACCCGCGGGGCGCCATCTAAAATTTTTTTTGAAGAAAAAACTTGCAGGGACCTATTCGCAAGGAAAAAGGACCTTTACGTAATTTTCAAAAAATTGAGGGAAAGTGGCTCGGCCGGCCGTACGCAAAATCGCTGGCCACGCGCCGGCCGGCCGAGCGAGTGGGGGCGACATGGACACGGCGAGGGAGCCGGAACCCCACCGCTTATACTTCGGTTACGATGTAGCTACCTGCATGGCTTTGACCTACTTGTAACAAAGTAACAGACACAAAAATATCAACTAGGACCAACAAGCTTTCGATTTGCCATATTGTCCCATTCACAAAAATCACATATTAATCAGAGGCTTTGGGCCGAAGGGTCTAAAGAAAAATGGCCCGGGCACGTGATAGGAAAAGATGTCAAAGCGACTAAACGAACCCCTAAATCTAGACGTACTCGCCGACAATTTTCAAATTAGCACAACCTGAGAGTGATCCCCAGGAGCGAACCGATGAAATCAGCACGAAAAACAAAAGCAGACGAGGATCGAGAGAGAGAGAGAGAGAGAGAGAGAGAGAGAGAGAGAGAGAGAGAGTAACACTACAAGAGGAGGAGGATGAAGAAGGAAGCATGAAGAAAGCAGATCAAGGAAGGATCAGCCAAAGCAAACCGAGGACGGCACGAGATGGAAGAACATAACGAATCACGAGAAAGCGCCCGCAACCAACCACTCCTATCTTTTGCTTTCGTTGCTTCATTTGGACTTTGTACAATTGTACTCGTACCTACTGGTACCCCTTTTCATTTCCCCCTCTTATCTTAACTGACTTAGCCGTGACCGCCCGACCCCAGCAAGTCGCCCCAAGAAAGTAAGCCGAATTGAAGCACACATCACACACACAGGTGACACAGCTACCACACAACTACACGAAGAACAAGTGTACCAGTGTATGCTACTAGTAGTGGACTTGCCATGCTGCTCTGCCCCTCACCTGCACGCTTTTGCTTTTCAGGACTCTCCGAAAAGCCCTCCTATTTAAGCACGCCTCGCCCCTCTCTAGCCTCTCGTCCCACACCTCTCTGTCTCTCACACAAACACATACGACTATACGAGTGACACAACTCCTCATCCTGCTGCTGCACCATGGAGACAGCGCAAGAAAGTGAGCTGAAGCTGCAGGGGAGGCAGGCGTGGCCTTTCCACGCGATGGCCACCAGCTTGGACGCCAGCAGCAACCACAGTAGCACTAGCAGCAGCGGTAGCGGCGGCGGCGGCGACTGCTTCCTGCTCGGATGGGAGCCGCCGTTCGGCTGCTTCGGGGTCCTTGCCGCCGACGCCGGCGTCCAGGAGCTCTTCCCCCTCTGTACGTACGAGTTGGTTGCATGCATTGCACCTTTGTGGCTGGGCGCCTCGTTTCTAATTTCTTCAGCTCTGAGGGGTGAATTTAATTTGTTGGTTCTTGGCCTGCAGACATGGACTCCTTGCCGGCGTCGCCAGCCGCGTCGACGGCGGTGACCGTTCCGCTGCCGGCTCAGGACGCGGCGGCAATGCCTGAGGAGCTGGACGACCTTCTCCTGGTGCGTGCAAGACTGAGCAACCAACCAGCCTACGTCGTTCTTCAATTGTTCTGAATTACGCTCTTCAATTTCTTGCACAATTTTCTGGCATGTTGGACTGACAAACAGTTTCTCGCTTTATTTTCCCCTGCAGAATTTCTGGGACACAGGCAGCTACGGCGACGTGGACGAGCAGCAGCAGGTCGCCTTCAATTCCGGCTGCGTCCTGCAGCACGAGAAGACTAGCAGTACTGCCACCACCACCACCACCACCACCACCAACTCTTTCTTCTGTAAGGGCTTTGTTTGAATCCTCGCCCTCCCGATCGATTGGTTTCGTTCGTTCGGCTAGCTCAGCTTTTTCTTTTCCTCCGCTAGGACTCTGTTTTTTTAGGTCTCCTTCGGTCCTTGGCCTTATCACCAAGGAGGCAAGGACAGAGACAAATTTTGCTGCCTTCATTTCGGCTCACCGCCCGTGGCTTATGACTTATACTACATTAACTAACTTTTAAATGATACTTTTTTTAATATGCGGTCAATATGAAAAATATAGTAAAAAGTATATTAAATTTATTTATATTGATAAAAATCACATACGACTAATTTTCAATATGCGGTCAATAGGAAGATTGTAGTAAAAAGTATACTAAATTCATTTATACTGATAAAAATCACATACAACTATTTTTCTTTACGTACTATCTCTCGCAAATAGCAGAAATTTTAAAACTTAATCATAAGTCACAGCCTAAAATAATTGTAGGGGTTGCATTTAATAATGGCGTTTTGTCAATGCCGTGGGGGCGTAGGTGGGGCCCACGGGAGATTAGCAGCACGTAATTATCATGACCACATGATTTGTGCATGATCGATACATTATAGTATTAGAGGCTACTATTTTATACTGGTATATGCATATGATGCATCTGACTTGTTTGGAACGCAATAGCCGAGGCAGGCAACAGGACGCTTCTTTGTAAGATTTTTTTTAAATAAATAAAACATTTTGTATTATTTTTTTAAAATAGTTTATTATAATAAGTTTTCAAAACTGTTTAAATCATCAGTATTAGCTGTAGCAGAAAAGAATTCACCTAAGTAGACAGATCTGGGTTTTGCATGTTTAGATTGTACTAGTGCTACCCAGATTCTAATCTTCTTCGGTACTGCTCTTGTTAAAGTCGCACCTTTTACGTGCTTAGCTGATTAGTCATGGTCAAGTGAGTGATAATTAATTGTTTGATCTCTCTTTCTGCAGATGATGATCCCTTGGGCTCGATTTTCTCGACGGGGCCCACCTTGGCAGGGAAGGCGGTGTTGGAGGCCACGGCGGAGCCTCTCCTCAGCTCCTCCTCCTCCAGCTGCCACGCGGACCCGCAGATCAGCGACGTCAGTCGGGGCCAGCCGCAGACCACCACCCCCACGCCAAGTGACGAGCGGGCCCCGCCTCTCCCTCGCTCCTCCTCGTCGTCGTTGAAACGCGCGACGCCGGAAGGTTGCTGCTTGTCTCACGACACGACGCATACACAGGCACATCCACACACGAACAGTCTGTGGTTAATTAACGAGTAATTGACGTTGATTAGCGTTGCGTGTCAGAGACGGAGTGCAGCCAGAGCTGCAGCAAGCGGCGGAAGGCGGCGCCGGCCGGGGTGGTGTGCCCGTTCGCCGTGCTGAAGCCCGACGGGCTCGACGGCGGCGCGACGCTGGCCGACATCAACGCGCGCATCCTCATGCGGCCGGCGAGGCCCGTGCGCCACCCCGTCGGCGAGTTCGCGTGCGCGCCGCGCGTCTCGGCCGACAAGCCGGGCATATCGGGCAAGACCGTCTCCGGCTTCACGAGGCTGCACACCCGCGGGCGCGGCACCATTACCATCATAAGGACACGAGGCTAGCCAACGCACGCATGTTAATTTCCAAGTGTCTTATTACGTTGTGCTACCGATGATGATGTAGATAATTAGCCCGGCTGAGTGTGGCTAGATGCTCTCTAGCTAGCTACTGCATCGTCCTTCCAAGCTCCAATGCCCATGTAATTATGTGCTTGATTGTATAACGAACGAATAAAACTGTTCCTTTTCTCCCCGGAAAAAAAATGATCTTTTCCTTGGATCGTTGGTTGTCGTACCAGCGGACAAAGCTGGCTGGTGCCTCCTGTTCTCGTGCTCCTCGTAGACAAACAGGTCGTGTTACGGCCGCTTGAAATTCCAAAAAACTGAAAGCAACGAGCTTTCCTTTTGTCTGCACAGCGTGGGCCTGCTGGTTCGAGCTGCCTCCATGGCTCACACAGAGACAAGCTAAAAAAAATTGGACTTGACAAGAACATGCGTTGTTGCTTGCGAGATCAGACGTATGGAAATTGTTGCAAAGGCTTCCTGCATGTGAGCTGTAGTAGGTCCGTGCGTATAAGGCTCTTGCCTCCCTTGGTTTTTTGTTTTAAACACTGTTCGGCAAAGAGAATATACGTAGAGATAAAGACATGGTAGAGCAGGCCAGAGTAAAATCACCAAAGTAAGGCAAGGAGAAGGATAAAAAAAGATGGAGAGAGGAGAGTATTTGATTGAGGGGAATAAAAGCATGGTGTGCGCTGGGACTAAAGCAAACTGCAATGGCTTCATCATTGTGGTCACGCAAAAGCAGGGCAAAGCATGGCTTCTGGCTACGGAAGAGTATACGGCAAACGCAACGTTAAAACAGAGTATATGAAAAAAGAGAGAAATATTGCACTGTCATTCAAGTAGATCGAGTGGCCGGTACAGAGAGGATGCGCGATACACAGGAAGCCAGGAACGATGATGTGTACGGTAAGTAATCGAGTCAACACAGACTAAGTATATACTTTATTCTGCCACGAAAGGCTAAAAGATGTGGGCCGTATTTTTTTTGGTCTTTGAGCTTTTGATTTCTTTAAAAATTAAAATAAATGAGATGAAGTTTTAAAGTAGATTCTCTAAACGGTTTTATAAGTATAAAATTATGGGCGCGATCAACATGGCTGCGCTACAGTGCTACGGGCTTATTTGGCACTATTCATAAGTTTTGTCTTTTTCTGAAATTTTGGCTTTTTGTTGAGCTTTTTTGCCGGTTCTTTTTTCCCGTATGTGTTTGTATTATACGTAATGGGCTAACATATTTTTTATATTTTTAACTTTTTTTAAATTTAATTATGTTAAATAAGCCTCTGTCAGCTATAGTACTTTTTTCAGCCAGCTACAGTATTTTCAGCCATAAGCCACGAGCTTTTCAGCCGAACCGATCACCCCCTATATGTGCTAGCCGCATCGACATCTCTATCGGTCATTGCCACATTAAAAAATACAGACAAAAGTTATTAATCGTAGCTTAAAAACAGGACCAGGCTCCGTTTGTTCACGGAATTTGTAGGGTACAGATGGCTGTTGACAAAATTTGGACGTCAGGTATGAGTGTCATCGTGGCTCATGTGGCTGTGGTCAAAGCAGTTTCGTGCTGGTATCTTGTAAATACGTGTGGGGCAATTGTTACCAATGTTAGGTCAGGCATGCGCCAGCTTGAATTAAAGGGTGCATGCAAGGCAAGACGAAAGCATACATTTGTCAAAAAAAAAATTACATTGAACAATTTAGTTTCAAGTTTGAAATTTATAAATCTACTTGAGTTCAAGAATTTAGTATTTGTATTTAAAACTACTTGCCAGTGTGAAATTTCATCATGTTATATTTTTTACTAAAATTAAATTCAAAATATCTATATATTGGTACGAAAATTTTGAATGCCCTCAGTACCAATATCTGTATTTTCCTTTAACATGCCAACAACTACTAATCATTTGATGGGCCATTTGTGTTAACACCCTCCAGCAAAAGTGCAAAACAATTTAAAGGACTCGTGAGCTAGCGTTGAAACAGTAACGTGGAAAACTTTACGAGTTATGATTCGGTCCTTAGGTTTGGTAGAGCATACAGAAGTACAGAACCTCAAGTAGTTACTGCTACACCTAAAAATTGGTCTATCTTGCAAAGAAACTTTCCTCGAATCAATGCAAACCATCTCAGCTAAATGCATGCCTTACTACTATAGTTTTTAGAGGGGGTTGCCTTAGTTACATGTTTAGTTATTTTGTCGTTTCCATTGACATTGCTCAAATATTTCTACTAGCTTATGGGGTGTGATATGTTACTACTTTTGAAGTAGTGATCTTGAAACTAGAAATTGCTTGTGTGGACTGTGGAGTGATTTTTGAATATAAAACATGTCTGCTTTGGACAGTTTTTAACTTGTTACAAGGGGCTAACAGATATGAAGGCCTAGCAAGAATTGGCATACTTAACTAGTACATCTAACATATAGACTTGCTTTTAAAGATTGTGATCTAATATTGCAGATTTGGTTTTAGAAAGATTGTGACGTGACATGCATGACACACAAATAAAGCGAAAGCCTGGTTGAATTCGGTGCATGTACATCGCTGACAGCTTAATAGTGTCAACAGGCTAACACTTGTACCGTTTTTAAACGAGGCATGCAACGCAATGCACGCCTTAATATAAAGCAGGGTACAAACAATCTCGCAAATCAGTCAGAGAGGCCACTAGCTGGCTCCTGGTGAGTGCGCCCTGGTTCCCTCTTTCACATAGAAGTCAAACCACAACTTTTCCTTTGATAATTTTGATGGCTACAACGCTTTGAAATGGTGTGCGTCAATCATTGCCTACAAGCCTCCCATGGCAAGCAGACAGCGAGGAGAGAAACATGACAAGCCAAAGCTTGCAGAGAAAACAGTGGCGGCATGGGAGGGCCATTGCGAGTCAACAGTGCATGCTTCGAAATTAGACCGGGGTAGTAATGCAGTTGCACGAACGAGCGCAAGTATCACTGCAACAGGATAGCAGCTCACAGATGCCTCTTGAAAGACTCGCAAATTAGCAGCAAACTTTACAGTCTGGAGAGAAAGAAACTGAGACATGGATCGGTTTGGTCGGTATGGCTCATGCGAATTATCAATGCGGCATGCATGTCCGTACAGATGGATGGATGGATAGATTGGATACAGTGGCCAGGTCAATCGTATGGGCCACAATTTGGCGCGCGTCATGTGGAGGCCACCATCGCCTTGCTCGTATTACTTCTCGTGAAAACATTTAGCGAGGCGGCCTACTAAGGTTGGTAGCGATGATTGATCTTGTTATTGTCGCTAGTCCAGTTACACACGTCAGATTTTCAATTTTTCATGCATCGATCGATGGATGCCCCCACCTAAGACGAGGAAATAATTTGCAGATCGATCGATCGATCGATGTCAAAAGCAGAGCGGCGGTTGCATGCATGGACGGGCATCAATGGCCGTCCGCAATGAATGACACCTTTTGTTGTTTGTTGTTGTTTGCGTGTTTCAGAGATGGAGCAGCCATGCACTTAGGATATGTACAATGATACATATCAATTATCTATAAGTCTATATTACATAAGATTTTAGATGATGTGAGAGAGAAAGATGATGTCACTATTTAATAGATGGTTTTATAGACAGCTTTCTACTGTGTATATCATTGTATAGATAACTCATTAATTATATGAGACTATTATAGATAACTATATAGACAATCTATTATATAAGCTATCTTTATCTTATCTATAATTGCTATAAAAGTGTATTACAGACAACCGCCGTCTATATGTCCTAACTCCCAAAATTTGGTGTGTACTCAGCTTTGTCTCAAGCGGTGTACTTCGTACTACCACTCACCGTCTGTGTTCGCACTGTTTATGTTTTTCCCTATACGGCTCTACATGATGGACATGGGCTAGTCAAGTTGTTTTTTTAGGAAACAGAGGGCTCGCGCCCCACTCCCAGTTAGTTTTATAATTATGAAACAAAAGAGCAGCATATATAACTTCTTGTTCACAGTTCGGCGTAGAGTGAAACAACCCACAGTCTCCGCAGGCTCAGCAAACGGCGTCGCGGACCCTGATCCCAAAACAAGCTTCTCAATCTATTACAAAACTCAATTCTTTCTATCTATCTATTTAAAACAGACACGTATTTAAGTTTTTTTAAAAAGACACATATTTATCTTTTCCAACAGAATATACAAACTGTATTTCTTTTTTCAGAGAAAACAGTAGGAAATGACCTTAATCTCTCTCTCTCTCTCTATGTATAGAAAAATAATTCTATACTTCTGGACGCACATACTCTAGCCCACTTGTTATATACCGCTTAATGATATTGTTATACCTCTTTATATATATTAAAGAACAAGAGAAGTATGTATGAAGAAAAAAGAAAAGACGATAGACAATTCTCTCTCAAAGAAAAAGAGATACATAGACAACTAAACAAAATTATCAGGTTGCCATGCATAGGTTCTCTTGATTACGCCTTGATCCTGACCACTCATACTTTTGAAGATCTTGGCATGCATCGATCGTGGGCAATCAATAACATCGTCAAGCAAAAGAGAGAGAGAGGGAGAGAGCATATCATTGTGGGGAACACGGGTACACCGCACAATTAGGCAATGCATGCAGCGCACGTACACGCCCAGAAGGCGATCCAGTGCTGATCGATCGGCCGGGGCAGGTGACCATGATCACAGGCTGTGCTGCCTGTGCATGCATGGCCTACAAACATAAGACGGGTCGGGTACGTCTAATGATCGGAAGTAAACCTTTGGGGCTTCCATAGGGCCGACCGGATCGATCGATCGATCGAGAAGGTGAGCTCGCTCCCATAGCAAAAGGATGATGAACAGAGAATGGACAGATTATGAGACTGCCACAAACATAGACTGATGACTGATGGATGGGGTAAACTGGTTAGGCACTCGTGTTTCCATGCATGATAATGCGCGGGTGGTGGGCAGACGGGGGTGGCAGTCAGGCCCTTTGCGCGTCGGCGTCGCGCCGAGGACGGATGTGATGGCGCCTTCGATGGATCCGTCGTTCGTCGTGGGGCGTACGTGCGTGAGGGCAGGGGTGACCGACCGGCGATGCATGATTGCGTCGAGCCCCCCAGGCACGCAGGGGATGGAGGTAAAGCGATCGACGAGGAGCGAGGCCGAGGCGCGCGGATGCCGAGGCGTACGTCCCGGCCGGCCTCTCCTTGCGTGCGCGCGGGGGCGCATGCGGTTGCACGGCCGGAAAGCCACCAACTTTGGTTCGCCCTTTTCCGGGCCGGCCAGGCGGGGCCCGGCGCGTGTCATCGCGGCCGGCCGACAGCCGTCTGATGGGCACGTGTCGGCGATGCGTCGCCGGTGCGGGGCGGATGGACGGACCTGATGAACTAGCTTGAGGCGTGGTTTCTTCTCTTGAGGCTCTCGCTCTCATCCGGATGCTGTAATGTGTAGGTGTAGCAGTACTGCAGTAGCACATCAATTAATCAATATGTACCTGATTTTTCAGGAAAAAACGTGTGCCGGCCTGATGCCTAGACAAATCCTTGATCCAATGATCCTTGAACACAACTTCCAATCCCGGCTTATCCTTGAACACAACTTCCAATCTCGGCTTACTTGGTTTGGCAGAAAACAGTCTACAACTACGAGCTAGCATTGTGAATCAGTCTACAGCTACAATCCGGCCATGCATGCGCTTTCGAGGGCCGGCGACTCCACTGTGACGCGACACTGGCTAGAGATTTCAAACGCTTAAAGCGACAGGCGAAAGCTAGAGGCATGTGCCGGCCCAGCCTACCCTAGTACTGCAGACTGACTGACACTCTCGAAGGCCAGCTGCGGCAGCCGGCGACAAGCCGTGGCCCTCCTCTCTGGCTTAGCCCCTGTCAGGCTTTCAGGCTGTCGATCGATCGATCGATCCGAGCCGAACCGGGCCGAGCACGTAGAGGAAATCCGAAATCACTCGATCGCAGCCAGTCTAGGCTTTCCCAGCACATGCTTTTGGTACAATGATTGGTGATTTTGCTAGCCGCGGCACCGTTGAAAGAGAAAGCTGCACTGCGTCTGCATTTAATTGCATGCACTCTGCTGATGATCTGCTCCTCTCATGGCCCATGCATACCCTGAGCATTGTGAACTGTAGCATGTAGGTATGTCAGTATGTGTGCATTATGTACAGATATATTATTCAGACTTCTGTTATTGATGTGGATTTTGGAGGGAGAGCTTTTCTCTCTTTCTGCAACTACTTTGTGCTGCTGAATACTAGCTGGACTGTCAGAAAATGTATTTTGGGGGGGGGCGGCAAAGAACCTTCAAGGTTTTTACATCCAACACGTTTGCTTGTTTCACACACTGAGGCTGCTAATATCAGCTCAGTATCAAAACAGATGGATTGATTGCTAGGAGAGGCAGTTGATCAAAACAGTTGCTTCCATTCACATGCTGGTTTTCCACTATGGCTCAATTCACCTTTTCCCTCTGTGCCTTGTAAGACGTGCCCAGACAAAAGTGGTGTATCCTCAACAAGGCAGAGGCCCTGTGTGGATCATTCAGCAATGGTGTGGGCCAATTGGACAAGAGGGCAAGAGGCCTTCAGCCTTTTCCTTTTAAAAAAAAGTAAATGCACTTTGCACCACATAGATTATTACTAGTTTCACTTTGCACCATGTTTTAATAATATTTTCACTTTGCACCTGCCTAACAAAACTGTTGTTGCACTTTGCACCAACCCGACTCACTTAACCCAAACTGACTCGGTCAGATCGCATAGGACATGACGAGCTTCCACAAGCTGAGCTTCGACCAGCATGAGATTGTGGAGGCGCTCATTTACAAGAACATCATCGACCACTGAGGCTCTGGGGTGGTATACAAGATCGAGCTGAGCAGCGGCGAGCTGGTGGTGGTGAAGAAACTGTGGGTGTTGCAGTGCTCCACGGTTTGCCTAGACCGCGAGCTGTGCATAGTGGTAGAGATGTTGGGAAGCATCCAACACAAGAACATCGTGAAGCTCACCAGCTGCTACTCCGGCGCCAACAACAACCTGCTGGTGTATGAGTACATGCCCAATGGCAATCGTTGACAAGCCGACCAAATGCGGTCTATTACGACCTGGTCGAGTCAATTCGGGTTGGTGCAAAGTGCAACAAAAGTTTTGTTAGCTTGGTGCAAAGTAAAACTATCGTGAAAACCTGGTACAAAGCGAAACTAGTGACAAACTACCTCGTGCAAAGTGCAATTTACTATAAAAAACATTGTGAGACTATGTAATGGTCGTGCATATTGTTGATGATGAATAATTGACATTTGGTTTTATTGGAATTTGCATTTGTGAAAGTTTCGATCCAAGTCGAGTGGTTTTGGATAGCGTCCTAGTGGTTTCAATCGCGCTCGAGTGATTTTAGTCAGGTCCGCGTGGTTTTGATTGCTCCAAGTGGTTTTGGTCTGCTCCGAGTGGTTTCGGTCGAGTCCGTATAGTATCGGACGACATTCAAGTAGCTTTGGAGTATCGGACGGCATTCAAGTGGCAGTAGAGTATCGAATAGCGTTCAAGTGACATCGAAATATAGGATGGTAGTTCGATCGACCTTGAATGCTAATTGTGGTTGTAACCGGTCGTAATGAGTGATCTGAAGTTGGTGTTTTGGAAATCATTGGATATTGTGGTCATGGATAACCTAATTGGTGTTGATTGATGGTTAAAGGTGTGGTTTGAGTGTGTTGACCGATGACGATCAAGTTGGGAAGAACTTGTGCTGGAAAAATGTTTCTTTGGTCTTTGCATGTGCAGGTGGGCATGAAGACGGTCATGATCGGTGACGAGGAGGACCTGGACTAGGATGGGGAAGTCTGACGTCCAAGCGGTCGAGGATGTCACACGAGGTGGTCGGGTTCACTCTAGAGCACGTGGAGATCAAAGGTGATGATGCGTGGAGAAGATACGAGAAGTGCAGTCCTGGAGGCTTCAATAAGTGTGGATGATGTGTGAAAGAGATACGGGAGGTGCGATACCGGAGGTTTCGACCTGTGATGATGATGTGTGATGAAGATACATGATGTGCTATCCTGGAGGCTTTGTCATGTGGTGATATTGAAAATGTTGTGGATGGAGTTCATAGCGGGAAGGATTAGAGATATTGAAAAACCCATATTTAGAAGGGTTTCATGTCCCTTGATTTGAGGAAGAGATAGGATTCATGTTTGTGTTTGAGTCGAATACGGTTTAGGGTTCTAGCATATAAAAGCTGGTAAAGGCTAAGGGTTTTTGCCATGATTTTGAGGAGGCGTTTTGTGTTAGAGTTTTTAGGGGTGCCGTGAGGACACTTTCTAACCATAGAACATGATCGAGAAATAATAGATCAAATCTATTCTAAAAAAAGTTAGTTGGTGTCGGTGACATGTTTTCTGAGCATCATTTTCTTGTGTCCTCAGTGACGGTGTGCTAACACATTACGATCTTGCGATCTACAAGCGTGGTGTTGTCTTCAACGTGTTCTCGTTCGAGCAGTTGAAACGTTCGAGCGGCTGAATCTTTCGAGCAGAGGGAGATTTTGACCACGTGCAAAGACGGTCGTAGTGAGCGGTCGAAGCAAGCAATCGAACAATCGAAGTGTTCATCGAGCACGCATAAAGTAGATCGAGTGAGCGGTCGAATGACTTGCGGTCAAAATCTGCATATGGTAATTTAGATTGCTTTTCTTCTGGTTTGAGATTTGTTTTCAGGTTTCAAAAAGCGGAGATAATCATTCACCCCCTCTAATTGTGCCGTATGATCCTACAAGTGGTATCAAAGTGGGTTGCTATGGCATCAGAGAGGCGACTGCATCAAGCTCTTGATCTTGGTATAAAGAAGAATAATGACTTCATGGGCAAGTGCTTCACGGTAAGCAATAACAACGACGACGACGACTACAGTGATCCTGATAAGGTAGGACCGTCGTATGATGAGCTTGAAGATGGTTTGATTAAGCTTGCTATTGAATTAAAAAAGACACAAAATAAACTGAAAGAATGTAATCATCTTGTTGAAAGTTTAACTTCTGAGAATGATAGACTTAGAAAATCTATGCCTAATGATGAATCATATGAGCCTTGTCAAGTTTTATATTCTGACTTAGAAATTGCTAGATCTGTTAATGCATCAAACTTGATTTAACCTAGGGATATAACTAATAAATTTGATGAATTAAATTTGGCACATGACTCTTGTAATGAAAAGTTAAAACTTGCATCTGATGAAATTGAAAAGCTCAAGTCTAATTTTTCTAAAGCTTGTTCTAATTGTGATTTGCTACAAGCTAGGCTTAATTCATCTCAGGAGTCTATTCAATAAATGTTTTATCATGAGACTCTTTCTTGCTCTAATTATCTTAAGCTTAACATTGAAATAAAAGTATCGACTGGATAACTTAATGAGTTTGCTGAAAAAGATAAATTGGCTAAGTCTAATGCTTCTAAGAATTTAGTGAATGAACTGGTTAAGTGCACATCATGTCCCACATTGGCTGAAGAGAATAAGTATCTTAAGGACATCTTAGAGAGATTTTCCTTTGGCAAAAAGAATTTGAATATGATTCTAGACAAATCAAAAACAAGTGTGAAGAAACGTGGTTTAGGATTTAATTTTGTTGAGAATGCTAAGAATAATCCTCCTAAGATTATTAAGCTTCTTGTACCTGGGAAATTTGAAGTAGAATCCAAACATGAACAGATTGTATTTAAATCTACTGGTATTGCAAAGGAATTCTCTATCAAAGTAGGTGCTATGAAGTAAAAAGATATGACTTCTTATCAAGTCAAGTATCAATGCACTCATTATGGTAGAGATGGTCATTTGCTTCAGTTTTGTTTTCGAAAAGCTAAGAAAGAAATGAAAGACAGGTTAAAAAAGTGTTCTAGAATAGGATCTGTGAAATCTCCTTATCGTCGCTTTGCTTCCTCTAATTAGTTTTCTACAAATTCGGGAGCTTATTGTCACTTTTCTCTCTCTAAATAATCATCTACAAGTTGTCATTTTTCTCTCTCTAATCATCCTTCTGCAGGGTCGGGATTTTTTGCAACAGGACCGATTAGTTAGCTTTTACTTATAGTCGGAACAGCTTGGTTGGATCAACATTATGACCAGCGTTTCAATGACCAATGTTTTGACGAGTGTCTTCTACTCGCTCAGACTTGTCAAGGGTTAGGCCAACCTTGCAGACTTGTCGAAGCAAGCAGTTGAACAATCCAAGTATTCATCAAGCGCACGTAAAGTAGATCAAGTGAGCGGTCGAATGACTTACGGTAAAAATCTACATTTGGTAATTTAAATTGCTTTTCTTCTAGTTTGATATTTGTTTTCAGATTTCAAAAGGTACAGGCAATCATTCACTCATTTCTGATTGCGCCATACGATCTTACAAGTATCAATGTGCTAGTACTTTTTGAGCCAAATGATTTATTTTATTTAATGCATAAGGACTGTTTCTCCGCACTTCTATGGGTGAGTAGTTACTTTTCTTGAATAGTGTCACTTGTGCATGGATGGAACTATGGGCGTGGCTGTGGTGCTTCAGTAAGTAAACATCTGTTTACAATGCGCTATGATTTTTCAAGTGGGATTTGTATCCTTGAACGGAAGTATTTTCCATGCTACCCAAACAAAGGCGAAAAGAGTTCGTAAGAAGACTAGATATGTGGTAAATAAACCAGCCATTCTTGGTTGGTTTGGTACTCTGAAGTCTGAACTTGCTCCGAGAATTGTACACGATCTTGCATCAACAGAAACCTTAGAACTAGCGTTTTGCTTTCTTTAGTGGTGGATCATTTCGGTTTAAAAGTAGCTCCTTCTTTTCAAGTAGGTGAGTTTCCCTAGTTTTCTTGTACTTGAACTTAACATCTGTGCACGAACTACAATACTAGCCGAGCTCCAGACCGAGGGTAGTTGGGTATCCAAACGTTGGTTGCATTAGGCTGATTTGGGCTAAGCCCATCGCGAGAACAAGACCTGGCAGGCCAGATGCAAAGCTACCCTGGCCCATTTCTGTGAACCATCTTATTACCAAATAAAGCCATCAGGCCCAGCCCGCATTTATCAGGCCTATTAGTACTCCCTGCCACATGTAAACGAATATACATATGAATTTGAATATTCTCAAATACAAATAAGATTCGAATATTATAATGAATACGAATTTAAATCAAATATCTACTCAATTCAGTCGGATCCGGATATCTTCATAACTTATGTGCTATGATGGTATTAATGGCATTTTGTCCTCTTGCAATCACGTTTAATCATTATAATTCATTTACTTCACCTAAATAAACACGAATTAATACTAAATTAAATAAACTTGTTCAACTATTTAGTCGTATTATAATAAAATATGTATATTGCTTCGTCGAATACAAATACAAATATTTTAGATTGTAAAAGTCCATACCATATTCATATCCATATTTTTTTAAAACGAATATGAATACTGTTGTGGTTACAGACCAAACAGAGAGAGATGGTAGTGGAGAGTTGGGAGTAAGTGACCGTAATGGCCTCCTCTCCCCCGTGGCTTGTTCCATATATATATACACAGGGGGAGTGCTTTTACAAATATACCCTTACATCTGAGTTTCCCCTTCAGGGGCACTTATGTCATTACACATGGCCTATTCTGGGCCTTACAATCTTCTACCAGACATGCTGGGATTAGGTGGGGGCCACCCCTACAACAGGAGCCTCTCATGGTAAAGGGCTTCACAGGGCCGAAGCCATGTTGCCGAGTCCTTTGGCCCCCTCCGTCCCTGCGGCCTGTGAATCTCTCCGAACTTGCGGAGCTTCGATGTGCAGTGGGTCCCGGGGCTGAGGCCGTAGCCGAAGCCGATGGCCGGATTGCGACCGAAGTAGACGCACGCGCTCCGTCCCCTACCCTTCGAACGGGTGGCAGCGGAGCTGGCCTAGCCGAAGTAGACGCGCGCGCTCCGTCCCCTACCCTTCGAACGGGTGGCAGCGGAGCTGGCGCCTAGCTGAAGTAGATGCGCGCGCGCTCCATCCCCTACCCTTCGAACGGGTGGCAGCGGAGCTGGCGCCTAGCCGAAGTAGCCGCGCGCGCTCCGTCCCCTACCTTTCGAACGGGTGGCAGCGGAGCTGGCGCCTAGCCGAAGTAGACGCGCGCGCTCCGTCTCCTACCCTTCGAACGGGTGGCAGCGGAGCTGGCACCTAGCTGAAGTAGACGCGCGCGCTCCGTCCCCTACCCTTCGAACGGGTGGCAGCGGAGCTGGCGCCTAGCCGAAGTAGACGCGCGCGCTCGGCCCGGGTTAGACTTGGCTCCGAGGTCGGTATTGGGGACCGAGTCGGGGTCGCGGCTGACGCTGTAGTGAGAATGGGCCTTGCGCCGCTGATGTCGCTGCACTTCGGGACGATTGTGCCACGCGGTTGGGTAGTGCGCTTTTATTGGCGGCTGGAATCGTGCCGACGCCTGGCCTGTCAGAGGGAAGGCTGTCGCGTCACGCAGTCTGCCCTCCGTGGGTGGGGTACGCGGCGGTTTATGCCTGGTGCGTCGTGGGATGTGAGCGGTTGCGTGAGCACGGCCGTTCACCTCTTCCCTAGGCAAGCGGGACGCGTGTCGGTCACGCGCTGGCATTGTGCGCTGCCTGGCCACCTACCGGGCACGCTCCTCCAGATGCCGGCGGTTCTTTCCAGTCGTGGGTAGTCGAACCGCTGGGGGTTTTTAATCTGGCTGCGCTTCTGGTCGCAGAGGGGGCGAACGGGCTTTATAAAGCGCCATGGCTGTGGTGGGGGCGCTCGATCTCGCCTGTCGCCTAGCTCTACTTATTTCGCGTTGATAGCCCTTCTGCCCTAATCTTGGAGAACAATGGTCGGTCATGACGGTGCCTCCCGCCAGCCTGGCGGCGGCTCCTCGTCTAGCCGGGACGAGTTGTCCTTCCCTTCCGAAGATTACGAGCTGGTGCTGCGGGGGCGTTCGCATGGCGACAAGCGGTGGGACGCCATGGAACACTCGGGGGGTCGCTGCTCCCGTGTGCTGGAGAGGAGCCGCGCGACTGAAGAGATGCTGCAGCGGCTTGTACGGGAAGGGAAGATCGAGGAGCGCGATGGGGCTCGCCTACCCCGCCGTGACGAGACGGAGCCGAAGCCCCAGGAAACGGAGGCGATCGTTTTCGTCGCGTTCTTCGACGCCGGCCTTCGAATGCCCTCAACGACGTTTGTGGGCGAAGTCCTTCGGACCTACGGGTTGGAGCTAGCGCAGCTGACGCCCAACGCCATAATCCGCCTGGCTGTCTTCACATGGGCTACGCGGACAGAAGGCCGACGTCCTAGCGCGAGCCTGTTCGCCATCCTGCACGACGCGCGCTGTTGACCCAAGAAGGTTGAGGGGGCTGTATCCAACTTTGGTTGCGTGAATTTCGTGCTACGAGCGTCCTGTATGACGCTGTTCCCTGCGCCGGCCAATCTGGAGAGGTGGGAATCCGGCTGGACGCGGCGGTGGTTTTATTACGTCATGACTAGCACGAGTGGCCTGCTATGCCGAGGTGGGCCGATCTTGTTCAACAGCTCGCCAAGTGTGAAGCCGGAGGCTGATGACACACGGAGGCTATGAAGGCTTGCTGGCGTTGCACGCCGGCTGAGTATGCGCGACTTGGCGGAAGAATTTACAATGTACGGGGTGGCGCCACTCTCCGCCCGGTGGAGGTACGGGCGACGAGGCGACGACCGAGAGGACGGGGTGCGCCCGTCATTGTCTTGCCTGCTTCCACCCTCCGCTCCTTGTAAGTCGCGCAGTGCGCTGGTGCGCACCCGTTTGTCTGCGTAGTCCCCGGCTGACCAACTTATTGCCTTTCATGCAGTGGCTCGGCTAGAAGATGCCGAGCGCGCGGTTGCGACATTCCTTGGCCCGTACACGCTCAAGGAGCACAAGCTGCGCGAGGCCGCGACCCGGTCGGCGGAGCAGGGGTGGATAAACCGCACGTGCGAGGTTCTACGCCTGGCTGTGCCCGAGCGCGCGGTGCCGGCGGAGGACATCACTCCCAGCGGTGCTTTGCCACCCACGGCGGCCGTCGAGGAGGCGTCCGTGGTGGTAGTGATCGAAGGCGCGACGGGAGCTGCAGCTGCTAACGTCGCGGAAGAATTGCCCGTGGAGCCACAGGCGAAACGCCCTCGAGTCCGGCCTCCTCCGCCTTTGAGGGGGCGGTACAACGTTGCCGGCCCTATGCTTGGAGCTGCGGCGCCCGACATGGTCGGTGCGGCCGAAAGGTCTTCTTGACCGCCCGCCGAGGTACTCGCCTCCCGACTGGTGGTTGAACAAGCACCTCCTGTCGCGGCGGGGGATGCAGAAGGTAGGCGCAGTTCTCTTTCCTCGCGCGACTTCGCGAAACTCTCCCCGATTTGCTCGCTCATTCCGTCGACATCAGGCGAGACGAAGTCTCCCGGCCGTGGTGAAGGATCGAGCAACGGGGGTGTGCGCGACATGCCGGACCCCGTACCGGGTATCCTGCAGGCGGCTACCGCCGTCGACGTGGCCAAAGCCTCCGCAGCCGTTGACGTGGCGGGGGCAGGGCCCATCCTCTCCGACTTCCTCCCGCGCCCGGAGACGCTTCGCGCTTTTAATGCAGCCGCGGAGCGCGCCCGCGACGGCTTTGACCAACAGATGCTGTCGTCGTGCGAGGGGGACCTCCTGGCGCTCGCACTGCAGGCCTCGGAGATAAGGGTAAGCATGTGCGCTCGCGGTTGCTAGAGCACTGTCGAGCACCTGCTGACTTTTTCTGCTATTTCCAGACGCTTGTCCTTGGCCATGCGCTAGATGAGGCCCGCATCCGGGAGCGGAGAGCCCTGGAGGTCGATCTTCGTGCTGCGGATGACGCCCATGCCGCGAAGGACGAACAGCTTCGCGTGCTGGAGGGCGCCCTGGCGGCCGCGTAGCAGGAGACCGAGGAAGTCCAGTGCGCCGCGGAGGAGGAACGCACCTCCTTTTTGCAGCAGATCGCCACTCTGCAGGACGAGAAGGCCCAGCTGGTGGAGTCCCTTATGGAGAAGGTCGGCGCCTTGGACAATGCGTCCATGTCGGCGCAGAGGGCAATGGAGTCTCTGAACCAGGCCCTCCGGGACCTGTGTGTCGACGTGCCGGACGCTACCCACGGGCCGAGGGACTTGGTGGAGACGCTCGGGCTGGTCGAGGAAGGTGCCGGCGTTGCTCTCCGCAGCGCGAAGACCTTCGACGAGCACTGCAGCTTCCTCGGTGCGTGCCTCGCCCTTGTCATGCTCCACACTCATGGGTGCAGACATGTCCACGAGCTGGCGAACCCTCAGTTGGACCTTCCCGCCCCGCCGGAGGCGCTATCGGACGCTATCCGCTTCATCGATCCTGGCCTCCGAAACTTCCACCAACGGATCTAGGGCTATGTCGGGGAGGACGCGGCCAGGGTCGCGGTGTAGCACACGCTACACAGGGTCGGGGACCTCCTCCGCTGGCTCGAGGGAGTTCCCAAGCGTCCCAACAGCGGCGCGGGCCCATCGGGACCGCGCGAAGGGTGAGCGGTTGGTTAGGGGAGCTGTGTGCTACACGCTCCTGCTTGTGGTCATGTAACCCCGGCATTTTTTGTGGAAAATTGAAATAACACCCGCTCTTAATATTGTATGCTACTTTTTATACTTCGCGTACGCATAGGAGCAACGCCTGTGCGTGTGCGGGATTCGCGTCTTGTTTATAGTCCGGAGAGTGCGCGCATGGGCGCCCCCCCTGCTGTCTCATTTTAGAGTCCGTAGACTGGTGCGTACGGAGGCGGACCTCGACGCTACGACTTCGTTTAAAGTCTGTGGACTGGCGCATGCGGAGGCGGACCTCGACGCTATGACTTCATTTAAAGTCCGTGGACTGGCGCGTGCGGAGGCGGACCTCGACGCTACGACTTCATTTAAAGTCCGTAGACTGGCGCGTGCGGAGGCGGACCTCGACTCTACGACTTCATTTAAAGTCCGTAGACTGGCGCGTGCGGAGGCGGACCTCGACGCTACGACTTCACTTAAAGTCCGTAGACTGGCGCGTGCGGAGGCGGACCTCTACGCTACGACTTCATTTAAAGTCCGTAGACTGGCGCGTGCGGAGGCGGACCTCGACGCTACGACTTCATTTAAAGTCCGTAGACTGGCGTACCTGCGCACGGGGGTGATCCCTGACACATTGCGGCCGGACAATGTTATTTGTGGAAAACAACGAGCTTTATTGAACTCCCGTTTGCGCGAGCAAGCATCGTACAAGGAGGGGCCGATGCCATTATAATTTTCATCCTGCTTCTAGGCGTAATATCGCCGCAATTTGTCCGCGTTCCATGTGTGGCGGAGAGTTTGTCCCTTGAGTGTGGCGAGGCGGTACGCTCCCTTTTGCAATGCTTCAGCCAAGGACCTTCCCACTTGGACTCCAGCTTGCCAACGGTCTCCGCATGGATTGCCATTTGAGGACAAGATCCCCGGCCTTGAACCTTCGCGGATACACGGACCGGTCTCGAGTACGCACTGTCTGGCGTGCGTACTTGTTGACATGTTGGGCTGCGCTCGCTCACGCCCCGTCGAGGAGGTCCAGGGACACGCGACGCTCTTCGTCGGGCGCTTGGACGAGGACCCTTCACGATCCAGCCCTGATTTCTTCAGGCGTCACCGTCTCATCACCAAAAAGAAGCTTGAAGGGCGTGAACCCCGTCGGGCGTGTTACCGTTGTGCGAAGGGACCAGAGGACGCTGTGAAGCTCGCTCGGCCACCTGCCCTTCGGCAGCCCGACTAGGCGTTTTTTGATGGCGATAGAGATGGCACCATTCACCCTTTCGACTGCTCCGTTGGACTGGGGGTGCCCAACCGAGGTGAACCGAATCGTGATACCCATGTCTCCACAGAATTCCTTGAACGGGGCGGCATCAAACTGCAGCCCGTTGTCGACGGTGAGTTCCCTGGGCACGCCGAAGCGACATATGATGTTCTGCCAGAGGAAGCACTGCATGGCCGCCGAGGTTATCTTGGCTAGGGCTACCGCCTCCGGCCATCTGGAAAAGTATTCCAGCGCGACCACCATGAACCGCAGGTCCCCTGGGGCTCGGGGGAGCGATCCCACTATGTCGACACCCCAGCGTGCCAACGGCCACACCGGGGGAATAGGGTTGAGGTTCGTCGGGGGCCTGCGGATGATGCGCCCCATCCACTGGCACCCCTGGCACCGACGCACGAGGTCCTGGGCGTCAGTGATGGCAGTCGGCCAGTAAAAGCCTTGCCTGAACACCTTGCCGACCAATGACCTCGGCGCGAGGTGAGACCCGCATGCCCCCGCGTGGATATCCGCGAGGAGCTTCTTCCCCTCTTCGCGGGAGAGGCAGCGCAGGAGCGGTGCGCAGACTCCCTGCTTGTAGAACGTCCCTTCAAACACCTGGAAGGATCTGGCACAGTGTTGCAGACGCCGGAGCTCGGCGTGGTCCTCTGGCTCGGCGATGCCCTGCAGGAAATTGAAGATGGGCTCTCGCCAGTCGCCCTGCTAGACGACATGGTGAACGAGAGCCGCGTCGCAGTTGTCCTGCGCGATGGCCGCCTGCGGCAATACTTCGTAAAACGCCCCGTCGGGGGGTGGCAGCTGCTGGCTGGCCGCCTTCGCGAGAGCGTCGGCCTGCTCGTTTTCCGCGTGAGGGATGGCCTTGACCGTGACGCCCAAGAAATGCCTTTCCCTTGCTCTTACGACGGCGAGGTATTTAGCCAGCTCAGGGTCCTTGGCTTGATATGACTTGTCTACGTGGCCGACCACCAAACGCGAATCCGTGCAGATGAGCACTCGCCGCGCACCGATTGCCTTAAGCTTAGTCAGGCCGAAGAGTAGCGCTTCATACTCAGCCGTGTTGTTGGTGGCTGGAAATGCGAGGCGTGCCGAGTACAATAAGCGCTGCCCCTCGGGTGTGACAATTACTGCGCCTACACCCGCGCCCGCGACGCTGTAAGCCCCATCTATGGTGAGAGTCCAGACCGGGTCGTCGCGCTTCTGAGCGGGCTGAGCCGGTGGAGTCCATTCTGCGAGGAAGTCGGCGAGGACTTGAGATTTGATTGCCGTCCGCGAGGCGTATGTTAGGGAGAACGGGGCGAGCTCGGCAGCCCACTTGCCGATGCGCCCCGTGAACTCCTTATTGTGTAACATCTCCGCCAGGGGAAATGAGGAAGGCACTGTGATCGGGTGGGCCAAAAAATAATGCCGAAGCTTCCTGGAGGCCATGACCAACGCGTAAGCTTGCTTTTCAAGCTCCGTATATCTTGTCTTGGCGCCTTGGAGGGCTTCGGAGACAAAGTACACGGGCCGCTGTGCGGCGCCTTCCTCTAAGACGAGGACGGCACTGACTGCCGTGACCGACGCGGCCAGATAGAGCAAGAGGGGAGCCTCTGGTGTTGGGGCGACCAGAGTAGGGAGGCTCGCCAGGTGTTTCTTGAGCTCGTTGAAGGCCTCCGCGCAGTCGCTATCCCACCGAAATCCGTCGCACCAGCGGAGTGTCTTGAAGAACGGCAGACCCCGCTCCGCCGCCCTAGACAGGAAGCGGCTTAGGGCCGCCATGCGGCCCGCCAGCCTCTGGACCTCCCTCGTCGTCTTGGGCGGCTCCATGCCTAGAATGGCCTCAACCTTGTCGGGGTTCGCCTGGATGCCTCGTCCGGATACGAGGAAGCCTAGTAGTTTGCCCGCCTAGACGCCGAAGACGCATGTGTCGGGGTTGAGCTTGATGCCGGCCCTCCTGAGGTTGTCGAAGGTCTCCTGGAGGTCCCGGCCATGCAAAGCGAGCTGCCGGGTTTTGACTACCACGTCGTCGACGTAGGCCTCCACGTTCCTCCCGAGCTGGGCGGCGAGGGCAAGCGCGACGAGGCAGGTAAAGGTAGCGCCTGCGTTCTTCAAGCCGAAGGGCATTCTGACGAAACAGAAAGTCCCAATCGGTGTGATGAAACTGGTCTTGTCCTCGTCGTCTTCGGCCATGTATACCTGATGATAACCGGAGTAAGCATCCAGGAAACTCATTAGTTCACATCCGGCGGTAGCATCGACCAATTGGTCGATGCGTGGCAGGGGGTAGTTGTCCTTTGGGCATGCCTTGTTGAGTGCCGTGAAGTCGATGCACATACGCCAGGCCCCGCTGGCCTTTTTGACCAGTACGGGGTTGGCAAGCCACTCTGGGTGATGGACCTCGCGAATGACCCCGGCCCGGAGAAGCTTCGCTACCTCCACCTTGGCCGCCTGCTGCCGATCCATGGACATACGACGAAGCTTCTACCTGACCGGCTTGGCGCCAGGGCGGACCGCCAAACGGTGCTCAATTACTGCGCGGTCCACGCCCTTGATGTCCTCCGGCGACCATGCAAAAATGTCGGCGTTGTCCTGGAGTACTTGGAGTAGATCTCGCTCAACCTCCGCATGGAGCCCCTCGCCAATGGACACAAACTGCCCCTCCGCCTAGAGTGGCACCTTCTTGACCCCACCTTCGGGCCGAGGCTTAGGTGTCCATCCCGGAGCGGAGGACGTGTCGCCAGGCGTACCCGAGAGGGCGTGCACCGGGCGGTGCAAGCTCCGGCTGCTGGGTTCGACGCGCCTGGCGAGGTCCTGATCGCCGAAGACAGTGATCGCGCCCTCCGGGCCTGGGAGCTTCATGCATAAGAAGGCGTGGTGCGGGATCGCTTCGAGGGAATTGATGGCAGGCCGTCCCAATATGACGTTGTAGGGGTGCGGGATGTCTACGACGTCGAAGATGACGTGCGCGCTTCAGGTGTTGCTCCCCTGGCGGAACGTAACTGGAAGGGACACATGTCCTATGGCCTCCAGCTGTTGGCCTCCGAAGCCTTGAAGTGGAGCCCCTGACTGCTCCAGGCGGCTTCGGGGGATTCCCATACGTTCGAGGGCCCCTGCAAACAGAATATTCGCAGAGCTTCCCCCGTCAACGAGGACGCGGCTGACGTCATGGCCTGCGATGTGAGCCTGAATGACTAGAGGGTCTTGGTGAGGGAACTCCACACCCCTGGCGTCATTCAGGGTGAAGGTGATGTTGCAGAGCGGCACCCACGGTAGCGACCGCTCCACGGGGGCCCCTAATAGGGAACCTCCGGTGATGACGCTGACAGTGCGGTGCTGTGTGTCTTCCCTGTCGGAGGCTTGCGGGGGACCACCTCTTGGATGCCGCTCATCGACTTCGGCAAGGGGCTGAGGAGACGAGGCCTGAGCTTCGGCCATCACTCATCGCAGTTCCGTGACTGCGATACACGCCTTCGTATAGTGATCGTCGTAACCATGCACTACGCACCACTTGCCGCGATCCCGAAGCTCTTGCTTCGCTCGGGGCCGCTCATCATGACAAGGTCCGCCTTCAGATCCCCCGCCTTCTTTCCACGATATGGGGGCAGGCTCCCGAAGGGCGTTTCCACTGCCGATGACATGGCGGGCCTTTTGTGGTCTGCGCCGGTGACGCCGGGGCTTGCGCGTGCCCCTTGACGAGCCTTCTAGCTCCCCGGGGCCGTCGCTTCTGGGAGTGTCCTCCTGGAGTTGTCGAGTAGGGCCCTGCTTCGGGGAATCATCGCCCATCTCCTCCTTGCATGGCAAGCGCTTCGCGTGGGCGAGGTCGGGGGCGGGGGCGTTGCGTCTCTGCGCATCTTCCTCGGCCCGCGCATACCCTTCCATCTTGTCGAAAAGCTTGGCAACTGTCTTGATAGGCTTGCGCGCGTTGTATTCGGCCAGGGGGCCCGGGCGGAGGCCCTGTATGGCCGCGTTGATGACGGTTGTCTCATTGACGCCCTTGACCTGGCCTCGCACCTTCGCGAAGCGCTTGAAATAGTCCCGGAGCCCCTCCGAAGGTTTTTGCTTCACGGCGAAGAGTTGGTCCGCGTCGACTTGCTCAGCATAGTTCCCTTGAAAGTTGGTGTGAAGCCGGTCGCGGATCTGCTCCCACGCGTAGATGGAGTTTGGCTCTATGGTAAAAAACCAGGAAAGCGCCACTCCTTGCAACGCGAGGGGGAGTCCCTTCGCCTTGGTGGTGTCATCTCTGCCCGCAGCCTCGATTGCGGTTTCGTACACTCGCACAAACTCGCGGGGGTCCACGTCACCTTTATAGGGCTCGACGACGCTGGGGAATTTGAAGCCTTCGGGCCACGCCGCCTACTGTAGTCCTGCCGAAAGCGGGGACTCTGGATCGACATGCCGCAGCGGGACACGGCTGGATGTGGGGGCGTCGCGGCTGTCCGCCTTTTCCGGCGTGGGCTCTGGCGCGGCCTGGTGGCTCCGAGTCTCTTGTATGTCTCGGAGAGCCCCACGAAGATCCCCTAGCTCCTGCTGGAACGCTTTAAGGGCCGCCAGCAGGGCGCTTTCCACCGCCTGGGCGGCGAGGTTGGTCGTCGCGGCGCCAGCGGCGGGGTTGGTCGTCGCAGCGCGAGCGTCGACGTCCTCGACCACCGCATCTGCGTCGTCACCTGCGCCCGCAACAGCCGATGCCGAAGCCCTGGGTACCCATGCGATGCTCCGACCTGGCCGCCTTCTTTCCCTTCGCCGCCGTCGACGAAGCTTTTTTCGGTGCCATCCTTCTTCGGACTTCAGGCTTGCTCCTGTCCTCCCCACGGACGGCGCCAACTGTTGTGGTTACAGACCAAATAGAGAGAGATGGTAGTGGAGAGTTGGGAGTAAGTGACCGTAATGGCCTCCTCTCCCCCGTGGCCTGTTCCATATATATATATATACACAGGGTGAGTGCTTTTACAAATATACCCTTACATCTGAGTTTCCCCTTCAGGGGCACTTATGTCATTACACATGGCCTATTCTGGGCTTTACAATCTTCTACCAGGCCTGCTGGGATTAGGTGGGGGCCACCCCTACAACAGGAGCCTCTCATGGTAAAGGGCTTCACAGGGCCGAAGCCATGTTGCCGAGTCCTTTGGCCCCCTCCGTCCCTGCGGCCTGTGAATCTCTCCGAACTTGCGGAGCTTCGATGTGCAGTGGGTCCCGGGGCTGAGGTCGTAGCCGAAGCCGATGGCCGGATTGCGACCGAAGTAGACGCACGCGCTCCGTCCCCTACCCTTCGAACGGGTGGCAGCGGAGCTGGCCTAGCCGAAGTAGACGCGCGCGCGCTCCGTCCCCTACCCTTCGAACGGGTGGCAGCGGAGCTGGCGCCTAGCCGAAGTAGCCGCGCGCGCTCCGTCTCCTACCTTTCGAACGGGTGGCAGCGGAGCTGGCGCCTAGCCGAAGTAGACGGGCGCGTGCTCCGTCCCCTACCCTTCGAACGGGTGGCAGCGGAGCTGGCGCCTAGCCGAAGTAGACGCGCGCGTGCTCCGTCCCCTACCCTTCGAACGGGTGGCAGCGGAGCTGGCGCCTAGCCGAAGTAGACGCACGCGTGCTCCGTCCCCTACCCTTCGAACGGGTGGTAGCGGAGCTAGCGCCTAGCCGAAGTAGACGCACGCGCTCCGTCCCCTACCCTTCGAACGGGTGGCAGCGGAGCTGGCGCCTAGCCGAAGTAGAGGCGCGCGCTCCGTCCCCTACCCTTCGAACGGGTGGCAGCGGAGCTGGCGCCTAGCCGAAGTAGACGCGCGCGCTCCGTCTCCTACCCTTCGAACGGGTGGCAGCGGAGCTGGCACCTAGCTGAAGTAGACGCGCGCGCTCCGTCCCCTACCCTTCGAACGGGTGGCAGCGGAGCTAGCGCCTAGCCGAAGTAGACGTGCGCGCTCGGCCCGGGTTAGACTTGGCTCCGAGGAGCGGGGTTGGTCGTCGCAGCGCGAGCGTCGACGTCCTCGACCACCGCGCCTGCGTCGTCACCTGCGCCCGCAACAGCCGATGCCGAAGCCCTGGTACCCATGCGATGCTCCGACCCGGCCGCCTTCTTTCCCTTCGCCGCCGTCGACGAAGCTTTTTTCGGTGCCATCCTTCTTCGGACTTCAGGCTTGCTCCTGTCCTCCCCACGGGCGGGGCCAACTGTTGTGGTTACAGACCAAACAGAGAGAGATGGTAGTGGAGAGTTGGGAGTAAGTGACCGTAATGGCCTCCTCTCCCCCGTGGCCTGTTCCATATATATATACACAGGGGGAGTGCTTTTACAAATATACCCTTACATCTAAGTTTCCCCTTCAGGGGCACTTATGTCATTACACATGGCATATTCTGGGCCTTACAATCTTCTACCAGGCCTGCTGGGATTAGGTGGGGGCCACCCCTACAACAAATACGAATAGAAGAGAAATAGTTAATTGGATAGAAAAATCTACTATATTTGTATTCTATTGAACACGATAACCGGATAATACGTATAATTCGTATCCATTTCCCACTCTTAGCCTTCACTGCATCACCACACCGCCTCCTTTCACCATCTGCCTGGCCAAAAACCTAACTCGCCACTTGATCTTGTCAATGGTTGGCGCCCATTGAACCTACCCACCACTCACCGCCAATCTCACAGCTAGCGCTCATTGCCTCACCTCCATCACCAACCACAAGTGGAGCCAGCAATTTAGATTACAAGAGGCCAAATAAGTTGTACAATGTAATAATATTTGATAGGGGTGAAAATATACTAATACAAATGAAATTCGCTAAAGACCGATGGACGCGTGCTACCCCCCACCCTTCGGATGAGCGTCAATGAAGTTGGCAGTGGGATGGAGTCTTGAAGTGCACACTCTGTCCCCGACCGCCCGGACGGGCGTCGACGAAGTTACGATCATGAGGTGGTCGTAGAATGGCTTACAACTACATCATGCTCATAGGAAGCTAAAAAGCCCCTAAATATTCAAACCAAAATTTTCTGTGCTTTTTGCTGCATTTTTGGGTGTTTTCTGAAAACTTTCCCTTTCGGGAAAGTTTCCCCCGCCGCCGCTTTCCTCTTTCGGCTGGGTGCCTCCCCCTCCCTCCGGCGCCCCGCTCTTTTCCGCCTTCCCCGCTACCCGGCTCCCTCTCCCGCGGACGCCTCTCCCTCTCCCGCTTCCCGCCTTCTCCTCTCTGCGGCGCCACCCCGCTCCTTTCTCCCGCTGGCGCCTGCGCCCGTTCCCCGCCTTCTCCTCGCGCACGCGCGCTAGCGCTGCGCGCTGCGCCCGCGCCGCGCCTGGCCCGCGGCCGTGCCCCAAGCTCCGACCGCCTCCGCCGCCCCGACAACCCCGGTCCGAAGCGCGCGGCCGTCCTCGCGCCACGTCGCCCGCCTTCGCCCCGGCCCCGCCTGGCAGTCGCCGCGCCTCCCCCCTCCCACGCGCGGACGCGCCTCCGCCTCTGCGCAGCTACCTGCTCCCGTCTCCTCGCCATTACGCCGCTACAGCGCCGCGCGTCAACGCCCGGTCACCGCCCGTCCTGCGGAGGAGACACCACCCACTCCCGTCACTGCCTGTCGCCCCGGAGCCCGAGCCCTTGCCTTCCTCTCCACGCCTCGCTCCCCCTCCGCTCGGGTATAAAAACCCCTCCCCCTCTCCCGCTTGCTCTCTTGGTTCCCCAGCTTCCCCACCCCTTCCATTCGCCTCCCACCACTCCCAGCCACCTCCTGAGCTATTGATTGAGCCCCCGTCGCTTTAATCGCCGCCACCAGTCTCCCCTGCGCCGGTGACCCCCGGGAGCCAATCTCCCTCTCCTCTCCTCCCTTTCTCAATTGCATTCGCTCGAAGAATCCCCTCGGTGTGCTGATCATTTTGGTAACCTCCATTTGGCAGGTGATCGCCCGAGGAGCTCCAGCCCCGTTGCTCACCGCCGGCCGAACCACCCTCTCCGTGGCCAGCTCTCTCCGCAGCTCCCCAGCTTCCCCCGCCACCGCCAATGTGAGCACCCGGTCCCCGTGAACGTGTAGCCGCGGCCGGTTGACCTCTCTCGCCGCCGGTGACCTCCCTCGCCTCCAAGCACCCGAACCACCCCCTTCTACCTCCCGTCCCCTCCGTTGGTTCCCGCTCCTTCCAACCGCCCAAAACGGGTTCCCCTCTCGAAGCCGCACCCGCCGGTGCCCTCGATGGTCGCCGACGAGCCCCCTAGCACCCAGGCCGCCGTCGCCACCGTAACCTCACCGCGGGGTTACTGTAGCAGCTGGAGGAGGAAGACGACTCCTCCCCCGCGACGTGGCCTTCCCTCCGCCGTCCATCCTCCCGTAGCCATATAACGTCGACCGTCGGATCTTCCGTACCGTTTCGCCCGCTTTCCCCTCTTCATCGCCGTCCGATCCTCCCCGCAGCTCATCCCGCCCGTCCGCTCCGCCCCATCTCCGCCACCCGCCCGAGCCACGCGTCGCTCATCCGAACCGCGTGAGCGCGCGTGAGTGGGCCGCGCTGGCCTGCTCCGTCGCCGAGCGCGCGCGCGAGTTGCGGGCCGCGCGTCGCCGCCGTGGGCCGCGCTGGCCTTCGGCCGCGCGGGCCGCACAGTGCCAGGCCGCGCTGTAGCGTTGGGCCGGCCCGACACTGTTCACCGATTTTCCAGAGGCTTTTCCAATTTCTAAAATCCAAATAAATCCAAATAAATCCTAGAAAATCACAGAAATTCCCAAAAATTCCCAAATTTCACCACTTGACTTCAAATAATATTCTGGACCCATTGTTGGCTTCCATTCCCACAGAATCTTTCCCAATAGATTCCTAAAATTCCATTTGAAGGATTTATGCATTTTATTCCTTTTTAATTAGCTTAATTTTTCCTCACTTGATTAGTTGCAAGCTGGATTTAATTATTTCATTTGTTTGCGCTAGTGACGGAGATCTCGGAAGCCCAGGTGAAATCTCAGGAGCCAGAAGGTTCTTCGTTCGAGCTAGCTGAAATAGTCCGGATTGACGGCAAGTCCCAAATCCTTTGATCATGTTGCAACCCATGTGATTTAATTATTTTAATATGCTATTTGCATTATGCTAGTTGTGAAATGTTAGTTTAAAATAAAATAAAATGTTTAGAATGACACGTGATATAGCTAGACCTACCACCGATAAATGCCATGTTTGAATTGTTGCCATGCCATTGAAACCCTAGAAATAATTACTTATTAATCTAGATAACTGTAGATTATTATTATCATGCAAAAGTGTTACACTGATAAGGTTGTGGCTGTGGGCCAATAGAATTTGGAAAACCCGTCTCTAAGGTAGGGTGGTATGGGACGCCGTATCTTAGAGCGGAGAGTGCCGGCGTGCACAAGGTAGGGTAAGGGTGAGTGGGAAACCGCGAGACGGTCTACGCCCACCGCTTACCTTAGGTTGGGTCGCGGGCCTGATGAGGTTGCGGATCATGTGAAAATATAAGGACTGAAACCCTTGCGCTGAGCGAATGTCACAGTGATCGCTCAACCACAGGAGTTGACTTGTCAACACTGGTCTAGTAGCTGCTCAACTCAATTGAAACTCTACAGGATGAGATGTCAGGATGCCGGGGAGTTAGGTATGCCGCTGGGTACCTAACAACGGTAGTAGACACTTAAAACGGCTTAGAGAAGTTTGTTTATGTTTGGCCGTGACTGAGTGATGCTACCGGGTAGAGCCTATATAAAGAATTGAGCAGTGAAACGACCTGGCTTTCTTAACTCTTTAGCGGGAGTTAAGGGATCGTGTCGGTAAAGCTGAGCAAACTCTGCAGAGTCAAATAAATGGTATTCGAATACGCCGTGCTCCCGGTTATTGGAGCTGTGTCACTTGGGTGATTCCAGCCGCAAAGCTTAAGTAGTTTTGTAAATGGTTTTAACTTGATTAGGTTGGTTAATGAACTCTTCATGAAAAACCCCTGAGATCATAAGAAGTAAGTTTTGGTCCGTCTTATCAAAATGATTGCAAATAAAACTGCATCCACTCAAAGTTAATAGACCAAGTATATTCCCTTCCTTTGTTATTCCGTGCATGTAGTAAGATAGAATCCCTTTGGGATTTGCTGAGCCGGTTGTTTGGCTCACGGCTTGCTTAATCCACCCTTCAGAGGATCAAGACTCTGGTGAAGGACTCCCCGTCGAGGACGTCCCTGAGGACTTCTCCGTTGACGAGGACCCGTGGCTTTAGGTCTCCGCCGCGCTCGAATCAGTTTCTGGAAGTCTTTTGTAATGTAAATATTACTTTGGGCTTGCACGCCCCGTTGTCAAAACCTGGATAGTAATCCTTATGTGAAATATATGCTGGACTTTTGTTGTAAGCATGCAATGGTATACTCTTGCGCGACGTTCCTTAACTGTTCATGCGTGAATAGTTGCGGAATGCCGTGTCCGTACGCGCCCCTGGAAACGGGGGCGTTACAAGAAGTGGTATCAGAGCAGGCTCTTTGACCGTAGGTTGAGACCTAAGGCAAACTAGGAAGCAATTTTGTCGCAAAACTTAATTTAAGCCATAAAAAGGGTTTACAAAAATATAAGGTTTATTGCTGTCTTTTTCCTCTCTTGTTGCTACCTTATCTGTCTTAAATTTATTTCTGCTTAAGTTTTACTTTTGCAAATGTTTACTGTTCTCCTTGTCTAACTTGAAAATTTCGTTTCGGCAGATGGTGCACTACCTGTTCTCGCACCCGGACCGCATGGATGGTTGGCCCCACAAGCTGTGGGAGATGCAGCGTCACCTCGGAGCCACGGAGTACCACAGCCCAGTGTTCCACACTGTGGGCCGCTTCCGTGGAGGACAGCGGTACGAGTGGAAGGCGTGGGTGACCCTCACACCCTTGCCTGTCCGCCCGGACCTCGAGCACAGATTCATCGCCAGGAGGATCAGCAGAGATGATGCAGTCCAGGACGCAGCCCAGAAGGCTGCACTTTACCTGAGGGACTACTACGACCAGGAGCTTTCAGGCTCGCCCTTCGACCTGATCCCGCAGCAGCTTCAGGGTGCTTTAGCAGTTCCGAGGTTTGGCGAGGACGACGATCCCCGCTTGGAGGGCATCGCCGCCCTCATGGCTGAGCAGGTGGAGCGCTACGACCGAGCAGTTGCAGAGTCCAGGGCTCTGCAGAGGCAGCTTTGGGACACCCGCGAGCAGGTGCAGCACCTCCGGGAGTCCCTCCTCCGCTACGAGGCCCTTGAGGCAGGCGAGGCCTCGGACTGCGGAGAGTCGCCCAGCGTCCAGTCCTCTAGTTCTACGGTGCAGTCCAGGCGTAGGCGCAGGATGACTGCGGCGCAGTACCGTGCCCGGTTCCCCGCAGCCCCTCTTGCCCTTCCAGCACCGGGGGATATGGAGGAGTAGATGCTGTTCGCTAGTTAGGCTGACCCTTTTGTAATAGCAGTACTTTTGTATGTAATGCAAGTGTAATCATGAACCCTAAGTGGTCTGTGTACCACTTGCCTTCTGTAAATTTATGTTCATTAATCCTTTATGTTGCTTGTGTAATTATCAGTATATTCCCCTTGTGTTCAAAGTGTTCTCCTGTCCCCTTTCGCTCTCGTACTTATCTTGTTCGCCCTGTACTTACCCTGTAATTCGGTGTCTTACTTATCTAATCTTGCTTGTCGAAGCCGCTGCAAAGCTAATCGCAAGTTCCCAATTGGCAGATGGACCCAGATCAGCAGAGCAGTCAGACCAACAGGCAAGGTGCACCTGCCACAGATCAAGCCACGCTCGCTAGTGTGATAGCAATGTTGGAGCAAAATCGTTACCAGGGAGAGCAGAACATCTTACGAGTGTTAGATCAGCAGGCCCGTCTACTTGAGCAGGTTGCAACCAGATCTCCAGGCATACCAGGTGGATGCAATGTTAATCGGGATGGTGCACCAATTTCCACCCGATGGGCAGACTTTTTGAAGACGCGTCCACCGGTCTTCTCCACCACAGCTGACCCTATGGTAGCTGAGGATTGGCTTGTGGACGTGGAAAGGAAGCTTCAGACAGCACAGTGCGATGATAAAGAGAAAGTGTTATACGCATCCCACCAGTTGCAGGGCGCTGCAGCAACATGGTGGATCAACTATCAACGCACCTTACAGAACAGAGAAGTCAGTTGGGAAGATTTTTCGAAGGCCTTTCGCAAGGCCCACATACCAGATGGCATCATGGAGGCTAAGCGCCGAGAATTCCTGGCGCTTAAACAAGGCGGACGCACTGTTATGGAATACTTACATCAGTTCAACCACCTTTCTCGATATGCACCCGAGGATGTTGACAGCGAAGACAAGAAAATGAGTAAATTCCGAGCAGGACTGCAACAGTCATTGAAGTTCCATATCTCAGCCATGAAGTTCAAAGACCTGCATGACATGGTGGATAGCTTGATTATCTCAGAAGAAGCTAGGGGTGAAATGGAGGATTTCCGGAAGCGTAAGGCAGCACATAAGTCCCAGTCTTCTTCATACAATGCTCAGCGAAGCAAGACTTCGGGATCCTCCTCATTCCGATCCCAATCCTCCCGACAGTATGTGATGCTACCAAAGAACCAGTCGGGACAATCCCAACAATACAACTCTCCTACACCCTTGGCGATCAAATGTCCTACTTGTGGTGGAAACCATCTTGCCAGCGCCTGTCCACGGAGGTCCAATGCTTGTTTTCACTGTGGAGAAATTGGACACTACAGAGATCAGTGCCCCAGGAAGAGTTTGCCGTCGGATGCTGCGAAATTGCAAGTCCAAAACCAGCAACAGCAAGAAACAAAGACACAAGCTAGCCCTAGTACTCCAAAGGGAGGCTATCTGCAGATTAAGGCAGCCGGACCCCAATCTCCAGCAGGCACAACCAACTTCACATCTGTAGGCAGAGGCAGAGGCCGCACCAGACCCACCTTCTATGCGAGGGTGAATCATGTGTCCGCTGAGGACGCAGCTGGAGCAAGTGACATCGTTGCTGGTATGTTCCCAATCAACTCCATACCTGCATTGATTTTATTTGACCCTGGTGCAACGCATTCATTTATTTCAAAGAGTTTTGCCTCAAGAAATCAGTTGCCTTCTGTTTCACTACCAAGACCTTATGTGGTTGAAACCCCTGGGGTTAGAATGGAGTCCCACCGTGTTTGTGCGGGACTTAACATAAAAATCCAAGGGGTAGACTTTAGAGCAGACTTATTGCAGTTAGATATGTCTGGATTAGATGCCATCTTGGGTATGAACTGGTTAGCCAGGAACAAAGGCAAGGTAGACTGTGAAATCAAAACAGTGTCATTGGTTAACCATGAAGGTCAGATGATAGTAGTAGAGCCAGATCGAAAAGTGCTAAAGGATGCCAGAAAGCGTATGATCAACATGATAGCAGCCACACCGGATCAAGTGCCAGTAGTGCAAGAATATCTAGATGTATTTCCGGAAGAATTGCCAGGAAGACCCCCTGACAGGCAAGTAGAACTTGCGATAGAGTTGGTTCCAGGTACGAAGCCAATTGCCAAACACCAGTATAGAATGTCAGCTAGTGAGTTGAAAGAATTGAAGAAGCAGTTAGATGAGCTACTAGAAAAAGAATTCATACGACCAAGCATTTCACCTTGGTCGGCACCAGTTCTGTTTGTAAAGAAGAAGAATGGAGAGCTGAGGATGTGTGTTGATTACAGAGGTTTGAATGCTGTCACAATTAAAAACAAATACCCACTGCCAAGAATTGATGATTTGTTTGACCAACTCAAGGGTGCCAAAGTGTTTTCCAAGATCGATCTGCGCTCGGGTTATCATCAGCTTAAAATCCGAGAGCAAGATCGAGAGAAGACAGCTTTCATTACCAGATATGGACTATTTGAGTTCACAGTCGTTCCCTTTGGTTTAACCAATGCGCCAGCTTATTTCATGAATCTTATGAATCTGGTGCATATGGACCAATTGGATCGATTCGTGATAGTCTTCATCGATGATATTTTGATATATTCCAAGAATGAAGAGGAACACAAAGAGCATCTGCACATGGTATTGACAAGATTAAGAGAGCACCAACTATATGCCAAGTTCGACAAGTGCAGCTTTTGGCTGAAGGAAGTTGCTTTCTTGGGTCACATTATATCTGAAGATGGAGTCAAAGTTGATCCAGAAAAGATATCAGCAGTTATGGAATGGAAGCAGCCAAAGACCGTGACTGAGGTGAGAAGCTTTCTTGGATTGGCGGGCTATTATCGCCGGTTCATAGAAGGATTCTCACGAATATCCCATCCGCTCACTCAACTTCTGAAGAAAGACAGACCCTTCGCTTGGACAGATGCTTGTGAGGAAAGTTTTCAGATGCTGAAGACCAAGTTGACAACAACGCCAGTGTTGATTTTGCCCAACCCAGAAAAAGAATTCCAAATCTATTGCGATGCTTCAAAACAAGGTTTGGGATGTGTGCTCATGCAAGATGGAAAGGTTGTTGCCTATGCGTCCAGACAGTTGAAGCCGCATGAAGAGAATTACCCCACACACGATTTAGAACTAGCAGTCGAGGTGCATGCACTCAAAATCTGGCGGCACTACCTGCTAGGGAATCGTTGTGAGATATTCTCAGATCATAAGAGTTTGAAGTACTTGTTCACGCAGCCAGAATTGAATATGAGACAACGAAGATGGCTGGAATTGATCAAGGACTATGATGTGGATCTCCAGTATCACCCGGGCAAAGCAAATGTAGTGGCCGATGCCCTTAGCCGAAAGGCTCGCCCAAGCAAAGTCAGCACGACAGAGTACCCACCAGAGCTAAAAAGAGATATACTACGACTGAATCTAGTGATCACAGAACAGGGTGAAGAAGCAGCCTTAGAGATCCAACCGCTATTGATCGACCAGATCAAAGCAGCACAAGATAAAGATGAAGAGATTCAAAAACTGAAAAAGGATATTCAAGAAGAAAATTCATCAGAGTATGCGATAGACGAACAGGGAATCCTTACCTTCCGTGGTCGCTATTGCATACCCGACAAGAAGGAGTTAAGAGAGTTGATATTATCTGAAGCCCATTCATCTCAGTTCTCAATTCACCCAGGAGGTACCAAGATGTACCAAGACTTGAAGAAAAAGTATTGGTGGAACCAGATGAAGAAAGAAGTGGCAGAGTATGTAGCTAAATGTGATGTCTGCCAGCAGATCAAGATAGATCACCAGAAACCGTCGGGATTGTTGCAACCTTTGCCAATACCCGAATGGAAATGGGATAGTATCGGCATGGATTTCATTACTGGACTTCCCAAGACTCGTGAGGGATATGATGCTATCTGGGTCATTGTCGATAGATTGACCAAGGTGGCTCATTTCCTCCCGATCAAGCAAACATACGGGAAGGACAAGCTTGCTGAGTTGTATTTGACCAGAATAGTGACACTACATGGAGTTCCGAAGAAAATTGTGTCAGATAGAGGAGCGCAGTTTACATCCAAGTTTTGGGAGAAATTGCATGAAGCTATGGGCACCGATTTAAACTTCAGCACAGCGTATCACCCACAGACAGATGGACAGACGGAAAGAACAAATCAAATCCCAGAAGACATGCTAAGAGCTTGTGCTATTGTGTATGGAGCAGCGTGGAATACTTGCTTACCGTTCGCTCAGTTCTCATACAACAATAGCTACCAAGCCAGTATCCAAATGGCCCCGTTTGAAGCACTTTATGGCAGAAAATGCAGAACTCCTCTGAATTGGACAGAAACAGGAGAGCGACAACTTATTGGTCCTCAGATTGTTCAAGACGCAGAAGCACATGTTAGAATTGTTAGAGACAGACTAAAAATGGCACAAGATCGACAGAAGAGCTACGCAGATAACCGCAGGAAGGATTTAAGCTTTGAAGTTGGAGACTTCGTCTACATCAAGGTTACCCCATTCAAAATAGTCAAGAGGTTTCAAGTGAAAGGCAAATTGGCACCAAGATATGTGGGACCGTTTCAAATTATCGGAAGAGTTGGTGAGGTTGCTTATCAAGTGCAGCTTCCACCCAACTTGTCAAGAATGCACAATGTGTTCCACGTATCCCAGCTTCGAAAGTGTCTGCGACAGCCAACAGATGAAGTACCCTTGTCTGATACTGAATTGCAGGATGACTGCACATATGCTGAAGAACCACTACAAATACTTGAAACATTAGAGAGGCAGCTCAGAAACAAGAATATCATATTTTGCAGAGTGCAGTGGAAGAATCATACAGCGGATGAGTCCACTTGGGAACGAGAATCAGACTTGCAGCGGGATTTCCCCAACTTACTCCCTGGATCAAGTTAATCTCGGGGTCGAGATTCTTTTAAGGGGGGTAGGTTGAAAAGCCCCTAAAAATTCAAACCAAAATTTTCTGTGCTTTTTGCTGCATTTTTGGGTGTTTTCTGAAAACTTTCCCTTTCGGGAAAGTTTCCCCCGCCGCCGCTTTCCTCTTTCGGCTGAGCGCCTCCCCCTCCCTCCGGCGCCCCGCTCTTTTCCGCCTTCCCCGCTACCCGGCTCCCTCTCCCGCGGACGCCTCTCCCTCTCCCGCTGGCGCCGCGCCCGCTTCCCGCCTTCTCCTCTCTACGGCGCCGCCCCGCTCCTTTCTCCCGCTGGCGCCTGCGCCCGTTCCCCCACCCCTTCCATTCGCCTCCCACCACTCCCAGCCACCTCCTCGAGCTATTGATTGAGCCCCCGTCGCTTTAATCGCCGCCGCCAGTCTCCCCTGCGCCGGTGACCCCCGAGAGCCAATCTCCCTCTCCTCTCCTCCCTTTCTCAATTGCATTCGCTCGAAGAATCCCCTCGGTGTGCTGATCATTTTGGTAACCTCCATTTGGCAGGTGATCGCCCGAGGAGCTCCAGCCCCGTTGCTCACCGCAGGCCGAACCACCCTCTCCGTGGCCAGCTCTCTCCGCAGCTCCCCAGCTTCCCCCGCCACCGCCAATGTGAGCACCCGGTCCCCGTGAACGTGTAGCCGCGGCCGGTTGACCTCTCTCGCCGCCGGTGACCTCCCTCGCCTCCAAGCACCCGAACCACCCCCTTCTACCTCCCGTCCCCTCCGTTGGTTCCCGCTCCTTCCAACCGCCCAAAACGGGTTCCCCTCTCGAAGCCGCACCCGCCGGTGCCCTCGATGGTCGCCGACGAGCCCCCTAGCACCCAGGCCGCCGTCGCCACCGTAACCTCACCGCGGGGTTACTGTAGCAGCTGGAGGAGGAAGACGACTCCTCCCCCGCGACGTGGCCTTCCCTCCGCCGTCCATCCTCCCGTAGCCATATAACGTCGACCGTCGGATCTTCCGTACCGTTTCGCCCGCTTTCCCCTCTTCATCGCCGTCCGATCCTCCCCGCAGCTCATCCCGCCCGTCCGCTCCGCCCCATCTCCGCCACCAGCCCGAGCCACGCATCGCTCATCCGAACCGCGTGACCGCGCGTGAGAGTGGGCCGCGCTGGCCTGCTCCGTCGCCGAGCGCGCGCGCGAGTTGCGGGCCGCGCGTCGCCGCCGTGGGCCGCGCTGGCCTTCGGCCGCGCGGGCCGCACAGTGCCAGGCCGCGCTGTAGCGCTGGGCCGGCCCGACACTGTTCACCGATTTTCCAGAGGCTTTTCCAATTTCTAAAATCCAAATAAATCCAAATAAATCCTGGAAAATCACAGAAATTCCCAAAAATTCCCAAATTTCACCACTTGACTTCAAATAATATTCTGGACCCATTGTTGGCTTCCATTCCCACAGAATCTTTCCCAATAGATTCCTAAAATTCCATTTGAAGGATTTATGCATTTTATTCCTTTTTAATTAGCTTAATTTTTCCTCGCTTGATTAGTTGCAAGCTGGATTTAATTATTTCATTTGTTTGCGCTAGTGACGGAGATCTCGGAAGCCCAGGTGCAATCTCAGGAGCCAGAAGGTTCTTCGTTCGAGCTAGCTGAAATAGTCCGGATTGACGGCAAGTCCCAAATCCTTTGATCATGTTGCAACCCATGTGATTTAATTATGTTAATATGCTATTTGCATTATGCTAGTTGTGAAATGTTAGTTTAAAATAAAATAAAATGTTTAGAATGACACGTGATATAGCTAGACCTACCACCGATAAATGCCATGTTTGAATTGTTGCCATGCCATTGAAACCCTAGAAATAATTACTTATTAATCTAGATAACTGTAGATTATTATTATCATGCAAAAGTGTTACACTGATAAGGTTGTGGCTGTGGGCCAATAGAATTTGGAAAACCCGTCTCTAAGGTAGGGTGGTATGGGACGCCGTATCTTAGAGCGGAGAGTGCCGGCGTGCACAAGGTAGGGTAAGGGTGAGTGGGAAACTGCGAGACGGTCTACGCCCACCGCTTACCTTAGGTTGGGTCGCGTGCCTGATGAGGTTGCGGACCATGTGAAAATATAAGGACTGAAACCCTTGCGCTGAGCGAATGTCACAGTGATCGCTCAACCACAGGAGTTGACTTGTCAACACTGGTCTAGTAGCTGCTCAACTCAATTGAAACTCTACAGGATGAGATGTCAGGATGCCGGGGAGTTAGGTATGCCGCTGGGTACCTAACAACGGTAGTAGACACTTAAAACGGCTTAGAGAAGTTTGTTTATGTTTGGCCGTGACTGAGTGATGCTACCAGGTAGAGCCTATATAAAGAATTGAGCAGTGAAACGACCTGGCTTTCTTAACTCTTTAGCGGGAGTTAAGGGATCGTGTGGGTAAAGCTGAGCAAACTCTGCAGAGTCAAATAAATGGTATTCGAATACGCCGTGCTCCCGGTTATTGGAGCTGTGTCACTTGGGTGATTCCAGCCGCAAAGCTTAAGTAGTTTTGTAAATGGTTTTAACTTGATTAGGTTGGTTAATGAACTCTTCATGAAAAACCCCTGAGATCATAAGAAGTAAGTTTTGGTCCGTCTTATCAAAATGATTGCAAATAAAACTGCATCCACTCAAAGTTAATAGACCAAGTATATTCCCTTCCTTTGTTATTCCGTGCATGTAGTAAGATAGAATCCCTTTGGGATTTGCTGAGCCGGTTGTTTGGCTCACGGCTTGCTTAATCCACCCTTCAGAGGATCAAGACTCTGGTGAAGGACTCCCCGTCGAGGACGTCCCTGAGGACTTCTTCGTTGACGAGGACCCGTGGCTTTAGGTCTCCGCCGCGCTCGAATCAGTTTCTGGAAGTCTTTTGTAATGTAAATATTACTTTGGGCTTGCACGCCCCGTTGTCAAAACCTGGATAGTAATCCTTATGTGAAATATATGCTGGACTTTTGTTGTAAGCATGCAATGGTATACTCTTGCGCGACGTTCCTTAACTGTTCATGCGTGAATAGTTGCGGAATGCCGTGTCCGTACGCGCCCCTGGAAACGGGGGCGTTACAAGAAGTGGTATCAGAGCAGGCTCTTTGACCGTAGGTTGAGACCTAAGGCAAACTAGGAAGCAATTTTGTCGCAAAACTTAATTTAAGCCATAAAAAGGGTTTACAAAAATATAAGGTTTATTGCTGTCTTTTTCCTCTCTTGTTGCTACCTTATCTGTCTTAAATTTATTTCTGCTTAAGTTTTACTTTTGCAAATGTTTACTGTTCTCCTTGTCTAACTTGAAAATTTCGTTTCGGCAGATGGTGCACTACCTGTTCTCGCACCCGGACCGCATGGATGGTTGGCCCCACAAGCTGTGGGAGATGCAGCGTCACCTCGGAGCCACGGAGTACCACAGCCCAGTGTTCCACACTGTGGGCCGCTTCCGTGGAGGACAGCGGTACGAGTGGAAGGCGTGGGTGACCCTCACACCCTTGCCTGTCCGCCCGGACCTCGAGCACAGATTCATCGCCAGGAGGATCAGCAGAGATGATGCAGTCCAGGACGCAGCCCAGAAGGCTGCACTTTACCTGAGGGACTACTACGACCAGGAGCTTTCAGGCTCGCCCTTCGACCTGATCCCGCAGCAGCTTCAGGGTGCTTTAGCAGTTCCGAGGTTTGGCGAGGACGACGATCCCCGCTTGGAGGGCATCGCCGCCCTCATGGCTGAGCAGGTGGAGCGCTACGACCGAGCAGTTGCAGAGTCCAGGGCTCTGCAGAGGCAGCTTTGGGACACCCGCGAGCAGGTGCAGCACCTCCGGGAGTCCCTCCTCCGCTACGAGGCCCTTGAGGCAGGCGAGGCCTCGGACTGCGGAGAGTCGCCCAGCGTCCAGTCCTCTAGTTCTACGGTGCAGTCCAGGCGTAGGCGCAGGATGACTGCGGCGCAGTACCGTGCCCGGTTCCCCGCAGCCCCTCTTGCCCTTCCAGCACCGGGGGATATGGAGGAGTAGATGCTGTTCGCTAGTTAGGCTGACCCTTTTGTAATAGCAGTACTTTTGTATGTAATGCAAGTGTAATCATGAACCCTAAGTGGTCTGTGTACCACTTGCCTTCTGTAAATTTATGTTCATTAATCCTTTATGTTGCTTGTGTAATTATCAGTATATTCCCCTTGTGTTCAAAGTGTTCTCTTGTCCCCTTTTGCTCTCGTACTTATCTTGTTCGCCCTGTACTTACCCTGTAATTCGGTGTCTTACTTATCTAATCTTGCTTGTCAAAGCCGCTGCAAAGCTAATCTCAAGTTCCCAATTGGCAGATGGACCCAGATCAGCAGAGCAGTCAGACCAACAGGCAAGGTGCACCTGCCACAGATCAAGCCACGCTCGCCAGTGTGATAGCAATGTTGGAGCAAAATCGTTACCAGGGAGAGCAGAACATCTTACGAGTGTTAGATCAGCAGGCCCGTCTACTTGAGCAGATTGCAACCAGATCTCCAGGCATACCAGGTGGAAGCAATGTTAATCGGGATGGTGCACCAATTTCCACCCGATGGGCAGACTTTTTGAAGACGCGTCCACCGGTCTTCTCCACCACAGCTGACCCTATGGTAGCTGAGGATTGGCTTGTGGACGTGGAAAGGAAGCTTCAGACAGCACAGTGCGATGATAAAGAGAAAGTGTTATACGCATCCCACCAGTTGCAGGGCGCTGCAGCAACATGGTGGATCAACTATCAACGCACCTTACAGAACAGAGAAGTCAGTTGGGAAGATTTTTCGAAGGCCTTTCGCAAGGCCCACATACCAGATGGCATCATGGAGGCTAAGCGCCGAGAATTCCTGGCGCTTAAACAAGGCGGACGCACTGTTATGGAATACTTACATCAGTTCAACCACCTTTCTCGATATGCACCCGAGGATGTTGACAGCGAAGACAAGAAAATGAGTAAATTCCGAGCAGGACTGCAACAGTCATTGAAGTTCCATATCTCAGCCATGAAGTTCAAAGACCTGCATGACATGGTGGATAGCTTGATTATCTCAGAAGAAGCTAGGGGTGAAATGGAGGATTTCCGGAAGCGTAAGGCAGCACATAAGTCCCAGTCTTCTTCATACAATGCTCAGCGAAGCAAGACTTCGGGATCCTCCTCATTCCGATCCCAATCCTCCCGACAGTATGTGATGCTACCAAAGAACCAGTCAGGACAATCCCAACAATACAACTCTCCTACACCCTTGGCGATCAAATGTCCTACTTGTGGTGGAAACCATCTTGCCAGCGCCTGTCCACGGAGGTCCAATGCTTGTTTTCACTGTGGAGAAATTGGACACTACAGAGATCACTGCCCCAGGAAGAGTTTGCCGTCGGATGCTGCGAAATTGCAAGTCCAAAACCAGCAACAGCAAGAAACAAAGACACAAGCTAGCCCTAGTACTCCAAAGGGAGGCTATCTGCAGATTAAGGCAGCCGGACCCCAATCTCCAGCAGGCACAGCCAACTTCACATCTGTAGGCAGAGGCAGAGGCCGCACCAGACCCACCTTCTATGCGAGGGTGAATCATGTGTCCGCTGAGGACGCAGCTGGAGCAAGTGACATCGTTGCTGGTATGTTCCCAATCAACTCCATACCTGCATTGATTTTATTTGACCCTGGTGCAACGCATTCATTTATTTCAAAGAGTTTTGCCTCAAGAAATCAGTTGCCTTCTGTTTCACTGCCAAGACCTTATGTGGTTGAAACCCCTGGGGTTAGAATGGAGTCCCACCGTGGGTGTGCGGGACTTAACATAAAAATCCAAGGGGTAGACTTTAGAGCAGACTTATTGCAGTTAGATATGTCTGGATTAGATGCCATCTTGGGTATGAACTGGTTAGCCAGGAACAAAGGCAAGGTAGACTGTGAAATCAAAACAGTGTCATTGGTTAACCATGAAGGTCAGATGATAGTAGTAGAGCCAGATCGAAAAGTGCTAAAGGATGCCAGAAAGCGTATGATCAACATGATAGCAGCCACACCGGATCAAGTGCCAGTAGTGCAAGAATATCCAGATGTATTTCCGGAAGAATTGCCAGGAAGACCCCCTGACAGGCAAGTAGAACTTGCGATAGAGTTGGTTCCAGGTACGAAGCCAATTGCCAAACACCAGTATAGAATGTCAGCTAGTGAGTTGAAAGAATTGAAGAAGCAGTTAGATGAGCTACTAGAAAAAGAATTCATACGACCAAGCATTTCACCTTGGTCGGCACCAGTTCTGTTTGTAAAGAAGAAGAATGGAGAGCTGAGGATGTGTGTTGATTACAGAGGTTTGAATGCTGTCACAATTAAAAACAAATACCCACTGCCAAGAATTGATGATTTGTTTGACCAACTCAAGGGTGCCAAAGTGTTTTCCAAGATCGATCTGCGCTCGGGTTATCATCAGCTTAAAATCCGAGAGCAAGATCGAGAGAAGACAGCTTTCATTACCAGATATGGACTATTTGAGTTCACAGTCGTTCCCTTTGGTTTAACCAATGCGCCAGCTTATTTCATGAATCTTATGAATCTGGTGCATATGGACCAATTGGATCGATTCGTGATAGTCTTCATCGATGATATTTTGATATATTCCAAGAATGAAGAGGAACACAAAGAGCATCTGCACATGGTATTGACAAGATTAAGAGAGCACCAACTATATGCCAAGTTCGACAAGTGCAGCTTTTGGCTGAAGGAAGTTGCTTTCTTGGGTCACATTATATCTGAAGATGGAGTCAAAGTTGATCCAGAAAAGATATCAGCAGTTATGGAATGGAAGCAGCCAAAGACCGTGACTGAGGTGAGAAGCTTTCTTGGATTGGCGGGCTATTATCGCCGGTTCATAGAAGGATTCTCACGAATATCCCATCCGCTCACTCAACTTCTGAAGAAAGACAGACCCTTCGCTTGGACAGATGCTTGTGAGGAAAGTTTTCAGATGCTGAAGACCAAGTTGACAACAACGCCAGTGTTGATTTTGCCCAACCCAGAAAAAGAATTCCAAATCTATTGCGATGCTTCAAAACAAGGTTTGGGATGTGTGCTCATGCAAGATGGAAAGGTTGTTGCCTATGCGTCCAGACAGTTGAAGCCGCATGAAGAGAATTACCCCACACACGATTTAGAACTAGCAGTCGAGGTGCATGCACTCAAAATCTGGCGGCACTACCTGCTAGGGAATCGTTGTGAGATATTCTCAGATCATAAGAGTTTGAAGTACTTGTTCACGCAGCCAGAATTGAATATGAGACAACGAAGATGGCTGGAATTGATCAAGGACTATGATGTGGATCTCCAGTATCACCCGGGCAAAGCAAATGTAGTGGCCGATGCCCTTAGCCGAAAGGCTCGCCCAAGCAAAGTCAGCACGACAGAGTACCCACCAGAGCTAAAAAGAGATATACTACGACTGAATCTAGTGATCACAGAACAGGGTGAAGAAGCAGCCTTAGAGATCCAACCGCTATTGATCGACCAGATCAAAGCAGCACAAGATAAAGATGAAGAGATTCAAAAACTGAAAAAGGATATTCAAGAAGAAAATTCATCAGAGTATGCGATAGACGAACAGGGAATCCTTACCTTCCGTGGTCGCTATTGCATACCCGACAAGAAGGAGTTAAGAGAGTTGATATTATCTGAAGCCCATTCATCTCAGTTCTCAATTCACCCAGGAGGTACCAAGATGTACCAAGACTTGAAGAAAAAGTATTGGTGGAACCAGATGAAGAAAGAAGTGGCAGAGTATGTAGCTAAATGTGATGTCTGCCAGCAGATCAAGATAGATCACCAGAAACCGTCGGGATTGTTGCAACCTTTGCCAATACCCGAATGGAAATGGGATAGTATCGGCATGGATTTCATTACTGGACTTCCCAAGACTCGTGAGGGATATGATGCTATCTGGGTCATTGTCGATAGATTGACCAAGGTGGCTCATTTCCTCCCGATCAAGCAAACATACGGGAAGGACAAGCTTGCTGAGTTGTATTTGACCAGAATAGTGACACTACATGGAGTTCCGAAGAAAATTGTGTCAGATAGAGGAGCGCAGTTTACATCCAAGTTTTGGGAGAAATTGCATGAAGCTATGGGCACCGATTTAAACTTCAGCACAGCGTATCACCCACAGACAGATGGACAGACGGAAAGAACAAATCAAATCCCAGAAGACATGCTAAGAGCTTGTGCTATTGTGTATGGAGCAGCGTGGAATACTTGCTTACCGTTCGCTCAGTTCTCATACAACAATAGCTACCAAGCCAGTATCCAAATGGCCCCGTTTGAAGCACTTTATGGCAGAAAATGCAGAACTCCTCTGAATTGGACAGAAACAGGAGAGCGACAACTTATTGGTCCTCAGATTGTTCAAGACGCAGAAGCACATGTTAGAATTGTTAGAGACAGACTAAAAATGGCACAAGATCGACAGAAGAGCTACGCAGATAACCGCAGGAAGGATTTAAGCTTTGAAGTTGGAGACTTCGTCTACATCAAGGTTACCCTATTCAAAATAGTCAAGAGGTTTCAAGTGAAAGGCAAATTGGCACCAAGATATGTGGGACCGTTTCAAATTATCGGAAGAGTTGGTGAGGTTGCTTATCAAGTGCAGCTTCCACCCAACTTGTCGAGAATGCACAATGTGTTCCACGTATCCCAGCTTCGAAAGTGTCTGCGACAGCCAACAGATGAAGTACCCTTGTCTGATACTGAATTGCAGGATGACTGCACATATGCTGAAGAACCACTACAAATACTTGAAACATTAGAGAGGCAGCTCAGAAACAAGAATATCAGATTTTGCAGAGTGCAGTGGAAGAATCATACAGCGGATGAGTCCACTTGGGAACGAGAATCAGACTTGCAGCGGGATTTCCCCAACTTACTCCCTGGATCAAGTTAATCTCGGGGTCGAGATTCTTTTAAGGGGGGTAGGTTGAAAAGCCCTTAAAAATTCAAACCAAAATTTTCTGTGCTTTTTGCTGCATTTTTGGGTGTTTTCTGAAAACTTTCCCTTTCGGGAAAGTTTCCCCCGCCGCCGCTTTCCTCTTTCGGCTGGGCGCCTCCCCCTCCCTCCGGCGCCCCGCTCTTTTCCGCCTTCCCCGCTACCCGGCTCCCTCTCCCGCGGACGCCTCTCCCTCTCCCGCTGGCGCCGCGCCCGCTTCCCGCCTTCTCCTCTCTGCGGCGCCGCCCCGCTCCTTTCTCCCGCTGGCGCCTGCGCCCGTTCCCCCACCCCTTCCATTCGCCTCCCACCACTCCCAGCCACCTCCTCGAGCTATTGATTGAGCCCCCGTCGCTTTAATCGCCGCCGCCAGTCTCCCCTGCGCCGGTGACCCCCGGGAGCCAATCTCCCTCTCCTCTCCTCCCTTTCTCAATTGCATTCGCTCGAAGAATCCCCTCGGTGTGCTGATCATTTTGGTAACCTCCATTTGGCAGGTGATCGCCCGAGGAGCTCCAGCCCCGTTGCTCACCGCCGGCCGAACCACCCTCTCCGTGGCCAGCTCTCTCCGCAGCTCCCCAGCTTCCCCCGCCACCGCCAATGTGAGCACCCGGTCCCCGTGAACGTGTAGCCGCGGCCGGTTGACCTCTCTCGCCGCCGGTGACCTCCCTCGCCTCCAAGCACCCGAACCACCCCCTTCTACCTCCCGTCCCCTCCGTTGGTTCCCGCTCCTTCCAACCGCCCAAAACGGGTTCCCCTCTCGAAGCCGCACCCGCCGGTGCCCTCGATGGTCGCCGACGAGCCCCCTAGCACCCAGGCCGCCGTCGCCACCGTAACCTCACCGCGGGGTTACTGTAGCAGCTGGAGGAGGAAGACGACGTGGCCTTCCCTCCGCCGTCCATCCTCCCGTAGCCATATAACGTCGACCGTCGGATCTTCCGTACCATTTCGCCCGCTTTCCCCTCTTCATCGCCGTCCGATCCTCCCCGCAGCTCATCCCGCCCGTCCACTCCGCCCCATCTCCGCCACCCGCCCGAGCCACGCGTCGCTCATCCGAACCGCGTGAGAGCGCGTGAGTGGGCGCGCTGGCCTGCTCCGTCGCCGAGCGCGCGCGCGAGTTGCGGGCCGCGCGTCGCCGCCGTGGGCCGCGCTGGCCTTCGGCCGCGCGGGCCGCACAGTGCCAGGCCGCGCTGTAGCGCTGGGCCGGCCCGACACTGTTCACCGATTTTCCAGAGGCTTTTCCAATTTCTAAAATCCAAATAAATCCAAATAAATCCTAGAAAATCACAGAAATTCCCAAAAATTCCCAAATTTCACCACTTGACTTCAAATAATATTCTGGACCCATTGTTGGCTTCCATTTCCACAGAATCTTTCCCAATAGATTCCTAAAATTCCATTTGAAGGATTTATGCATTTTATTCCTTTTTAATTAGCTTAATTTTTCCTCGCTTGATTAGTTGCAAGCTGGATTTAATTATTTCATTTGTTTGCGCTAGTGACGGAGATCTCGGAAGCCCAGGTGCAATCTCAGGAGCCAGAAGGTTCTTCGTTCGAGCTAGCTGAAATAGTCCGGATTGACGGCAAGTCCCAAATCCTTTGATCATGTTGCAACCCATGTGATTTAATTATGTTAATATGCTATTTGCATTATGCTAGTTGTGAAATGTTAGTTTAAAATAAAATAAAATGTTTAGAATGACACGTGATATAGCTAGACCTACCACCGATAAATGCCATGTTTGAATTGTTGCCATGCCATTGAAACCCTAGAAATAATTACTTATTAATCTAGATAACTGTAGATTATTATTATCATGCAAAAGTGTTACACTGATAAGGTTGTGGCTGTGGGCCAATAGAATTTGGAAAACCCGTCTCTAAGGTAGGGTGGTATGGGACGCCGTATCTTAGAGCGGAGAGTGCCAGCGTGCACAAGGTAGGGTAAGGGTGAGTGGGAAACCGCGAGACGGTCTACGCCCACCGCTTACCTTAGGTTGGGTCGCGGGCCTGATGAGGTTGCGGGCCATGTGAAAATATAAGGACTGAAACCCTTGCGCTGAGCGAATGTCACAGTGATCGCTCAACCACAGGAGTTGACTTGTCAACACTGGTCTAGTAGCTGCTCAACTCAATTGAAACTCTACAGGATGAGATGTCAGGATGCCGGGGAGTTAGGTATGCCGCTGGGTACCTAACAACGGTAGTAGACACTTAAAACGGCTTAGAGAAGTTTGTTTATGTTTGGCCGTGACTGAGTGATGCTACCGGGTAGAGCCTATATAAAGAATTGAGCAGTGAAACGACCTGGCTTTCTTAACTCTTTAGCGGGAGTTAAGGGATCGTGTGGGTAAAGCTGAGCAAACTCTGCAGAGTCAAATAAATGGTATTCGAATACACCGTGCTCCCGGTTATTGGAGCTGTGTCACTTGGGTGATTCCAGCCGCAAAGCTTAAGTAGTTTTGTAAATGGTTTTAACTTGATTAGGTTGGTTAATGAACTATTCATGAAAAACCCCTGAGATCATAAGAAGTAAGTTTTGGTCCGTCTTATCAAAATGATTGCAAATAAAACTGCATCCACTCAAAGTTAATAGACCAAGTATATTCCCTTCCTTTGTTATTCCGTGCATGTAGTAAGATAGAATCCCTTTGGGATTTGCTGAGCCGGTTGTTTGGCTCACGGCTTGCTTAATCCACCCTTCAGAGGATCAAGACTCTGGTGAAGGACTCCCCGTCGAGGACGTCCCTGAGGACTTCTTCGTTGACGAGGACCCGTGGCTTTAGGTCTCCGCCGCGCTCGAAGCAGTTTCTGGAAGTCTTTTGTAATGTAAATATTACTTTGGGCTTGCACGCCCCGTTGTCAAAACCTGGATAGTAATCCTTATGTGAAATATATGCTGGACTTTTGTTGTAAGCATGCAATGGTATACTCTTGCGCGACGTTCCTTAACTGTTCATGCGTGAATAGTTGCGGAATGCCGTGTCCGTACGCGCCCCTGGAAACGGGGGCGTTACAGAAGCCTTACGGTCATGACGTGGTTGGGAGCGTCAATGAAGTTGGCGGTGGGACAAAGGCTTGAAATGCGCACTCCGTTCCACACCCTTCAGACGGGCATCGACGAAGTTTTAAAGCGTGTGCTCTGTCCAAGCTTTTAGCATTGTGGCTCGATAGGTCCAACAAGGTACGCTCATCAACCTCGAACATCTTGGTGTAGTGGCATGCATCAATCGATCACGTCTTGATATGTCATCCAATGTGGTGTGACCAATCAAGCTCACACATAGGGATGTGTATGCCCCAATCGGCCTCATGCGCCTTGAGGTTCCATTGATAGGGATGCGTATGCCCCAATCGGCCTCATGCGCCTTGAGGTTCCATCGCACCTCAGAGTAGCAATACATCCTCATCCCTCTTGACAAGTTCACGCAATGACCCGATTACCCAAGGACTTCGTGCGTCTTGAACTAATAAATTAGGTGCTTATTTCTGTGTGTTCGTGTGGGTCAATCTTTCACACCTCTGGGTTCTATCGTTCTTTGGTGGCTATGCCTAGGTGAGTGAGCTTGGCACTCCTGTGCATACCTTCACCACTCGGATGCCATGGGCTGGGAACTTACTCCATGAGGCACTTCTTTAGGCTAAGTCCTAACCCTGTGCCTCCACGTAACTTCAACATCTAGGTGATTAATGCTTGAGTCTATAACTATTCACGACCCCGTATCCTTCTGTGTGACGGTGAACTCCCTAATATGACCCAAAATCGGCTAAGCGGAGCAACGACACTTTGGCGAATACCAGGGGAACCCAACTGGGAGATGTGGGCATGATCTATCATCTGAAGTTTGTGTAAGGACTAAGGTATTTTAACATGTTGTCAAAATGCATTGCAGGCTATCAATGGGATCGTCGACTCGAGGCAGCGCGCTGACCCCTTTTGCAAGTAAGTGCACTAGCCCAGACGGGCGGCTGTCAACCACCTGGATCGGCGAGGGGCTATCGTTGGGGAGGGTCTCTATGCCACCTTAGGCCATGACCACCTCAGAGCGACGACACCCGTTGGAGGGTCTACCCTGAGCCAATTTCCCAAGTCAACCTCGGCGAGATTCACAAGACCAACCCGAAGGGGTCTAGGGCTAACCCTGGGTGAGGGACACAAGACCAATCCTAGGCGAGGGACACAAGACCAATCCTTGAGGGGTCCAGGGCCAACCCTGGGTGAGAGACATAAGACCAACCCGGAGGGATCCAGGGCCAACCCTGGGCAAGGTATGCAAGGCCAACCCTGGAGGGGTCCAGGGTGTCGATCCTGGAGCAACAACACCGGAACCCTCTATGTAAATCACACCAGTCCAGGAAAAGCTAGTGCACACAGTGTTTACAGGGATTCATATCATGCATAACGGCCAACTTTATTATAAACAAAGAATACAACCTTATGGCTAGAGTTTATAATAACAAGGCTCATAGCCAAACATAAAGCAAATTAGTGGAAGATAAATAATAAAGGAGCAACCCATCCTGCCTGCCCAGAGGCGAATGACTATAAGACATGGCCTATTCATCACCTTCCTCACTGTAGTCAAAAACGTCATTCTCTGGCATCAAATTTAAGCAAGGTGAGCATATAAAGTACTCCACAAGTTATACCAAGAGAATTAACAAATTTGATGCATGCATGGTTATTATCAAATGCAAAATAGTAGAATTGCAACAAACCATTAGTCTAAGTCTAAATCAAATTTTATAATTTTATTTTATCAAAATTTCATAGACTTTCTCGACTCACCGAAGTCAAGAATAGATTTTAGAAACCATCATTTTATGAAATAAAAATTCCCACCTAAAATCATTTTAAGCATGGCTAAGCAATTATATAAAATTTCTAGTTAATACTAATGTAGTAACTAGTTTTTTTTATCTAGGATGACAAGGTATGTTGATGTTCAATGTCAAATTTGGCCACATACAAAGGACATAAGTATAACTAGAATTTAAATCCAATTTAAACTAAATTTGAATAAAAGTACACATGCATAATAATTTAAAAACAACATAAATAATTTTAATTAATGCAAGCAACATGATCAAAGGTGTAACTTGCCTTGCTCGAAGTCTTGGTGCCACGAATCGTTTAAATCGTACTATCCAGAGTCGTCGTAGTCTACGCACATAAAACCTAATCAAATAAATACAAATAAAAACAAATAAAACTCAAGAATTCAAAAGAAATTCAAAAATGGATAGTTTAGGATATTAGAAGAATTTAGTAATTTGAATGGGTCCAAACGGAGTTAAGATAAAGAAATACGAGCTTCTGGAAGTTTAAAACTAAAGAAAAAGGAAAAAGGAGATTTTTTTGGAATGCTTTAGAATAGTTTGGAGCAGTCCGATCAACAAGAGAAGACATTCTAAATGGTATAAAATCTATATAGTGGTAGATAGGCTTTGAGTGGTCGAACAGCTGTGGTCGGATGCGGTCGTGGTCGGCAAACCGTGGTTGCATCGGACAGTGGTCTAACACAGGTGTAGTTGAAAGTGGAGGCGGTTGAATAGATTGTTGTGTTCGGATGGCTGGAGTGCTCAAAGGTAGTTGCGGTCGGATGGCTAGATGCTACACTATTTTTGTGTGGTCGAAGCTGCAAAGTGGTCGAAAGCTTCAGAAATTGATTGATAGTCAAAGCTATAGGAACTGGTCGATACTTGAAAGCTATAGAATCTGGTCGATACTCGAAGAAATAGTAACTAGTTGGTTCTCGAAGGTCCAAGGCTACATAGTGGTCGAAGGCTTAAAGTGGTAAAAAATGACAATGTGGTTGGAAGTGGCAGTGTGGTCGAAACTTAGTGGTCGGAAGCGGCAAGGGTCGAAAGCAACTACAGTTGAAAGTGGCACCGTCGCAAGTGGTAGAGTGGTTGGGAGTGGTAGTGTGGTCGGGACACCCAGCCTGGTCAGGACGACAATGAACGACAGTGGTCGTGAACGGCTGTGAATGGCTATGGTTGAAGAAGACTATAGCAGTCGAAGGATACAAAGAGAGGAGTTGAGTACCTTAGCATGGATTACGAGGAGGTTGGAGGTTGGTCGTAGTGAAGAAGTGGAAGAGGTGGCTTGGTCATCAATGGCGAAGGGGTTCCAGCGGTGGACTAGATCGGTGAAGGGCGACGGACAATCATGCGGGCTCAATGAGGACAGAGGTGGTGGCAGCGAAGCACAAAGAATCCCAATCTCTCTGGAAATGTTCGTTGGAGCTCAACTTAAGGTCGGCGAAGGAGAAACTCGGTGTAGAAAGTCTCAGCCACTTGAAAGCAAGAATTGAGGGGCGAAAGAGTGTGAACAGGAGATGCTTGGGAAGGAATTTATAGGCTTGGGAAAGATGAATGGCCAAGAGGCGGCTCACTAGATTTATGGCCAGTGTAGTGGCGCACGATCGTGGTTGATGATAAGGTTTTAAGTTGGGAGTAACCGGCAAAGGAAGTGGGGATTGAAGAGGGCTTTCATTGGTACTATTTACATCGAGGAGTAATAGTTAGCCATTAAGAACTCAGAGGGCATCAATGGTGGTGGTTGGACATGGAAGAAGGGGAGGAAGGAGATGACAGGTGGCTCCACCAGTCGGTGAGAGTGAGGAGAGATGGAGAGGTCTAGGAGAACTCAGGAAAAATACAATCAACTATTTTTGGCTTTTAGAAATAAACAAATTAAGCTTTCTTGCCCTAAGCTTTAGAAATAACAACCAGAAACCCAAATAAAATCCAATAAGTCCAATAAAAAGCAAATAAAATTTTGAGATGTTACAAACCTACCCTCCTTAAAAGAAATCTCGCCCTCGAGATTTGGACTAGCTAGCAAAGAGATGGGAATGGTTGGCCTTTAGATCTTCTTCTCACTCCCAGGTGGCTTCATCTTCTGTATGATTACTCCACTGAACTCTACAGAATTTGATGGTCTTCCGTCTGGTCTGTCACTCTGTTGTCTCAAGAATCTTGATTGGTTGCTCTTGGTACGTGAGATCCTTCTGAAGATCTAGGGTCTCCAATGCTGCTTGCTCTATAGGTACTCGAAGGCATTTCTTCAACTGGGAGACATGGAAGATATTGTGCACTCCTAACATGTTTGGTGGCAACTCCAACTAATATGCAACTTCTCCTCTGTGACTTAAGATCTTAAATGGTTCCACGAATCTCAGTGCATGCTTCCCTCCGATCTGAAATCTTTTGACTCCTCTGAGCGGAGATACTCTAAGGTAAATATAGTCTTGTAACAGGCCAGCTGTTTATTTCAAAATCTTTAATAAAAAATTAAAATTAATTTAATTTAATTTAAAATCAAGTGTTCTTTGATTGCCTAAATTTTGGAGATTTTATTTGCCTGTTTTTAGATTTTAAAAAGTCTATTCTTAAAAGTAATTTAACTAAAAACATAAAAAAATTATTAAATAAAGAGTATTCTGTAAAATTATATTTCAAATTAATTATTTTAAAGCATTAGGCTTTTATTTGGATTTTCTGTGCTTTTTCTGGATTTTAAAAATCAATTTCAAAGCTAAAAAATATTTTTATAAGTGGCCTGGGCAGCCAGAGCAGTGGCCTCAACACGCCGAGTGCACCATCGTACTCTCTCAGGCGATGATGGAAGAGGCGAACAAGCTCTATGAACACATAGTGCTGATCTCCATCATCAGGGTGCGTAGCCCAAAAGCCTCCTCAAACACCTACAATGCTACCAAGGCCCTTGAGACCTGCCCTAGGATCCCATGGTCAAACTTGCATGTCACAAGGCACCACCTGGATGATTCCTTTGCTTGGTTCGACCATCTAGCACGGTGCGAGATGGGGCTCCGTGTAAGATCTATCCATGTCAAGGATGTCAGCTACTCGGTGAAGCCGTGGTGAGAATCTGAGCATGGCAAGCACCACCCTTGGTGGTACCACGCTCATATTGGCATTGAAGGCCTCCTCTGAATGTTGGACGGTGGAAGCCATGGAGGAAGCCCTCAATAGCCACTGCCATTTCGAGTGGATTGACTGTCATTCACGTAGCTGTGAGAACATGGCGAGAACCCTGACAACATCCCCAAGTCTACAAGCTGAACTATTTTTGGCATCAACTGAAGTACGTAGGCACTGCATGCCAGGCAAGGCTCGCCGAGGTCATCGCTGCTGCGCTCAAACCTGCTAGAGGGGACCATCTTTGAGCTGCTAATCCATCTGGGCACCACTAAAGACTGCACGCCCGCAGCCACCAATCACCACGAAAGGGGCATATGTCCCAAAATCACCTCCTTTGATTTGGCACAAGGCATGCCTGATGGTTTGGCTAAGGGGAGCCATCGCACTAGTAATGTCCGATGCAAGCTCGTTATAAACTCCGAAGGAAGTGATCAAGATGACCACGACTAGGATGATGATGACTGCCAGAGAGGTCTCCGCCAAGAGTGCAGTGACCGCCAATCCTGGGCAAAGCAATTGCTTAGCTACGGCCTACAGCAGGATGGTGGCACTGGGGGCTAGAATCGCTGCACATGCTCTCCGCGTGACCGACGCCAGCACCACAGAACTCAGCTTGGGATGAGCTTGGTGGGGGACGCGGATGCCGCTGCAGCGCCTCCCGATAGGACCGTAGTTCCTTGGCCTCCCCATAAAGCCGCCATCGTAGCTGCTCGTTGGAAGACTGGCACTGTCGGCGATTGCGGCTGGCTGAGCCCCATCTCCAATTGAGACCGTCATAAGGGGTGCAGGAGCCAAAGCCGCACACCTCGAGTGTGGCTCCCGAGTCACTGTGTCAGTGTGGCTCCCCAGGAGCTGACCTAGCTCCCATGGACATCTCCCCGCTAGAGAAGACCCTCTGCCTAGTGGCCCCTTAGGGAAACCTACCCCTGGCACCACCTGCGAGATCCACCATAGCCCCCATGACCACTGAGAAGGGGATGGCGTCAGACCCAGGTCCCTTCCTCTCCCTCCTACAGCAAGACTTTCCTAGCTCTTAAGTATGGCATCTGGCTTTTCGTGTGGACCCCATGCTAGAAGAAATGGTGTTCCTATCCACCACTCCTCTCGGTGCAGACAGCACCTTACCATCCCAACTGCTTCCTGAGGGGGAGGCACAACTGTCTCTTCGACCTGCCCAATCCCCTATGGCAGAACATGTGGATAGCCCCACCGACACGGCACCAAGCCAGCAGGTCCATCGCAAAGGCCCACAGGACACAAATCCACTAGCCATCACTGGGCCGCACAGATACTTGTTGATGTGTTCCCAACAGCCCCCATTGGTTAATGCACCTCCTACAATGGCCAACAATGCAAGGGCAGACATGCCTAGACACAGCTTCTGCCTCGCATTCAAACTCCGAATTGTGCCAACGGCCAAGCTTGCTGAAAACCTCCTAGCATGATGCTTAGGTTTCTACACCCCATAAGAGGACGTCTTCAAGACTGCCTTGAGTCATTACGTGAAGATGTTCAATAGCCCCCTGTTGAATGATGGTGTCCGAGCGCTCAGAGCAATCTGTCGACTTAAGGACACTGGGTAGCAAGCAATCGTAGCACTTGCAACAATGGGAGGTGCTAACCAAGCCATTCCAGAGGCATGAGGGACAAACAAGCCAAGCTACATCATCAGTCATTTAGACTTTATTTAGTTTTCTTAGTTCTCATTAATTATGTATGTCGACTTCAGGTGTCCCTGTAGTATGCTGGTAGCCACCAGCTCGGCAGGGGCCTTTTCCCTCTAATGCCCACCTTCCACCCCTAATTATAGGCTCATCGCATTAGGTTTCCTTATATCGTCATTGTTGCACCCCTCTATCTTAATGGAAATGATATTGTACTTCAATGGCTCTTCGTTGTTGTTAGTCTTCAGTACTACCATGTTGCTTTCTTACTTGCGTGACTGAACATCACTACACTATTCCCAATTGGAATGTGCGAGGTCTAAATAGTGCAGCACGATAGGACACACTCAGGCAGCTACTTGAATCTACTCAATGCTCTGTTGCTCGCATCCAAGAGACAAAAATCTAGCTTTTCGATCAACAGACCATCCTGTAGATCGGCGACCAACAACTCTCAAGCAACGTCTACTTGCCAGCCAATGGAACTAAGGGGGGTGTGATGCTACTGTGGGATGAAAACATGGCCAAAATTATCTCACCTATTTTGGGAAATCACTCTTTGATTATCATAGTTTTCCTTTGGCAATACAACACCACTTTTCTACTGACCATGGTCTATGGCCCATCCAAGGATAAAACCAAACCATGCTTTGTTCTAGAGCTCAACTCTGTCGCGCCACTAGCTTCAACGCCATGGATAATCCTTGGAGATTTTAACCTCATATATGAAGCACATGACAAAAGCAATTCAAACCTAAATTAAAGGCTAATGGGATAGTTCCGAGGAATGCTAAACCACCGTGAGCTAAAAGAAATCGCACAAAAAGTACACATGCACCAACGAACAACAAGACCGAATTCTTGTCAAATTACATAGAGTATTCTAGAATCATGAGTGGGATATCCCCTTCTCAAACCACTTACTATAGGCACTCTCCACTTCCATGTCAGATCATTGTCCACTCCTCCTCACTAGCAAAAATGGGCCAAGGACTTCGAGGACCTTCAAATTTGAGAACTCTGGCCAAGGCTACCAGGATTCGTAAATGTAGTGCAAGAAGCATGGTCGGCTCCCTGCTACCACACAAATCTCATGAGGCGCCTAGCATACAAACTAAGACACACTACAAAGAAACTAAGAAAGTGGAGTAGAAAAATGCTCAGTGGTGTGAAGCTACAACTCATGCTAGCAAATGAAGTAATCCTTTGACTAGATGCGGCACAAGAAAAAAGAACACTCACGCTAGTGGAATTCAAATTAAGGACATTGAAACAAAGAGTGCTTGGCCTAGCGGAAATAGAAAAGGCACAAAGACACCAAGTGGCTAGAATCACTTGGATTAAATAAGGTGATGCTAACACACATTTTTCCACCTGAAGGCAAATGTGTGGTGGCATAAAAACTTCATCCAAACACTCCAAACTTCAAATGGCACCATCAGTTTGCATCAAGACAAGGCACAAGAGCTTCATAACCACTTCACTGGTATCATAGGAACAAGGACACCTCAGTGGCACGGCATTGATTGGACTGAGCTAGGATTGCCTCCTCATGACCAGCAAGACCTGGAAGCTCCTTTCACTGAGGCAGAAGTGTGCCATGCGATTGCACAGCTGCCAACAGAAAAGGTTTCTAGACTGGATGGCTTTACAAGCACCTTCTATAGGCACTGCTGGGATATCATCAGAGAGGATGTCATGATAGTTTTCCAATGTATGCACAACTGCTCAGTGAATGGTTTTGAGCCTCTTAATGAAGCAGCCATAGCGCTACTACCAAAACAAGATGGAGTAGCAGTGGTAGCAGATCTTCGGCCAATTAGCTTATTCATTCCATAACCAAATTGTTCTCAAAAGTGCTTGCTATTCAGCTCTCTAGACAAATAGACAGGCTAGTTTTGAGTTCATAGTAAGCGTCAATGCATTCAGGACAACTTTCTCTTTGTCAAGAACCGAATCAGAGCATTGCACAAAAGTCGCACACTGGCAATAATGCTCAAACTAGACATAACCAAAGCTTTTAATTCTGTGTCTTGGGAATACATACTGAACCTTCTGCAGGCCAGAGGTTTTGGGCCCAAATGGAGAGAGTGGATGGCAATCTCCTTTGCAACATCATCTTTAAGGATTTTGCTTAATGGAGTACTGGGGCACCAGATGAAGCACTAAAAAGGACTGCATCAGGGCAAACCCCTTTTGTCCTTCCTCTTCATCCTGGCAATCAACCCTTTACAGCGTACTCTATAGATCGCCACTGAGTGAGGGGTTCTAACACCCCTAAAAGGTCGAGCTGCAACAATGAGAGTGTCACTTTATGCAAGCAATACGATATTGTTTCTAAACCTAGATAGGACGTAGATAGAAGCAACAATCGCCATCCTAAAATAATTTGGAAGCGCCTCTGGGCTAAATGTAAATCTACATAAGAGCTCGGCTATTAGAACAAGATACCAAGACATTAATGTCCAAGCTATCTTGAAATGTTTTACAGGAGCCCAGGTCATGCTCCCAATCAATTACCTTGGCTTGCCACTAACCATGGAAAAATTGCACCGAAATAATCTACAGCCAATTCATGATAAGGTAACAAGAAGATTAGCTGGTTGGCAGCTAAAGCACCTATCTCTAGGAGGACGACTCACACTCTTAAAATCCGTTCTCAGCTCACTCCCGACATATCTGCTCACTGCACTCAAACCACCAACAAAATTCTTCAAGAATTTTGACAGGGGCAGACAAAACTTCCTTTGAGAAGCAGCTACAGACACACATGGAGGGAAAAGCAAAGTTAACTAGAACAAAGTTTGCCACCCGATAGAGCTAAGGGGATTGGGAATGTTGAACCTAGAGAAATTAGCAGCCGCATTGAGACTTAAATGGCTTTGGTATGAATGGAAATCACCGCAAAAACCATAGGTAGGGCTTCCAACTCCCTGTGACAGTAGAGACAAAGAGCTCTCTTGTAACAGCCCAGGTTTTTCTTAAAATAAAAAATTAAATAATTAAATAATTAAAATTAATTTAAAAATCTAAATTAAAAATAAATATTTTTGTGCCTAATTTTAAATTTTGGATTTGCCCTGAATTTCTATTTTTGAAAAAAGCTGGATTTAAAAAGTATTTTAAATGAAAACCTAGAAATAGTATAAAATAAAATAATATTTTGATTTTCTATAAAAATTCTAATTCAAATTAAATATTTGGAGTTATTTGGATGTTATTTGGTTTCCTGGATTTTTCTAAGTTTGAAAATGTATTTTTTGAAATTAAAAGTATTTTAAGTATGCAAATTAAATACCAACAATAGTTGGGAATATTTTTTATTTAGTCCAAAATGTCTCCAGGAGATTCTAAGAATTTTTCTAGAATTTTTTGAGTTAATTTAATATTTTTCTGAGGCTTAATGTATTTTCTAGGCTTTTCTGAAAACCAAAAATCAATTTCTAAAAATTAAATCCCCTCCTCCTCCCCTCCGGCCGCCACGTGGACGGCCGGATTCCACCCACACGCCCCGCTCGATCCCGCCTCCCTGCCCCGTCGGTGCCACGCCAGCCCGGCCCCGCCACCCATGCCACCTCACCACTCCCTCTCCTCTGTGGGCTCGGTCCATGGACCTGGGCCCGCATGTCAGTGGGGTTTACCCCCAGGGCTGACGTCAGCTGGCGCATTAAACCCATTTTTCGTTCAAAAATAATTCGACCCAAAAAGAAAATCCCTCGCTGACGCAATGCTGAGGTTATTAATTCTTTTCCTTTAGGAAAATAATCCCAAAAATCCTTTTTTTCCATTTTCCCTCTTTTCAAATTTCCCGGAGCCCGTTCTCCTTCGTCCTAACTCCGATTGAGCCCATTCAAATTTCTAAATTCATCAAAAAAATTCCCCTTCTATCCATTTCTAGCCTCAATTCAAATATTTTAAGTTAATTTGAATTTATTTTGAACTTATTTGAATTTGGTGTGTTATTTTCACGTGTAGACTTTGATGATTCGGGAAAATTCTTCGACGAAGATTCAAACCAAGTTGAAGAGCAAGGCAAGTCACACTCCTTGATCATGTCGATCCCAGTTTTCAAAATAAAATTATATTGATTTAAACTATATTGCATGCATATTTTTATTCAATGTATTTCAATTCAGTTTTAAATTTAGTTATTGCCTACTTGTTAATTCCTCCATTGAATTTGAATTCCTCAATACCTTGTCACCCTAGAATCAAACTCTAGTTAATACATTAGTGTTGGCTAGAGAGTTTAATCAAATGCTTAGCCCTGCATAGTCATATAATTTTGTTTTGGGATACCTTTTTACATAAAATGATTAACCTTTCACATAAAATGATATACTTTTGATATGTACTCTTGACTTTGGTAAGTCAAAGAGTGTTATGAAATATTTTGAAAACAAAATATCAAACCTGGTTTAGACTTAGGCAATTGGTTAGATTGGTGGGTGCAGGCATGCCCTGTTGGTTGGAGCCGCAGTGGTTGATTGTCGTGCACAGGGGTATGTGGTTGGGCCTAAGTCAGATTAAGACCGGTCTGTGAGCTACTGTTGCAAAGCCCTAATCGTACTACAACATGGTTGGTATGGGACAGCCCTGACTGAATAATTTGCAAAGTCCCAACCTGAGTCAAGTCGTAGGTTGAAAGTGAACGTGGTTGGTGCCATGTGAAGTCTCACTTGGGCGAGCGTGGTTAAGCCATGAGAAGTCTCGTCTAGGCTCAAGAGGGCGTCCCGGTCTGGTGGATTCCTTACTGGGGTGAAACCTTAGAGTTGGCTCGACCAGGTTGAAGGCTTTGCATTGTAAAGGCCTTGTCACGACTCCTTGCCGCACACCTAAGGAAGTGTGTAACTCGCGTGGCACAAAAGGATGATCGTGTCTTGTGGGTAAAGCTATACAACCTCTGCAGAGTGTATAATCTATCCTGGATAGCCGTGCCCACGGTCATGGGCATGCTGAGTAAATGTTTTTCATGGATTAGATTTTGTTTTTTCAAAAATGATTTTCAAAAACCTTATGGATGGATGGAATCCATGAGAGAGTGAAAACCTTGTGGGTAGATAGAACCCATGAGAGGATGATAACTTGTGAATGGATGGAATCCGCGAGTGTTTGGAAACGTGTGGATGGATAGAATCCATAAGTGGTCTTTTGGAAAAGATTGTCCGGGTGGGATGCCCGTGGAAAGGTTGGTGTTTGGTCAGAGCCTGCACTGACGGTATTATTTTCAACTACAATTACTGTTTTTACTTATTGTATTAAATTCAGCATTTTCAATCTATTAATGTATTTCCTTAAATGATGTTTTATGCAAACTAACTCTATAGGTCTTCCATTGAAGCCTTTATCATTATGTTGCATTTCTCCGTGTGATTTGCGGAGTACAAGTTTGTACTCACCTTGCACCCCCCCCTACACGGAGGAAGATGTCGTCGACTACGGTGAAGATCTGGATGAGTAGGCCGCGTCTTACTGTCGTTTGCCTGTGGGCAGGCTTGGGCTTCGCTATTTATCAGTTTGCTTCCGCAGTTCTTTCCTTTATTTATCTTTGCCAATGGGCGTTGATGTAAGACTTGGCCACAAGGTCGTACTCTTTTATTTAATATAAGAAGTCATTTGTGCTTGGTATTTATCTTTGTTGTACTGTGTGCACTAGCTGATCCTGGACTAGTGCGATTTACACAGAGGATCCAGGAGTCGTTACTCCGGGTTCCGACATCTTTGTAGTGGCCACTAAAGTATACATAGGAAATGGCCACAAAGCAAAACTCTGGACCTCTACTTGGATTTGGAGTCGGGCCATGTTACCTGGCACTAAAATTGTATAGACATTCAAAGCGAAAAATAGGGTCAGTTGCAAATGCCATCCAAGATATGAATTGGATACAAGAAATCCAACACAACCTCACCACTAACTTGTTAGCCAAATATGTGAGCCTATGGGGCAAGGTATAATAGCTTGACATCAATCTAGAGATTGGGGACGAGATCCAATGGAAGCTAATTACCGATGGTGCTTATTCAATGCCCTTGGCCTATCGAGCACAGTTTCTAGCATTAGTTCGAACCTCATACCAAGCCATCATTTAGAAAGCTTGGGCACCCTCGTGCTGCAAGTTATTTGCTTAGTTGGTGTTGCAGGATAAAATCTGGCCAGCTCAAAGACTACAATCTCAAGGATGGCCAAACAACTACTTCTGCCAAATTTGCAATAGAAACCTTGAAAGTACAACGCACTCTTCATTGACTACCTGGTAATCTAGTAGACATGGACTCAAATAGCAAAATGGCTACACCTATCGATGCTTGACCCAACAAATTTTGGTCAACCAACAACAATTGAACACTGGTGGCTCAAGCGGGTCGACTCCCTAATTGGCCTAACAAATGTTGCGAACACACTCATCATCTTTGTCCTCTGGCAATGGTGGAAGGAAAGAAACAAATGCATCTTCCAAAATAAGCTTTTGACACAATGTGGGATCTTAACACTAATCAAGAACGAGGCCAAGCTCTAGGAGTTGGCTGGAGCAAAACATTTAAAGAAGTTAACTGAAAGGGCAAACAATATTGTGTAGCATACAATATCTAACTCACCTTATCACCCCCTTAATTCCTTGCAAAGAGTAAGCCTTTTATTCCTTTTTATTTCCGCCACAAGAGCCTCTTCTGCTTCCTGTAAATTGATCAGATCTATTTCTTCTTTCTAATATATCATCCAGAATCTGCTGGCTTTAAAAAAAAAATACTCGGGACAGTCTATGCTAGGATCGTGCAGGCAATCTATGCTTTTGCTCAGGTGAACTTCACGTTGTTTGGTCACTAAACTCACTATAGCTGCATTGATTCACATGTAGCCTTTCTAACAAATTCGGCTGACTCGGACATGTTACGTAGAATCCCCTGAAGAATGACCATGGCGTGATCATAACTGGGCAAGCCTAATTGGACATTCTGACTACGCAGATCATAACTGCCCCGTGGTGTACATTCTAAACATGCGGATCATTTATCTGCGAATTCTGGTTCAGTGCTCCACGGGGACAATAAGGTTAAGCCTACGGAGAAGCTCTGCAGCTCATGGTGGTGCGTAGATAACAGAGCAGTTGGCAGGTGCTAGCTCAAGGACAGAGAACAGCAGGTGAAGCTCATGACTTTGAATTTCGCCAGGCTAATCGCTGCTTCATATGTGAGAATTTGATGTAAAGCTTAGGAAAAATAACTTCCTTTCAACGATGGAAATGGTGTAGCATTTAACAAAGAGCTCACAGTGGCCATTTTGGCCACCTACTCTCTGAGCATGGTAGTTGTGAATGAATATATCCACTTCACACTTCCACGGGGGCCCGAAGTTGTCGACCATGCATTCCATTCGGTTCCTGTTAATGATGTAAAAAACGGTTCCCCTGATCTTTAACTATTGCCCCCTACCATTCAGTTAGGCAAGGCATACTTCGTTGACATTACTTCACGCTTATACCAGCCATATCTTACAGATAAGCTTGCATATAAACAACAGGGCAGAACTTACATGTGGCACCCTACTTGTTTCCTATATAAAAGTAGCTACTAATTAATGATTTCCACCTGTGACATTCACCAAGATATCTACTTGTTACCGACTAAATGTTGTTGTTTTATAGGAGCAAGAGTTGGCCAGAATATTTACCTTGACATTACCAATCGCCTTGATAGTTTTAGCAGTTGAAAGATCGACATGCGTTCATTAGGCTTTGGAACGCGTGGATTTTCTCTGTTTCTATAGAACTTTTTTATGTGAAAGTTCTGCATTCCAAATAAGCCGGTAGTATACAGAAAAAACACGAGGTGCTACGTGAAATGTTTGCCGAGCAGAGGAGCCAAGTTGTGAGCGCCATGTCTAGAAGGATGCTCCATTGTTTATACATTATAGAGCTCATCCACTGATAACGCGCGCATACTCTCACCAGAGCACCGAAGCTTTTTAAATCCCTGGGCACTTACCGCGTGAGATGCCGAAGGAACCACCACTACTAGAACTAGAACCCCTCATGATCTACACGGTAAAGCGCAGTGCAGTGGGCACCAACATCTCCTAGGTACACTAGCTAGCTCGATCTTTGGAACGCATGGCTAAGATGGTGATCAGCCTGGGGAGCTCGCGGCGGAGGAAGCGCGGGGAGATGCTGTTCCGGTTCGACTCGTTCTGCCAGCCCGGCTACCCGGCGCAGTTCGCCGGCGCCTTCAGGGACAACGTCAGGACCCTGCTCGGCTTCGCGCACCTGGAGGCCGGCGTCCAGGGCGAGACCAAGTGCTGGTCGTTCCAGCTCGAGCTGCACCGCCACCCCCCGACAGTCGTGAGGCTCTTCGTCGTCGAGGAGGAGGTCGCTGCGTCGCCGCAACGCCAGTGTCACCTCTGCCGTCGGATTGGTACACACTCAAAGCACCTGTAATTGTCAGTAGTATCTCCCATGCTGAACCTTTGCATGCAATCAAACACTAAGTACTATACAACACTGGCGTAATTTTTGGGGGGAAATTAGCCGAATTTCTCATCTTTAGATATACGTGAAGATTCATGCGTCGTCACCTCCACCTTCTTCTCCGGCGACTCCTTCTTCCTCCTCTCCAACGGCCCCTTCTTCCTTCTCGCCAATGAACCCGAGGGAAGAATCCCGCCACCGCGCCTAGAGTTCACCATTCCCCTGGCATAGAGAAAGAACGGCGCGCGGTGGCCTAACGATGGGCGGTGGTGGGGTAACAGGCGGGTTAGAAGGGTAGTGGGCTGTGTTGTAGGGTAGCGTGGTGAGGGGATGGGGTGGTAGGGGAGGCGCGCGGAGCTAATCCGGCGAGAAAGGAGGAGACCATGGAGGGGGTTTGTTGCCGGCAACGAGGAGAGAGCGGCGCAAAGGGCGACGAGGAGGGGGTGGTGCGAAGGGAGCGATGCGGGGTGGGAGGTGGCTGGGTCGGGGTAGTGTGGGCTGGGCTAGGGTTGGGGGTGAAGGGAGTGGGCTGAGTATATAGGAGGGAGTAGAAAGAGATCATGACGGTTGGATTGTGATTAGACTATCAGAAATATGACAGATTTAGTTCTAAAAAACATTCAGTTGAGGAATAGAAAAACCCTCAATGTATCTAGGAGGTTAGAGATGCAACTATAGTTACACGAACTCAAATTAGTCGTGCTCATTAATTACGGGAAGAATCCCATATACTTTCTCCATCCAAATTTATGGGACATATTTTTAAAATGGTTTTGTCAATAAATATAGGAGGCATTTCATATTTCAATGTAAAATTAATGTGATGTTTCCTCCTTTATACCTTTATAAATATGTAGTTTTATCTACTATTTTTACATGCATACATTGAATATTGTGCTTAGAGATAATAATTAGAAATAATCTAGTTATTTTTACTATCTTCTTGATCTATATGTCAAGAGAAAATATACTTTATAAATTTAAACGGGGGGAGTACGGTGTTGCAGGCTGGGGTGGGCATCTGATATGCAGCAAGAGGTTTCACTTCGTGCTGCCGAAGAGGGAGTCCTCAGTGGAAGCCGATGGCCTATCCTACGGGATCAACCACGGCGGCTTGGAGAAAGCATCATCAAAAGGGACGACGACATCGAGGGGCCACCTGCTGCACGGCATCGTGCACCTCAACGGCTACGGCCACCTCGTCGGCCTCCGCGGCTTCGAGGGCGGCTCCGACTTCGTCTCCGGGCACCAGATCATGGACCTCTGGAACCGCATATGCTCGGCCTTGCACGTGAGGTATGTGACGTTGCAACATGCATGATGCATCGCAAACTGCCACTGTGCCACGACGTATATATACTGCATGAGCAATGAGTTATCATGTAGAACTTAAAAGATTTGTTTGTGTTGCAAGGAAGGTGAGCCTTGTGGACACGGCGAGGAAGGGGCACATGGAGCTGAGGCTGCTGCACGGCGTCGCGTACGGCGACACATGGTTCGGCCGGTGGGGCTACAGGTATGGTCGGCCGAGCTACGGCGTCGCGCTGCAGTCGTACCAGCAGTCGCTACACGCGCTCCAGTCTATACCGCTCTGCGTGCTCGTGCCGCACCTGTCGTGCTTCAGCCAGGAGCTCTCCATGATGGTCACCAAGTACCAGGCCATCAGCGGCCACAAGCTGTTCAACCTCGGCGACCTCATCCGCTTCATGCTCGAGCTACGGACCCGCCTGCCGGCGACCTCCGTCACGGCGATGGACTACCGCGGAATCATGTCGGAGGCCTCGTGCCGGTGGTCGGAGAAACGCGTGGACATGGCGGCCCGCGCCGTCGTGGACGCGCTCCGCCGGTCCGAGCCGGCCGCGCGGTGGGTCACGCGGCAGGAGGTGCGCGACGCGGCGCGCGCCTACATCGGCGACACGGGCCTCCTCGACTTCGTGCTCAAGTCCCTCGGCAACCACATCGTCGGCAACTACGTCGTGCGCCGCGCGATGAACCCGGTGACCAAGGTGCTCGAGTATTGCCTGGAGGACGTGTCGAGCGTGCTCCCGGCGGTCGCCGGCGTGCCGAGCAACGGCAAGATGAGGGTGCGGTTCCAGCTCACGAGGGCGCAGCTCATGAGAGACTTGGTGCACCTGTACAGGCACGTGCTCAAGGAGCCGAGCCAGGCGCTCACCACCGGCGCGTGCGGTGCGATCCCCGTGGCGGCAAGGATGGTCTTGGACATCAAACACTTCGTAAAGGATTACAACGAAGGGATCGCCGGGGCCAACAATGGCGGAGATGGACATGTCTACATCAACATGTGCTGCACCCTGCTCGTGAGGAACTGGAGCCCGGAGCTAGTTACGCCGTACGAGACGGTGACCGTGCCAGCACACGCAACGGTGGGCGAGCTCAAGTGGGAGGTGCAGAGGCTGTTCAGGGAGATGTACCTCGCCCTGAGGAGCTTCACGGCCGAGTCCGTCGCGGGGATCGGCGTCGGCCAGGAGGCCAGCCCGGTGCTCGGGCTGATCGACGTCGGGAGCGCCGTCGTGGTCGAAGGGAGAGTCGTCGAGGGAGAGCAGCAGCCGGGCGACGACGAGGGCGACCAGGGGAACGAAGCGGCTGCCGTGTGCGAGGGGAGCGGCGACGGCGAGAGGGTCGTCGACTGCGCGTGCGGCGCGGACGACGACGACGGGGAGCGCATGGCGTGCTGCGACATCTGCGAGGCGTGGCAGCACACGCGATGCGCGGGGGTCGCGGACGCAGACGGCGTCCCGCACGTCTTCCTGTGCAGCAGGTGCGACAACGACGTGGTGTCGCTCCCGTCCTTACATTGCTAGAGCAACTGCTCTAGGCACGGCCGGTCGGGATAAATGTTGCTGCAATTAATCTAGCATGCAGCAGCTGCTTTCTACATGTAATCGGACATGTTAACTATTTATATTTTTCTTCTTTTATTTTCATCGGCGAAACCAAACTGGCAACTTGGCAAGATGATATGAGCTTTGGTAAATCTCTGCAAAAAAAATGATACACACCAAAAAAATGAGCACTTACCAAGAGGCCATGTTTTTTCCCCTTTTTGAGAGGATACCAAGAGGCTATCGAGCTGCTTTAGGCTTTATTTTTATTAGCTTCTACTTCTTACTTTTGCTTATAAAAGTCAAAAACCAATATGAATATCCAGCTTCTCGAAATGACTTTTCTACTTCTCTCACTACTGTCTCATTCCGGAGATAAAGTACAGGGTCACAAGTGCATCACCCACCTCACTTCCCTCACTCCCGTCATGCGTGCACATCTCTCATTTTTTGCACCTCTCGGTCTCTTCTTTAAAAAACCAATAATATTCATGTTTAACTTAAAATCATAAATTATAAGCCACATCTAAAAGTTATCAATAAAAATCAATGGGAACCCGTTAAGTCATTCTTTGTTCCGGCTGTCGCCGGAACTGGGCTTTGGAGAAATCTCGTACGAGATGATTTGACAGTTTGGGCCTAAATTGATGCAGATTTAAGCCTGTATTGGAGGAACTGGAGTTAGAAATAAGAACATGAGGCCCACGACAATGTCTCGAGATTATTGGGCTTTCAAAGGTGCTTTTCTGCGAGTCCAAGCTGGGCTGGGCCGTCATCTAACCTCCACTAAAATGTTACTCTGAATCTGGTATACCAGTGAACAACATTACTGAACCGGCCAGATCACGCCAACTCCATTACAAAAATCCACGGCATTAGTTACCCTTGAAAAGGTTTTTTTTGCAAGGCATAGTAACTCAAGAAAAATGGTAGATTGCTTTCGCAATTCACAAGAAGCATGCATCTAATTCAGCTTCTCCAAATTTATTCTAGGATCACACATCATCTTAGGATTTTCTCATCTGAGTTTAATTATATCAGAGCAGCTCGATGACCAGGTAAAGTTTCACCTAGTGATAAGTTAAGTACCCAACAAGTAACTATTAAACGGCAAGTGACCACCAGAGGGTGGGGCTCCTTTTTATCAAGACCGGGGAAAAGGTGGCCAAATCAACCTACAGAGATTCCATATTGTTTTGACCTTACGGCACTACAGCGATGAGGCACTCACATGGCCTGTTTGGGGGGCATTTGGTGGTCTCATGAAGGCCTTTTAGGAAAGGGCTTTGTTACACACTACTACTACTACTCAGGGCGCGGACCCAAAGAAAGGCGTATGCCCTACTCAAATTTCAGTTTTAATTTCCGTAGAGTGGCCAAATGTCTTAACTGTTTGTGCTCTCACTCGGTCTATCAGTGACTGTATATGAACATTTGAAATGTTTTTTGATAGCGTATGTTTGTTACTTTCTTATATGTAGGTGCCCCCATTTATTTTTTATCTTGGATCGGCCCCTGCTACTACTGCTACCTTACACAATTTTTGCATCCAACTAACCTCCTGAATGATTTGGGTCTTACTTTCATGGGAAGAAACATGCATGCATTAGCCCACCATCACAAAAGTTAACTGAACCAGTGTACCATTATGCAGGCATGCATACCTTTTATATGCTTGAAACCCTTCCATGCTTTTCCTCTTTCGAGAGCAAATCCCTCTTCATTTTATCTCTGTCTTCAATCGGTCTTTATCATTTGTTCGTGACTTTATTTTCTGAAAATTAACAGTATGGACTATGGAGTGAATCACACTTGTCAATATATGTACACAAATGGCAAATGGTACTCACATGATAGCGTGAAACTTGCAGCGTGCACACTTTAACAATAGCAAGAACAAACGGATGTTTTGTTTTGAAGAAAAAAAAAGCATCAAACAAATGACTTATCATTGAAGCAAATAAAAAAACATAAAAAAGCTGTTTTGCTTTATCTCTCTGCCAGTAGAGGAACTCCATTTGTCCTGTGTCCCTAGTGAAACAACCTAGCTAGCCTTTTTTTTCTGTTCTTTTGCATTGCAAGGGCCTTTGTAGGTCTCTTTCACCCTGAGATGCCATTTCTCTTTCCTCTCCCTATCTCCATCATTTTCCTGTCTCTTTTTGTTTCATTAATCTGTCTCTGACATGTTGAGGTGATCCACCACTATGGTGTGAGGGCGAGGGGGGCACATGGTCTGGTGGCTCGGCTAAAAAGGGACTCATCAACTAAAAGGAAGGAGCAAGTAGCAACTGACGAGTGAAAGGAAAGGGAAATGAAATCTGGAAGTGACTAGGGAAGCGCATCTTGGAAGTAAGGGTTGCCGGTTTGTTGCTCCGTTTAGACTAATATAAGCAGGATCGATCTTTTCTCGAACTATACTTTAGCATGGTGTGAAAGAACAATATACTGAAGCTATCCGTTGTTTATCGATGGCCATCCTCTCTTGCTAGGGAAAGGCCCGTTTACCGTGCCGATAAAGCACCTAGGTGCGGTAGTTGAAGTCCCAGATTCGAGCTACAATTTGAAGACTCATTTCCTCCTATGTGTTCCCTTATTTTCCATCCCCCCCCCCACCTGCTCTCTGCGAGATCCGTTCTCTAGAAATCAATTGCTCTCCGTAAGACGAAACCAACAAGAACTCTCCTCGGCGAATCATTGGCGACTAACCTTCTGAAGACTTTCCATCACGGCTCGTCGGGAAAATATCATATGATGTCCTCAAGAGCTGTTCATTAGCTTTCGCCCTTGTTTTTCTTCTTGTACATGCTTTTTTACTGTGCATACTGATACATTTACACAGTGGGATCTTTCATTCCGTTTGTGGTAAAAAAAATTAAGCGCATCAATCATTTTCTGCATCTGCACGACTGTGCCTGTATCATCCATCCCTATCAGAAAACTCTTGATGAGGGGGCTGTGTTGGAGAGTGCGTGTAGCAGTACAGCCCCAGCAAATGTTCGCGCTACTTGGTCTCCTCGTCGTGTTATGGCCGGACGAATATCGCCCGAGCCGGTGGGGCCCACATGGAGGGGAGTGGGCAGCGTAGAGCTATCGCTTGCGTACGTCCCCTATCCGCCCACTCCCACTAGCCAGGTCCATATATACTCGCATTGACGCATTGGTATCTAGAAGTAAACGCTCCTTGGAGTTGACAGGTGGGGCCAGAGGCTGGGGGTGGGGGCAGCAGGTGGTAGGCCTGCCACGTGTACCCCAGATCGTTTTGTCTCATTGCAGCCAGATGGGACAAACCCGGTCCAAGGCTGCAAAGCAGAGAGAGAGAGAGAGAGAGAGAGAGAGAGAGGGGTAGTGGACGAAGGATGGTAGGATGGGTGGTAGTGTCCTGTTGCCATCGGAGGTTCTCGGGCCTGTACAACTTTTTTCCTTTGGAGTCGATGGATTTAGTACGTAGCTAGCGGTTTTTGCTAAAAAATAAATAGTAATTATAAAAAGAAGAGATTTTTAGAACCCAGGTATTCAACTCGGTTGGAGCTAATAGTTTTTTGCTGAGCTGATTTCACATCCTGTTTGAACCGATATAAGGCAAACGATGGATTGTTTCATTCGTAACGCACTGTATTACAACATCGTAAATGTTATGCAATCGTGTTTGCAAAACACTATGGTACAAGAGAGAAAGGGACAACACACCTATAGTCCATCGTATAACACCCATGTTTACTACAACATTGAGTGAATTACATCTGCGGAATGGAAGCACAGATATCACATCATTTCCACTGCCAACTCTTTAAAGTATTTGAACATATGCGGCGGAGACGATCGGAAAACACGATTTTTTGCATAAGGAAAACTGAAGCACGAAGTAAGCCATAGTGTTCAACCAGTAGCGTGCACATATGAACACAAGCGATTCAACGAACGATGAAATAGCAGCTCAACGAACTAAAATGAAGTTCGCAACTATTGAACACACAATGAAATGCGGATTTTACTGAGCACACAGGATGAACATCGAAATCATTATTGAACACACGACCAAACTAAAACAACAGCAAATAGCACGGCGGACACAAGAACAAAAAGCACCGGTCTCACACCCCCTTCTTCTGGTCCTCCCAGCTTATCATGTGCCAATTAGCAATATGCCCCTCAGCAATCCACAGATTCTCAAACATGTCCCTATACTTCTTCTGCATGAACAACTATGTGGCATAGTAGTGCTCGTTTGTCCCCTTTGCAGCACCTTTTTTCTACAACCAATTGCATTAGGGCTCGCATTTCTTCCTTTACAGGGTCGGACATGTGCGATGTCACCGACATGGTGGAAGCATGGTTGAGGCGAGACTGTTCACACAAGTCTACAAACCGCTCTAGCTAGACATCCCGGTGTAACTTTGTCAATCGCTTAGCATTAGGCAGACAACATGGTCGAAACCAATGTGGTTGAAACCAACGTGATCGTAACCAATGTGGTCGTAACTAGCGTGGTCGTAACCAACGTGGTCGTAACCAACGTGGTTGTAACCATAGTGGTCAAAACCAGCGTGGCCAAAACCAATGCGGTCGAATGCCAACGTTGTCGAAGATCGACATGGTCGATACCAATGTTATCAATGTCCAATGTGCGGTCGAAAGGCCAGCGTAGTTCAAGACCAATAAGTGGTCGACACCACCGTAGTCGATGACCAAAGTGCAAATAGAAAATACGTGCAGCCAAAAACCAGTGTGTGGTTGTAACAGTTCAGAAAATGACTGAGTGATCTACGACCATTGAGCGATCGAAACCAGGTGCGGTTGTAAATGACTAGAGGTTGCAGAGAAGGCGCGCGACCACACGACTTAGGACCATTGGGCAATAGAAAGCAAATATGGTCGTAAATGACTAGAAGTACCAGAGGCGCCCGACCACACTACTTAAGGCCATTAAGGAGATCAATTGTGGTCGTGAACGACTAGAAGTAACAAAAAATGTGCACGACCACCAGATCTAAAAACATCAGTTCTTTTGATTCAGACATCAAATGGCCTCGAAAATTTGTATGCAAATAACTTAAGATCTCAGGAAGCTAATCCAATCTTGGATTGAAAACTTAGTAAGCATACTGAGACCTTTTTAAGATTTGATTAAAGGCGTATAAGAACAGAGACTTGAGATCGAACAAATGAACCAACCATGCTTGTGGGAAGATAATAGCCAAGATTGCTTGGAGTACAATCCCACATGTCACAGCAAGCAGCTACATCAAAGAAATTAAATCAAAACTCTTGGATCAAAGAAAGATTGAGAGAGAAGAGAACGATCTCAAAACAAAGCAGTCATGAGACGTGGTCGAAGACCATCGAGCACCTGTAACTGACTGCGGTCGTAAACAACTCAAAAAACAGTGGAGGCGCATGACTATGCGATCTACGATCATCGAGCAATCAGAAATAAGTGCGGTCGAAATCAGATGCGAAGCGATTTGAGACTTGACCGTGGTCGAAACCAGAAGCGATCGATAATGATTCAGAAGAATAGAGCAACACATGACAGCACGACCCAATGATCTAAAATCCATATATCTTTTGATTAAAAGATCAAGTATCTGTGAAACTTTGTACGCAAATTGCTTAAGGTCTCAAGAGGTTGCTCCAATCTTGAATTGAAAACTTGTTAACCAAGTCGAGACCTCTCTGCGAATTGATCAAGCGCACAAGACCTGCATTCTAAAACAAAGTCGTTGATCAGAACCGTTCATGGGTCAAGGATCCTACCGAACCGTCCTCGCTTGCAAATGACCCAAGTCACTTGGTGCACCATGTGCTTCTCTCACGCATGACGTCACCCGGCCTCCTTGATCATCTGGACCTCAACTCCTCCCTGAGCCTAGTCCCAATCCACCTCGTCGTTGCCCGTCATGTCTTCCTCCGGTAGCTCCCACTTCGGTTTCTCATCGTCCCGGCTTGCAACCACCTCACCAGCCTCGATCATCTTCAACGTCTCTCTGACCGTTCTGGACCTCAACATCTCCTTGTGCTTAGTCTCGGTCCTCCTACGCCTCACCATGACCTAGTTCTGAAGTCCTGTAACCACCACCAATAGGCAAACCATCACGTAGCACCACACCATACATAAAAATCATCAATTTGCACAAGCAAAATATATGCACCCAAATTACTGATTCTAATCTTAGAACCAAGCAATAACCTCATGTGCACAAAGCAAAAACCACCCTAGTCAACCCTGACCAAAACACCAATAAATCCAATGAATAACCTCAGCACAATGACTGGTCTGATATGACTTATGAGTACTCGGATGCACAAGAAAAGAAGTACTCATAGCCCATGAGATCCTTCCAGCAGCCTACGATCACACAGCAAACTGCTACGACCATATAGCAGATGCTACAAAATTAGTCATATGATAACTAATTGTAAATGGTCATGAATATTCACAGTATTCTGACGTTGTCAAATTTACAATGTTCAAGGGAGCGAAGGCAGGAAGTTCCGAAAGAGGCAACCAAATATCCAGAACTAACAGCAATAGTAAATAGAACTAGAGAGGCTACTTTCCTTGTAGTCCAGTCACTACTTCTCAAGGCATCCATAATACTTGTTAAGAGCAGACGATAGCGCTTGCTCTGTAGAAGCACCTTCAGCCTAAAAATTGGGATTATGGCAAGATAAGAATCATAACAAAAGGCCAATATCTTATTCTAGTTACAACTTCTACGACCAAATTGAATTTGAAGATGACTACTCTACTTCTCGGAAATTATGTATACAATATTGTTGAATTTCCACTAGAAGAAAGAGACGCAATCAGACTGGTAGTCTAAAGCATGAAACACGAAGTGAGAAAGCAACAAAAACACTTGACTTTGTGGGAAGAACTGAAGTATTTTGTGCGATAAACTAACTAAGCAGACATTGAATAAGAAGTAGGTTATCACACAGAAGCATGCTTCTTTCTCATGGTACTATTACTTCATAGAAATTAATGATGTATGTTAAGCTACTTAATTATTAGCATATAGTACTTTTTTAAGAAATCATCTACCTGTATATATTACAAACTGTAGTTCATAAAAGGATTGGTGTTTTTCTCAAATAAACAAGCAAGGTAATCATGTCGAAATGTAGAAAGCATGTGCAACAGTGTTGCTAGTACAAGAAGAAGTTTCAATGGAATGGCATTGCCAGTAGCCTGGTAATCTAAACAATGCTTCTGATCAACTCAATCACTGTAGGCTTTGCCATGAAATGGGGGTTCTTGAGTAGTCCCCTCCCAAATCATGTCCAATTGGCCACTCTCCACTCAGCCACTCCGGTCACCCAGTCCCCTTCCGAATCAAATCCAATCAGCCACTCCCCAGCTCACGCCTCTCCCTCAGATGCGACGCCTCTCTAGCCCAGCTTCTCGGTTGCAACCTGCCCAGATGAAGAAATCAAGCGACTCCAGTGACTGCCTACGGATCATCTCCCTCCTCTCCATGAGTGAAACCCCTGCAAGAACCAAGATTCCCACCCAAAATCAAGAACCCGACGCCCTAAAGATTCCAACTCCAAGAAAAGCCGCGAGGTACCGCTTCTTGGATCCAGACGACAAGCTCGTGCTCCCGCCTTATCACCGCGGCCGGTGCGACGGACATTGACGAGGTGGGGGTGGGGGACGCCGGATACCGAAGGGTAGACTAGAGCCCAACAAAGCCCCCGCCCCCTTGGCTCTGCCTCTGAGTTCGTTGTAATTATGCATTCGTTTTGTCGTTATATGTGTGTATAGTGTGTATTCCACGGAATTATTTTTCTTAAAATTTTAAACTATTTATTATAATTTAGCCAGTCAATCAACGAAAAATGGTGATAGAAATAAAGCCAGATTTGAGACAGGGCTTATCTTAATTGTAAGAAAAATGTAGCATTGCCTTTTTCTATGGAATAATATATAGTTGGCTAGGAGCATATTACAAGCAAAAAATTCTAAAGATTGCATAATAAATGTGTTGCATTGAATGCCGTTGTCTAACTACTCCTCCATACCTAGCTACGGTGAGGTTATAAACTAATAACGATGTACAAACTACCAACGTCCCACTAACGGAAAACGGATACACTAATTTTCTTATCTCTCCGTAACCTAAAATTAGACAATACTAAGCCTAAAATTACAGTACTAAGTAATGTGTAATTTTAGCATAGCTTTAGTGCAGCTTTTAGTTCTATTTTGTTTTTGTATTTTTAGGTGCTAATGAGAGTGGTTAGATCTCCATCAAAAGGTGAGAAAAGTGACTTGACATTTTGCTCACTTGATAAATAGGCACACCCAACGGAAAAATCAATCTATAATGCCACAGCAGAAGCAACTAATTGGCTTCCGATTTAAGGAAATCATACAAGTTTCATGGTCCATCATAGGACGCAAAAAAGGCACGATAGAAGGTGCAATGCATGCATGCTTTTATCTGGATGCCACTCTGTTTCCTACTTCGCACACACCCACCGCTCTGTTCAGTGGGCGCGGAGAGCAACATGGCTCAATGATCTTTTCTAACTGTTTAGACTGTGAGGACTGTTTGATGATCATGCATTGTGGTGGTTCAGATGCCTACATGTATCTGTGTGTACGTGTCGGCATCGGCATCCTCATCGCCGAGTGACCACCGTAGAGTGGCGGTTCTTGTTCAGATCTCACGATATCAGGAAACGCGCGATGATAAAACCAACAATTATTTGCAGCATGGCCTTGCGGAACGGAATAATGTCGCGATGAATTTAGTGACGAGATATTGATACTACCTAATACCATCAAAGGACGGTAAAAACAGATCTTAAGCACAGTAGGAGCCTTTTCCTTTTGTATTTATCACTGTCGAACAGAGAAACTCTGGAGTAAGCCTTGCGACAACCAGCTGTTTGTAACAATCAAATGCGGTCACGTCAGGCCAGGCAAAGATAAGCCGGTTGGCCGGCTAGCGGCTAGACGTCGTGTTTGGCGCTCCCTGCTTCCCCTGCCCTGCCCGCTTCGGGCTGGCCGCGCGCGACGCCGGAATCCTCTGGCGACTCGCACGTGCAAACGGCAGAGGCGAGTAGGAGACGAAGCGAAGATTGGCACGAAAGCCGTCACTTTTCTGCGCGCGGCTGCATGCATGATTCTCGTATCCAAAGGAGAGAGAAACTGCCGTTGATCGTTCCCTGTACGAGAGAGAGAGAGAGGGAGGAGAGAGATGTCAGATGCGTACATGCCCGGCCCCGCCACCCACTCGCGCGTGTCCAGTTAGTGCGGCACGTGTTGCTGTCGCGCCTTCACGTGAGTCCAAGCAAGCGGTGAATGATATGCAGAGAGAGAGAGAGAGAGAGAGAGAGAGAGAGAGAGAGAGGAGACTCTTTATCACCCCATCATATGGAGAGATGAACGAGATGAGGCAGAAGAGTGAAGAGGAGGGGGTTGGGAAAAGTTAGAGCGAACAAAAAACCGATACGCTTTACCCGGCTGCTGTCACTTTCTCTGCGGATGAGTGAGGACAGAAGGCTTAGCAGGGGGCAGTCGAGAGCTAGCTGCTAGCGCAAGGATACAGAGGAAAAGAGCCGAGCTCACCTACCATTGCTGCGAAAGTTTCACCAATGGTTCGATAGTTGTTGACAAGCTTGAAAGATGCTGCCTTACATATAGGGTTCTACCCTTCTGAAGGAAAAACTCAACAGCTAATAATAAAAATGCACCGATTGTAGTTAGCTGGTTAGCGTACGGTTGGTTACTTGATTTAGGATAAGTTGCTCTTCAAAATAATTAACCAAGTGAAGGTCGGTTGCATGATCACCGCATTGGGAAAGTTCGTAGCTAGCTTGTTAAGTCAAAACTTTGGTTGTCATCCGATCCATTTCATACAATGTCTCTCATTGCCACCATGCTCACCATCTAGCTAATCTTGTGGATATCATACGCGAGTACAGTTCTCAGGCGCCACGCATCCTCATTGGTACATACCAGCATGAAAGGTGTAGACCTAGCACCAGGATTATTGGAGCCGGCCGGCAATCGTACCCAACTACACGGCACCTAGCTAGTCCATTCCACCCGATGTGCGGGATTAGGGCCATATTAGATCATAATTCTGGCTTTTATTTGAAGAAATCCAAATTTAATATAAGTATCTGGCTTTTCAAAGCGACTTCCCCACTCCTCTCACTACTGTCTCGCTCCGGAGATAAGACAGGGATTCACGAACATATTATACATTTCACTCCTTCGCTTCTGTCTCGTGCACGTATTTCTCCCTCACCTTTCCACCTCTCATGTCCTTTTTTTAAAAATCATTTTTTTTAACTACTACTTATTTTTAGCAAAGTTATTAGTCGTAACTAAAAAATTATCAGCTATAGCTAATACAAACAGACCTTAGGAAGGGAAAGTTCACACCGTAAAGTGCAGGGCGTACGGGCGCGCGCGGTGGACCAAAACCCGTACACATATATACATGTATGCCCCGTCCGTCTCCCGCGCACCGCTAAGGCTAAGCCCGCACGCGCTCGTTTGCCGCGGCGCTGTGCCTGCATTCCTGCGCGCGCGCGCAGAGACGAATTAAAACCGCACCAGCCTAGCTAAAAGCAGAGCCAAGGCAGGCGCGGCCGTGAATGCGTTGCTGGTGCGTGGCAGTGGCACCGATCTGCCCGCCTGCAGCCGCGCATCGGCGGTGAGCCCAAATGGCCGTGGCGCCAGTGTCGACAGCGCCCGAGCGAGCTGCCAGCGTGAATGGACCCAAACTTTTTATTAACGCCAACAGTGAAATTTAAGTAATTTAAACAGTAATTAAAAGAGCACTTAAGCTAATTACAACATAGAAAATTATATAAAAAAAATTAAACTCAGTCCTTGCAAGCAAAATAAAATTAATGAAGTTATTACAACCATTGAATATTTACAAGATTGTGTTTACAAGGATTGCATTAAAATAGAAAGTATTAAAAATTACAATTGTATCATTTTAGGACCTTGCATTTTTCCGATGCATGCTTGGCGAAGTGTAGCTTCTGAGACCGAACCAAAATCTAGCTTTTCCTTTTTTGAGATCTAAACATGGAGAATAAAAACAAATCAAGAGAGAATAAAAGAAACAAAAGGTTTTGTCGTCAGACCCATCCGACTTTAGAATGCCGAATCAAAGAGTGCTAATTGAGGTTCCCAGACCGTCCGAGGCTAGTCGTCACCTCTCACATAGATGGGCCTCATCATCTGGCGAAAATAAATCCCACAGCCCATTTCATTTTACCGATTTTCCTCACGAAACCAGCACACAGGGTAAAACCTCAAAGTTTACCAAGTCACAAGAGAGCGTGCGCGCAAGAGATAAGCCCAACACAACCAAAGCCAACACACAGCCAGGGAGGAGATAAGATCAAGCACACAGTGCATGGCCAAAGAGAAGTCAGCCGAAGTATTCTCCCCCTTATAAGCAGAGCCAACCGCAGAGGGCCTTCACACCCATCTCATGTCTCAGTTCATTCCGTCCCCAACCGAAAGCCAACCAAGGCCAAGCAAGAAACACCTCGCCATTCCCTTGCTCATCCAATCCATAGCGCAAAGCCGAGCACAAGGCCTCGCTACCACCAAAGTCCAAGACAACCATAAAAGAGATAGTGAGGAAGATGACGCCAATAAGAGAGAGAGAGAGAGAGAGAGAGAGAGAGAGAGAGCCAAGCCATTGCCATTCTCCCTATCCAAACCAAAACCACCACAAGCAAAAGCACAAAGGCAACCGAACCCATCCACACCACCGAGAGGGAGCAGAGGAAGAAGCCAGGAGGAGGGAGAGCCCGCAAGGAGTTGGGGGAAGATCATGGCGTGAAGACGAAGGCCGTGATGACCAAGGGCCGACAAAGGCCATGAGACCACGCCAAACCAGACCGAGATGAGGAGGGGACCAGAAGGACTAACGGGAGCATATGTACATGTGGAGAGCGTCATCACCACCATGGCCATCGTCATCACCTTTCCATCCCCAATTGAATAGAGCCAAGTAAGGTCCTCACACCCCATCCCCATAGTCTATCTCAGCACATCACAGAGGAGCATGAGCATCCACTCCCAAATCCGCCCTCACACCCATCATTCATCCATAACAAGTCACATATCCACATCATAGAGCAATAGGGAGAAGGGAATAAAGGAGTAGAGGGGAAGAAGTATACCATAGAGAAGGGAGGAGTGAGCCGTGGCCGAGACCACCGTGGCGGCGATGTATCCCCACCAGCAAGCCACGCACACCCGACAGCCCCCGTGCTCCCTAGCACACGGGAAGACCTCGAGCCCCATCGTAGCGAGCCTTGTTGCACACCACCACCACCATCCTTCAAATCACTAAGAAAGCAACAAATCAACCCACAAATCGAAAATAACTAAAAGCATACAAAGAGCATGAGAAGATAAATTAGTAAATGGGAAGAAGGGGAGGGGAAAAAGGTAGGGAAAAAGGCACTGGAGGCCATAAGCTAACAAGGGAGGGAGGTGATGCTAGGAGGCCAAACTAGCTGGGGCTGGGCCCCAAGAAATAGGTGGGCTGACCATGGATCCGATCGGATCTGAGTGAGGAAAGCCAAAGGGAGAACTGAGCTGGGCTGAGCTGGGGGAGAGGCAAGGAAACCGGTGGTAGCGAGGGGCGATGGCCTGGGGGCCGAGCCGAAGGGTGGCATAGGGAGGCTGAGCCAGGGGCGTCGTGGCCGAACCAAGACGGTGCGCTGGAGGTTGGGAAGCGCGACGGGCGAGCTGGAGCTGGAGGTGACGTAGGGGAGCCGGGTCGGCGCTGGAGACCGGAAGAGCCAAAGGAAGTTGGCGTCGAGTGGAGCAAGATCCAGAGAAATGGAGAGAGAGCAAGAAATAGAAAGGAGAGAGGTGAGTTGGGGAAGAAGAAGAGATAAGGGAGGAGGGCTAGTAAATGGCTAAGGCCATTCGGCCGAACAGGGAGTGAACAGGAGCAATGGCCGAAGAGAGAAAGGTTAGAGAAGAGAGAGAGAGAGAGAGAGAGTGCAAATAAGTTTCATTCGCGAATCTTTAATACCAAATATTCCGTGCATATTTAGATTACCCAGTAAAATTTTGCTAGCCATATTAGATTGGAAAACTCCATTAACAAATAATAATGATCATTAAAAATAAATTTAGTATCGTTAGTAGATTAAATTGATGTATTGATCATTCTTATGCAAATATAAATAGTAATTAATTTGGTAGTCGCATGTAAATGGTAGAAACCCATTAAAAATTAATTATGATTTTTAGAATAAATTAGTGGCCATTTAGAGACTAAAAACATGTGCGTGATTAAATAAAATTACGCATAGCGATTAAACTTGTACGCAATGATTAAATTAGTAATCGAGTTGTAAAAATCTGCCTGTGAGCAAAATAAAATTTAGGGATAACAGGGGACACTTTAGTGCAATTTATTCAATTATATACCATTGTTAATTTCTTCGACACCAGTAAATTAAACTGTAGAGTGCATATTAAATTGCAAGACAGGAACCAGAAGTAGAAGGTGAATTTTACCCAATTGACCAGGAAATCCAAAACTTCGATGTAAACTCACGAAGCATCCCTTTGAGCATATGATCAAAGTATCTTCAATAAAATAAGTATTTACCTATTAAATTATTATTACCCTACATAAAAATAAAAATAAGGTTTGAATCGAATGAATGCTATGAGGAAGAAATGAAAGAGATAAGGGCAGACAATTGGAGAAGCCATTGTTTAGTTAATAAATAAGTGGATGGAGGGTCCCTAGGGCAGGAAACAAAAGGGGCGGGTATGGGACCCTTTGCATAGGGGTAAAATATAAGGATTTACAAACTTCACTTGTGTACTGGGCTGCATAAGTCATATCAACCATTGTTCCATCAGATGGCGGGCAAGATTAGTAATCCTATCAAGATTATTATGTACTCCACAACTGGGTAAGTAGATTTATCTAGGGAGAAACTAGGCAAGGTCTCAATCGAATTTTGGGCCATAAAGGATACACTTGGTGCATATATTTAGCTGTGTGGAGTGTTGGGCGAGGCCTCAGTTGGAGGTGGGCCATAAAGGGTAAGTCCGACCAATGGTTGTCTTATAATTGAGGGTGCCAGGTAAGGATGAATGAACCGGCCCGGGCCAACAATTATAAGTAAGTCAGGTGGAGGCTTAATAATTGAAATAGTCGTAAAAAGTTCCGTGCTCTGATTTGGGTATCACATCTAAGGTAATAAGAAAATCTACCCCCAACAAGAATAAGAGTGACTATAGGTAAAGTGGTACAAGCTTGTATAGTGCTATATAAATCATGAATTTATGCCTGTCTCCTGGACTGGAGGCTATAGAACCGGTAGAGATTTTTATCCACTATACGAGTGTTCAATAGATTTCTAAATTAATAAACCAAGACTTTTTAAAACCTAAAAACCTTTATTTTCTATAAGTTTTGAAAATGAGAAAAGGAAAGAGAATGAGAAAGGGATAGCAAATAAGCAAGAGAATGAGAATGAGAAAGAAGATTTCAAGAAATGTTAGAATAAGAGTATCCAGTGCATTTTGCTAATATCGTTTACTGAGCACTCTGTACTCATTCTTGCTATTATCTTCCATTGTTTAGAAATAGCTCCGCCTAGAGATTTACTAAGACATCATATGGAATGTTGTGGACTCTATTATAATAAAATATAACTATCGACTAGTCGTCGCCTTTATGTAATTGCTGATTAGAACCTCTTTCCTTTCTAAATATTGTATTAGTTGAGCCCTTGTGGTCATGTAATATACTTTAGCCCTGCGTGGTGTAATGAAAAAAGACTGTCTCTAATTATTGTTCCACTGCAACACTTTGGTAGCTTATTATTCATTTGAGTGGTATTCTACCGAGCATACGAATAATAATCCGTTAACTAATGTTATTACCCCTCAGTAATAGCACGGGTCGCTGCATTGCCTTGCCACCACAGCCATACGTACGCTGGCCGAGCAGTGCGTGGACTGTCTAGGGGGCAAAATCTGCATCGGAAATTGTAGCGGCCAACGTGCCGAGCGTAGAGCCGGCCAGGCCACCCTGCTCGAATGTTTCGCGTTGCGCTGCGCGGCTGCTCCCATTGTCCGGCCAATCGAAGGCTTTGTTCATATTAGTTTCTATTTCTAGAAAAAGCTAATACGACTATTAGCTACTTACTATTTATTAGCCACTACAATATTCGTTTTTATATATTGTAACATCTTTTGTATTTTATTATATCATAATTTTATAAATCGTAATGAATTAAATATTATAGTGCCTCTTCTTGTACTGTAGCGGTGAGGGGTCGACCCCGCGCTCTGCCAGGGACTGTGCCGCTGTAACGTTGACCCGTACTGCCGTACTGCCACCCTCTGCGACAGCAACAGGATTAGTGCTCGTAGAGTACAGACACGATGCCTCGCTCGTGCGTAACACGAACGGAATTTTTTTGCGAGCTGAGACGCACTGGCGACGCAACGCTAGCTCGTTGGAACGAGGGCCCGAGATTCCATCGGCCAGCTGGCTGGTGGCATGGAATTGTTTTCGTGCATTACATAACTTTTAGATGTGATTTTTTTACTATAACTAATTTATTTTTTTACTATAGGCAATAATAGCTTATTTAATATAATTAAATTTAAAAAATAAAAATAAAATATGTTAGCTTATCACATATAATATAAAGGAATAGAAAAAAACTTAAAATACTAAAAAAAGACGAAATAGTAAATTAAAAATCAGAAACCAAAAGCGAATCTGAAACCAGTGGGCCACATATACGTAAGTGCTCCAGTATGTCGTAGTAGCAACGCTCTCTTTATTTTTTTTCTTTGCTCTTTGAGAAGTACAATTTCTGTTGTGCACGTACGCAATTGCTGCGACACTACCTTGCCGTTTTATGCACGTTTTCCTATTTTATAAGGTACGTGCACACTTCAACTTAAACTTTTAGTTTTTAGTTTATTTTTTGTATTTCTAAATTTCAATTCTTTTAGATTTTTTGGATTTTTTATTTTTTTTGCTGATTCTTTTTCTGTATTCGTTTGCATTGTCTGTGATGAGCTAATCTGTTTATTCTATTTTTAAAATTTAGTTACATCAAATAAGTTACCATCAGATACAATATAATTCCAGTTATAAACTATGATGGTGTACTGTACTTGTGTCCTACTAGTAAAGTGATATACTGCGTACGGTATGCCCTGTTAATTTATTTCGTATATATGCATTTAATACATATACTGCGTAAATTTCTGCCGTACAACTATAGCTTCGGAATGAGAGTATGAAACAGAGCTAAACATGCGGTTGCTGCTCTAGCCATTCGCATTCAATTTTCGACAGTACAATAAAAGTGATTAGCAGTCAATGGTTTGGGACAAATTCTTAGGCCAAACAGAGCAAAACATCCTTGTCATAACTCACAAGGTATTTAAAACTGTTACTGCAAGTAACTTCGTCGATAAATTTGGATTGGAACATTTGCCGCTATGAATATGTTTGCGCCTATGTCCCTAAAAATAAAATGAGCTAGAGGCTACTGCGGTTCTAATAAAAACTAGACTATCCTTGACGGTGCTCCATGCACATCGTCTACATGTGTAGTGGTAGTGGTGGATGAAGTATCTTAATGTATTAACCGGTAAAGTTGTATTAGCCCATTATCGTAAACAATTAGAGGCTTTAAACATGCCTTTTGTTTTGGTCGTACAGCCTTGCAAGACAGCCACACATCAAGTTTGCTCTCTAAGAGCAAGACACTGCATCCCAGATTTACCCATGGGTACTCCGTACTCATAACATTATTATCCCATGTTCGGAGGGTATTGCGAGATCATCCCCCATTTCTTCTGTGCCTGACAAAGAGAAAGCTGATGGGAGCTCCCAAACTAAATTTAACTTTGTACTCGCAACATTGTGGTCCTTATTGTAGGAGTAGCATCAAAAAGAAACCATAGGGGCTGCATCATTCTTGTCTGTCTCCATTCCGTCAAGCTGGCTTCTCTCCTACAGTCTCTAGGCCCATCCTTGCTACACAAAAGCCTGAGGCGCTACCACCAACCTAGCCAAATGCAGACGTACCCAGCACAATGTTACGAAATGGACAAGGCAAAGTACCCGACAACGAAGAACAATTCAGAACAAGGGACAAAGATTTAATATAAAAATCTTTACAGGAAAAAACTATATACATACAATCGATGAAATTACTATACGTAAAAAAGGCTATAAAACACAAAAAAGTTTATATATAAGCCAAGGAATAAAAGTCCCAAATGATAATAGGAAGCAGCGGCGTAGAGTCCACATGGACAAAGACGCCAGTTCTAACTTCGCTGACTATTTTTTGTAACTGAGCAAGACCAGTTCGCCGACCAGTCGTCTGGTCGGGCCGATGAGTCCTACTACTAGTTGTGGTCGGGCCGACTAGTTAGTTTGCATTTGGTCGGTCCAACCAGTTGGTCGATATCAACAAATTCGGATCACAAAACTCAAGACCCAACGTGCAGCCGCTACAAGAACAAAATCGTCATACAGATATCGCAATGCATGCAAGTAACCTATACGTCCGTCGATCTATACAGTTGCAACCTCTCTATACATAGAAGCCAGAAGAAATCAACTTATTTTTTTTCCTTTTGGAACTGAAGGTAGTATAAGTGATAACCAGAAGAAGCAGGGGAAGACCTGGACAGAAATGTACGAACCCATATGGATTTTGCTAGCTTGAGTGATTCTAATTTGGCTGGAGATTCACCAAGAAAAAATATCCATGAAGTAATATAATGAACTTATGTCATGCCATGTATATGGGACAATTTCTTCCTGTTGTTTTCTGGCATGCACTAGAAGACATTTTCTATGCGCTACGTGCCATGTATGAGTATTGGAATAGTGAACCAGCTAGGACCAGGCAACTAGAGATCATGGGCACACTAAACTACCACTGGCTTAGCCAAAGCATGGCACTCGTTGCTTCAATCCCACTCTAGTCGTCAAGGCACATGCCATCGCCTGTGACAGTTCCCATGTTGCAGTTTGCTGTGCTAATGTAACAGCGACCGGGAAACAGATTGCAAATTAAGCAGCAAATTGTCATGCCAGTATACATGATTCTGCTACACTGCATGTCCATGTCAAAATGACAGATAGCCAGCTAGTCTAGTTAACATGCATGCGGTACGGTCACATATGCACCATATGATTACCATGATAAGAAATTCACAAGATGTTCCATGTCAAAGACTTTTTTAGAACCATTGAGTTTTTAGTTGAAATGGTAAATTTTAAAGCGTGGCTAGCAAAATGACACTTTATAATCGCAATTGCAAAAATAACGCTCTCTACCGCATAATCACCATGTGGTTTTAACCACGGAGCGATACGTGACAGAGCACCGCACGGTCACCGTGCGGTGCTTTGCCATGTATCGACCCGTGGCTAATGCTATGTTGGATTAATTGGGCTTGGTCCATTTAATTTAGCAATTAATCAAATGAAATTCCTAGGCCCACATGGAAAAACTGTTTAGTCCCATATGGAGAGTTGAATGGGAGTTACACCACTTTAAAAGTTGGAACGTGGTAACCCCCTTGTGAAATTGGAGAGAGCCATTACACGCGCGCGCTCGCTCGCCTCGACACGCCACGCCACGCCGAGCCGAGCCGTGCGTGTGCGCGCGCGTGTCGGGTGCAGGCGCGTTTTTCTTTATCTATTCGAAAAACGAAATGCACTGATGGCTGGCAGTAACGGTGAGGGATTATGGCTGCAGTTACTTTCGAGTAATGGTTGCTGTTACTAGTGACTAATGACTGCAGTTACCAGTCTCTTTATTTTTTGCTGTTACTAAAGAGGGCTCTCCTCTCCATACAAGAGGGGATATACGAATATAAACCAGAAGACTCTCACTGTGTTGTGGCTGCTCTCTGCAATCTCCGGTCCAGAACCTTGCGCGCACAAGTTTCTGGGCGAGTAGGCCTTCGGAACTTCGTCCGTTTGTGTACCTGCACGGGTAGGCGAGCGATCAAGTTTTTGGGGAGCGCATCGGCGCGACTACTCAATCTGCGACGTCTTCTTCCTGGTGGTGAACCGTTCGCGGGACTGCACTGCGAACATCTTCCTGCATCAAGCTTCGACCTGCATCACGCCTTGATCAACTACATCGAATAGGCCATCATGTCGACTGATGGTAACGGCGCCTCCGGTGTCTCCGGCACTGGCCCCGCCTGAGGGTATAAATCTAAAACTTTTCTGGTGTATTTGTTTCTGTGCGCTATGAATATGTTAATAGGTGTTTCTGTTAGCTTGTTCGTTAGCGAATACGAATACATCGTTGATAGATCACTCATGCATGTTTATGTCATGTTTTACATGCTGAATTTCTGGATTAAAATATGCCGAAAATTGACTAAATTTCCAACAATCCAAAAACTTGATAGGTCTTTTTCGGTAGTTGGCTTTGCTGCGTCGCTTAAGCCACACCCTCCGTTTGATGGTTCAAATTTTAAGAGATGGCGTGCACGCGCGATCCTGTGGTTTACTGCCATGGAATGTTTTCATGTTGCACAAGGAAAGCCCGCTGAGCCTCTGTCTGATGAGGATGAACGCAAGTTCAATGTAGCGGATAACTTTTTTCGAGGTGCACTTGTCAACATACTGGCGGATAACATTGTGGATGTGTACATGCATTTGCCTACGGGCAAAGATATGTGGAATGCACTTGAGGCCAAGTTCGGAGTTTCCGATGCTGGCAGTGAGCTGTATGTCATGGAGCAGTTCTATGACTACAAGATGGTCGATGACCGTTCTGTAGTAGAGCAAGCTCATGAGATTCAGGCGCTGGCAAAGGAGCTTGAGAACAATAAGTGCGAGTTACCGGACAAGTTTGTGGCTGGCGGTATTATCGCCAAGTTACCACCCTCTTGGTCCGATTTTGCTACTTCTCTAAAGCACAAGAGGCAGGAGTTCAGTGTTACTGATCTCATTGGCACTCTTGGTGTTGAAGAGAAGGCGAGGGCAAAAGATACTCGTGGCAAGAAAGTTGCTTCTGAGGGAGGTTCTAGCGCCAATTTGGTGCAGAAGAAGAATCCTCAGGCTTTCCACAACAAAAAGAAAAATAAGCCTTTTGTCAAGCCCAAGGCTACTACTGAGTTTAAGAAGAAAGGCAAAGGAAAGGGCAGCTGCTTTGTGTGCGGTGATTCTGGCCATTGGGCTAAGAATTGTCCAGATCGCAAGGATAAGCAGAAGAAGTCTGCCAACATGGTTATTAGTGAAGCTGGAGGAACATCGGGGTACGGTAATTATTTACCTACAGTTCTTTCTGTTTGTCAATCACCTGAGTGGTGGGTTGACACTGGTGCTAATATTCATGTTTGTGCTGATATTTCCTTGTTTTCATCTTATCAGGTCGGTCGAGGTTGCTCCTTGTTGATGGGGAACGGATCGCATGCAGCTGTTCATGGTGTTGGTACGGTCGATCTGAAGTTTACTTCGGGAAAGACCGTGCAGCTGAAGAACGTGCAGCATGTCCCCTCCATAAAGAAAAATCTCGTCAGCGGATCTCTACTGTGTAGAGATGGTTTTAGGCTTGCATTTGAGTCCAATAAATGTGTTGTGTCTAAGTATGGAACATTTGTTGGTAAAGGCTATGAGAGCGGAGGCTTGTTCCGTTTTTCTTTGATGGATTCCTATAATAAAATTGTGAACCATGTGTGTAACGATGATGATGAATCTAATGTTTGGCATTCACGACTTTGTCATGTTAATTTTGGGTGTATGACGCGCTTAGCTAATATGAGTTTAATTCTGAAATTCACTTTGGTCAAAGGTTCTAAGTGCCATTCGTGTGTTCAATCGAAACAACCTCGCAAGCCTCACAAGGCAGCAAAAGAGGCGAGGAATTTGGCACCGTTAGAACTCATTCATTCTGATTTATGCGAAATGAATGGCATGTTGACTAAAGGTGGAAAGAAATATTTCATGACGCTTATAGATGATTGCACTAGATTTTGCTACGTGTACTTATTAAAAACAAAAGATGAAACGTTGGATTACTTTAAGATCTATAAAGCTGAGGTAGAAAACCAACTTGAGAGGAAAATCAAGCGGGTAAGGTCTGATCGTGGGGGAGAGTATTTTTCAAATGAGTTTACTTTATTCTGCGAGGAACATGGAATTATTCATGAGAGGACGCCTCCCTATTCTCCCGAATCAAACGGGGTTGCCGAAAGAAAGAATCGCACTCTAACTGATTTGGTTAACGCCATGTTAGACACTGCGGGACTTTCTAAGGAATGGTGGGGTGAGGCTATATTGACCGCGTGTCATGTCCTGAATAGAGTTCCTACAAAGAATAAAGAGGTAACACCATTCGAGGAATGGGAAAAGAAGAAGTTGACTCTCTTATACTTGCGCACCTGGGGATGTTTGGCCAAAGTTAACGTGCCAATTGTCAAGAAGCGCAAACTTGGACCAAAAACCGTAGATTGTGTATTTCTTGGTTATGCTATGCACAGCGTAGGTTATAGGTTCTTAATTATAAAAACTGGAGTACCTGACATGCGTGTTGGTACAATCATAGAGTCCAGAGACGCTACATTTTTTGAGAATGAATTTCCTATGAAATGTGATGTACCTAGCTCATCTAGTCAAGAACCTATAATTTCCCTTGATTCTTTTGTGCCGATAGAACATGTTGAGCAAACGCCTATGGAAAATCCTGAGGAGGATAACAATGAAGTTACTCGAAAGAGTAAGAGACAGAGGATTGCAAAATCTTTTGGTGATGATTTCATTGTGTACCTCGTGGATGACACTCCTAGAAACATTGAAGAGGCATATTCTTCTCCTGACGCTGACTATTGGAAGGAAGCAGTACGGAGTGAGATGGATTCTATTATGTCTAATGAAACTTGGGAGGTCGTTGACCGTCCTTATGGGTGTAAACCTGTAGGATGTAAATGGGTTTTCAAGAAAAAGCTTAGGCCTGATGGTACAATTGAAAAGTACAAGGCAAGGCTTGTGTCCAAGGGTTATACCCAGAAAGAAGGCGAGGACTTCTTTGATACTTATTCACCTGTTGCCCGATTGACCACAATTCGAGTACTACTTGCCCTGGCTGCCTCTCATGGTCTACTCGTTCATCAAATGGACGTTAAGACAGCTTTCCTAAATGGAGAGTTGGAGGAGGAGATTTATATGGATCAGCCAGACGGGTTTGTGGTAGAAGGTCAAGAAGGAAAGGTGTGCAAGTTGTTGAAGTCTTTGTATGGCCTAAAGCAAGCACCTAAGCAATGGCATGAGAAGTTCGACAAAACTTTGACATCTGCTGGCTTTGTTGTGAATGAAGCTGACAAATGTGTGTACTATCGCTATGGTGGGGGAGAAGGAGTGATCTTGTGCTTGTATGTTGATGACATACTGATTTTTGGGACCAACCTCAATGTGATTGAGGAGGTCAAGGACTTTCTGTCCAAGAATTTTGAGATGAAAGATTTGGGAGTGGCTGATGTGATTCTTAACATTAAGCTACTGAGAGAAGGTGATGGTGGGGTTACACTCGTGCAATCCCACTATGTGGATAAGGTCTTGAGTCGCTTTGGTTATAGTGACTGCAAGCCTGCTTCTACTCCTTATGATCCTAGTGTGTTATTGAGGAAAAACCGAAGAATAACAAGGGATCAATTGAGATACTCCCAGATCATTGGCTCACTGATGTATTTAGCTAGTGCTACGAGGCCTGATATCTCGTTTGCTGTGAGCAAGCTAAGCCGGTTTGTTTCAAATCCGGGAGATAATCATTGGCGTGCTCTTGAGAGAGTAATGCGTTATCTAAAGGCAACCGTAAGCTATGGAATTCACTATGCTGGGTACCCAAAAGTACTGGAGGGCTACAGTGATTCAAACTGGATCTCTGATGCTAATGAGATAAAAGCCACGAGTGGATATGTGTTCACACTTGGAGGTGGTGCTGTTTCCTGGAAGTCTTGCAAGCAGACCATCTTAACGAGGTCAACAATGGAAGCAGAACTCACAGCATTAGATACTGCTACTGTTGAGGCTGAGTGGCTTCGTGAACTCCTTATGGATTTGCCGGTGGTTGAAAAACCGATACCGGCTATCCTGATGAACTGTGATAATCAGACTGTAATTATCAAGGTGAACAGTTCTAAGGACAACATGAAGTCATCTAGGCATGTTAAGAGGCGGTTGAAGTCTGTCAGAAAGCTGAAAAACTCCGGAGTGATAGCGCTGGACTATGTCCAGACAGCTAATAATCTGGCCGACCAATTTACAAAGGGTTTATCACGTAATGTGATAGATAGTGCATCGAGTGAGATGGGCCTGAGACCCACATGAGTCATACCACAGTGGTAACTTGTTCTACGTGATCGGAGATCCCGTGAAGTAGGATGGTGAAACAAGCTGTTGGTTGACTGGGAGGAGAGACCTTTACAGGGCTCATTTCTTCAATGATGCGCTTCTCTCCTATTCTGTATGGCAGGTTGGTTTTTACCTTAATGTGATCCGAGTGGCTTATTTACAGCAGAGATGTCGGCCTACAGGACATCTTAGAAGGAACACACCTATATGAGTTCGACTGCTGGTCACAGTCTATGAGATTTGGGTGATCTCTAGATACTCATGAATAGGCATGGAGTATGACTTATACGCTCCAACCAGAGGAGATGCTTTAGGCAGCCTAGTACTAGTAAAGGAATTGGGTAAAGCTTGTTCGCACAAAACTGTCAATTCAAGGCATAGTCCATTGTTCAGTTGTGGATGAGTGTAACTCCTTTCCTAGATGGATGTTCAACTTAACAATCTCCATCGAAACACTGGTATATCAAACAACAGCAGAACTGAGAGTATTTCTCGTGTGCCTTGAAATTTGGTGGGGATTGTTGGATTAATTGGGCTTGGTCCATTTAATTTAGCAATTAATCAAATGAAATTCCTAGGCCCACATGGAAAAACTGTTTAGTCCCATATGGAGAGTTGAATGGGAGTTACACTACTTTAAAAGTTGGAACGTGGTAACCCCCTTGTGAAATTGGAGAGAGCCATTACACGCGCGCGCTCGCTCGCTCGCTCGCCTCGCCGTGCCGTGCCGTGCCGTGTGCGTGTGCGTGCGTACGCGCGCAGGCGTGTCGGGTGCGGGCGCGTTTTTCTTTATCTATTCGAAAAACGAAATGCACTGATGCTGGCAGTAACGGTGAGGGATTATGGCTGCAGTTACTAGTGACTAATGACTGCAGTTACCAGTCTCTTTATTTTTTGCTGTTACTAAAGAGGGCTCTCCTCTCCATACAAGAGGGGATATACGAATATAAACCAGAAGACTCTCACTGTGTTGTGGCTGCTCTCTGCAATCTCCGGTCCAGAACCTTGCGCGCACAAGTTTCTGGGCGAGTAGGCCTTCGGAACTTCGTCCGTTTGTGTACCTGCACGGGTAGGCGGCGCGACTACTCAATCTGCGACGTCTTCTTCCTGGTGGTGAACCGTTCGCGGGACTGCACTGCGAACATCTTCCTGCATCAAGCTTCGACCTGCATCACGCCTTGATCGACTACATCGAATAGGCCATCATGTCGACTGATGGTAACGGCGCCTCCGGTGTCTCCGGCACTGGCCCCGCCCGAGGGTATAAATCTAAAACTTTTCTGGTGTATTTGTTTCTGTGCGCTATGAATATGTTAATAGGTGTTTCTGTTAGCTTGTTCGTTAGCGAATACGAATACATCGTTGATAGATCACTCATGCATGTTTATGTCATGTTTTACATGCTGAATTTCTGGATTAAAATATGCCGAAAATTGACTAAATTTCCAACATGCTACACTGTGACCATGCGGCGCTCCGTCACGTGTTGGTCTGTGGCTAATGCCGTATGGTGACCATATGGTGAAGAGCACTACTTTTACAATTGCGGCCGTAGGAATATCTTACACTGTGACCATGCGGCGCTCCGTCACGTGTTGGTCTGTGGCTAATGCCGTATGGTGACCATATGGTGAAGAGCACTACTTTTACAATTGCGGCCGTAGGAATATCTTTTTTTTTTTTGCTAATTACACTTAAAAATTACCATTTCAGCTAAAGGCTCAGGAACCGTTGTGAGGTACTATTATGAAAGCTCAATGCCTCAATCTTTATGGGGAGTCTGGAACGAAATCTCCCAGGCTTACGACAGGATCTCTTGGGAATAAAGCGACAAGTGATATCCTTGTGTGTGAGTGTGCGCCTATGCCAACTTCTATGGACTCGAATAATGATTAGGATTTGTGTGCGCACGCATGAACGAATCATGGTTTGTCGTTGGCCTTTTTTCTCAGTTGAATTGAGGCTCGCATGTGTGCCGATCGAGAGATCCCCCGTCTCTCACCCATCACCGCCCCATTCCCTCGCCACGCCATGCCATTAAACAAAGCCGGCGGGACGCGTACGGACGCTCGCGCAGGCCGAGCCGCCATGAACCATGCACATGTCCGGCCAAAGCTTCTCGCTGAATCAAGACGCTTTGTAGAGAGAGAGAGAGGTGTTTTTAGAGAGTACAAATCTGGATGATAGTTAGAAAGAAAACATCCGAATGATATTTATCAATACTTTTCTTTTAAATAAATAAACTGGGTAACTGTTTCGTCACTATTTTAAAATGGTTTATCGAGATAGATTTTTTGAAACAGATTATCAACTTATCGTCATTTGGTTTATTCATATAAGTGCTCGTAATAGAACAAAAATCATAATCCATAACTACAAATTATAAGCCAAAAAGATAGCCGTAGCCGAAAAAATCTTACAATATTCTTCTTCGATCCACTTGCTTGCCTTTTGTGATAAAGCGATCACATGCGACATGGGACGCCAGGTTCTTCCGTAGATCGGCTACAAATTTAATCTCCAGTTGCCCATGCATGCATCATCGTATGCATTCCCAATTAATCGTACGTGTATGTGTAGCACCGTGAGTAAAAAAAAAAAGGAAAGTATCACAGTAATTCAATCTTATTAATTAGCATTAAATCAAATAGATTACTTTCCTAATCTGGACTCGAGGGCCAATTAAAGGGATCTATATCTTTTCCACCTTGCGCCGGCCTCCACCCTCTCAAACAGGTTTGCTTCTCTCTCCCATCCATATCAATCTATTCCTCTCTCTCATCCATATCAATCTATTCATCTCTCTCATCCATATCAATCTATTCCTCTCTCTCCTGTTTCCCTCTCTCTCCCTCTGGTCTCAGCACAGACGGCAACGCGGTGGCCAGATGGCGGCGTGGCCGAGGGTGCCATGGCCGGGTGGCGCTGTGGCCTAGTCGGCATGGGACGGCGCAGCCGGATCGGCACAGGCAGGCGGAGGAGTGGCCAGGCGCAGTGCGGGCCGAGCACGGGGAAGAGCGGTGAGGCGCCGATGTGCGGGCGGTCGAGCGGCGGGGGTGGCGGCATGGCTGGGCTGTGGCGCAGCCAGGGTGGCGGCTAGACAGCGGAGTGGCTAGGGTGGCACCGCCGAAATGGCACAGGCCGGGCAGCGAAGTGGCCGAGGCGACCGAAACGGCACAGGTCAGGCGGCGAAGTGGCCGAGGCGGCGCGGCTGGGATGGCGGTGGTGGCGATAGTGACTGGCGACAGCGGTGTGACCGACGCACAGTGCCGAGGGTAACACCACCGTCATGGTTCGGCCGGTTGGGGTACAGCTGAACCACGTTTCGGGTGGGTTCTGTTAACTTATGCCATGGAATGTTAAACGGTTGGCCGAATGAGCCGCTCGCTCAGCCGAACAACGATCTAACATCAAAGACTTAGGGAACCTATTCCTTTTCGACCGAGCGAATCTCTTTCCAACGTTTGTCAATTTTATCTTAGCCCTTATCTGATTTGGCTCCGTTTCACCTTGTAGATTCACATGCAGCCTTTAAGGAAACGTTCGAGCAATTGCGCACCTCAGACCTTTCGTGCAGCGAGTCCGACAAACATGCTCAAGGCAAGTATCTCGCGAACGTAACCTGTCAGTTCTACATACCACATTATCCATGATTATTTGTCACCACTACTATTGAGTATAATTAGCATATCACTAATGCTTGCTTGCTTATTATCATATCACTAATGCTTGCCTGGTTATTATCATATCACTAATGCTTGCCTGGTTATTATTGTTGGATTATGTGGGCCAAGCCCATATAAAAGAATAATAACTAAAATCTCAAAGGCCCACTCATGCAAAGGAGGCATGCATGTGAACTTTAGTACCACATTGCTAGTTCTAGGAGAGGGAGACCAACTTAAAAGGAATGGTGCACTCCTAGCCACTTGAGGCATGTGTGGGAGAGAACTAGAGGATCACACGCGCGCGCTCGCTCGCCTCGCCTCGCCGGGCCGGGCCGGGCCGGGCCGGGCGGGGCGGGGGGCGCGGGCGCACGGCACCTGCGTGAATGGTCCGCCAAAATCGGCGCCAGGTGCTTGCGCAGACGCGGCTTCCTTTTGCAGTTTTATTTTGCTGTTTTGCGTGGTGGTGAATCCGGATCGGTTACGCGGAGTGACTAATCCGTTTCGGTTACGAGTTATGGAGAACGTGCAGGCGTCTTGATCACGCGTCCTGATTCCTCTATAAATACCGAGTCGCCGCCTCCATACAAAAAGGTGAAAATCAATCTAGGGTTTTGCCTCCTCCTTTGTGCTGCGCCGTCCCACGTAATCTACTCCGTCCCGTCCGCCGGCGTGCACCGTCGTTCGGGAGAGCAGGTCTCCGGAACCGTCGCCTTCGAAGTCCTGCACCGGGAGAGGGCGAATAAGGTTTTTGGGAAGCGCTCTGCGCGACTGCTTGCTGTAGCTCTGGCTCGTCTTCCTCGTCGTTCGGCTTCGGCGAGTCGTCGTCGACTCCGTGTCATCCGCACCGTACCAGCATCGTCAACATCGATAAACCAACCAGAACAGAACCGTCGGTACGTAACAATCATGTTCTCCGTATTAGATCTATTCATGTATAGTTTTCTGGTTTACATGTCTAGATCTTTTATACCAGTGATGGTTCTGTTATATTGCGTACATGATGTCATGATTTATTTATGGAATAAATTAAACCTACATGTGCTTAAATTCTCAACAATCCAAAAACCTTATTGTAGGCACTGTGGTTTTACTATGGCTGGATTTGCCGATGCACTGAGGCCGGATAAATTCTCCGGTGTGCACTTTAAGAGATGGCAGATCAAGGTCACTCTGTGGCTTACTGCTATGAATGTACTCTGGGTTAGTAATGGCAAGCCTGAAGGTGTTCTTGATGCTGAAAAGCAGAAAGAATTCGAGACTGCCACTACTCTCTTTGTTGGATGCATTCTTAGTGTTCTTGCTGACCGTCTGTGCGAGGTGTATATGCACATGACAGACGCGAAGGAGTTATGGGATGCACTGAATTCCAAATACGGTGCTACTGATGCCAGCAATGACATGTATGTCATGGAGCAATTTCATGACTACAAGATGGTTGATAACCGTTCTGTAGTAGATCAGGCTCATGAGATACAGGCCATAGCTAAGGAACTCGAACTCCTGAAGTGTGCCTTACCCGACAAGTTTGTGGCTGGATGTAGCATTGCGAAATTACCTTCTTCATGGAGGAATTTCGGAACAGCACTCAAACACAAGAGACAAGAGTACTCTGTTGAGAGTCTGATTGGGTCTCTTGAAATTGAGGAGAAAACTCGGGAAAAGGACGCCGTGTCTAAGGGTGATGGAGGGCAGTCTAGTGCCAATGTGGTACAGAAACCCTCAAGCAAGAACAAAGGGAAATTTGTCAAAGCCCAACAGACAACCAACTTCAAGAAGAAGAAGAACAACAACAATCAGGATGACAGAACTTGCTTTGTGTGCGGTGAGGTTGGTCACATGGCCAAGAAGTGCCCACAACGCAAAGGAAAGAAGGCACATGCAGGACAGACTTCTAAGTCTGTTAACGTGACCATTGGCAAGACTGGAGATGGGGCTGGGTATGGTAATTTACCTACTGTTCTTTCAGTTAGTCAATCTACCAATTGGTGGATTGATACAGGAGCCAATGTACATGTGTGTGCTGATATTTCGTTGTTTTCTTCTTATCAGGTCGCCCGGGATTCCTCCGTCCTAATGGGGAATGGGTCACATGCTACTGTTCATGGTGTTGGCACGGTAGATCTGAAGTTTACTTCGGGAAAGATCGTGCAGCTGAAGAACGTGCAGCATGTCCCTTCTATAAACAAGAATCTCGTTAGTGGCTCCCGTTTATGTAGAGACGGGTTTAAGTTGGTGTTTGAGTCTAATAAAGTAGTCGTGTCTAAGCATGGATATTTTATTGGTAAAGGCTATGAGTGCGGAGGCTTGTTCCGTTTTTCTCTTTCAGATTTCTGCAATAAATCTGTGAACCATATTTGTGGCAGTGTGGATAATGAGGCCAATGTTTGGCACTCACGTCTATGCCATATTAATTTTGGTTTGATGTCTCGGCTTTCCAGTATGAATTTAATTCCAAATGTTTCCATCAACAAAGGTTCTAAATGCCATAGCTGTGTACAATCAAAGCAACCTCGTAAGCCTCACAAGGCTGCCGAGGAGAGAAACTTGGCACCACTAGAACTCCTGCATTCAGATCTTTCTGAGATGAATGGCGTGTTGACGAAGGGTGGAAAACGATACTTCATGACATTGATTGATGATGCAACTAGGTTCTGTTATGTGTATTTATTGGAAACGAAAGATGAGGCTTTAGACTATTTTAAAATCTATAAGGCAGAAGTTGAAAACCAATTAGACAGAAAGATAAAAAGACTTAGGTCAGATCGTGGTGGAGAGTATTTCTCAAACGAATTTGACTTATTTTGTGAGGAACATGGCATTATACATGAGAGGACACCTCCTTATTCTCCCGAGTCAAATGGGATTGCCGAAAGAAAAAATCGCACGTTGACTGACTTGGTGAATGCCATGTTAGACACTGCGGGCTTACCTAAGGCATGGTGGGGGGAGGCTTTGCTAACGTCTAATCATGTATTAAATAGAGTTCCTAACAGAAATAAGGACAAAACACCATACGAGGTATGGATTGGGAGAAAACCATCACTTTCTTACTTGCGTACATGGGGGTGCTTGGCGAAAGTCAATGTGCCAATAACGAAGAAACGCAAGCTTGGACCCAAAACTGTGGACTGTGTCTTTCTGGGATATGCTAATCATAGCATTGCATATAGATTTTTGATAGTTAAAACTGAGGTACCTGACATGCATGTTGGTACAATTATGGAGTCTCGAGATGCAACGTTCTTTGAGAATATCTTTCCAATGAAAGATGCACATAACACTACTGATCAACCTTCTGAAATAATTCCCAATTCATTCACACCTCCTGAACCTTCTGAACATACATATGAACTTGTAAATGAGAAGGATGACAGTGAAGCTCCTAAAAGGAGCAAGAGACAAAGGATATCCAAATCCTTTGGTGATGATTTCACTGTGTACCTTGTGGACGACACTCCCAAGTCTATTTCAGAAGCGTATGCATCTACTGATGCAGACTACTGGAAGGAGGCTGTCCGTAGTGAAATGGATTCCATTATCGCTAATGGAACCTGGGAGTTGACAGATAAACCTTATGGGTGCAAGCCTGTAGGGTGCAAGTGGGTGTTCAAAAAGAAGCTTAGGCCTGATGGTACTATTGAAAAGTACAAGGCTCGGCTTGTTGCCAAGGGCTATACTCAGAAAGAAGGCGAAGATTTCTTTGACACTTACTCACCTGTTGCTAGACTGACCACAATTCGAGTACTACTTGCTTTGGCTGCCTCACATGGTCTTCTCGTTAATCAAATGGACGTTAAGACAGCTTTTCTTAACGGAGAGCTAGATGAGGAAATTTACATGGAACAGCCTGATGGATTTGTAGTAGAAGGTCAAGAAGGCAAGGTGTTAAAACTGTTAAAATCTTTGTATGGTCTGAAACAAGCCCCTAAGCAGTGGCATGAGAAGTTCGATAGAACACTGACGTCTGCAGGCTTTGCTGTCAATGAGGCAGATAAATGTGTATACTATCGCTATGGTGGGGGTGAGGGAGTTATTCTATGCTTGTATGTGGATGACATCTTGATTTTTGGGACAAACATCAATGTGATAAATGAGGTCAAATTATTCTTGTCTCAAAATTTCGATATGAAAGATCTGGGAGTGGCTGATGTTATTCTAAATATTAAATTGATTAGAGGTGAGGATGGTATTACATTATTGCAATCTCATTATGTGGAGAAGGTCTTGAGCCGTTTTGGCTATTCTAAAAGCAAGCCTTCTCCAACGCCTTATGATCCTAGTGTGTTACTTCGTAAGAATAAGAAAATTGCTAGGAATCAGCTAGAATACTCCCAGATAATTGGCTCACTTATGTATCTAGCTAGTGCAACAAGGCCAGACATCTCCTTTGCTGTGAGCAAGTTGAGTCGGTTTACTTCTAACCCAGGAGATGATCACTGGAAGGCGCTTGAGCGAGTGTTGCGCTATCTGAAAGGTACCTCGAACTTTGGTCTTCACTATACTGGGTACCCGTCGGTGCTGGAGGGTTATAGTGATTCCAACTGGATCTCTGATGCTGATGAGATCAAAGCCACTAGTGGATATCTTTTCACTATTGGTGGTGGTGCTGTTTCATGGAGGTCTTGCAAACAGACTATTTTGACGAGGTCAACCATGGAAGCAGAGCTCGCGGCACTAGACACTGCTACTGTTGAGGCAGAATGGCTACGGGATCTATTGATGGATCTGCCTACAGTGGAAAAGCCAGTGCCAGCTATTCTTATGAACTGTGATAATCAAACTGTTATCGCTAAGGTGAACAGTTCTAAGGATAATATGAAATCGTCTAGGCATGTCAAGAGACGATTGAAGTCTGTCAGGAAAATGAGAAACTCCGGAGTTATAACCTTGGACTACATCCAAACAAATAGAAACCTGGCAGATCCCTTTACAAAGGGACTATCACGGAATGTGATAGATAGTGCATCGAAGGAGATGGGAATGAGACCCATGTGAGTTATCTATGGTAGTAACCCAACCTATGTGATCGGAGATCCCGTGAATTAGGATCTGGGAAAAACAAGCCATTAGTTAACTGGAGGAGAGTAATTTCAACCCTCTCTATGTGAAGATGCAATACTCTCAGAAACTGCAAGGCAGGTTGGTTAAGGCCTTAATGTGTTCCATTGGCTTTCAAAAGCGAAGACGTTATCCTGCAGAACGTTCTTGAAAGAACACACCTATATGAGCCCGACTGTTAGTCGCAGTCTATGGAGATCTTGGGAAAATCTCCTATTAAGCTCATGAAGAGACCAAGGAGTATGACTTATACGCTCCAACCGAGGGGTAGCCTACTGGCGGCCTAGTATCAGTTAAGTCTTTAAGTGAAGCTTGCTTGCACCAAACTTGCAATTCAAGGCGTAGTCCATTGTTCAAGTTGCGAGTAAGTGTAGCTTGGAGTTCTAGGTGGATGTTCAACCTTAATCGGTCTCCATCGAAACACTGATATATAAACAGTACATTGGAATTCAGGCAAATCTCTGTGGGACTTTGAGATCTGGTGGGGGATTGTTGGATTATGTGGGCCAAGCCCATATAAAAGAATAATAACTAAAATCTCAAAGGCCCACTCATGCAAAGGAGGCATGCATGTGAACTTTAGTACCACATTGCTAGTTCTAGGAGAGGGAGACCAACTTAAAAGGAATGGTGCACTCCTAGCCACTTGAGGCATGTGTGGGAGAGAACTAGAGGATCACACGCGCGCGCTCGCTCGCCTCGCCTCGCCGGGCCGGGCCGGGCCGGGCGGGGCGGGGCGGGGGGCGCGGGCGCACGGCACCTGCGTGAATGGTCCGCCAAAATCGGCGCCAGGTGCTTGCGCAGACGCGGCTTCCTTTTGCAGTTTTATTTTGCTGTTTTGCGTGGTGGTGAATCCGGATCGGTTACGCGGAGTGACTAATCCGTTTCGGTTACGAGTTATGGAGAACGTGCAGGCGTCTTGATCACGCGTCCTGATTCCTCTATAAATACCGAGTCGCCGCCTCCATACAAAAAGGTGAAAATCAATCTAGGGTTTTGCCTCCTCCTTTGTGCTGCGCCGTCCCACGTAATCTACTCCGTCCCGTCCGCCGGCGTGCACCGTCGTTCGGGAGAGCAGGTCTCCGGAACCGTCGCCTTCGAAGTCCTGCACCGGGAGAGGGCGAATAAGGTTTTTGGGAAGCGCTTTGCGCGACTGCTTGCTGTAGCTCTGGCTCGTCTTCCTCGTCGTTCGGCTTCGGCGAGTCGTCGTCGACTCCGTGTCATCCGCACCGTACCAGCATCGTCAACATCGATAAACCAACCAGAACAGAACCGTCGGTACGTAACAATCATGTTCTCCGTATTAGATCTATTCATGTATAGTTTTCTGGTTTACATGTCTAGATCTTTTATACCAGTGATGGTTCTGTTATATTGCGTACATGATGTCATGATTTATTTATGGAATAAATTAAACCTACATGTGCTTAAATTCTCAACAATTATCATATCACTCATGTTTGCCTGGTTATTATCATATCACTAAAGCTTACCTGGTTATTATTATATCACTAATGCTTACCTGGTTATTATCATATTACTAATGCTTGCATGGTTATAGACTTCTAATACTGTATTCATACCATGATATTTTAGGTTATCTTGTTTCACATGCTTTTAGATTTATTAGAATACTTAGTTAATAATGTTCTGCAATTCATGTTTTTAATTAGTGTTTTAGAATTCATGCTTAAATCATTGACGGGGTTAGCATATGAACATGTTTCACATTTTGGTTTAAACCACTAGCAATCTTTGTACATTATGGCTGCTATGTTTATTTTTCTTGATATCATGATCCATTACTCATATGATTTCGTATGTGTCATGACTGATGTATATAATACCTGTTAATCGGACTAATAATCACTCATCATATAATAAAATTTGGATGGTTACCAACACTTATGTGAGTTATGTTATAGTACCTCTTTAGAATAATTCTTATATCACTATCACCATATTATCATTCCACATCACCTTTATATCGGGAATTACGTTTCTTCATTTCCAACAATAGCAAATCCTTCCACTTATCTTAGCATCCCTTAGTTCCCTTAAATTCACACCATATAACCTGTTAACAATATAACAGTTACCTGTCCTGGAGTTACCCACATATAGGGAAGATTTTCACCCACCTGGTAACATACAGGGGCCGTACACTTTTGTTACTCAGGATATTACACCCCGATTGCGGTTATACAATTAAGGACAATGTTATGTCTGACTACTCTCGTATAATCGGATATATGGGAAGTAATCGTCGGTGCTATTGTCATAACTTGCTAAATAATGATTATCCTTAATTTCTCTATTCCTGTTACCTCTATCTATACCTTTTATTAGTGTTTCCTGTAACCTAGTCACCTTGCATTAATCTATGTCAATTACTTGTTAGAATTACTTGTCCTTTACTCACCTTGCTTACGACCATTGTTGGGTACTTGCTGAGATTTCTAAATCCCGCGCTTGTTCTTTCCATTCTCAAGTAAAGGGCCAGTGGAGTGATTGCAATATATATAGGTGGGAGCACTCGAGTTTTCAGCACCATAACTTGCCACTATTTTTGTTATCTTATTTACTCTTTATTTGGTTAGAAGTGGACCGGTTACATGTTTCAAACATTTACTTACAGCTTCCGCTAGTTCTCTAATAAAGTGCTAATAAAGTTCAATTTTCTTATGGTTTCTATTACCTCTTTTACTTATTCTTTATTTTGGCTATGATATTTTATAGTAGTATCTTATATTAGTATATGAGATGCTATAGTATACCATAGGACGACCGCAATCAACATGAGTACTTAAAGTATGTAGTACATCGCAAATACTACGTCTTAAATCCTAGTATTGAATCGAAATGCACCACGTATTTATGTGAACTCTACCAAGATACGTACGTAGGTAGTATAAGTGTTCTCCGTGCTGTACCATGCACGGAATTAAGTAGGCGTATTAAGTAGGGTACTTGCGTATACTATTTGTCTACAAAAATGGTACGCATATGGGCATTTGCGTATACTAAGTCGCGTGTATATGTTGTATATGTGCCTGAAATGTTGTAAGCTAGGGTTAAATTATGGCACTGTAGATGTGCCGTATATACGAGCCTGCAGGTATGTATGCATGTATGGACAACTGACGCTACTATACTGATCATCTTGCCGGTATATCATGTATATCTGTTCAGCGTGTACGGTACGTCTGCAACGAAATGTTTCGATCGAGGCAGTGCGATGTGGCTGCCCAATTGCCCCATTATGCGCTGATCGATCGAGAATATAGGTCGAAGAGCAAGATCGAGCACAGTATGTGAAACCGCCTAAACGCTGGAACGTAGGCCTCAGCTCGTTTCAGCTTCAAGTTTCTGGTTTATTTTTACTATTTATAAATTTTATTTTTTTTCGAACCTTTAACTTTTCTGAACTCTTTTACCGGTTTTTTTTCTCATATTCGTTTGCGTTGTCCGTGATGAGTTAGCATATTTTTTCTATTTTTAAAATTTTTTAAAATTAATTATATCAAATAAGCCACCTTCAAGTACAGTGAAATTTCAGCTGCTACAGTACAATTTCAGTCATAAGTCACAGTTTTTTTAGCCCAACCGAGCGGGGCATGTCGACGCTACGGTGAATCAGTTTCAGACGGAGCAAATTAAGGTGGACTGTCTAAATCACTAGACGAAATTGATATCTTCTAAGAGACGACAGACGGGATTCGTGATGCTCCGCTCGTATGTTTTCTAGCGGCGCCACAGTCAGCCCATGCTTGATGCTGCTCCACTAAAGTTGCATCACTGGTCTTCATCGAAGGCTCGTCAAGCCATCTTACCTGTTGGATCTACGCATTAATATCTGAGGTTGACAACATTAGAAATTGTGTGCTTGTTCAAGCTCGCCACAGTTTTGGGACAATCAACCCGATCAATCGATGTCGTCGTCTTTGTTGTTTAGTCACACTTTCATTATCGCCATGTGTCCCTTGCGTCGCCTTGATGCGTTGCACTGAACTGATGTTACACCCTTTATAATAGTTCTCCTTCAATTGATTGATTATCCCTTCAATTGCTTGGTTGATGATTCCTGACTAATGTTTTAGCCAGTACAGTAGTATACTACAGCAGTAGTTGTGAAAGTTGTACAGTAGTACCCTGTAATTAAGCAGCTAGCCTGGCTAGATTAGTCTTTAATGTCAAAACAACATGCCAATATAACCGTGGTACGGGTGCTACGCTGCCCAATAAATCAATGTTAGCGAGTACATAAAGGTGACAGCACGGTCAGAATGTGTGCTAAAACACAGCAGTGTGCGGTAAAGGGGGTTGGTTTATGCTTCTCTCAGAGGTGCACTTATTGTAGTATTGGTAGTAGTTTGCAAGGAGCAGTACATCGACATGCTTTTTTAGACTTTTTAGCGTATTTAACCTTGTTTGTAACTGTATTTATAAAATGATTGTATGTCTAACGTATTAACAAAAATAGTATTTTTACCATCCGGTGATCGAGTGACAATACCCGTGGACTGACATATAACCGCTGCCGCCCCACGAGCAGACAGCACGCCGCAGCCTACCATCCTACCACCAGACGGCAGGCCCCTGCCGCCTCATGGCAAGTCGGCAGGTATAGCTAGCTTGATTATCTGCCTTAATTTTTTTACTTACAAATTATTTAAAATTTTAAATATAGCAAATGAGCTCAAAAAATTACAAAATTTTATGTATAGCCTTCTAACATAACGTACTTAATTGTGTAATTTTTTAATTTTATCCAATGTGAATGTTGCTAAAGAATTCGTACAATTTTGATATTTGTAGAAGTTGTTACATATATCAAACGAGCTCCAAACATTACGAAATTTTATCGAAAGCCTCGCAACATAGTCATAGTAACTGTATAATTTTTTAGAAATTTTATGTGCTTTAAATTTTCCACATTAATTTATGTTAATTTAATCATGAAATTAACGATGCTTATGCCTCTTTTGCAGTGCCTGACATCTATCCTTCGCACATATGTCGGCCTATTACTGCTATCTTTTCTTTTTCGCTATGTCCTTCTCACAATTGACACTCTATCCGTGTCGTCCCCCTCGCGTGCTCTCTCGTCCGCACTAATGTTGTTATGTCCGTGCTGTCTCCCTCGTTCGCTTCCTCGTTTGCACATTTGTCAATATTACCATGCCATCCCCCCTCACCCGAAGCACTGCTCATCGACAAGGAGTCCTTAATTTGCAGGGTGAGTGCACCGAGTTCCCTTTTCGCTCGGCCATAAATACAAACCTCTCGTAGTTCGTCATCGTTCATCTCAGTCGCTCAATGCAGAAGCTTATTCTCGCGGTCGTCGCTCAAAATTAAGAGTGTGTAGATCTATGATGAGAACCACCGGTGCAATTCACGAATGATGGTCAATGTTATTTCTGTAGTTCTAGTTAATTAGTATTACTTAGTTAGTCATAATTAATGTAGTTTGTATTATGAAGTAAGTTGATCGCAGTAATATAGACATAGTTTGTACTTTTTTGTATATATACGGTACCCATAATTTGTTATTGTATGGTAGTGTATAATTCAGCAGTCGAAATTACTATAGTGGCAATTAGTTAGGGTTAAGTAATGAGTTAGTGCTAAGTAATTAAGTGCTAAGGACGACGGTAATGAATCACTCGTGTTTTTTTAGGATGAGTAATCAAATTGTCAATAATTAATGAATTATTCATATGTAATTACACGTATGTAATCACTAACTTGTATTATTTTACTATCATTGTCAATCTTCGTACTAATATTTGGTCTATTCCATTTGTTGGAAGGTATCGCATTACCGGAGCTTCTCGACCAGTTCTTTAATGAGAACCACCGGTGCCACTCATGAATGATGGGTGATGCGATTGGCCCTCCGCCCTTGAAGCTACGGGGAGGGAGAGATCATTTGGAGATGGATGAGCGCTACATCTCAATCCTGCGGGCTACGGGCTTATTGACCTTCGCGAGGCTGGTCTCCATCGGACGCTAATTCACCATCGACGACAGCCTGCTCATGGCACTGGGGGACAGGTGGAGACCTGAGACGCACACATTCCACTTTCGATGGAGTGAGATGATGATCACTTTGCATGACGTCTCATTCTTGACCGGTCTCTCTCTCCGGAATGACGCACTTGTTCCAGCCCCTGCAAGGCAGACTAGAAGGAGAGGCTGGTGGACCAGTTTGGCCTACCTATCCCGGAGAGTGCTCGTAGTGTCCCCCACGCTTGGTTGAAGAATTTCATTATGTGCCCACATGATGCTTCACTCGAGGTCGTCAGGACGCGCCTCGTCGCATACCTTATTTATCTCTTTGGTTGGAGCATGTTTCTAGCTACACACGGTGATATTTGCAATGCCGAGTTCATCCGTCTTGCCGAGTCTTTGGTTGACACAAGTTTGGGGCGATGCCTCAGTACAGCTAGGAATCAGCCATCCTATGCGCTCATATTGGGGGTTGTGTGATGCTTGCCAATGCGACACTACTGACAACCCCAACCTGTGCGTCTGCTATGTGCTCCTGTAGCTATGGAGTTGGGAGTACTTCACTGTTAGGTGTCTAACCATCGTGACGCCAATGCACCTGTTCGGCGAATTCACCAACCTAATAGACAGGCCCACTATAGGCTTCCGGTGGACTGGTGCCATTCTACGCTGGGCCAAGGGCAAACTATCGAGGTGCTACTTACTATGGCACAATGAGGTCGAGTCGTTGCACGATAACGATGTCATCTGGGATCCATGGACTGTAGACTTCGTGGAGCATGTATCACTGTACGGGCTATCCCTGCAATGCTTGCAGGACGCGGCGCTATGGGCGATAACACACCATCTGGTGTTCTCGTACATGGTGGAGGTTTACGCGTCGTAGCATGTAATGTGACAGTTCAGTTTTCACCAGGTCATTCTCCCTCTAAACGGCAGGATCCTATGGCGAGCCGTACGCTGGTAGTCAAACTCCATCTGATTAAATTATCATGAATTAACGCGGCAAATTTGAAGCACATAAAAATTTTAAAAAATTACACAATTACTATGACTATGTCAGGAGGCTTTTCATAAAATTTCATAATTTTTTGGAGCTCGTTTGCTATATGTAACAACTCCTACAAATATCAAAATTGTACAAATTTTTTAGTAACATTCACAATAGATAAAATTATCAAAAATTATACAGTTAAGTATGTTACATCGGGAGGCTGCACGTAAAACTTTTTAATTTTTTGAGTTAATTTGCTATATTTAAAAATTTAAATAAATAGTTAAAAAATAAATTAGGGCAGGTAATTAAGCCGGCTAATCAGTCGGCTTAATCACCTGTCGTCTGGTCATGGGGCAGCAAGCCCCTGCCATCTGGTGGTGGGACGGCAAGCTGCCTACCGTTCAACTACGAGACGGCAGGCCGCCTGTCGTCTGCTCGCAGGGTGGCAGTGGCTGTGCGTCAGCCCACGGGCATTGCTGACTGACCACCGGATGGCAAAAACGTCAGTGGCTGTGCGTCAGCCCACGCGCATTGCTGACTGACCACTGGATGGCAAAAACGTTATTTCTGTCGATATACAGCCATTTTTGTGAATACAATTGCAAACAATGTCAAATATGCTAAAAAGTCCATGTTTTTTAAGATATGAAGAAAACATAAATTCACTTATATCAAGAAAATGCTCTAATTGTATGAATAAAAAAATGATGCTACCTCTTGGACGATAGGATGTTTGAGTCGATTATGGCGTATCGGAGTTGGAAAGAAAAAGAAAAAAAAGAAGATGACGAAGAGGCGCAGCAGGAAGTGCAGGACCATCCAGGAAGGAGTGTGTATAGGTATCATCTGGATGTTTTATTCCTAATTATCATCTAGTTTTGAGATCGTTGGATTAGAGATCCAACGGCCCTTTTTTTAGAGAGGGAAGATTTTTTTAGGAGGGTGAGATTTTTTTGGAGGGGGTGGGGGAGAATTTATGGCCGTTGGATCTCTAATCCAATGGTCACAAATTTGGATGATAGTTAGGAAGAAAACATCCAGATGATGTTTATCAACACCCTCCAGGAAAATAATCAACTGCTAGGATTAAATACAGGGCTGGGAGGAGACAATACCATGATGCATGGAGCATGGAGGCCAAGAATTAACAGCAAAGCAACCCCGCTTGATCGACCAAGATGGGATTCCTTTGGTTTTAAGCTAGCTAACCTAGGCCGGGCTTGTGGCTAGCTTTATGCATGTGTGGAACAGAAGTTATGGGAGAATAATTGCGTTAGCTTTCCCACTCCTCTCTCTCACCTCCCCGGCTGGGTGGACCCTCACATTCCTTTTGGCATTACCAAACACAACAGAGTGCCTCCATGTCTGTCGGGTCGATCCATCGTCCGATCGATCGGTTTGGAGGAGAGCCCGGTCCCCTCGATTAATTCCGTTCATTTCTTATCTTAATTACCGGCTGTGCGCAGCGGTTTGATTTTGTGGTTTTCAATAGTGAGCTCTGAATTTTGGAATTTTGGTAGGAGATTGGGTATTTTGGTCCTAAATCAGTGTATTCATATTGCATGAAGCATATCTGAGCTAACGTAAGTCAAGTTACGAAGAACTTATGTTCAAAAATAATTTATTTATCTTTTGAATGTGTATGGAACCTTTGAGTCAGCTATGATCAACGGCATAGGTGGACCATACTTGATTCAAGGGTATTTAATTGAATACCCGAATTTTTCGTATAATACCCAATATTTAGTAGGTATATTATATATATATACTGATAATTAGACAAAATATTTCATATATATACCTTCAATTAATTTCAACCCACTCCCACACCTCCCCTTCCCCAGTTAATTTCAACTTACTCCCACACATCTCTTCTCCAATTCACCTAGAATATAATAGCATGACCTAATAACCTATCTGCCACCTCATCAGACTAGCTCATTGGCTCATCCATAGATCCCTTAAATCCTAACCTATTCCCTCCCCCTCTCTTTGTGTGTCTCTCAGGCTCCATTAATCTAGACCAAAATTACCAAATCTAGTGACACTAGCGCACAAGATCAAGAGGTAACTGGCCACCAAGCGACTTGGTGAGAAGCTAAGAGCAACTCTGGTCTCTGGCTTAACCTCGGTAGCAAAGAACATAGCCACAACAAGCGATGATACGTCTACAAGGAGCAAACGAGTGACAGTTGTTACCTGAGAGCTGAGGAGGGAGTGTGCGGCAGTGGTGGTTAGGTCGACAAAGTAGTAGGCACTAGACAATGTCTACACATTGTCGTGCACTGGTGCATGCAGACTATACACATCAGACTACATCAACATAGTTTTATCTTAAGTTATTTCGGAATTTCTCTAATTTTTTTTATTTTTTCTAAATTATTTACAGGTATTGTCTCTAGCATGAAATATTTTATACTTTTTTCCTATTGTGGACTTTTATATTTTATTTATTAACTCTGAATACCCATTTTAGAAATCCTGGGTCTGCCCCTGGTCAACAGCGAGGGCCCGGACTATGCTCACGAAGGAGCTAAGATCCAGAACGATCAAGAATGTTGGTAAGATGGTTGACCTCAAGCGTGCCATAGGGAAGGTAAGGAATGTTAAAGCGGTGTTTGAAAAAGCGGTTTAGGTCAAGAATATGCTAATAAGATCAAGTGAATCAAAGGCTAAAGATGTTAGTGATATATCCTAGAAACGATCATGGAGATGATTGTATCATTTTTATATTTATGATCTTTGAATAATATGTTGTTTTGTCCTTATATAAATGTCTTTCAGATTTATCAACAAGTATGTGACTAGTTCATGGAACTCTTTAATCATGTTTTAATGTTATTTTAATCATGGAACTCTTTAATCATGTTTTAATGTTATTTTAAATTATCCTTGATCTTATATCATTATATGAGATAATTATGATTTATATATCAGTACATGTATTGATTGATGATCATGTTTCATGAAACATGGATATAGAGATATCAGATCAATAATGTGGATACATGTTAGAAAATATGATGTTAGATTGACCTACCATGAGATACTAGGGGAATTGTTATATTATTAAGTGGCATCAGTTAGTCTCATACATAGTGTATGTAGGATTTTTAGACCTGAGATTGTCATAGTTTTCTATATATATAATAGTTTACTTAGAGGTTGCCAAATACCACTCCGTAACTGGGTGGTCATAAAGGTAGCTTTCGCGGTTACTATGAAACATGTAGAGGAATGTGAGTGATCAAAATAAAATTTTCCCCTCCTACATATAACAGGAGAGATATCTCTGGATCTCTTGATGTAATTGGATTAAGAAAGTGCATGACCATACTGAATGTATTTGAGGAGTCAATTACAACTGAATAATCCACTATAGGTTGAGTGAAGGATCAAGCTATCATAGGATGACATGCTTCTCGCCTTGAGTTTGATCTGGTATCATGATGCAAAGAGATCTGTACATAAGCACTATATAGGTTTGTCCGATATGATTTTTATTTATATTTAGGAGTCACTATGTCCTACAGGGTCGCACACTTAACAGGTTAGAACAATAAGAGTTCGGATGATAGACTCCGAGTGTGATACAATCTCTACTCATATTGGATCCAATCGGAGGCTCTTCAAGTGGGATATGATCTCTACTTGTATTGAATAAAGATCCAATTAGAAGCTTTTCAAGTTGGGTACGATATCTGATCATATAGAATAAGAATCCAATTGAAGGTTATATAAAGATAGGCACGAGGGCCGAGGAAGGTATCCTGAAACACACACACACATCAAAACTGTAGTCGTCACCTCTCATAACCCCTGCCGCACGCGCTAGTGCTAGCATACCAACGCACGACGTTCCATCCCTAGTCATGTAGACATCGATAGAGACACTGTTGTGATTGTGGCACTAATCGGGATGATTGCGAGGAGGAGATAGTTATCCAAAGGACGACCAACTATTTCCACTACACCAATATACGCTACATTGAACCGACCGCTTTAACTCTACTTTTGCTCCATTTTGCATCTAGTGGTAATAATCTATGAGCTCTTACTTGCATGACTTCTTGGTTTACACTGTAGAAAATTTTAATCGCAGTTACCCAGTTTTTGCTTGATTTGGAGCCACTCCTGTGAAACATTAATATGAGAGTTTTGCCTTTGATTCATTGATTAGTTTTGCTTGCTGTGATATATGGGAACACATCAAGAGCCATTTTGGCTGTTCTTAACCTACAAGCAAATTGCTTCTCAAGATTTTGATATTTGCCCAGTTTTGGTGCAATCTTGCATGTTTTAAGGAAATATTGGGACTTTGGCCAGGATCATCCTAAACCTTGGATGAATAGTTTTCTGATACCCTCAGTAAAGTGTGTGCAAACTTTGATCTCATTTGATCATGCATTTTTAAGTTTGCACCAAAATTGGTTTGGGCTCGGCCTGATTTTCCGTTCTGAGAACATGAGAGTGGTTAGACTGCTCCTAGGTCCGGTTAGACCAGCCATCGGTCAGACCATCGACTAGCCTCCAATGAGACCGCAGGTCTCCCTTCGGTCAGACCAGCCAGGTGTGGAGCTATGCTTCTATTCGGTTTCGTTGTTGCTTGGTTGTAGACTGTGAAATCTAATCTTCTTAACTTTCTAGCTCTAGAGTGAAATATTTCTGGTAGTTAGGGAAAATTTTGAGAATACACTATTTACCATCTCTCTATTGTCATTGTCGGTCCTGCACTAGGCTTTATATCGGCATCACTCTTTGTGTTCAAATTGGCTTGTGCTTTTGGCTTCTACTTAGAGAAGCCGAAAGCCGATTTGAATACATTGGCATCTAAAAGTGGCTTCTTTAAGACCCTTTCCAAAAGTGGCTTCTCCAAGTTGACTTGTGTCATCTCTACATTTACGTCTTCCGAAAGCCATTTTCAAATTTTGTTTGAAAAGCTACTTCTTCCAGCTGTTAGTAATCTATTTCAGCCAAAAGCTAAAAGCTCCAGCTAAAAGCCATCAGCTCTAGCTGATTAAAACACCACCCAAGTCTGTTTCTGAACTTGTTGTAGGATCGTATATTGCAATTAGAGGAGGGGTGAATGATTGCCTCCGCTTATTGGTACCTGAAAACAAATCTCAACCCAGAAGAAAAGCAATCTAAATTTATCAATTATAGATTTCGACCGCAAGATGCTAGACCGCTTGCATATGTTCGATGGAGGTTCTGACTACTCATTCGATTGCTTGCTCTACCCTTTTCACGTAGTCAAAATCTCCCACCGCTCGAAAGCTTCAGCTACTCGAACGCTTCGACCGCTCAAACTAGACCACGACGAAGACAGCACTGCGCTCTTATCACATGAGATCAAGATGTGTTAGCACACTGCCGCTGAGCCCATAGGGAAAATGATGCTCGAAAAATAAATTGCTGATGTCAACTAACTTTTCTCGGAATAGATTTGATCTAATATTTCTTGGTCATGTAACACTCGAACCGACCATGAAGTCTACGGGTACGGATCGTGATGCCGACATCAAAGATAGCAAGAATCGAAACACTCGAACAGACCATAAAGTCTACGAGTACCGATCGTGAAGTCTACAGTAATCGGTCACAAAGCCTTTGACTACCGATCATGAGGTCTACGATAGCTGATCAAAAAGCCTAAGACAATGGCAGCAAACTGCAAAGTCTACGACTATCGATCACAAAGTCTTCGACTATCGAGTACTGACTAGTAAATTCTACGACTATCGAGTATTGACCAGTAAAGTCTACGACTATTGAGTATCGAGTATTGTCCAGAAAAGTCTACGACTATTGAGTATCTAGTATCGATCAGTAATGTCTATGACTATCGAGTATCGACCAGATACTATAGCTACGACTATGGAAAATTGTTGTAACTATGATCATTGACCGGTTACTGTAGCCGATGACGTTGCAACCTCTGAATGGTTCACTATAGCTAAGGCCGGTTCGCTGTTGCTTATGATTGGTTAAATGTTTCTTACAACTGGTTCACTGTTCGAGGTCAAAATCTACAATTACGTGTCGTGGTCAAAGTAGATGAGGTCGAAGTCGGACGTGATTGAAGTTGAATATGGTCGAAACCAGATGTGGTCAAAGTCGGACGTGGTCAAAGTCTACCGTGATCAAAGTCTGCGATGGTCGAAGCTTGACGTGATCGAAATCTGCAGTTCTTGGCTTACCGTGGTCGAAGCTTGATGTGGTCAAAATACAATGGTCAAAATGCTATGATCAAAATCTGCCATGGTCGAAGTCTGCTGATTCCAGTTCTATAAAAGAGCACCGACTGAAACATTTCTAAACACAAATTTCAATGCAACCCAAAAGTTAATTATTCATCATCAATAAATCCATGACCACCACATGACCTAACAATCTTCCCCTTGATGAACACATTGATAACACCTTAAAAACTCTTGAATGAGAAATTTACGAATGGAAAAATTCAGCACTGCATACCACAGCAGAAAGCCAAAAGCTCAAAAAACTCCCCCTCACATAGAAAGCTAACTCCCCCCTTAGACCACACAGAAAGCTCGGAAAGCTCCCAAAAACTCATCCTCAACATAAGAGAGCAATTTTAACAAATTCCTCCAATTTCTCCCCTTTTGGCAATGTAATCATCAAGAACTCCAAAGAAAAGAAAAATTCTAAGAAGGAACAATGAGAGTAAACATCCATGAGCTTTGTAGATTATCCAAGCCACTTTTGTATTGGTTTAAGAATGTACACAAGCTATCTTTTTTAGTAGAGCTCCCTAGATCATATAAAATCATATACCATATAGCAATTCAAAACTAGTCTTTAACGTGAATAAGCAAATTAGATTAATGACAGGCATCTTAACTATGACCAAACCAATTAGAAAGAGTACAATGAGATATCACAATAAAAAGTTAAAGCCTAAAAGTGAAGCAAATCTTAAATCTAGATGACCTAGCAGTCTCAAATTACAACCTATTTGTAAGCATGTGGGATGCTTGTAGCATACTTCTTTTCATGATAACATGTTTATAGAAAACTTCTTTTAAATGGCGGCATGTTTGAAACATACTTCTTTTCATTTGTGCACTTTTTGTGTTTTTTCTTTTGTTTAACCATGGTATGCTTGAAACATACATCGTTTCATTTATGCACTTGTGTTTTTTCTCAATTTTTTCTTTTCAATAACATGTCAATTGAGTGATCATAAAAAGATTGCAATATGAAACATACGAGCCTCATAGACATTATTTAAAATAAGACTCATAATCAAGCTAATCCTTTTAGATGGACATCATAAAGTATTATCTATAATTAATCTAGTCAAAGTATTCTGCCATATCATGTTTTAATTCAAATGTAGCAAATTTATTAAAACCAGCATGATCAAAGCTACACAACATATGGGTAAATATGATAATGAAAGCTCTACAACTTATTTGATTTCAATGACTTTGACTTGATGAATTATTTCTCAAGAATAATAAACGAAGCTTATGATATCTTTAAACCACAAGCTCTCTCTCAGAATAACCACAAAAGATGCAACATACCAAATTTTCTTCTCAACCGAGCACAAAGAGAAAACTTAAGAGACTAAGAGACAACGAGCAATCTGAAAAAAAGATATTCAACCATGTGTACGACAACATCACCTTTTCCACATGGTCTTATCAAAGTGAAATATCTTAGAAGCCATCAAACAAGATGAAGAACCATCAAGTGTTCCAAGCAATCACGTAAAAGACTGGAACCCAATAAGCGCATGTTCTCTATCCTGTGTTAGTTGGTCTTACAGCAATAAAAATGTCGGTCTCATAGTATTGGGGTTAGTGAACAGACACTGATAAAGACTTAAGTGAAGTATTAGCATCTGACAAATTTTAACTAGATGGTCATTGAGAAGCTCGTTCGACCATGGGGTGGTCTAACCTCCTCAATAGAGTTGGTCTAATCACCGATCGATCGGATCACATGGACATCACTAGTCGAAATGATCCAACTGCTTAGGTAAAGTTGGTTTAACCCTTAACCAGTCTAACTGAGGGAAAATGTTGGTCGAAAACAATCAAACCTCCTGCATAAAGCTGGTCTGATTGGTCTGACCTTTGACCGATCTAACCGAGTAGCAAGCACTGACCAAAACATATCTGAGTGCCTTTGTCATGCTTGTTGAAACATTGATCCGACCACACTGTTCTGACCATAGGAGAAAGCTAATCTTACTGGCCCTATGGCAACAACTCTCGAACCTAAGCTTGCAGACGATTGATTAGAGAGAGCAAAGCGGGGACTTGAAGACGATCGGTTAGAGGGAGCAAAGCGACAGTTGGGAGCTTGCACAACTCCACTTGAGAATGCTTTCTTAGCCTATCTCTCTTTTCTATCTTAGCTTTTCGAAAGCAAAATTGAACCACATGATCATCTCTACCACAATGAGTGCATTGATACTTGACTTGACGAGAAGTCGTATCTATTGATTTCACAATACCAATTTTGGTAGAGGGGTCCTTTTCTATACCAACAGATTTAAACACAATTGGTTTTGACTCAGAGTTTACACGAGTACTCAGAGTACTCAAAGATAGCAATAATTGAAGCACTCGAACCGACCATAAAGTCTACAAGTACCGATCGTGAAGCTTATGGCAACCGATCATAAAGCCTTTGACTATCGATCACGAGGTCTATGACAACCGATCGAAAAGCTTAAGACAATGACAGCAAACCGCAAAGTCTACGATTACCGATCACTAAGTCTTCGACTATTGATTACCAACCCATAAAGTCTACGACTATTGAGTATCGACCAGTAAAGTCTATGACTATCGAGTATTGACTAAAAAATTCTACAACTATCGAGTATTGAGTATTGACCAAAAAAGTCTATGAGTATTGACTATCGAGTATCGACCAGATACTATAGCTACGACGATGAAAAAATATTGTAGCTACGAGCATCGACTGGTTACTGCAGCCGATGATGTTGCACCTCAGACTGATTCACTATAGGTAAGACCGGTTCACTATCGCTTATGACCGGTTAAATGTTGCTTACAAACGATTCATTGTTCGAGGTTGAAATATATGATTACCTGCCGTGGTCGAAGCCGGACGTGATCAAAGTCGAACGTGGTCGAAATCTGCCGTGAGCGAAGTCTGCCATAGTCAAAGCTTGAACTGGTCAAAATCTGCAGTGCTCGATTTACCATGGTTGAAGCTTGATATGGTCGAAATACCATAATTAAAATCTACCGTGGTCGAGGTCTGCCGATTCCAATTATGTAAAAGAGCACCGACCAAAATTTTTCCTAACACAAATTTTAATGCAATCTAAAAGTTAATTATTCATCATCAATAAATGCATGACCATCACATAATCTATCACTTGTGTTTTCTTGTTCGTACGAGTCGATTGGACTTGTCCTGGAGCAAGATGCAGATCATGCATGGGTGGTGAGCCACTTGTGCCCCTCGTTTGATCGCTCTCAAAGCCAAAGGGGATGTCTCGCAGCTGGCTGAGATCACGACTCGATCCTTGCGTTGTTTTTCTCCCTTGTATTGACCTCTTCCAAAGCTCCCGTCCGCCTGTCCGTATACAGTTATAAACATGAGAACCCCACAAAAATAAATGGCCGAACAATTCAACATTTTTCAGAATTTCCACAGCTCCTGACGGCGACGTGCCCGGCTTCTGTATACAATTATGTAGGAGCAGTGTAGTGCATGGTTTTTTTTATCGGTTTTTATTTTTAACCGGAGGGGCCCGGTATGGCCAGTTTGGCTAAAAATCGGAATTTTGAAATAATTTTAGCAAAAATTTCTTCTAAATTTGACAAAAATTGATGCAAATCAAAATTTTCAAAACCGATTTGAGATTTAACTGGAAGTCACCGGTAAAACCGGTTTTCGGCCGGTAAAATGCTCCTGGTGTAGTGTACTAGCCATGCACTGGTGGCTAGCTTGAGATGTTTGCCATTTTGCTCCTGGTTATATCCATTGTTCTCTAGCTAAATGCATGGATCCATCAGCTGGCCCTCTACATTTTGCAAGTACAGATATGTATGGTCAAGCCAAGAGATGTCACACGAGGAGGCAGTCGAACTCATCTGTTTTTGATGCACCTAAATTCAGCCAAACTTTTGAGCAAGAGCAGTTGCTCTCCTTGCATCTTTTCACCGCGAAATATGCGTGGGCTCGCAAGACGTGCATATGCATATGGTTGCGTGTTTGCCTTTTAGTTTTGGCTCGTTTCCTTCTATTTGCGATGGGGCAGCTTTACTAGCAGTAGTAGCAGCAATCATCACAGTGCACTGCAGTACTTACACTGTAAACATGCGGTACCGTTTATAAAGAAAATGCTTTTATTGTTGGTTTATTCAAAAGATAAAACATGTACGGACTCTAATATAAATGAGTTAAACTGTGTTCTGGTTTGTTCGTTATTATTGCTGTGGTTTGTTCCAACCAATCCGAACTCTATTCTTTTTCAGTTTTTGGTTTTTGTTTTTGACTTTTCTACATTAACTAGCTTTACATTAACTAGCTTTTAAATGGATTGTCTTTTTAAGATAGGATCTACTAGTTAATTATAGTACATATTGTACCGACTTCATTTATATCAGCAAAAATCGTACGTGAGTTTCTGTTACTTTATAATCTCTCGCATGAATAATCTAAAAGCCATAAATCATAGTCAAAAACCATAAATCTCAGAAAAAAAGGCCTGCCTATGAATTTTAAATTTCAAGAATCGAAATGTAAAGAAATACACATGTTGCATACTGCATCCTGGGGCAACTGTACGGGGCCTGCAGCTCAACAACCTCATAATTCTCTGGTCCTCTTAATAACCATTGTCTCTAGTTGTTCTGACGGAAATTAATGTGTTTTATCTTTGGAGCAGATCGTTGTACAAGTAGTTCATACTGGTATAAAACAATCCTTCTCTATGTAAGTGTAGTACTACCAACAAGAGAATCCGAGAGTGGAATGAAAAAAAGAGGGTAAAATATACTTATAAGTCCCTAAATTTATTACGTTAGTTTACTTAGGGGCTGTTTGGTTGCCTGCATCGGGGTGGCTCGCACCAGCGCATGCAGGGAGATGGTGTTTGGTTGTCTGCATTGGGGTGAGAGCCTCCACGAGCGGATGCAAAAAATCAACTGGAGCCAGGCTGAGGAGAAACGCGGCTGAGGACCTTCTCTACTCAGCCTGGCCACGCTCATGCAGCTGCATCAGCTCATGCAGGCAACCAAACAGGCCCTTAGGTCTCTAAACTTTAAAACTACATATTTATGTAGCTAAACTTGTTTAAGTGGATCACGGCAGGTTCCAAAGATGATTCACTGGTTTGACAGCTGACGTGTAGTCTTGATCAATGCTAGCATGGCGCGGGAGTCACGTGCGTCTTCACCACTCACTCTCTCCATCTCCTCCTCTACCACCATGCCCACCTCTCCCCTAGAGCTTCCTCTCCTACCACCGCTTTTGCCTCCCACCCCTAGGCCCTAATTGCTCCACCTCCGGTACGATTTCAAGCCATTGCTCGTCTACCTTTCCTCCTCCATTGTGGCATTCCTCACATCTCCATCCCCGTCAACGTCCATGCTGCCAGAGCACTAGCGATGATGATTGGATCAAGCGGTTGGAGGTAAGGGATTCAGTAGTTGCACCTCCACAACACAACTCAGATCTGATCAGCCACCGGGGAGGAGGAAGACGGTAGTGGAGGGGTTGGGGATAGGTGGATCTAACAACAGCGGCGACGGGGATGCAGGCGTAGAGGAAGACGGTCCGCCGCTGAGGAGAAGGAAAACGGTGGCGGAGGGATTGGGAACAGGCGGATCCAACAACAACGGTGACGGGGACGTTGGCATGGAGGAAAATGACCACCGCTGTGAAGGAGGAAGACGGTGGCAGAGGGGTCAGAGACAGCCGGGTCCAGCAGTAGTGATGATGGGGATGCCGATGTGGAGGAACACGACGTGAGGGAATGCAAAGGATCCCAATGACAGGGGGTTAAATGTCAATTTTATCTCCCACTCAGTTGGTCACTTGAGTCGCACGTGTCCCCCACGCCATGCTAGCAACGATCAAGAATACGCGTTAGCAGTCAAGCCAGTAAATCGTTCTTGGAACCTACAGCGATCCACTTAAACAAATTTAGATATATGAGTCTGCAGTTTTAAAGTTTAAGCATCTAAGTTATCTAACTTGACAAGTTTAGGGATCTATAGTGTGTTTTACTAGAAAAAATGAAGTCCAAGTTTTAGTTCCCTTAAGTTTGAAGCACATGTGGTTACTACTAGTATTTTGCAGCATTAGTATCTCAACTTATGGGCTTATTGAGGATTTGTTCCGTCTTCCTTCCTGAGGAAGTGGAACAATATCAAAAAAGAACAGACATTTGAACAGCAACCCTAGCTAGCTTGGCTCACACATGCACAAGTACACCTGGAAAAAAAAGGGCTATGCACTCATCAATGCTTTTATGAGATCGGATTTAATAATAACGTTACCAAAACATGCACTTATATATTGCTGAAATATTTCGACTCTTATGTATGAGAAAATAGGATATGTAAAGATAATAGAGAAGACAATTAAACAACTAATTTGTTCATTCGTCTTAAGGCCTCATTTAGAACACATGAACTTCATGGAAAACAATATGATTCCCACTTGTAAAAATCATTCATGTGTTCTAAACAGAACATAAAGAAGACTCACCTGCTGCTCCAAAAGAACTCTACTGCTCCTCCAAATACAAGGACCTGGTCAATAGAAAGACATAAATTTCAAGCAAACGAATTAGCAAGTCCCATTATTTGGATCATGCATATGGAAGCCAGATATACCATAAAACCCACACAGCATAGTTCGGTCGACCTCGAGCACCAAGAAAACCTTCCAATTGGAGCTTGGTAGCAACGTACTTAACTGGCATGGTAGACGATATCTTATTTTAGTTCATCGAACAATCCAACTATTCAATTCCATAAGCTTCCAAATCAATCATTCCTACCTGCTAAGCTCTGCTCGAATCCTTTTTGGGAGAATGACAAAGAGATATAGTAGGATTCTAGGTGCTAATCACGATATGAGAAAAGTGTAATTTAATCATGCAAGAACACAAACCCGATCTATTTGTTTACACGCCATGGGTCAGGGTGCAAACAGGAACTGTCCCGTAAAATATTTATGGTACGGTGTGTGTATGTACAGTTACGAGCACCACCTAAAGGCTGAAGGAGGCCAAGGCGACGTACGAGGTGCTTGCCCGGCTGGTTAAGCCCCGTTTGGCAGAGCTCTAGCTCTAGGAATCTGTAGATTTTCTAGAGCTGGTCATCTGTAGCTCTAGGAAATTCTGGATCTAGAGTTGCAGGCATGTTAAATGCATTTACATGACTACGTGAGTGGAGAAATATATAGCAGAAAGGACTCAATTGTATCAAGAAACCATGTGATGTTAGTATCAAACTTGAATGTTAATAAGATTAGATGTAATTTTCTCCTAACAATTCACATTTAGTTGAGTGTCACAGAATTCAATTAATGCAAGGAGTTGTAAATAAAAAAAACACAGGACTTTCGTGTATTCTGCAGCTTGGCCATCTGACTTCTTCTGTCCCTTGACTAATCTTTCCTATACGTATTTCAATACTAACTCATATATATCTCAACGGTTTGCATAACTACATATCGAGTTTCTTTTAAAAAAACAACAACTAATGAACGGTGACTATTTACTACGCAACGATCGAAGCCCCTATGACAACAATTGTTCTGAAAAGATTCTCGAATATACAGTAATGTAACCTAGGGTTCACAATTTTGGCAAAATTTTGCCCATTTTGTTGATTTCGTTGCCCTTCGAAACAGATACAACTCGGTCAAATTTGGTCGAATTTATCCCCATTTGAATTTTGTCCTATTTTATTCAAATTTTGGTTAAACTTCATCAACATTCAAATGGCCTTTGAAAATAGTTTTCCCTGATGGAACCACACAATCACTATCATCTTTCTCTAACAGACATAGTAATAAGAAACAAGAATATTCAAGAAACATAAAATGCTCTCGTCTAATAGATTCGACAAGAAAATTTCTGCAAGTCTAGTTCTAGTATAGCTACAGACTAGACAATTCATCATGGAGCACAGTGGAATCACTTGATCCAGTCATTCCGCATGTGATTCTCTTCCAGAAATTTTTACTGCTCAACTAGATCTAAAGTGTTTTTGCAACCCAAATTATGGAAAACAAAAGAGTAATGCGAGCCAGCCATCTCCTCCTCCTGTCCGCAGCATGGCAAATTAAGACACAAATCCCAGAAGTACTAGCCAACTCCAGCTCCTCCCTCCTCATCCCCCCCCCCCCTCCCCCGCCCATATAATCGCAAAGAAAGCTGCTAAAACCTAAAGCCGGTGGAAAGCTGCCTCGTCCGGCCCTCCATCCTTTGGTGTTGTCTCTGTAGCAGCCCACAAAAGCCAACTCCAAGACCCTTTCTTCCCCTCTCCCTCCTTCCTTTCCATCTCCTTAATTCCTTCCAAGCTCTTGCTATTATTATGCTCTCTCCCCTTCTCTCTCATTTAATACTTCCCATCTGATTGCTGATCTCTTCTCCCTCTGCGCCCCTCTGTGTAGACATCCAATCCCATCCCGTTTCCATCGTATGAACTCGTGATCAAACAAGAACGGAAAAAAGGAGGAATTTTCTGTTCTTGATTCGCCGTATTTGCTTAGTATTTGTGTACAAGATCAAGAAACAAGCGTGCGGCAGTAGCCATGTTGAGCTCTTGCTCCCCGACGGCCGGGCCGCCTCCGGACGAGGCCACGCTGGAGCCGTCCCGCTCGCTGCAGATCTCCACCGCGGCCGCGGCGGCCGCTACGACGAAGAAGAAGCGCCGGCCAGCCGGCACACCAGGTAATTGCTTGCTTATGAAAAGATGCCGATGCGAATGCATCCAATTACATGGTAGCTAGTAGTAGGTGGCAAGATTTGTTGCATGTAATGTCGTGTGTGTGGTTGTGGTGCGTCAATGGTGAATAACGTGGAATGGTGGCATGGTGCATGCATCGATCGGCGCGGCGGGGCGGGGAGCAGACCCGGACGCGGAGGTGGTGTCGCTGTCGCCGCGGACGCTGCTGGAGTCGGACCGGTACGTGTGCGAGATCTGCAACCAGGGGTTCCAGCGCGACCAGAACCTGCAGATGCACCGGCGGCGGCACAAGGTGCCGTGGAAGCTGCTGAAGCGGGAGGCCGGCGAGGCGTCACGGAAGCGGGTGTTCGTGTGCCCGGAGCCCAGCTGCCTGCACCACGATCCCTCCCACGCGCTCGGCGACCTCGTCGGCATCAAGAAGCACTTCCGCCGCAAGCACAGCGGCCACCGTCAATGGGCCTGCGCCCGCTGCTCCAAGGCCTACGCCGTCCACTCCGACTACAAGGCCCACCTCAAGACCTGCGGCACCCGCGGCCACTCCTGCGACTGCGGCCGCGTCTTTTCCCGGTAAAAACCGCTACTCCTAACAACCATGAACTCTTGTAATCGACACATTTTTCCTTTCCTTTTCATTTTCTTTCTTTATAACTTCTTGATCCAATTCGCGTGAATGCGGGACAGAAAGCCTGATGGATTTTTCTTGAAAGTATTTTTACGAGCACGTCACGGCACAGCTGGGGCTCACGCTGCGCCGGCGCCGGCCGGCCAGCTAGCTCTCTCTTTTGGGATGTTTGTTATTATTGTGGCATTAAGGGAAAAGACTGCACATATCGGCTAGTTGCCTTGCTTGCTTGCGCATTTGTTTCCTCCTGCTGCCGCTGCCGCTGCCTTTCTTTGGCCGCGAGAGGGGGTCTCGGCTTCATTGTGCTCGCACTGCAGCAGCAGCAGCAGCGACGGTACGCCATCTAATGTGCACAAGCCCAGGGCCCAAAATTTCACGCCTGGCAAGCTGCATGCCTACGAGGCCGGCCGCCGGCCTCCTCCCTCCCTCTCGGCGTCCCTCCCTTTTGCAATACTAGTACTCAGATCAGGCGCGCTAGTAGCGTTTTGTTTTTGCTGCCACTCGCCACACACGAGCGCGTAGATCCAAACATTTGGACCCCCGTGCAACGACGTGAATTCCTCGCACATACAATAAAGTCTCGCACGCTCGCTCGCTCTTGGCATCTCCAGTTTCAGTTCACGCGCGCGCGCGCGCGCACCCTTTGTCTCTGCACTGAGATTCTGAGACGTTCTTTCTTCCAACTTCCGAGTGATGGTGCTACTGTTTTGTTTATTTGTTTGATTCGTCAGGACTGTTGTACGTGCTGATGTGATTTCTAGTGGTTAACTTGGTGCGCGCGTCCAATGTACAGGGTGGAGAGCTTCATCGAGCACCAGGACACGTGCAACGCCGGCCGCCCACAGGCTGCGGCGGCGGGCATGGCGGCCGCCGCGTCGTTGCAGCAGCAGGGGGCGCCGGCGGTATCGCTGTCGCGAACCGCCTCCAGCACCAGCCCATCCAGCGACATTGTCATCAGCCCGATAGCCTGGCCCGGCGCCCCAGCGATGCCGAGCCCTACTGCCGCAGCCGCATTCCACCGGTTCGACCAGGTGCCGTCGCCGCTGACGCCGCCGTCCGACCACCGTGGCGACAGGCACAACCTTGAGCTGCAGCTCATGCCGCTGTCCAGTGGCAGCGCGGGCACCGGTGCCCCTCCGGGCATGTCGGCGTGCTACGCGGCGCCGCACTCACCGCCGGCCATCTCGCGAGGCAGCGACGCCGCCATGCAGCTGCAGCTTTCCATAGGCTTCTGCGGCGGCCACAACCGTGGCGAGTTCAGCGACGGCATGGCCGAGCCCAGCGGCGATGTGCTGGCCGCGGCCAGGGCGAAGGAGGAGGGGCGGGAGCAGCTGCGGCAGGCGATGGAGGAGAAGGCAGCAGCGGACGAGGCGCGCGCGCAGGCGAAGCGGCAGGCGGAGCTGGCTGAGCAGGAGCTGGCGAACGCCAAGCGCATGCGGCACCAGGCACAGGTGGAGCTGAGCCGCGCTCACGCGCTGCGCGAGCACGCCGTGCGGCAGGTCAACGCCACGCTGCTCCAGATGACCTGCTTCAGCTGCCGCCACAAGTTCCGCGCAGCGAGGCCGCCGGCCGCCATGAGCTCCGAGGTGGCCTGCAGCTACGTGTCCTCCGTCGTGACCGAGGGCGGCGACGCCGATGTCGACAACGTCGACGAGCACCTCAATATCAACAGCTTGCGGCGGCGCCAACACGCTAGGATGGACATCGTCTAGCGTGTTCGCTAGCTTGCCATCTTAGTCTACCATTGAATTTCTTCTTGTTTTACCAACGAGCCTGCCGGTGTTGGCGCATGGTGAGCTGTGGTGCAATTAGATGCGTGCTGATAGTGAAGTCTTCTCATCGAGCTGCAGGAAAGCTACTCGGGGTCGGGGCTAGCTAGCTAATTAATTGTGACGTGCATGGAATCTTTCGGTTGTTTGCTTCCCATTGGATTTTCTTGAAACAACATTACTGAAGCACTGGAGAGTTGATGATGCCACTCGTAAAGGCCAGGTACTCATCAAGAAAGGATCGATTGATGCATGACATCTGTGACAAGTTGTTACATGCAATTGGAAATATTTAATCATCATAGACTAGAGAATGTTATCTTTTTCTTTGGAGTAAGAATGCTGGGATAGATAATTGATTGGGGCTTACTTTCTGTAGAAAATATTTAACGGTAGGGTTTTGCTTTCAGTAATCTCTTTTATAAAAGTTTACGAAGATAAGTAAAGCGGTTAACATCAGGTGACCGTAAATATATATGTGCCGACATATATACTACGTAAGATACACTCGAAGACTCGAAAAATCATAAGCAGGTTCGAGACGCTACATGATTCGCCACAACCGTTTGATCCATGGCACAACCTGTTGTAACGTGAATCGAACTCATAGACAAAATCATAAACAACCATTCGAGCCGTCACATGGTTCACCATATATGGCATGAAGGATCGCCATAGCCTATCCGGTAGTGGATTGAGGGGTGGAAAGGAACATATGTAACCAGCAGGGACGGTGTTGGAAGTGGGGAACCGAGTGGAAGAATATGAGGGGACAGTGAACTGCTAGGCACTGAAACAAGGGAGAAAAAAGCCCACTATTTCAAAACTCCCAGGCACACTGTTGCTGCTCAGGAATGGCACTAGTAGTCCAAAACAACACGCACAAACACGCGCGAGCACAAACACCCCCCTTTCTCTCTCTGCATCGATGTCTCCAAGTGAAATGATAACGCTTCTGTAGGGAGTAGTAATGGGCATGGAAACAGATGCAGACGGGTGCATTGTTTTCAGTGCCACCATTGCACGGTCTCCCCTTGTCTGTCTTGTGCTAGATCAGTCTAGCTCTGATCGGTGCCGTCTCGTAGCACTGAAAGATATGCAGAAAGTAGAATTACTGTTCCAGTCTGCGTGCGTGCTGGCATGTGTATGCGTCTGTGTTTGTCAGTGTGAGAGAGACCAGGTGAATGGTACAAGCAGAGACCAGGCAGCGCGCCGAGACGCTCGGCCTAGCTAGCTTGGATGTCTGTGAAACTGAGTACTTGTGACTTATGATGCAGCAGAGCTAAGCAAGGCTTTTGCTAGGGAGGGAGCCCAGCAGAGCTCGACGAAATTTCATGCATGCGCGCGCATGCATGAAAGCTGGCGTATCCGCAATGTGTTGCATGTGATATGCACTGCAGCTGCACTACGGACATGCGCGCTCAATGCACTGTTGTTTTGCTAGGGAGTATACATTAATGTAGGTGTTATGTTGTAAAGTTCAGACTGCCTACATGTGTGATTGACGCCCTTCTTTCTTTTCCAATCTCTTTTTGATTTATTATAGAACAGAGGTAAGAAATGTATATCTATCTATCTATTATACTCCCTCTATCCACAAATATATACCTTTTTACTTTTTATGGTCTCTAATGCAAGACTTTGACTCTGAATTATTATCAAAATATACTAACAAAAATAATATATATATATTACTAAAGAATTTTGCAAGATAAATCCAATGATATTATTTTTATGTAGTCAATCTATATACTTTAATATACATTAATGGTCAAAACTTGATCACACGGAACCCATAATGACCTACATTTATGGACAGGGGAAGTATTATTAAAGTGATAGAAAAAGAAACTACCACAGTCCTTCTCAGGGGCTAGAAGCTCCATGATAATTGTTGGAAAAAGGGAAAGATCTATACCGTTGATTATAGTTTGTCTATATTATAATGGTCCAGATTAAAAGAAAAGGTCCATATCAAGTACAATCCAAAATAACTTAATTTCATAATAAAAAAATAAAAATAGTAATTTAATTTCCATACAAATTACTAACTAAAATCCCCAAATAAATACAATTCAGAATTAAAAAAAATTAAAAATAGCAATTGGACTTGTATACAAATTCTAACAAAAATAACTAAAATTTGGAATGAAAAATAAAATAAACAATTAGATTTGTATATGAATTCCAACAAAAAATAATTAAAATTAGGAGTGAAAAATAAAAAGAAAAGTTGCAAATGAAATAACTAAAATTTTAAATAAATTAAATAAAATTAGTAATTTGATTTTTATACAAACTCCAATAAATAACAACAGGAATTTTGAATAAAAATAAAAGTTATATTGAGAACAGCATGAATGGTGTCGAAAGAGACCACAAAAGAGTGTAATGGTGTTAATCTATCATGTAAGAAGACATTGACCTTCGGGAAAGTGAAGAGTCAAGATGGTGGCAGCGGAGATGAGGACAAGTTCATGTGGCTCACCTTGGTCGTTCAACAAGGACAATATTGTGCTGCTCATAAAGTTATTGAAGGGAAAGGTTAGAGTTTAAAGAGCCAAGGGCTACAACAACGAGTGGTGAGCGTCGGCGTTGTGGAAGAATCAGTGGCAAAAAAAACTTGATGATAGATAAGCCTTGGCAGAAAGGAGATAAGGCTTTGCATTAAAGATGAGCTATAGACAATATAGGACCATCGGGTAGCTAAGAGCATGCCAACACTAGTGAGGGGCACAGAGTCACTGGTGATGGCAAGAAGATTCTCCATATCGCTAGACATGCCTAAAGTAGACATGCTGGCATCAATGAAGATGGGACATTGTCGCGGTTAGTGAGGAAGCCACAGCGTTAATTTAGGCAACATCAAAGAAGAGGAGCGACTGACACGAGAGAATAGGACATCGAGTATCTATAATATCATGCATGTGTATATGTGTATATACATGCATGCATCCGTATGAATCAAAGCACGGCTATACAGAAGTAGAGGAATAAAGAATTCAGAGTAGAGATGACATAGCCATATGGAATAGACTCGGGGCCACGAGAGAGTGTAATGGTTGTCCCTAGCAGGGATCGGCGGCATTTTCATATGTATGCATATTTGATGTTGCAATAGTCTGCATTAAGTAATAGTTGGAGAGAAATAGAAGATAACTATTTGATAGAATATTGCACTGAATAAGGTAGTAGCTAAGAGGGATTGATCAAGAATTGGGCTTGCTATTAGAGGTTGAAGCAGAAAAGCTACGACGATGAAAAGAAATAGAAGACACACAATTCAGTGGAGTAGCCAACAGTGAGGGAAAATAAGTTTTAGATAGATCGCCTATTGTGTATTGATATATACGTAAGCAAGGTACTCTAATATCATGTAAACTAGTAACATAATTTACTGCATATATAATCATCGTATTGCTTATGATTAAAATAGAGGTACATGTGCATGCATATATTTTGGAAAAAAGTAAGTAATGAAGAAATAATAGGGCCATGTGGCTACATAATCCATGCATGATGGAGAGTAATTACATTTCTAAGAACCCTCCATAACTTATTATGATCAATAATTTTATTTCATCAAAACTCATACTTCAATTACTTCTTCAAGTTGTATTTTCTTTGAACTTTTATTGTCATTTACAATGTCTACGATGTTTAAAAAATTCTAAATAGCATATGAGATCCATAAATATATTCTCAAGCATCTAAGCTATATCATTTAATACTATAAACTTTAAAACAAATCTAACCACGGATTACCCTGCTAGTTGTCATGAATTAACAAGTTCAACGTGTAATGTATGTTGAAGATCTAGTCAATTTTCGGTATATTTTAATCCAGAAATTCAGCATATAAAATATGACATACAAAAACATGAGTGATCCAACGATGATGTATTCATATTCGCTAACGAACAAGCTAACAACAGCACCTATTAACATATTCATAGCGCACAGAAACGAATACACCAGAGAAGTTTTCAGGTTATACCCTCGGGCGGGGCCAGTGTCGGTGACACCGGAGGCGCCGTTACCATCAGTCGACTTGATGGCCTATTCGATGTAGTCGATCGAGGCGTGATGCAGGACGAGGCGTGATGCAGGAAGATGTTCGCCGTGCAGTCTCGCGAACAGTTCACCACCAGGAAGTAGATGACGTACGTCACAGATTGAGCAGTCGCGCCAATGCGCTCCCCAAAAACTTGATCGCCCGTCTACCCGTGCAGGTACGCAAACGGATGGAGTTTCGGAGGCCTACTTGCCCAGAACCCTTTTCGCGCAAGGTTCTAGACCGGAGTGTTCTTTTGTAACAGCAAAAATGAAGAGACCAGAGTATTAGTCACTAGTAACTGCACCGTTAGTGACAGCCATTCATTAATACTATTTACTGCGAGTCAGTGCGTTTCGATTTTCGAATAGATAAAGAAAAACGCGCCCGCACCCGACACGCCTGCGCGCACGGCACGGCTCGGCGAGGCGAGCGAGCGAGCGCGCGTGTATTGGCTCTCTCCAATTCCACAAGGGGGTTACCACGTTCCACCTTTTAAAGTGGTGTAACTCCTATTCAACTCTCCATATGGGACTATACAGTTTTTCCATATGGGCCTAGGAATTTCATTTGATTATTGCTAAGTCCAATTAATCCAACAATCTCCACAAAGATAACTACCGTCCCGTTCCCATGCTACTTACGGAGAATATATCCTGTATGCTCATCAGTCATCAATATGATCTTCGCCAGAAAAAGAAACGAAATCCTTGACATACATGGTAGCAGTAACTTCCAAGAACCAAGATGCTATTAGTTCCTTAATTTCCTTACCCGTTCTCGATCGTCATGCACGAACGGAACGGTAGATTGGATTCCCGAACATCTGGCCGATGCCACCGCAGCGCGTGCATGCATGCATGCTGATGGACCGCCTGGTTGGCGCGCATTCATGCCGTCCTCAAGCTCGATCTCCACGTCGTACGCACCCCTTTTCACAGTGATTGCCACGAGCAGAGCTCACCCAGCAGCATGCATGCGTTCAACAGCAACCAAAGCTTTTTCTCAGGTGGTGAGTGGTGCTGGGACGCCTCAGCTAGCTCCCGTGCGGGTTTGGTCTTGGCGTCGAGTCACCACCGATCAATCGATCGATCAGTCGTTGGAGTACCACTGCCACCGCTCTGCACATATCGCAATGTATTCAGGGCCCGTGGGGTTTGGCAGGCAGGCGTTGGTTTCTGGACAGCGGCCCTTTCATGACCCGTTTCTACTCTTATAGGTCTTGCTCCAAATAGTTTCTGAAGTTATTTAAAACATGTCGATTTCTTAATTTTAGTTTGTTTTGTTTTTTGACCTTTTTCTTCTTATTTATTTGTATTGTTCGTAACGAAATATTTTTCATTTTTTTTCTCTTTTTTTAATTTTTTAAGTGAATGACTCAAAAATTAACATCCACTACAATACACTTTTAACCAAAAGGCAACAGTCATAGCTAAAAAAACGTGGCTTAAAGCTGTTTGGAGCAGCCCTACATCGTCTGTCCTTGGCTTTTGGATGTGCTAGTGACTCAGAATTAAAGCCATTGATATGTGCTCTGTACTTGTCACAAATTCCGGATGCGTTTGTGTAGAACCACATTGAGAGTGTCCATGGTTTATATATATTGAACAATTAGCAATCATATCAAATTGAAGTTTAAATTTATGAGAGTTTGCAAGTTTTCAGAGTCGCTATCGGTCAAGAGCGGTCTGACTAGCCGGGGTGAGCGGTCTAACTGCTAGTTCGGTGTGATCAAACTTTGGTTGGTGGTCGGACCACCGGTGCAGTGTGATCAATTCTTGTCGGCAACTGCTTTTTTCAGAGAGGTGTATTTTGGGTGCATAACCTGATCGACCCATGGGGGCGATCCGATTGGGGCCAGCGGTCTAACTGGCCACCCAATGACGGTTAGACCAGATTTGTCTGAAGGTAACTAAGAGGGTTTAGAGAATTTGTGAGAAATGATCATGGTTTGAGTTTTGGAGCCCTAGGTCCTTGTATTCATGGTACATAAAAGCATGTTGGACTAACATGAGTCAAGTTAGTGAAGAACTTGTGCCCCAAAAAAATTTCTTGATCTTTGATGTGTAGGAAACTTGGAAGCAACCATGGTTGATGGCGTAGACCGGGACTAGGCTAGGGGATGAGTTGAGGTACAGTTAAGGAAGTCGGACGGGATGGTTGAGCTCAAGTAAGTCATAGGGAAGACTAGCGATATTGATGGCAAGGTTTGAGAAATTGTTCATCCAATGTCGCGGTTGATGCAAGTGAGGTGTGGTCGAGGGAACTGGCACGGAGGAACTTGCCGATGCGTGAGCCCTTGATGATTCTATATGTTACAGGTATAGAGATTGCTTGCAAAAGAGAAGATAACCATGGACTAGGCTCGAGGAAGAGGTGAGGTTCACGATCAAAGCGATGCTGTTTTGGCGGGGGAAACCAAAATATCGAAAACAGCAATAGGATCAAAACCACAGTGCTTGGAGGGCGTTGGGAGAGCGATTTAGGTCAAGGATATACTAAGGAGGCTAAATGGATGAGAAGCTTGCTCCTTAGCGAGTTGGGCTTACACACTTTAAGAAGCGTGTATAAGTCATGTATAAGTGTAAAACCTGGTGTGTAGGGGTTAATGGGTTTCTCTAGTTATGCTAATGAATAGTATCTATTAGAGTTAGATGTGGACTACTTGCTCTATCTATATGAGTGGGATATGCTGGAGGCATATGACAAACCAACCATTTATTCATTAGGGTTTGGGGGAGAGGCTTCCTTGTGGTGGAAGCATTGGGTGAGTGCTCTTGTGAGAACTCTGTTCTCTAGGGTGAGGTGACTATAAAATCTTCATCTACAAGTTATAATATATTAATCTTGTTCATCCTATATGATGTGTTTTTAGTCTTGTTGATTTTGCACTTGTTTTGCTAGTGTTTTGTCCTTTCTCCTTCTCTTTTGACCATGTTGGTGTTTTTCCCTCTTGATCTTGTTGGGTTCCAAGGATGTGCAGGTGATAGAGATGCCTCATGAGGATCATATTTCATCCATCTAGGGACCAGCTATACCAAGATCTTAAAGTTTGCCCTGTATGGTCTGATTTGGATCCGTTCTAGTGAAACCTAGCTCCTAGGTTTCGGCCACGAATATTGGGTGCTCTTACTTGTTATGACATGTAGGGTGTCTTCTAGAGCCATGTTGATTATTCTCTATCCATGAGCAAGTCATATCTCAAGTTCCTGAGTTTCGCCCTGTTTTGGTGCAACATTGTTTGTCTTGAGGAAAGCTTGGAACTTTAGCTAAGATCCATGTGATCCTTGGATATATTGGGTTCCTGAGATCCTCAGCAAGGTGTGCGTAAAGTTTCAAATATTTGGAAATGTATTTTGAAGATTACACCATTTTTTATTTTGGCTTGCATTGATTTCCAGTTCTAGGAATAGGTGTTCCAAAATGCACAACCAAAAGTATGTGATCGAAAGAATAGGAGATGATAATTTAACGTGGAAAACTCTTGCGAGAAAAACCACGGACCCACAGAGGAAGAAATCACTATATGAGGAGAGATTACAAACACGGGAAACTTCGACGCATCTGAATCATATAACTATACAGATACATATATAGGCTAGGTAACAGCAGTCCTACGAGATTACAAGACCAAGACGATGGCGTATGTGTCTACTTGGACACGTAGATGAATTCATATCATATTTTAACAATCTGCATCTTGAGATGAATTTGGATCACATACTCAACAATCTCCAACTTGAGGTGAATTCGCTCCTGTAGTCTGAATTCACTACTGTAGCCAAAACAAATCGAATATCCTCAAATCATAATTCATCATCAATGATCGTTGTGTGTTGAAAATTTATAGGACTAATCAATGAGTAAGACTAAATCAATTTTCTCCATATGCTGAATCAGTCTTCTCTATATGCTTCTCATGTGGCGTTGAATAACTATAGCGAAGAGCTCATCTTATAGATTTTTTACATGCTCCACTTGGAACACATAACTGGGCAAACAATACCTATTGAAAAGCAACTTGCACATGTGACCATCACATATATCAAACTACAGACTAAAAAGTAACTAAAATTCCACGACATGGTTGAAAACTACAGACTATATTGTGTTCAGCTGTACCAGCCAAAATCTCATGCGACTATTTCTCTCTGCATACTACCTCTCACGAATAGCACGGAATTCAAAAGGTTCAATTATAAGTCATAAGTCACAGTCCAAAAGAACCCACCCTTAATCGAGCTATCCTGACCGGACGGCTTTTGTACTACTTTGACTTGTGGGGTTTGGGGAGTTAGAAACGATTGTTACTACAGATATGGCACCCTGGTAAATAGAAACTTGGCTTAAGTACTGCTACTGGATCTGCTATTTGGTTCCTTTGCAAGTTGTTCCTTCAATTTTCTATAGATCATTTACGGCTTATTTCTTTTTGACTTATGGCTTCCTCTGAATAATTAAATGGAACTATTTTTCTGTCGTCTTTTCAAACAGTTTATCAGGATGACCTTTTCGAAATAACTTATGATTCATTTGTATAAATACTCATGTTAAGACCAAAAACCAGAAACCGCTTGTTAGCCTGCCCAGTTGTTCGGCCGTGTAGTATTCCGTATCCCTCTGCAAAAGTTTCGAGCGGCTGTGTGATAGAACTGTACGGCAGGGTCTAGAGCGAATTACTAACACTGGTTCCATGATCCATGGTCACTTCTACATCACATCAAATTTGTAACACAAATTCGAATGCTGATACCGTATTTGTAACGCAAACTTGGACCGAATTCGGGGCACCGATAGATTTGAACTCAGGACCGACGTCCAAACGGGCCGGCACGGCGCAATATTTTGGCGGGCCGAGTGGCTGAAGTCGAAGTGGCCCAAGTGATTTGGGAAAAGCCTCCCAACTCGTGCGTTCGTTTCAGCCCAAACGCCCATCGGGGTAGGCAGGCAGGACCGGACCGCCCAGCCGCCGTCTCACGGCACGGCGACGCGAAACTCGCAGCGCCGAATCGAGGCCGGCCGGGACGTCCGCCGCGGCTTTGGCTCGGTGTCGGTGGCGTCCGGCGCCGAGAGGCCCCAACTCTCTCCGCCCTCAACTCCACCTCGCGTCGAAAGAGTCCGGGAGGATGGCTGGTCCGGCCACGAGCGCGCTGCCCCTCTCCGCAGGTTGTCCCCGCTCGCTCATCTCCTAGTATCTTCGCCTCACTGATTTTTCACCTCTTTTCCTAGCCTAATCATCACTCCCCCCCCCCCCCCCCCCCCATTTCCTCCGTTTCCAGGCTCGTCTCCGCTTCCAAGGCTCAATCCGGCTACCGTCCGCGGCCTAACAAGACCGCCACTTCTCAAGGTTGTAATTTCGATGGCGCTAGATATTCCTAGTGCCTTGTTCTTCTTTGTTATGCGGCTTACTAACTCTAGCTGTACATGGCTTGCGGTTACAGGTTGCCAAGCCGCCTCAACCTTGTGCTCTTCGCCGATTTGCTCCTGCGGGAGTGCAAAGATGCGCGGCTGCGTCGGGCAATGAGCGCCAGGAGCTCCGTACCAGTGAATACCAGTTTGATGTCGACGAGCCGCTGTGGCTCGCAGTGGTCAGAGATATCGCTGCGTAAGCGCAGATTTTGCGTCCCTGTTACATGAGTTGCTAGCTTGTGTTATTTGAGGATGATTGTGGATTGGTGTTGATTTCTGTCGTTAGGGGTTTGAGGGGCTTGGTAACCTTCTTGGCTGAGCAGCCGAGGCAATTGAAGTACCTGGAGTGGCCAGGCTTTCGGAACACGGTACGCCATTTGCATTTGGAATTCATGTGTAGGTTGGGGTTCTTCAAGTGTTGTCTATACAATGTTGAGCATAATGTCATGTAGTGCCTATATTAGGTTACAATCAATACGGATAAGGGATGTGAACTTGTGAGGATGTGTTGAGTTTGCAGCATATACGGTGTAGGAATCTGTGCAAATGTGTGCCGGCAGAGTGATGCAGTAGGTTGGTTGTAAGATTGGAGTTTACAGGTGTAGATAGTCTTGACAAATTTGTAAAAGCAAAGAAACAGCCATCTAGATGATGAATGAAACAAGCATAATTTTCAACACTGAACCGTATTACATTCAACCAACAAGAGTGAATATGTATTTATGTTCAACATAGGGCCAATTGTGTCCTTACCCTGATTCCAATATTTACTACATTTACTTGGTGTCAATTTTCTTTATGAATCGTCATATATCATGCACATCCTAAATGGAGAACTTACCCCCTCAGTTATAAGGGAAAAAATTCTTCTGTATGATGTCTGCTTTATATCTCTTCCTCACCATTTGGTTCAGTTTTGTCTAATTCTTTTACCATGTCTAATAGGCACAGCAGGAGTACCTAATTGGTTTTACATACTTTAGCTATTGGTCATTTTTTCTAGCGCACCATATTATTCACCTTATTATTGTGATGATTTTACTTTCTTAGACTATATTTGTTAAGCTGCTACATCATTCAAGGTATCTTTGCCCATACCTATGTTTAATCAAATCATCTTCATTGGCAGTTGAGGACGGCTACGCTTACTCTTATACTTGTAGCTGTGTTCGTTGTTGTGTTGTCTTCTGTTGATGCTGCCCTTTGCTACATCTTGTCCTGGCTACTTCGGAAATCTGCTTAGGTTACTGGTATGTTACTTGTTTCCTAATTGTTTTACAACTTACTGGTACACAGTACACCTGGCCTCAAAATTCAGGCTCATTATTCTCATATAAGGCCCTGTTTGGCAGGGCTCCTCTTCACAAGTGGAGCTGTTTTTTTTGGCTTCACAAGTGGAGCCAAGTGAAGCTACTTTTTTCAGCTCCTTGGGTGGAGCTATTTTTGTCTCAGCAGATTTTAAGGAGCTCCTTGGGTGGAGCTATTTTGCTTTACCCCGTTTGGCACAAAACAGCTCCAAACAGCTCCAAGGAGCTGGTGGTGGAGCTGTGCCAAACGGGGCCTAAATGTGGAAGTTACTTCGGGGACGTCTTCTTGGCATATTATCTGTGGCCAACATGGTCCCCTGAGCCTTCTTCATGTTATTCAGCTGAAGGAGTGATTACAAATTTACAATGCCTGATGCTATATGCCATCAGACGAAGTAATTTATGAGGATCACATCTTTTAGTTATACTGACCCGTTGCTTCTTACCCGAATTGAACTGTTACCATTTGTCATGTTGTTGAGTTGACTGACAAGTGATTCATTGATCAGCAGGGAATATCTGCTTATTGCTTGACTCTGATTTAGCAGGGCAGGATAGTAGCAGCACTGCAGCAGTAATTCAAGCTTTCGTTGTTGATTGTAGATCATGCAGACCTGGCAAGTTATGTAGGAGTGAATGATGCTATGTAGACAGGAGCTAGTGGGAAGGTGGTTATTATCCCTGTCTTCCATGTCATCCTGACAGGATTGAGAGTCTAAAGAAACGCTCTGCAACTGATATTCATTTGTTGCAGATGTATTTATGTACTTGCTACTGTAGCAATTGAATGAACTATTTGGTTAAGAAAGGAAAGAAGATGCAATGAGTTGCCCACTAAGTTTGTACTTAGTGATTTGTAAATTGTTATGTTGGCGCGAGCTTTTTTTGTAAACTTGTCAGTCCATCTGTGAGAATCTGAAGAGATTTGCATTTTCAGATGCTGAAAAGAAATAACAGTGTTGCATACTTGCACCGGTGCAAAATGTTAGTACTCTAGTGACTGCATCCTGATTAATTGTGGACCTCAGGCAAGCACTTTCAAAGCGCACAAGCACAGATCTTATGTTTGGCCTGCGGCAAGTGTTGTAGGGTGCCCCAACTCTTTGTGATTGGGCCTTGCAATTGGTTCACTATGTAATATGCCCAATCATACTATTATAAAAGAATGAGTTGGTGGTTGTACATCTATTCTTCTCTAACCGCTCTATTCACTCAACTTCTCACCATTCTCTATTTTCCAACTAATTAGAACAACTCTCTGCTATAGCACGATTCTCTATATATTCAATGAGTTCCGTTGCAACGCACGGGTACGTAACTAGTAATATAAAAGAATATACCAATGTACCTTTATCTTTTGTAATTATTAAAGGATATTCATGTATATAAACCCCCCAAGAAGGATATGAGAAAGGGGATCCATTCCTTTTATACACGAGCTCTCTCTCTCTCTGTCCTGTTTCTAGCTCTCTCTCTAGCTAGTCTCTTCATATGCTGTTTGATCAGTAGCCACAACAGTTGACGTCGTCTGTGGGGACTGCACGAGAAGCTGCACAAGAGAAGGCGCTAGAAAGCGATGGCCACCAAGCGAAAGAGAAGTACGGCACTAGTGACCGTTGAGTCTAGCACGTGGTGGCCAGTGATCGGAGGCCCGCCACCCCATGGCAGCGATGCCCTGGCGCCGCGGGCGGCTAGCAGTCAGTGCCGATGCTAGGAGCTAGCTCTGATGCCAATATTGGCACGTTCGTCCCCGAAGCCAATCGCACCAGCACAGCCATCGACCACGACGCCTGCGCTGGTACAACCGTCGACCGCGATGCCTGTGCCAGCATGACCATCGATTGCGATGCCCGTGCCGACATGACCATCGACCTCGAGTGCCGTCATCTCGACACCAGGGAGTCGGCCTCCGCATGCTCTCCACACGAGATCTCTGTATGCATGGGTACAGTCATCCGCCATAGCGTGTCGATTGATATGCATGCATGCACTGCGCTGAGTCTCCGCGCCAAGCCTGCGGGCCAAACAACACCAGCGAATGTCAAGCCTCGCTGCCCACATCTTCAGCAGGGATTCTGCACAGAGCACACGCTCCAAGGCCTTCGCCCCACCGCCGGTTGCGTCGACACTTACGACCACCTCGTGGTCGCACCTTCAGCGATGCCGTCCAACCCCTTGGGGTCGAAACTCCGTCAACACCCACGACCACCCCACGGTCGTGACTTTAGTGACATCTCCGACCGCATTGTGGTCAAGTCTTTACTGATAGACACGACCACCCCGTGGTCGACACTTGGGGACGGAGCACGCACCTCCGACTTCTTCGCGAGACTTTGCACGATCTCCGCCGAGCCCCGCGCGGATGTCGTCTCCAACGGACATTGCATGACCTTCGTGGGACTTCGCACCATCTTCGTCGAGATGTGCGCGGATGTCATCTCCGACGGATTTCACACGACCTCCACAGGACTTCGCACGGCCTCCACCGAGGACTTCGCACGGTCTCCGCCAAGGACTCCGCACAGTCTCCGCCGAGCTTCACGCGGATGTCATCTTCAACAGACTTCGCATGACCTCCACAGGACTTCGCTCAGTCTCCAACAGACTCTGCACGGTCTTCGCAGGACTTCACGCGATCTTTGCTGGACTCCGCGTGAATGTCGTCTCCGTCGGACTTCGCTCGGTCTCCGGTGGACTCCACACGGATTTCGTTGGACTTCACGCAATCTCCACCAGACCTCACGTCACCTCCGCATCGCATGGCCTCCGCTAAACTTTTTCTGGCCTGCGCTGGCCTCCGCCAGCCTTCGGCCTCTGTCATGCCTATCGCACTTTCGGTGATGTTGCTCGACCCCTCTGGGTCGAACCTTCGCTGATGCTCATCTGACCACCTCGTGGTCGTGACTTTGTCGGCCCTCGATCAACTCCTTGTGGTCGTGTCCTCGTCAATGCCTGCCTCTGCCAGACTCTGCTACTCTCCGCCGAACTTCGACAGAATTTGCATGATCTTCGTCGGACCTCGCATGGACGTCGCCTTCGCCAAACCTCGCGTGGCCTCCGCTAGCCTCCACCGGACCTTGCGTTGCCTCCACCGAACCTCGCATTGCCTTCGCCAGCCTTCGTGCCCTCTAGCCTCCGTTAGTCTTGGCTCCACGCCTTCGACTTGACCAGCCTCAGCTCCACCAGATCTCGCATGGCCTCCGCCGGATCTCACGTTGCCTTCATCGGCCTTCGTGCACTCTGGCCTCCATCGGCCTCGGCTCTGCGCCTTCGCGCCCTTCGGTCTCCATTGGTCTCGACTCCACGCCTCCTACTTCACCAGCCTTAGCTCTACCAAACCTCGTGTGGCCTCTGCTAGCCTCTGTCGGACCCCGCATTGCCTCCATTGACCTTTGCGCCCTCCAGCCTCCGTTGGCCTCAACTCCACGCCTCTGCATCTTCGGGTGAGTGACTCGTGCTCGTACATGTTCGTCTAGATGTTTGTCCGACCTCGTGGTCAAGACATCGTTCGCTCACATCGCGACCGTGACTTCGTCCGACCGTCATGTGGTCCTGACCTCATACGACTACCTCACGGTCGTGACATCGTCTGCCCATGTCATGGTCATGACTTCATCCGACCTCCTCGTGGTCGTAACTTCGCCTGACCTCCTCAGGGCCTCGCTGGGAGATTTACAGCATCCACTCCGCCAGGGCTGGAGGTACCAATTGGATTAGCTCGCCCATCGAGACCTTCGTGTTTACTAGCGGGGGATGGGAGCCTGGGATAGTTGGTCACGTCAGCTCAACCATTGTGACCTCCGTGCTTGTTGTCGAGGGAGTACCGTGAATGAGTCTTGCAACTGGTCTAATATGTAATAGGTTCAATAGTATAGAGGAATGCATCAATGTACCATCACCTTTTGTAATTATCAAACAGGTAGGATGGGAATTTATCATCCTACCACATTTATGTGCATAAACTCCCAAGAGGGATATGAGAAGGAGGATCCATTCATTTTATACATGAGCTCTCTTTTCTATCTCTAGCTCTCTCTAGCTAGTCTTCTTATATGTTATTTGGTCAGTAGCCATAACAACAAGCAATCCGACCTCGAACTATACAGTTCACAATTCACAGTATTATGCAGAGGACAGAGGTGATGAGGCTGTGGAACTGACAAAAGAATATGTCCATCTATCGAAAGTGAACATGCAAAAATTCTCGTTGGCTAGGGGAAAAAACTTCTTTTATGTTTGGATCGGAATGTAGACTTTCTATGACATGGATACACAGCTATTTGATGATTTAATTTCCTCTACGGTTTCGTAGACAAGGAAGTTATTCTGCCGGGAGCACTTCGATTGGACGCAAATCACGCGGAGAGATGAGAGGAGAAGCACTTCGATTGCACAAGGATGCCACACACAAGCCAATCACATAAATTATGATATGGTACAGGTGACTGTCCCCAAATCACTCCCTACATCTTTCACCTAATCGTCAATCTATAAACTCATCGACTCGAAACATCAACTCCAAACCCAAACCAAGTCAACCAATCCAGTGCTTACTAGTCAATACCAGCTAAATACATGACATCAGCAATGTACAAACAGATGCAAGAACCTCGTAATATAGTGCGCAATTTACAATGCTGATTACTTGGCAGTCAGACCAATAGATTGACCTGCCAGAAAAATAAAATAAACACCGTCATTATAACCGTCAGCAATAACAATGTTCCAAGATTATAAGAAGGAATGCATCAACAGATTGAAATTTGAAATAGTACCAGCAGTACTGGATTTATCCCAGAGAAGGGGATTCTGGTTCAGAGCCGCTAATGGATGTAAATGTTGATAGTGAATCATCGCCGAAGTTCAATTGGGTTGTTGATAGCCGCCTGGGGTCACCAAAGTATCTATTATAGCGACCAGAATATGATCTGGGCGTCAAAAGCTCAGGAGTAGCACTGCCAAGGGATGATCGCCGAGGAGTTGGCGTCATTAGTCCATTTGATCGGTAGCCGTTTGTCTTTCTATTTAAACTGCTCGTCCTCTTTGGGCTTGGTTTAGAGCCAAAAATCGCTTCTTTCTCTTTAAGTAGGATGCTCTCCAACTTCTTCTGGTCCTGCAACAATGCAAAAGTTATGTTAAAACGCCAGATCGTGTGAGATTATTTTTTAATCAATAAGGGTGTTTTAGTAAACAATTGCTACCCGGTATCGCTGCTTTTCCTCTTCCTTCTGTTCTCTGTTAAGTCTGTACTCTTCCAGAACTGATACTAGGCGCCCCTGTCAAAAGCATATGCGAGTCAATATATACTGAAAAAGGGTCTACGCTATTTGCTGATCAGATTGTATACATACCCCATCATAGAGGAAGGGCTTATTTCTTGCATTTTCCCAAGCGAAGGTCCGGTTTATCAGGTTGTCCACCATAGCTGAGAAAGATATGGGTCATGCATTGAACTAAGCCGAGAAAGATATGGGTCATGCATTGAACTAACTGAAATCTATATATAATTCTCCAGCACTCAAATTAAAACCTACCTGGAATTTTGGTGACCAAAATCCTTGCCTTTTCGGCCCTTCTAAGGTTTATGTGAGCACCCCTTCCAGAGCTGTACCTCTTGGAGTCCTGCGAAGATATTTAGTGTCATTTTTCATGATTTAGATTATCTCAAGGTTCTCTGGAAAATGCATTCATCGAGTCACACCACACCCCTATGGTGCTTTCCTTAGTAGCTCCATGTTTCCATTTATGCTGAATCATGTACTTTGTACATATACATGCACAACATTTGAAGCATTCTAATTCCAAAAGAAGTATGCCTGAAATACCTGGTTATAATCTTCAAGCCAAGCCTCTTCATCACAAGCAGCAATCCATTTATTTATCCTGTCCATAATATCTTTTCGACTAAGGGACTCTTCTTTGGCTCTTAGTATCTGTGACTCAATATTTGCCAGGAGTTCAGAAGGGTCAATGAGGCCTGGATGGAACATGAACAAGAAAGTCACAATTTGTAAGAAACATAAGAACGAGTGAAGATGGAGCAAGATGCACATAGTACTACCAGAATCGATCAGAGCATTAGTTTGCTCAGGGGCTGTGCTGATATCAGGTTCTATGTGTGCATTTTTGCATATCTCTTCCAGTTCTGACCTTCTCTTCATGACAATTTCTTTCAATCTGCTGGCTTTAAGTTTTGTTAGCCTCTCAACCTCAGCTTCCATCTGCATGAGAAATCAAAATCTGAAATAGTTAAAATGATTAAGGTACGCAGTGAACAATGTAGTGAAGAATAGAACAAAGACAAACGGATAAAACCTTCCCAATTGTTTCCTGAGAAAGAACGTTGGGGGATGTGATTCCCTGTTCTGGTGATATGAGAATGCTCATTACTTTGCTAAATTGTCTCCTTTGTTCTTCAGAAGAGTCCATTAGCTTCCATAGTTGACATAACGATTCCATTGTTTCTCTCATCTATAAGGAAATGATATTTTGAAATGTGCTAATGCAGGATTGACAATAACTAAAAACCGAGAAGAAAGAAGCTTGGAAGGACCTTATCGATTCTAGATTTTCTTTCTGCCTTTAGCTTTGATATTGTACTAGCAAGGCCTTCCAGTGTGCTATTGCTGATGTTTGTGGACTGCTCGATACCATTCTGATGTAAACTGGGATGAACTTCATTGACGGTCTTTGCAAAATCAATTCCAAGGACTCCACATAAAGAATGCACTTCATTTACGTACTCCAGAACTTTGTGAAGTCGATCAGACTGAAAATATTGTAAACAAGAATCAGAAACGTAATAAAGCACTAACAAATATCTGAAAGTTACCAGACAACACTCTTAAGGGTTTCCTAGCTACAGACAGGTAGATGCACTTCAACGCTAGACAATTAGTACACACGGCAAGGCAATGGATGTCATAGCTAGTTAAACATCTCATCACTTCTCCGCAAAACCTTTTTTCGAGAACACACTTAACCACAGAACCATGAAAAAACATTTTTTCTGAGTAAACCACAATCAAAATCTGAATAACCTAGCATTCTTCAGTAGCTATCCTAGTTCTATTTATCAAAAGTTCCACAATATACTACTAACAAGATCTGTGGAAACGCAGCTTAAGAGTTCAGATTAGGTTGCAGATTCAGGATGGTATACCTTTTCTTTCTGAAGAGCACGAAGCTGTGCTTGGTAGTTATTAAGCTTCCTTGCTGACAACTCATGTTCATCGACAACAGGACTGCTCGCATTATCACTCTGTTTATTGTATTCACTTAACTCGGAGCGGATCTTCTCAATCTGTGATCGAATATCAGAGAACTGCTTGATCCTTTCCTCTTTCTTGCGTTTCAAGTTCTCCAGTACTGGAAGGACAGCAGCAAGGTGTTCCTTGAGTGACACTACACTCTTGTCTTTCTGCGCAAGTGTTGAGAAATTAACAAAAGCAAACCTAGATAAAAGATAAATCTAACAGAGTTCTTGGTCACAAGCCTATGTCTCTCACAGTAAAAAGAATTGCAGTTCATCTATCAATCAGGAATTGAGCTGGACTGGCTCTCACAGTAAAATGAACTGTGTGACAACAAGTGGAATCCACAGATAGTAATATATAGTCATACAGTTAAATAAAATGCCTGTGCTCAATTATTAGTTTTTTACTACAGCTGAAAATGCATTGACTAAGGAGTGAGTAATTGCCCAGCTTGAGGGGAGGTTGCCTAAGCTTGTTGAGAAAAGTTTCAGCATTCTTGAAAAATCAGCCTCCTTAGAGGTTTGAGCTATAAATCCATAGCTACTTCAAGAAGAAGCAACAAGCATCGCCCACTCCTATTTAATAAATCCATAATATGAATCATGCAAGTTATCAACAACAGCCACACCTCATCATTTCAAGTGATCTGGTCAGAACTCAGAAAGCCTACAGACAACTAACCTAATTAGTGCATCATCATCTCTGTGCATACCTTCAGATACAGCTTGTGCTCCCCTAGAGCAGCAATTAAAGATGCAACTTCAGCTTCTTTAGTGGCCACAGACTGGTGCAGCTGGACCCTAGTCCGATTGGCATCGTCCAACTTCCTGCGGTACACTTCCAGGCATTCTCTTTCGATCTCTAATAAGACCTTGTTCTTCTCACCCTCACTTTCCCCTACCCCTGCCCAGATTTGCTGATTGCCATAAACAACAGTGCATGAGTTATGAGCAATGGTACTCCAACCTTATTGTCAAAATTTGGAAACTAAGCATGTTACAATTAAGGCAATAGACGCAGTTGACTTAAAAGTACATTTCGATCATTAGGGCCTGATTCATGTACTCTCTGAGCATTTTAATTTGTAAATGTCTACAGTAAAGTAAAATTCAAATAATGACATTATAAGTAAGAAGAGTACTATTTACTCGACAAAGAACTAAATTTGTCGCTTCTTAACTGCCTGGGGCACTAAGCCGAGCCGAATCAAAGAATTGCTTTTTGAGCAGCTGAAGAACTAGAAAAGGTGAAAAAGAGAGAAACTTTCACAATAAAGCCACCGCTGCAGCAAGCAATTCACCTACCGAGCAGCTCACCACCAAAGAAAAGAAGACAGCACATACACAAGGAATACTCATGCATCACTGAAAGAAAAAAGATTTAACTTTTTCTGCAACAGGGAGACCCCAAGAAAACGCAGCTTTTAATCATAGAATAAACCTAAGCACAGGGGCAGTAAAACAGCTAACAATTGAAGAAACCCACAAGGGAACCAAAATCCGTAAACCAAGCCCTACTATAGATTTTTCACCCAGTAAAACGAGGTAAAACCTGAAGAAGTGATTAAACACAAGCGCACACAAGAACAATTCATCAAGAAAAAGCACACTTAAAAAAACATGAGGGGACCTAGAAACAGGAAGACAGCACGACATTTTAACAGAACATAGAACAAAATTGCAGACAAAGAACTACTAACGTAAAATTTTAAGAAAACGAAACTCTACTTCTCACTCAATAACACAGGCAAGGTCAATATTACCTGAAGCTCTCTGAGCAAAGCACCACAGCTAGTAGCTTCCATGCCCAAACCTGCGCATATGCCCACTATAGAATCCAGTAGAAGAAACACCCCAAGAGCCAACAGGACAGCTCAAAGAAGAGAGGAGGCAAGCAGTGAAAGGCAAGATAAGAAAAGGGAGCTAAGATTCTTCAGACTTCTCCACCCCTAGTCTCCCAGGCCTTCAGCTACTTCCTGAGCTAGGCCATAAGCAAAGCAGCATCCGAGCTTTTAGTCCTCTAACCCCTCCTCGTCTTCTTGGGATTAGAGAAAGCAATAGCAGCTAACAAAAAAGTAGGCACCAAATGCCAGCAACTTAGGGATCAAAGAAGCTCTTTTCGTGATTTTGGAAATTTTAAGCTATCTTTGCTTCCTTTTTGTTGCTTTCTGCTACTTGAAGGAATGGAAGGTGAGGGCGACTGTGGAAACGACTGGAATGGAAGAGAAGGGCGAGAGTGCACGAGAATTTGGGAGTATTTTTTCTCCTCTTCTAATTGGTTGATTGGGTTTTCGCTAGTTGCTTAGGGAGGCTCTTTACTTGTTTTGTTTGGGGAGGTTGGGAGTGAGCAGAGAGATGAAGGGAAGAGGCGATGGAGGGTGGCCTTTGTTTTCATTTATTTAGTGATGTGGTAACGGGTAAGGTGTGTGGTTGTAGTCTTGTAGAAGGAAGATTCCCTCAAAATTTTGTTAAACTAATTGATTTGGTTTAGGTAGTGCTGAAAGTACTTTTAAACAAACAAAAAGGTTAGTACACCGTTACTACAATCAACAATTACAGGTACTCGTAACACGCTTGAACAAGTAGGGAAATGACAAATATAAGCATTATCATTTCCTCAGATTAGGGACAACAATATTTAATTTTCGACAGTTTTTCATTTGCTTTTTTAGTTATATATTTTTGTCATATCACATAGCCAATTTGGGATCGTTTGTTTTGTCTGATAACAGAGGGCTGGCAGAGGTATAAGGTAATCAGTGTTTGCCCGGTAGGCCGGTACTAATCAGTACGTTCCATAGTTTCTGGTAAGATGCCCTCCTAACTTGGGTGATATAGGAGAGCTCCACCGGCTTTAGATCCACGAAAAACAGCTCCACTCCACGAAATTTTACCCAAACGCTCCAGCTCCGCGAAATATGGATCCACCAAAATCCTGGATCTGAGGGCCAGATCCATGGATTTCATGGAGCTCCTCAAGGGGTGCTCCACCGTGGAGTTGGGTGGTACCACTAATGCCACTGGTTACACACCTCATCCCACCAAAAGTGGCAAATGCCACCAAAACCTCAATTTTGTGGATCTGGAGCTGCTATACAAGCCAAACACTCCATGGTGGGATCCCAGATCCACGGTGGAGCTTCTCCATGGTGGAGCTGTTGCTCCAGATCCACGTTTTCAGTGGTGGGGCTCTCCCAAACAGGCCCGCTCGTTTCAGCTTCTGGCTTCTTGCTTATTTTTCACTATTCATAAATTTCGTCTTTTTCTGAACTTTTGGCTTTTTTGAGCTTTTTTACCGATTTTTTCCCATTCGTTTGTATTGTCCATGATGAGCTAGCATATTTTTTCTTTTTTTAATTTTTTAAATTTAATTACGTCAAATAAGCCACCTTCAGATACAGTAAAATTTCAGCCGCTACAGTGCAATTTCAGCCATAAGCCATAGTTTTTCAGCTCAATCGAGCGGGATCTATTATCCTAGGCATATTAGTACTTGCCTGACATTTTTTTATCAGATGGTTCTATGATCCTAGGCTATGCTAGCACTGATATATCGGTTGATTCTATGATGGCTATGCTATATGTTTTACTGACGATCCCAAGTGTAGGATCGATTCACATTAAGATAGGCAATCAGAGGGGGGTGAATGATTGCGGAAGCTAAAAATAAATTTTAAGACTCTCCCCTAAACACAAAACCTATTTAAGCCTCATTTAATAATTCTGGACAGAATAATGTATCCTTACTAAAACTGATCTCGATAAAAATCCGTAACTCCGATTAACCTCAAACTTTTTCAGAATAAACTAGAGACAGTTATTGAACTAACCCAACTGGAATTACGTCAATCGAAGCTCTAGATCTTGAGATATAAAATAAACACGATCGCTGATGCAAATAGTAACGAAAATAAATTAAGCCCTAATTATGCAACTAAGCAAAATATGAGATCGCTTGCCTGACCGATGGCTGAACAATGTCGTGCGCTTCGTGATAAAAAAGATGCCATGCCAAAGAAAACGTTTGGCCACCCCAAAAGCCGTATATATATTTTTCTTCCACGGCTGCTCGGTACAACTCTTGCCATGCCACCGCATGCATATATATACACACACAGCCCAACTCCAACTAGGCCTTAAAATCCTAATCCAACTCCAACTAGGACTTAGAATCCTAATCCAACTCCAACTAGGACATAGAATCCTAATCCAACTCCAACTAGGACTTAGAATCCTAATCCAACTCCAACTAGGACTTCGAATCCTAATCCAACTCCAACTAGGACTTCGAATCCTAATCCAACTCCAACTAGGCCTGGGCCTTTTTACCTCAACTAGACTTTTGGCCCACTAATTTTCAAGGGACCCGAAACCCTTCCTAACACAGGTTTTTCACACTCACGACTATTCTAACACGTCACGTGTCGAAGCCTCCAGGACCGCACCTCCCGTAGCTTCTCCACGTATCATCCACCTTCGATCTCCATGCGCCCCAAGCATGAGCCCGATCATCTCGTGACCTCCTTGACCGTCTGAACCTCAGATCTCCCCATCCTAGTTCCGGTCCACCTCGTCACCGACCATGATCGCCTCCATGCTCAACCTGCACATGCAAAGACCAAAGAACATTCTTCCGGCACAAGTTCGTCTCAACTTGGCCAACATCAGTCCGCACACACGCAACACAACTCGCATAACACCGCTAAACGAAATCACCAATTATTCATCATAACAAATTAACCATTGTCAATTATTCATCACCAAAATATCCTAAACCTAGCCACATGGTCTAACAATCTCCCCCTTGATGAATACATTGACAACACCACAAAATTGTATGATGAATTAGCTTCAAATAGATATAAGTGAAGAACTAAAGCCGAAAAACAGTTTAAACCATAAGTCTCAAATCTCTCCCCCTCAACACAAGAGAGGTAATTTTATTCTCCCCAAATTCTCTTTAATTTCTTGCAAAGCACACAAAATCTCTCCCCCTTTGGCAATGTAATCATCAAGAAAATTTAAAGAAAAAATAATTCTAAGACGGAGCAATGAAAGTAAAAATCAAGAAGCTTTGTAGATTATCCAAGTCATTGTGCATTTATTTAATAAAGCAACCAAGACATATTTTTGAGTAGAGTTATCTAGATCATATTAAGCCATATATCACATAGCAATGTTAAAACAAATTTTCAATATGATTAAGCAATTTATATCAATGACAGGCATCTCAACAATGACCAAACCAATTATAGAGAGCACAATGAGATATCACAACGAAAAGTCAAAACCTAAAAGGGAGGCAAATTTTAACTCTAGACGGGCTAGCAGTCTCATGTAACAACTTATTGCTTCACACTCAAATTTTAGGCATGTGGCATGCTTGTAGCATACTTCTTTTCATAATGACATACTTTTCTTCTTCTTCCTTTTTTTTGATGGTGGCATGCTTGAAGCATACTTCTTTTTATTTTGCGCACTTTTGTGTCTTTTTTTTTGTTCACCATGGCATGCTTGAAGCATACATCTTTTCAATTTTTTCTTTATATACTCTCTTTTTTTAATAACATGCCAAATTGAGTGATCATAAGAATTGGAACATGAAACATGCGAGCCTCATAATCAAGAGTTAAAATAAGACTCACAATCAAGCTAATCCTTTTCGATGGACATCGCAAAGTAATAACTATAATTAATCTAGTCAAAGTATTTCCGCCATGTCATACTTTTAATTCAAATGTAGCAATTTAATTATAAACAATCCTGATCAAAGCTACACAACATATGAATAGATATGATAAAGAGAGCTCTACTACTCAATTGATTTCAATGACTTGGATTTGATGAGTTATTTGACAAGGATAATAAACAAAGCTTCCAAAATTTTTAAACAACAAGCTCCCCCTCAGAATAATCCCATAAGATGTAATACTCCCAACTTACTTCGCAATTGAGGGAAACGAGAAGTATCAAACGATTTCATGTGCAAATTAGCAACTTGAGAATTTAACAAGATGTAAGACAACATTACCTTTTCCACATGGTCTTTCAAACAGTGAAATCTCTTGCAAACCATCAAAGGAGTGAAGAACCATCAAGTGTTTCAATCAAGCGATGATAAAAAAACGGAACCCAATTTAGCTCATCTTCTCCATCCTTGTCAGCTGTTCTTACATGACAGGAAACATCGGTCTCACAGTATTGGGGTTAGTAAAATAAGATTTAGGAATCCAGTACTGTGACACACGACGAACAGGAGCAACAAAGCTAGAACCAAAATCACGTGTATGTGGATGATTAGAATGCCGAAAAGAACGTGAATCATTTGAATTAAATCCCAATCTAGCATGTGAAGCAGATTTAAAGCCATCATGAAAGTTCTCAAAAAACATAGCTTTCACATTAGTTCTAGGAACAAAAGATATTGCATGTTTTTGTCTCAAAGCATTCAATCTTTCCTTTCTCTCTTTCTTGATACGTCTAAAGCAAAATTCATTCAAGTGTCCATCTCTTCCACAATAGGTGCAATGAAATTTAACATAACCAAAATTCTTTTGAGATGATGAGCTAGCACCTACATTATTATTTGATAAACTTTGCACAAAGCCAGCTGATTTAAACACAGTTTGATTTGGTTCAAGTTTCACTTCAATTTTTCCGGGTTCAAGAGACTTAATAACCTTAGGAGGATTATTCTTGGCATGCTCAACAAAATTAAATCCTAAACCATGATTTTTCACACTTATTTTTGACTTATCTAGAATCATATTCAAATTTTTCTTACCAAAAAAAAATCTCTCTAAAGTGTCTTTCAGGTACTCATTCTCTTTAGCTAGAGTGGGACAAGTTGCGCATTTGACATGTTCATTCACAAGATTTTTAGAAGCACTAGACTGAGTCAATCTTTCTTTTTCAGCAAAATCATTAAGTTGTCTAGTTAAAACTTCTATTTCAATGTTAAGCTTAGGACAATTTGAGCAAGAAGATATCTCATGATAAAGCATCTGTTGAATTGTTTCCTGAGATGAATTAAGTCTAGCTTCTAATAATTCACATTTAGAACAAGCTTTAGAATGAACATTTGAAATACTTGATTCTAAACATGAAGAAGAGCTAAACTTGAGCTTTTCAATTTCATCATTAGCACATTTCAATTTTTCATCACAAGAGTCATGTGCTAATCTTAATTCATCAAATTTAGCAGTTACATCTCTAAGTTGATCCATGTTTAAGGCATTAAGAGACCTAGCATTCTCTAACTCAGAATGTAAAATTTGACATGACTCACAAGATTCATCATCAGGAATTAAAACTCTAAGTCTTGCAATTTCAGAATTTAGAGATTCAATTAAAGTATCATATTTTTTAATCTTTTTATCTTTCTTTTCTAGCAAAGTACCAAGTTTAGCAACAGCTTTAGCTAAATCATCATAAGAAGGTTCTACCTCATTGTAGTCGTCGCTGTCAAGATCATCATTGTCGGTGGAGCTTTTGCTACTTGCCATTAGACACAACCCAGTTAAATTTTTCTTACCTTTGGGAGTATCATCCTCGCTGTCCGTGTCCACATCACTCAAATTAATTTGTCCAAGAGCGGCAAGAACACGATGCACCACCTTGCGATTCATATAACCCTTTTTTTTATTCTTCCTTTTTTCTTTCTCCATCTCTTCTTCCTTCTCATTCTCTTCCCTTGCAAATCTTGCTAGAAATTTTGGACATTTGAGACGAATATGATTGAGATCACCACACTCATAGCACCTTTGAGGACCAAAATTTCCTCTTTTTCTTGATCTCACATTCTGTAAGGCTCTTGTGAAGCGTGTAGAAAAGAGTTCCAAAACATCTTCCGGGAGTTGCTCTAGCTGTTCATCGGTTAGTGAAGACAAAGAAGACAAAGCATAGCTAGTAGAAGAATTATCACCATTAGACTTGCTAGATTGTGAAGCTAAAGCAATTGATTTATTACTATTATTTTTTCTGGCAAAAACATCTAATTCATGAGTTTTTAATTTAGAATAAAGTACATCTAATGTAAGTGTACTCATGAGAGTAGATTCTCTAATGGATGTAACCTTCATCTCCCATATCGACATATCTAATGCTCCAAGTAATTGACGTGCATTTTCAGCATCAGTATAAGTAACATTAACAGCACGTAGGTTACTAAGAATTTTATTAAAGCGGGCAAAGAGATCATCTATTGATTCACCAGGTTTCATCTCAAAACGCATGTAATCTTTTTTGTACATATCTTGACGTACCTCTTTAATAGTAGATGAACCCTCATGATAATCACAGAGTGCTTTCCATACCTCATATGCGGATTTAAGATGCACAACACGATCAAAGTCACTCCTTCCTAGTCCTTGAATTATCAGATTCCTTGCCTTGCTATTTGACTCCACTTCTGCTATATTCGCTGCTGACACAGCATCATTCTCAGGCACTTCATAAGGCTTGTATACCTTCTCCCATATTGCAAAGCCTTGAGCTTGAATGTATGCCTCCATCTTCGCTTTCCAAAACTGAAAATCAACACCATCGAAAACACAAGGTTTTGTGGAATACCTATCCGTCGACATGTTTTCTAATCACCGGTTAAGATCAATTAGAAAAATTAACCTGCTCTGATACCACTTGTAGGATCGATTCACATTAAGATAGGCAATCAGAGGGGGGTGAATGATTGCGGAAGCTAAAAATAAATTTTAAGACTCTCCCCTAAACACAAAACCTATTTAAGCCTCATTTAATAATTCTGGACAGAATAATGTATCCTTACTAAAACTGATCTCGATAAAAATCCGTAACTCCGATTAACCTCAAACTTTTTCAGAATAAACTAGAGACAGTTATTGAACTAACCCAACTGGAATTACGTCAATCGGAGCTCTAGATCTTGAGATATAAAATAAACACGATCGCTGATGCAAATAGTGACGAAAATAAATTAAGCCCTAATTATGCAACTAAGCAAAATATGAGATCGCTTGCCTGACCGATGGCTGAACAATGTCGTGCGCTTCGTGATCAAAAAGATGCCATGCCAAAGAAAACGTTTGGCCACCCCAAAAGCCGTATATATATTTTTCTTCCACGGCTGCTCGGTACAACTCTTGCCATGCCACCGCATGCATATATATACACACACAGCCCAACTCCAACTAGGCCTTAAAATCCTAATCCAACTCCAACTAGGACTTAGAATCCTAATCCAACTCCAACTCCAACTAGGACATAGAATCCTAATCCAACTCCAACTAGGACTTAGAATCCTAATCCAACTCCAACTAGGACTTCGAATCCTAATCCAACTCCAACTAGGACTTCGAATCCTAATCCAACTCCAACTAGGCCTGGGCCTTTTTACCTCAACTAGACTTTTGGCCCACTAATTTTCAAGGGACCCGAAACCCTTCCTAACACAGGTTTTTCACACTCACGACTATTCTAACACGTCACGTGTCGAAGCCTCCAGGACCGCACCTCCCGTAGCTTCTCCACGTATCATCCACCTTCGATCTCCATGCGCCCCAAGCATGAGCCCGATCATCTCGTGACCTCCTTGACCGTCTGAACCTCAGATCTCCCCATCCTAGTTCCGGTCCACCTCGTCACCGACCATGATCGCCTCCATGCTCAACCTGCACATGCAAAGACCAAAGAACATTTTTCCGGCACAAGTTCGTCTCAACTTGGTCAACATCAGTCTGCACACACGCAACACAACTCGCATAACACCGCTAAACGAAATCACCAATTATTCATCATAACAAATTAACCATTGTCAATTATTCATCACCAAAATATCCTAAACCTAGCCACATGGTCTAACACCAAGAAATTACCAGCAAGTGTTTTTGGGACCAGATCATTTAGACAGACTAGTAGTACAGTAGTACTAGCACGGTACTGCAGCATTCCCCTACACTTGGTGTGAATTGTGAAGGAGAGAGCAAGTTGCAGGGGAAGATCACTGAATCCACCTGAGCGACCGGTGTACTGAGTACCTGGCTCCTTGATCTCCTCGCGCCATTAACTGCACCCGCCGATTTTGTGTTGCAACGGGCGATACGCATGGGATCATGTGATGCTATTCTTCGCCTAAAGTCCGATTTGTATCTTGGGGGCATGCCAAATGAGGAGTCCAAAAGGCCTCCGCGATCTTGCCAACTTAATCTTGTCTATTTCCTGTAATAATTTTCCACAAAATCTTTGTGAAATTCGTGCGTTTCATAAAGGCCCTAACTTAGTACCTCTCATGAGCTAGGGCATTCTGCACTTGAACTCTATATCGGTGGATTTTTTTTTTGAATGAATAGGCAGGAGAACTGTTTGATATATTGATAAAGCAGGAGCAACAAAGGAACATGGAACAAAACACATGCTGTACCAGGGAACCTCCACAGATAAGCGGCCATAAAGCACTACACCAAACAACTCTCACACACAGCACACCAAGCAGCTAAGGAAAGAACAACACACCCCACCTCTCCACACGCAAAAGTTTCTAACTAAATTTTGATCTAGATGCAGAGGACCATAATTGCACAAAGCTTGAGAGAGAAGAATAGAAGCAAAGGCAAGTTGAACCACAACTCCTCCATAGTTGAAGAACCACAGTGAGCATCAACACTAGCAGGACAAATAACAGAGAACTTCAAAATGAAGATGGCAAGGAAATGGCCTTTCCGCTTAGGTGACGACGATGAATGACACATTTCCCTTCCACTCAGGTGACAACGGTAGCTCTGGCACAGCTTACAAACAGTGGCTTCCTTGGTCATAAGACCGAAACAGAACTGCTGCAACACAGGGCCTCCAAAGCAGTGTTCCTACTTAAGACGATGCAACAAACGGTGGAACACTCAACTCTTTGGGTCTCTTCAAACAATTGGCCAGATACTCAGGGCCAGGGCCCCCAACAATAACAGCAAGACTAGGCCTTGAAAACGAACCCACTTGTGAGCTGAGCGGTGGACGACTACAAAACTGGAGAGGAAGGGGGTAGAATGATCCGGGAACAACAGGGAGAGAGACTCCTGGGTGAGGGCAACGGTGGGCTATGACTCCGGTGGTGGGGTAGACTCCTGGGCGACGGCAAATGGTGGTTGCTGATCGAAGAGAATGAAAGGTGATAAGACCTAAACGAAGGCCGGTGATAGTTGGAGGGGACTAGCACTAGTGGTGGTTGTACAAGGCAGGCGGGGGCTTTGCCGGCGATGGGATCACATCCAAAACCAGCGACGCCATCTCCATGATACGGCTCGGTTGGATGTGGGGACGAGGGCAAAGCCGGGACCTCGCCGCTTGCATGTGCCACACAAAACAATCATACAACGCTCCTGCCCTTGTACACAACGCGTCAACCGAGCAGCAGGAAGTCGGTGACGTCGTGCTCTTCTTCTTCTTCAGATCTGGCGGCGTCACGACAAGATCTAACTGGATTGGGGCCGTCGATGGGCCTACCCCGACGGCGGGCTCACATCCAGAACACGACTCGATTGGATGTGGGGACAAGGGCAACACCGGGACCTCACCACTCGCACGCACCACACAAACACTCCCACATTGCTCCCACCCTCATATACGATGCGTCGATCTAGCAGCAATAGGAAGTCGGCGACATTGTGCTCTTCTTCTTTAGATCTGGTGGTGCCTCAACAAGATCCAATGGATTGGGGTTATCAGTGGGCACGCCCTGATGACCAGCGTGCTTATGTCCAGTAGGCGCTGTCTGCGTTGCCGTGCTCAACATAGATTCTAAACGAAATCGAATTCGACGCCGCCGACAGCAAGAAGACAAAAGAGGCCCCAGATTTGGAACGGTGAGGATGTAAATGGAAGAAAAAAGGGGAGGAGCTGCAGCTGAGGGGCCCACCACTGATGGCGATGGTGGCGGAGGGGCCTTTGGCGGCGCGGGCTAGGTCAGCCCTTAGTCGCCCGTGGGAGTGGCTCTGGAGATGTGGTTTCATATCTGTGGATTAAGGTCACTATCCTCCTTTGTATTATTGAACCTTAGGGAGTCAAAAGGCCTTCTCAATTAATCATATTTTCGTTCCATGAATCTGCATCAAACTTAGGTCAACTCGCTGAACCTTCGCAATTCGCTGAACGTTCATAATGCATTCGTCTAGGTTAGAGGATGATAGTTTTCGTACTAGTATTTAGCAAAGCTGTAGGGGTATTTGCAACTTTTGGTGGGTGCTTGTGCCTGATTAGGTCTAGTTAATTAATCATGCGTGTCTGCGTCAGAATGAATGATCGGGAGGAAGAAGTAATTGATTAAGCATTCTAAAGCGATGAGAGCAAGGACATGAAGTGGACGCCAGACCAAATGCCACGGTGACTCGATTTGAGACGAGAGCTTCCGCTGTGTCATGGACGCGTCGTCTGCTGCAGTACTGCATCTGCATGCCATAAGGCCATACGCTGATTTGTATCATCTTGTTTTAAACACGGGAATTTCGCATCATTTTCTGAAGTTTCTTCTCTATTACTATCTTGTTCAGATCGAGCCTGTTTGGAAAATAGAAATTTCACTAGAACTTTGCAGAAATTTTGCAGGGTGCAGTTTACTAAATTCCCACGTTCCAAACAGAACTTAGTATGGAAAATACACCATACCACGTGGAAAATACGCTATACAGTGGTCGAGACACGGGAGTCCTACGTTCAAAGTTCCATGTGTCTGCATGAAGCATTTCCCATCTCCATTTAGCATCTAGGCAATTTTCTTTCCCTAACATAAAGTGAAAGATGCTAAATAAAGTGTAAGTCAATTAGTATGCGGCATGCTTAAAGGTCAAACCATCCTAATTTGGAACCAAACAACATTCATGCCAAAGCGCCAATTCAGGGGGAGGCGACCACGATCTGAACTCAAGAACGGTCTCATTTCCTTAGCTAGCTATAGCATGTCCTTGCTAGCAGACATCTCACTTAGGTACACTTTATTATTATGGAGTGTTGTCTTCTTATCCATTTTTTTAGCTTATCTGCAAAGACATCATCGATTGATGCCTAACAGCCACGCATGGATCGATTTTGCACACGAATGAGGCAAATAATTACCTTATCGCGCCGGAGGATGGACCATCTCAACAAATACATACCTCAGGGGCATGTGATTCTCTGTACTGCAATTCGTACCGGCGCACGGCCGTGCCATTTTGAACAAAGGTGTTTTACATGTATAAATCGTTGGTCGGCGACTCTTAACATCATTGATGGAGCCAACAAATCTACTTATTACTAAAAGTTGATAACTAGCATTTTACAGTCGCTTAGAAAAAAGAAAAATAACTCAAAATTCTGGTAAAAAGATAAAACATCCGACTCTTAATCATGCGAAACTTATTTTTTTTTCGAAAAGGGAAGCTTTATTGATTTCAAGTATGTTAATCGGTGATCAACTTGAAATCCTCCCGGCCTCTGCCTGGGCGGCACACAACCTTACAAAAAAGTGGAAAATAAAAGGAATACACTAATGACAATCAATCCGAAGACTAGACCGCCACCCATGTGTCCGGGCAAAACACTCCTTGGCCACCTTCTCCAAGGAACGCGAGGCCGCCACAACCATATCTTGCGAAGCGATCTTCTGTAGAATAGCCCAGGAACGGAGCCAATGCGAAAGTGAGAAAATAACCTGCAAAAATGAAAGTTGTTTGTTTTCAAATACCATTGTATTCCTGCATAACCACATAGCCCAACAAGTAGCAGCGGCTCCAAGAAGAACTAAAGACTTTAAGTCCTGTCGAAACCCTCGTAGCCAAGTACCAAACATATTGGACACACTACGAGGCTGAGAAAGACCACAAGACGCATGGACCACCGCCCAAACCATACGAACTAACCGACACTCAAAAAACAGATGTTGGATCGTTTCATCTTTATGACAGAAACAACACTGTTTGCTGCCTTGCCAATTTCGTTTCACTAAATTATCCTTTGTTAAAATTACGCCCCGTCGAAGATACCACAGAAAAATCTTGATCTTCAAAGGTACTTTTAACTTCCATAAGCGTTCGTTAGAATTGGGCACATCCTGATGGATCAATGCGAGATAGTGGGATTTTACAGAAAATTCTCCACTCCTATTCAGGTTCCATCGGAATTCATCTTCCTCTTGGCTCAAAACAATGTTGGTCAGTCGTGAAAGGAGATTGTTCCACGACTCTAGCTTGTGACCAATAAGGTCTCTGCGCCATGATATAGTTGGTGGGTATGAGCTCAACACTTCGGCCACTGTATCTTGTTTCTTGCGGGCTATGCTATACAGTTGAGGATATCGATCACGTAAAGTTTTATTTCCTAGCCACTTATCCTCCCAGAACCGTACCTGCGATCCGTCTTTAATAATAAAGGATCCAAACCGCAGAAAATCCCGTTTAATCTTCATCAGGCTGCCCCAGAAATGAGAGTCCCCACACTTCCACTGCACCTGGACAAGAGGTGTTGTGTCCAAGTATTTTTTGCGTAATATTTGTTGCCAGGTACCGTCTGTTTTCAGTAACCGATACAGCCATTTACTGAGTAGTGCTGTATTCTTGGTCTCCAGGTTATGAATCCCTAGCCCTCCTTGTTCTTTAGGTTGGCACAGGATATCCCATTTGGCTAGACGATATTTCCTTTTGTGCTCGTCGCATTGCCAAAAGAAGCGAGACCGATAATAGTCTAATTTTTTAAGAACACTCTTTGGTATCTGAAAGAAGGACATCATATACATGGGAAGACTACTAAGGACTGAATTTATTAAAGTCAAGCGTCCCCCTGTTGATAGATGCTTGCCTTTCCAACTACTGAGGCGTTTCTCAAAACGTTCTTCTACTTTTCGCCAATCATCTTTTGTTAATTTCCTATAATGAATAGGAATACCCAAGTACCTCATTGGGAAAGTACCTGGATTACAGCCAAAAAGATCTTTGTATTGGTGCTCGCATTCCTTGGCTTCTCCGAAGCAGAAAATTTCGCTCTTATGGAAATTTATTTTCAAACCAGATATTTGCTCAAAGGCACAAAGTAACAACTTCATGTTAGTAGCCTTTACCAGGTCGTGTTCCATGAAGAGGATCGTATCGTCAGCATATTGGAGTATGGATAAACCACCATCTACCAGATGTGGCACCACCCCACTAACTTGACCATCTGCTTTGGCTCTGTTAACAATTGTTGCAAGCATATCAGCAACAAGATTAAAGAGAACTGGCGATAAAGGGTCCCCTTGTCAGAGACCTTTTTTTGTTTGAAAATAGGGACCGATATCGTCATTAACATTGATCGCCACACTTCCGCCCGATATGAAAGAATGCACCCAAGAAATCCATTTAGATGAGAAACCTTTCATCCGTAGTGTTTGTAATAAGAACGACCATCTTACTTTATCATAGGCCTTTTCAAAGTCAATTTTGAAAATTATACCACTGAGTTTCTTACGATGAAGTTCATGGACGGTTTCATGCAAGATGACTACCCCTTCAAGGATATTACGTCCTCTCATGAATGCCGTTTGAGTTGGGCTAATAACGTGGTCTGCAACTGAATTAATCCGTAACGTTGCAACTTTTGTGAAAATCTTGAAGCTCACATTCAGTAAACAAATTGGTCTGTATTGCTGAATTTTGTTTGCGTCATGCACTTTTGGCAAAAGGGTTATTACACCAAAATTAAGGCTGAACAGAGGAATATCACCCTTATGCAAATCATGGAACATCTGCATGAGGTCTTGTTTAATGATATCCCAACACTTCTGATAAAATTCAGCTGGGAATCCATCAGGACCTGGAGCCTTGTTGTGTTCCATGTCAAATACTGCTTCCCGAATCTCCTTTTCGGTGAAAGGGGCCGTTAGGAATGCATTCTCACTCTGACCAACCTGAGGGATATCCTCTATCCTGTGTTCCTCCAACAGGAAAAAGTTATCATCAGGAGGCCCAAACAAATCTTTGTAAAATTGGGTGATATAGCTTTTAAGGTTGGCCTGTCCCTCGATTTTTCCATTGTCATGCTCCAACGAGAAGATACGTTTCTTCCTATGTTTACCATTAGCCACCATGTGAAAGTACCTAGTATTATTATCTCCTAGGAGCACATCAGTGACCTTAGCTCGTTGATAGAACTTGATCTCTTCCTCCCGTAGGAGTTTAGCCAGATTATCCCGAGCAGTTTGTAATTGGTTACACTCCCCGTCGGACAACACACGACCTTCTGCGGCTATATCCAATGAGGAAATTATAGACTGAAAATGGTTTTTTTGCTGTTTGTGCACTCCATGGGTATGTCCTGCCCAACCCCGGAGGTGTTTTCGCAAAGCCCCCATTTTCCTATTCCATCTTTGAACCGAGTTTTGGCCATGTACAGGCTTGTTCCATATTTCTGCGACACGATCCAAAAAATCCTCTCGGGGGAACCAACTGAGTTCCATTTTGAACTGTTTTACAATTCCCAAGTAGGAAGGTTCGCCAGTGTCTAAAAGCAATGGTGTATGATCAGAAAGCCCTCTATCAAGGGCCTGTACTGATACCAACGGATATTTAAATTCCCATTCAGTCGTGATTAACACCCTATCCAACTTCTCATAGGTAGGTTGTGGTAAGGAATTTGCCCAGGTAAATTGCCGACCTGTTAACTCGATTTCCCGAAGATCAAAGCTGTCTATAACTGCATTGAACAGGAAAGGCCATCGGTCGTTGAACCGGCTATTACTTTTCTCCTTTCTATTTCTCATAATATTGAAATCCCCTCCTATGAGAGTAGGCAATGGGTTCTGTTGGCATGTACGGACGAGTTCAGACAAGAAAGGAGATTTGAACTCCTCTTGTGCTGGACCATATACAGCCATAAGGATCCATTGGAAGTTGTCACGTTTATTTCGGAGATGGAATTTGATATAAAATTCCCCTTCCACAATTAAAGTTAACTCAAGGACCGTTGTATTGACCCCCAGAATTATGCCGCCCGACCGGCCCCTAGGGGGGAGACAGTGCCAAACAAAATCTGCTCCTCTCGAAAGACGAGACATATTTGCTTTGGACATATCTTGTTTACCGGTTTCCATGACAGCCACAAAATCAAGTGTTAGGTCCCTAATTGCCTCAGAAATGTAACGGAATTTAGCCAAGTCTGAAAGACCTCTGCTATTCCAAAAGAATCCCTTCATGTTGAAACCGATTTATTAGATGTTTTACCCCTTTTTCGTGCCTTCGCTTTTTTGGACAATGACTTAGACTTACGACTGGATGCCTTAAGATCACAAATTCTTGTGTCCAGGTCCAAATCGTCTAAGCCTACATCTGTTACTTCCTTAACCAAGTGAGTAATAAGAGATCTTTCGTTAGATTCTTCATCATCACTTGGTGCAAAAGGATTATTCTCACAAATACTTGCAACATGCTCATCCCCTTTACTCTTGGCAAAACAGAGAATCTATCTACTTCCATTCTCTTAAGAGCATTTAGAGATAGACTAATTGCATTAGTACTAGTACCCAAAGAGAAACCAATATTATGCAGATTCGAAATGCATTTGTCTCTTGATAATTGTAGAAAAGATGGCGAGATGGAGTTACCTGGTGGCGAGATACTTGGTGAAGTCCCAGATTGGAAAATATGTTCCCCCTTGGCTTCACACAGGATGTTGCTATCCAGGTTTCTCAGCGCTACTCTCTTCATTGCTTTCTCCATCACTAGCTCATCAGCTGCAGCAATGCCTCCTGCAGAATATGAGTAGTTTGAGCGAGCACTACGACGTTTGCCATCCAAAATTACCGACCCAAAACTAGTCATACCTGTGTTGCTGGTCTAGGTGGGTTTAATTGGAGTGTTCAACTCATTATCAGTGCTCACCGAAGGGAACTGCATGGCAACATCACTTGACGTTTTGTCCATAACCATCCTCCCGCAAGTCACTTCGTGACTCCCACTCACGGTCAGTTGCTGGTGATGTTGAGGTGTAACAGCTTCAATCCCCATTTTAGGTGACAAACCAGCCCTTCCTCCACTGCCAACAATCACCCGAATCGGATCCACAGCAGCCTCATCTCCTTGTTGATAGCCTGGTGCATATACGTATCAAAATCGAATACTTAATTATTTGGAGAGGCTGGTGCATATACATATCAAAATTCAACTCCGTTTACTTCATATCCTAGAAGATATGTATCAAAATAAAATCAAACACTTAACTATCTGGAGAGGCTGGTGCATATACGTATCAAAATCAAACTCGCACGTAGAATAGGACGTTTCCCGCACGCACCAAAAGACGAGCCATATGTATCTCTTAAATCGATCAAACGATCCCAATACTGTGAAAGAGAAACTTCCCAGATCCAGGGAAGCTTATCATAAAGGGCTTCGACAAGGGGTTTTATTCGTTCTTTGAGCAAAAAGATAAAGATCGGATAGATTCGAACCGCAATTGCAAAGGTAATAACTACTATGCCAGCCCAAATCATGATCTTCACCAACTTGGATTTGGTTCTCTCGCGAAAATCGCGAGTTGCAGAGATGAGAACCATGAAAAGCAAGATCCCGAATAAGAAAACAGAAACCGAGGAAACCACAAGAGTGAAGACTAGTAGAGTCTCGTCTTTTGTCATTCTTTGCTCCTTTTTCACTCAATGATTCATTCGAATTTCCCGACCAAAAATTCTATATGTCTATTCTATGATATTTCTATATATATAGAATATGATATCTAATATGACACCCGATTTGTCAAAGGGATTGGATTGGTGACTTACCCATTCAGTGACTTTGGCACTGGACGTTCCAAAAACGGGTACTATAGGATCGGGTGAATTAGAGAATAGACAGAGATCCGTTGGCATTTCAGCCTTTCTTCTCCTTTCAGGGCCTATCCGAAAGAGAATCCAGTACCTCTTGGTCCTGAATATCAGAATAGGACGAACGAACCGGCCTCCACGGATATCTTTGCTTCGGAACAAAACCCTGCAATCAAATAGATTGTCCCAAGAGCGCCATATTCTAGGAGCCCAAGTTATGCTATTGAAAATTCGTTCCTCTAGCAGTTCCGGTTTGACCATTCCGTTCCCTTTTTCAAACTCCACTTCTTTTCATATAGCAATCCCTGATCAAAGAGAGAACAATATCCATTTCAAAACATTTCTAACGGATTCCTTGGTTCGGACCGACGAAGTAATGGCACTCAATTATTATCAACCTGACTGCAATCTTTTTCTGTCGGTAAGGATTGCACCAGAGCACCTTCTACTTCTAATAGGCCATGAACTATAGATAGAGAAGAATCATTCTGAGCGAGTCCATAAGAAGCGACCCACTTTTTTTCATCGGTTCTGGGGGAAGACCAAAGATCTTGCGCGACCGGTCCGCCAGAAAAACTCAAAAGAGAAAGAAGTCTCGTTAATCTCTTCATGCTCGTTCCAAGTTCGAAGTACCCTTTGGCCAAAGAAAAACCCGCTTCCTGACACGATTGCCTCTTTATATAGATAGATTCTATGGGGTTATTACTTAGAAGTCTATTTTGTACAAGAGCCCCTCCTATCTGATAGAAAAGGGTCCCATGATCCCGAGCCGGTCACAAGCAATGGAGAGCATACAAAGGCTTTGGAATATTATTTCCAGGCACTAGAACGAAACCCCTTCTTACCGCAAGCTTTTAATAATATGGCCGTGATCTGTCATTACGTGCGACTATCTCCACTATAGAAAGAAGAAAAAAAAGAAAGGATCCAATTTTCTAGTATTTACTAGAAAAAGGGCTTTCTACATAGGGATCGTCAAAACAACGATTTTGCCCTATCAGCTGTAGGAAGGAAGGACACTTCACGAGAATCAAAATAGGAAGAAAGTATGGCCTATACTACTACTCTATGGATAAAGTTCCCAAATTGATAGAGAAAGCACTGTAAAGATCCATTAGTGAGCGACTGGGTCGATACAACTAAAAAAAACTGCGGTTTTGAGTCAGTGCAGTGTGCCGGTGAGGTTGGAAGGGTGGCTCTGTGATCTTCCGTTGTATTGCTGTAGGTTTGATCCGTGGCTCATGTCCTTGGATCTGCTCAGTGGTGGCGCATAGACGTCGCATAGTGGTTTCTACAGTGGTGGTCATTGCAGGTAGCGGCTCGTCGTGGAGTTCAAGGGTGGCTATGACATGGCCTTGAGGCATGCAGAATCACGGTGGGTTGGTGGCGGTCTATTTTGTGTGTGGGTAGTGCGTGGGGTGCTGTGGAGGTGCTGGCGAAAGCCTTGCTGGTGATCTTACCGGTCTCGACAACAATGACGCCTTCGGGCGCCATTGTCCTTCTTGGAGGTGTTGTCGTGGCACCCCATAGCTCTCATGTTTACTGATCTCCAGGTGAAAACCTTGCCTCGGTGAGGCAGGCGGCGTCGGCGACTCTCGTCGCCTATTTGGAGACGTCGCATCGGAGGTCCTCTTCTCGCAAAGCAGACCGAAGTTTCGATGGCACAGTCGGATGAGGATAAGGACTTGGTTGAAAGCAAGGACGGAGAAAAAGTGCTGAAGCTTAGTCTTTCTAGCTTTTTTCATAGTCCTTAAGCTCTCTTTCTTGTTGTTTTATGCCTCTCAGTTTTGAGGCTTTGAGCCTAAGGGCTCGTGTAACTTTTGACTGTATATATCCCACACGTGGATATAGAGGCCGGATTTATATCCTTTATCTAAAAATATGTATCTCTTTACTGTTAACCCAATACATAAATACAAACTTATCTTATCCTTCCTTATGTATACCCTAGAAGACATGTATTAGAATCAAACTCCCAAATGTAATGTATTATATAAACTAAAGACAACAAAATAGTTTCACATCCAGCGCACAAAGTATTTATCCTTCTCGGTGACTGCAATGGTTATCCTTGTTTCTATACATAGTATATTTTAACTATACGTGCAGTGACAAAGGCCCTAGCGTTTAGTTAGATCAATGCAGCAGTGAAGCCAAGAAAAAAAACAGAGGGTGAGCTCAAAGAACTCACTAACTCAAGCCACGTCTCGCCTTCCTTGCAGACTCTCCATCGCCATAGTGGGTCATCTCTCGCCGCACTTGCTGACTCCCTGGCGTCCCCACGAGCTAGATTGCAATACTCTCGTCATGCCCTTGCAGTCACCGGCTCCTTATAACGTGCGTCGAGCATCCCAGCTCACAACGTCCTAACCAAGCCGCCGCCGCAACACCCTTGCCTGCGGTGGGCTGTTTGTTAGTATCTCTACAAATGTTATGTTTGGACTCTTTAGAGTAAGATGAGTTGCCTCTTATTCGTGTATTTGATTTAGTAGTTATGCGGTCATAAGAGAATGTGCGCAATCCAATAATGCATTGTTTACATGTGTAATTGCTCTAGCCTTCGATGACTGCTGGATCCCAAAATATCTAGTTATTGATTAAACCCTAACATCTTCCGCTGTGACATTTGCCTTCAATGTTCTAACTAGTATTGTGTTAGGGGATATGTTCTAACTACTTTGCAAGATAGTGTGTAGTCAGTTATGCAAAGTTAATAGCATATGTATCAAGTGATTTATTGTTTCTGACATTATGAGTTTTAAGGCAGCCATCATTTCCTTGTGTAACTGCAGACATACTCACGTAACTTTCGCAAATCACGAGCATTGTTATTTTGAGAAGTAGAAAAACACCAGTATGTCATTATGTGTCATGACACCCTTTCAGCATTCTATAGGATTGCTGCCATTTTTGGTTAAGTAAAAATTGATTAGATATGTTTAGATCACTGCTGGCTACCAGCTGGACTAATGGCACATCTAGTTAGTCAGTGTGATTCGATGTTTTCTTTGTAGATATCTAGAATAAAACCTGAGCCCATGGCCATCTTTTGCTGCAATATATTTGTACTGTTTAAGTTAACACTAACCAAGTTGTTTGATCTGTTTGCTCTATAAGCAATTAAGCGAATTTGTGATTGCTGCCGTGCTGCTAGTGGCGAAAATCCATGTGTATTCTGCAAGTTTATTGGGAGAAACCAGTAAATATTAAGCATGCAGTTGCTATCAGGAAATGCTAGGAGTTATTTTTTTTTGCGAATTTATCAGTTGCTTGGATGTGCCACATAGCATGAGGTGCACAAGGTGTAGATGAGATTGAAGTTGCAGCCTTGTAGGAAGTCATTGGAAACCAACTTGCAGCAATCGATTACACAAGAAGAGTCAAGCTGAGCTGAGGCGAGGAGGATGGCAACCACTAGGCACTACTGCTGCTGCTACTCGCCATCCATCCTGCCACTCCAGCGACAACATGGCCTGCCACTGCAGCTGCAAAACCACAAGAAGAGGGTGAAACCATCGGAGGGTAGACTGAAGCCTAATAAGGTCTTCTCGATGCATTCGCCCCTGGACAGGTGGCGGAGCTAAAAAATTTTGGAGCCTGAGTAACCCTAACTATGACGAGCGTTTGGCTGGGGAATTGCAGGATCATGTGAAAGGTTTAGAATACTATTTTGATAAACCATTGCAAGGTTTGTGGAGTGGTCAAATAGTTTTACAAAGATTGCATTTACTTTAGGCTGTTTTTTGAAAGTTTCAAAAAAATCAGAAGTACCGCAGTTGTGAATGCAGTTGTACCATAGGGCGGTAGTACCGCAAGCCAGTAGTTCTGACTACGTGACGGTACATTTTTTCTAGAGAGGTCCATTCGGGTTTGCTGGGTGCGTTAGTACTGCTTGGGGAGCAGTAGTACCGTCATATTGCGTGTGGTACTACCGATCTTCACAGAAAAATTGGGTTTAGAGAAATTGAGTCATGGATTGAGTTGAGATGACCTGGGTCATAGAATTAAAAGTTGCATGATGCATGTTTTGACTAACATAGGTCAAGTTGTGAAAAACTTGTGCCTGAAAATGATTTCTTTATCTTTAGATGTGCAGGGTCAGTTGAAATCAACCATGATCAACGGCGAGGATCAGGACTACGCTCATGGAGGTGTTGAGGCCTAGAACGATTGAGAATGCCGGATGAGATGATGAACTCAAGCATAACACGAGAAATGCAGGAAATGTTGACGCCGAGTTCAAACGATGGGATGGCACCAGGTAGCTTGGACGGATCAAGTAAGCTGTGGTTCGGTGGAACTTGGATAGGAGAGACTTGACGACGCATGGCAAACTAGTGATGCACCTACATGTGGCAAGCATGACGATTGATTACAGTGGTTGGTGATGACCGAGTCAACGAAGGGTATTTTGGTAGTTTGATTAAAATTCCAGAAACCATCTAGGATCAAAACTGCGGCGTATGAGTAATGCGTTGGAGAGCGGTTTAGGTTAAGGATGGAGTTGGTTTGATCAAGACAGATCAAGGCTAATGATTTAACGGATATGAACTTATGCGTTTTGAAAAGCATGTAAAAGTGAACTTATATGAGTAAAACTTGTGTGTGGGGGGTTAATGGGTTTCCCTCATTATAATAGTGGATAGGATCCACTAAGAAAAATAGGTAGTTGATTGCCCACCTATTAAAGGGCATTGGGATGGAGACATGAGGTTATCCATCCAACCCATCTCTCTTGTACCTTTCTATCTAGGATTAGGGTTTAAGAGTTGAGTGTCTTGTGTGCTATCTGTCATCCAAGGTGGAGTGGTTGTAAAATCTATCTCTTCAAGTGGCAATACGTCAATCTTTGATGACCTCTATGTCTTTTTCTTATTTTGATTGATTTTCTCTTGTTTTGGTTGGTTTTGATATCCCCTCTTCCCTCTTCTTGATCTTAATGTGCCAAGGACGTGATTGAGATGAAGATAAGTTATGAAAATCAATCTTCTATCATCTAGCCACTTTGATAGCAAGTTAATGAAGAAACCTGGTTTTGCTTGATTTTAGCTTCTTCGAGTGATTTCTTGTTTCAAAGGTTTTTGGGTCATGCTCTTCGGTATTCTAGCTTGCTATGATATGTAGAAATACATCTAAAGTCATCTTGACCATCGTCCATCCACGAGCAAGTTGTATTCACCGATTTTGGTTTGGTTTGTTTTCGATGCATTTTTCCTTCAAACTGAAAAAGATCTCAACTTTGACCATGATTTTCATGATCGTTTATTGGAATAGGTTCTTGATATCTTAGAGTAGATCTTTGTAAATTTTCATGTCACTTGAATTTACTTGCTGTAGCAATGGTTAGACCGCTTTTGAAGGAGCGGTTAGACCACCGGGACCTGTCAGACCGCTATTCTATACTAGTTAGACCGCCAGAAAGTTGTTACTTCAAGATTTTATGTTGTTGAGTAATTTGTTTTGCGTTTTAGATCAAAATTCTATTTTCTACAACTCTCGGATGGTAGAGAAGCGCAAATGCTTTTGATGGCAGTTCACTGGTAAGCCCACGTAACCGTTCAAGGTCGCCGAGGGGTGACTCCGCCACGATTCAGACAATTACCATTATTTTTGTTCCCATGTACTGGTGTGGAGATAGTAAGATCGAGAGAGATGCAAAATTTGAATTGTTTGCTTAACTAAATTTTGTTGTGTTCATTCTCCACTAAAAGACTGCGCCTAACCCTCAAATTGGCATGACGTGTTCATTCACGATCTAATACTTTTTTGATCTTGGATGACCAGACCATTCCTTCAACTGTCGGCGGCCTTGCAGATTTGGAAAGAAAATAAAAATGTAAACCAAAAAAGGTACCGTGGCCTGTGAGACACCAGCAGATGAACCCCTCGCATCCGGAGGATTACTACTGGCTGAACTGATCAAGTCCCCACTTCGCATCGTCCTACAGTGTGCAAATTGCACGTAGCAAGCGGAGCACCGCGAGGGCACGATCCACGCAAAACCGCACCGTACTTAAGTCGCTAGATTTCTTTTACGAATGCATACGCGGCCGGAACTTCCCACTAATGATCGAGGTTTAGGTAGGGAGCACAACTTTGGGATTCAGTGGTGATCGGTTCGGCTGAAAGCCTCATAGCTTATGGCTGAAAACACTGTAGCTGGCTGAAAAAAACACTATAGCTGATAGAGACTTATTTACCATAATTAAATTTTAAAAAAATTTAAAAATAGAAAAAACATATTAGCCCATCACGTATAATGTAAACAAATACGAGGAAAAAAAGAACAGGTAAAAAAACTCAAAAAAAACCAAAAGTTCAGAAAAAGACGAAATTTATGAATAGTGCAAAAATAAGCTGAAGCCATATTGATCAGGGCCTCAGAGGCGCGCATGATCAAGGCGTCATGTTCTTTTTTTACTTTTGGTTTCTGTCTTTTGTGTTTTAATTTCTTCCAAAGTTAGAAAGTCAAATGTTAAAATAAGATAGTTTTTTGAAACAGATTATTTCAACAGCTTTTTAAACCCAAAATTGTATGTATCATTTATGTCGATATCTCCACTATCTATTATCGTGTCAAAAAATATAGATAAAAATCATCAACTATATTAAAAACCATGCATAAAATAACACCCTTAATCGAGTGGTTGGCGTTCGACCAGAGAAAAAGACGACGCCCTCGAGGTAAAATTTACCGAGGCCGAGGGCCAGAGAGGCCCACGAGGAGAAAATGGCGCGACCGAAGCTGCCGACGGCTGTTTTTAGTTTTTACCAGTACGCGACAAATCCCGCGGGTGCGCTCCAGGGCAGGGCCAGCCTTGCTAGAGAACCGCACGAGGCGGAGCGAGTCGATCGCCATCGCCGTGCGGCTGGCAGCAGACACGGGGAAGCCGGAGCCGGGCGGGATCCACCGCGGTGGGCGCCCACCGACCCCGGCCTCGATCGAAAACGGCCGCTTTTCCAGTTTCCACTGCAATATAATAGCGCCGTGCCATGCCATGCCATGCCATGCCGATGCCGATTTGATGATTCGATCTTGCTGCAGCCTGCAGGTACGTAGCGGTGGACGGGCGTAGTTGGTAAGCATCAGCCAGGGCAGGGCCAGGTGATACCAGCTAGCGAAGCAGAGCCGTCCGTACTTTCCCGGTGGCCCACCGCCCCAGCCATCGTCCATCTGCCAGATGTGACGGCCTAAGAATCACCGTACTCCGCTGGACTGCCATGCTCGTATCCAGGGGCAGAACCAAGCTAGACACCCTCATATCACAGGATATCAGTCTAAATCTAAAATATGTTTTTAGTTTGGATCATCACCTTCAGTCTATATATAAACCCACGGATTTAAATTCAGTGCACCTAATTTTTTTCTTGAAGCTCAATGAATAGATCACTAGTAGCCTAAATTTTAAATAGCTAGCAGCAGTTTACGAGGAGCCTCCACTTTCCTTAACATATGAGACAACTACAGTAGACTGAGTCAACCCTTAAGTTAGTCCAAGAGAGAGGACTGCAATAAGCCGCGGCATCTATTTGATCGATCCAGAAGTGTGTCACCTAGCAACAGCCCTTGACGCATATTCATCTCGCATGGTTAGCCAATAGATGTGCACCACGTTCGCCGCACAGCCGCCAACAATCAGGTAATGACGGGTCGTCGAAGAACGGGAGAAATCGGTGCCACTGACCGCCCTCGCTTGCCATCGCGCTGTTGCGCCGCCTGGTCCTTGTTGCCTTACGTCCTCGTCAGCCGAAGGAAGCTTAGGCCCATCCGATCACTATGTATTTTACTGTAAATTTCTTTTAATTTTTTCAATTTGTTTCAAGAACAGAGGCTAAATTTGTGAGTTAGAATTTCAATGTAACGATTGTTAATTAATTTTTGTCGAATTATAGAGTTAAGACTTAGGGTTTCAATTTTGATTTTTGGAATATCGGCCTAGCTCATTGCAAATTGGAGGAAAAAATGTAGTATTTAATTACAATGTCAAGTAAGTAATCCATTGGACATATTTTTCTATTGTATTTTTCTTGAACTGTTGAACATACAAATATCTAATTGATCTTTTCAATTAATTGGTAATGATTTCAAGAATGATATACTTATTTGCTATGTGGAGAAATAAGAATTGACAAAAACTACAAATGATGTTGTGGTTCATCGCTTTATAAACTTGAAAGAATATAAATACTAAAAGATAATGTATTAACTTACATTTGATCATTCTATTATTTTTTACTTGAAAATTTTAAATAATTTTATTCTCTTTTAACGAGTCATTGAGGTCGGATGATTTATTTTACCAACGTAGACCAACTTTTATCTGTGATTTTGCCCTTAGTTCCTTCAGTTTGCTACAACTAACCAATATTATTATCGGATTTCTTCATTTTGGTTAGCATTTTGATCACTATTTCTTTATCATCATACACTACTATCGGTTATATTGAAGTATTGACGCTAAAAATTGCTGAACATATTACTATTTAGCATAATATTGCTTAAAATTATATATGTTATTATAAGTATGATGAAGTGGTGAATCCTTGTCATTTTCGTTCTAATTCCGCCCTTACTCGTACTTAATACATATCCGATGTGGTGATATATTTTGATACACGGTGATATGGCATCGACAGAGTATCGGTGAATTTCAGCCAAAAAAATAGAAAAAATACCTCGATACATGAGCGATACATCTGGCCCGTCCTAACCCAACAAACGCTAGTACTACTCCCGAGTCCCGAATAGCCGAACCATAATCTGTGTCACGCCTGCCTGCATCGCTCCTCCTTGCACATCACCCTCTCCTTGCTCGTCGTCGCTGCCTAGAGGTCACCGGCCAGCCGCCGCTCCCACCGCTTGGAGGTCTGCTTCAACGAGGTTCTATTTAGGACAGCCACTGAGCAAAAAGAACAAACTTCACTATTCCATTTATGCATATGACTCCTTGTGACCCATTTTCAGTAGTGAGCAGCAACCATTTGCAGTAGTGAGCAACCATTTTCAGCTAAAGTTATAGCCGAAGTCAGTCACAATTCTGATTATGGATGACAAGTGGAAGCAGCGGCGGATCCAGCGGTGGGGCGGGGGGGGGGGGGGGGCTCGAGCCCCCCTACCGCTACCGGACCCTTGGAGCCCCCCCTAAATTTTTAGCCATGGATGTATAATGTAGAAGGGGCTGAGGTCAAGCTGAAGGTACTTCAGCCCCTCCAAAATTTTTTCCTGGATCCGCCATTGAGTGGAAGTACTATAATAGATGTGCATGCTAGCACTGGTACTGGTAGTAGTGTCGATTCGTCTGCTGTTGGTGATAGGACTAGTGATAGTGGAGAGAATAATAACCATAGATTTTCTCTATAGAATTATGTTAAAAAAATTGAAAAAACAGGTGGTCATCTTGGAGGAAATGTAAAATCAAAATGCCAAAATTATGGTCATATTATACCCAGGAGCTATTCTAGAGTGAAAGCACATCCGTTGAAGATTTCAGGCCGATCTGTTAAGGTCTGTCATAAGGTGACAGTGTCTATCCTTGAGCAACTTTGTAATGCTGTTAAGGTCAGTTATTAATCTGCTACTACTGGTCTGCTACAATACTTACTCTGTTAATGTACTGCTGCTGCAATACTTACTCTGTTATTTTGTCAATGTCAGCTACTACCTTTTCAAGCTTCTGCTTATTGCTGATTCTGGTGTTGGGAAGACATGCTTGCTTCTTAGATTTGCTATGAGTTTGGAATTCTTTCTCCTAATCATGTATTAATACTTCGTCATGCTGGAATAAATATACCTTATATTGTGGTACATGTAAATGTAGTTTCCCCTGACCATTTGATGTCCCCTGTTGGGACTAGGGAACATTGGCAAGTTGGAAAATGAAGCAAGACAATGGTGCATCTACTGGCTAATAACCCAGGTGAGTCATGCTCATACAATAAGGCTATTCTCTTTTATTAAGAAGCAAATGTTTAAGGATTTTGCTACTTTTTAAATACATATATACTTACCATACCAATGTATATTTGTTTTTGTAATATACCGTATCGCGGTATCGTCATATCTGTATCACCGTACACATATCGCGTATAGGGGCATCTAGGTGACCGTCCAACCGTACGTACGTTCCTTGCTTGGTTTCTTCATGGAGGCTGGAGAGGCAATGAAAGCAGGCAGTAGGGCTGAACGTTAACGGTTTCTGAAGCCGTTGTGACCCGTAGCAGGCAGGCAAGCAACCGTGTTAGGCAACCTGCGAGCTGGGTGTAGGATATGCCCTCACTTCATATATACAAGGTGTCCTTCTGTACCTACCGTTGTACTGCTACTAGTAGTATATTAGAATTAATCGTAGGTGCCAATAGAGGTGGGAATTGGGCCACGGCCCAGGCCCACCGTGCTTCGGGCCGCTTCGTGCTGTGCTGGTTCGGCCCAGTCATCCCGTCGTGCCGTGCCGGCCCGCCTCGTCTTCGGCCAGGCCCAAGCACGGCCCAAAGCCCACCGTGCCAACGTTCGTGCCGTGCCAGCCCAAGCCCAGCCCAAAGTAACTATACACGACAAAAGCGATAGCGACAATGGTAGCGGTGGCCGCTATCTTCCTTTCTCTTGTATCCGCCTTATTAAAAACCTACTTAAAATTCGATTCTATTGTCTCATGCCATTTCACCTTCGAACTTGGTCATCTAGTCCAATGGAATGCATATCTTGGTGCAAATTAGACTATGGCGTACGTGGACATCGCCCGACAATCTAGCATAGGCCTACCCAACTAGTCAAATAGAAAAGCTCAAGGAGAATCATGAGTACAATTTACTATAGTTAAGAAATCAATTTTAAATAGTTTCTGGCCAACCGTGCTCTTCGTGCCGTGCCGGCCCGAGCACGGCCCGATCTGCCGTGCCGTGCCGCCCACCGTGCCGGATTTTGAAGCCCAGCCCGGCCCACCGTTCGTGCCGTGCCGGCACGGCCCGCCACGTGTCAGGCCGGGCCGTGCTTGGGCCGGGCCGTGCCGGCCGTGCTTCGAGCTGGCCCAAAGAAGCCCGGCCCAAGTCCCACCTCTAGGTGCCAACTTGGAGCTTGATTGGTTAATCATGGCCTCATCATTCTCATCTCTACGTACTACCACGCATGGTCTTTTTCGAAGCTCTTAATTATCTAGGTTGTACGGTACGTATTCATCATCGAAGTGCAGTTGAGTGACCTGTTCTGAAGGCAAGTCCATCCAATGAGCTAGGTGTATAATAAAGCACTGCATTGTTGGATGGACGAGTTGGCAGTTGCTTAGCCTTCTCTGTTCTTGCTAGGCCTGTTGTGGCCACAGAGGAACCATTCTTACTTTCTTAGGCTCGATCAGGCCAAAGACAAGGATGGTGCAAACAGATCGAGAGATCCGTTGGTCAAAAGGGTTGAGGAACTGATGAGTCCAGAGAAGAGCCAAACTTCGGTGCACGTGCGAGCTGTCTAATGCTCATACAGTCAGTCATACATACGTCTGGTCGCAAGATGAAAGAATTTGCCGAATTTTCCCTTATTAACAGATGTAATTCTCTCTCTCTGAAGTGGAAGCTTTTGCCGAATTCCTCCCTTATTAACAGTGCCCCTTGTTCTGTTCCCGTACAGCCTTGCAAAACAGACACAATGTAATACAGACTGGTCGTGCAAGGCGGCAGAGCCATTCTGCATTCAGTCAACCAGAAACCAACTTTAGAACAAATAAAATAGCAGGACCTTAATTAAACCACGATCACACATATCTCTCTGCATCTGCCGACACGCTTACATTGAGCTGCTGCATTTTTTTTTCACTTTTCTTTTTGGAACCTTCTTCTCTCGTACATGGAGACACTGTTCTCACTAGTCACCGCTGTGGAGAGGTGGGGCCTTGGGAGTGCAGATAAACATAGGAAAAAAAGAAAGGAAATTCAAAGATTGTCCTAGACTCGTAGCAGAGCCTGACGGTACGTTCGGGGGGACCCTCGACTCGACTAGGCATGAGTAGTCTACTCTAACTACCGGCCGGCTGCTACATCTTTATCCGCAAAGAAACAGCTGCTCTATACTCTATAGTGTGAGTCCACAGAGGTTTCGAGCTGGATGGAATGGATAATATCTGAATCTCATCACTCATCAGAGGTTTGGTACAGTGGTCTGCAATGACGAGAACGAGATATAGGTGGTGATCGGTTCGGCTGAAAAGCTCATGGTTTATGGCTGAAAACACTGTAGCTGACTGAAAAACGCACTGTAGCTGACAGAGGCTTATTTAGCATAATTAAATTTAAAAAAAATTTAAAAATATAAAAAATATGTTAGCCCATTACGTATAATACAAACAAATACGGGAAAAAAGAACCGGCAAAAAAGCTCAACAAAAAGCCAAAAGTTCAGAAAAAGACGAAATTTATGAATAGTGCAAAATAAGCCAGAAGCCAGAAGTTAGAAGCCGAAGCCGAAGCCGAGTTGATCACCCCCATAATCTTCTGTTTGATCGGTTTCTAATCATCAGTGGTTTGGTACAGTGGTCTGCAATGACGAGAACGTGTTCTGTGGCAGATTTCAGGTTTCGAATCATCATGAGGTTTGATATAATCTTCCGTTGCTTCTGTATGTCTCTGCCTGCTCGATTTTTTTTTTTTTGCTGCGTCTGATCTCCGATGCACATCTTACTCCTGTATCAGCGCATTTCAGGCGTTCTTCGCTTTTTAGAGAGCGTGTGCATCGGTGAGGTTAGCATGGGCCTGGAGGCCCTGGACACACGCTGCAGTTCAGGAAACAAGCGGGCAATTGTTTTGCAGGCGATAAGGTTTGGGCCTGGGCCTGGGCCTGGAAGAGGAGTACGAAAGCTACAAGTTGCCACTGTGAAAAGCGTACGCCAAACGCCAGTCATGAACAACGGTTCCACAGGAAAGAAGTGGAGTGCGACCTTGTTTAGGCCTGTTTGTAACTAGCCTCATAGGCGCGGCGACACGCCGCGCCAGCCACCGTGTGTATCGAAGTAAAAGAGGCGATAATCCGTGAGGAGTTTGAAAAAAAAATTAAAAAATCGAGGGCACATGTGTATTTTTGAAAAAGTTAAAGGGTTTTTTCGGAAAAACCGAGGGCCTGTACGTAATAAATGGGAAAGTAAAAGGATTTTTTTGTAAAAAACCGAGGGCCTGTACGTAATAAACGAGGACCCGTACGTAATTTAGAAATCCGCGGGGCGCTATCCTGCAAAAATTTGGGTGAAAAAAAATTACCAGGGACCTTTTCGCGAGGAAAAAGGACCTTTACGTAATTTTCGGAAAATATGAGGGAATCACCTCAGCCGGCCGTACCAAAATTTCCCCCGCCACGCGCCAGGCGGCCGCGCGGGCGGGGGCGACGTGGATGCCCTGGGGGGGCCGGAATCCCCCCAGGTTTATGATTGGTATGATACGGAGATTTTTTTATTCCTGTGAAAATTAAATCGTTTTTTTTTGTAAAATCCTATAAATTTTTTGAGAAATTCATACGTGGCCTCCACTTTTTTACCGTAGTGGGGAAAAAAGGAGGGAGGAAATCACCGGCTCCCCCTCAAGGAAAGAAATCCACCTGGCCTCGTAAAAGGCACACCACGTGTTCCTTGGCCCGAGAGGGAAACAGCTAGGCGACTCACCACGCAAAGCGATTCGAGCGCAGCTGATCTGGTCGGGGCAGGGCAGGGTCCGAGCCCAGTCTTCGACACCACGTCCAAGCTAAGCATCCGATGCCATCTCCGCGCCTCGTCGCGACCTATGAGGCTGCGCCGGTATAAAACTCAGAGCTCTCTCCCCCCCGTTCCTCCTACTGAATCTTCTGTGTCCCATCTCGTAGCCCATCAATCGCATCTCTCTCTCTCTCTCTCTCTCTCTCTCACCACAAGTCGCATAGTTTGATCAGGTTGGAAGGACAGATATGGGTAAAACATGGGCACTCCTCAGCCACCTCCACGCCATTGCAGGGTATGTAGTATAGCCTACAGGCGGTACGAGCGTACGACTCATAAAATCCTTTCGTTTGGATCACTTCTTGGCTAATTTGGAGGATGCTTCTCTTTCATGTGCAGGCCGACCCTGACCCTAATATACCCGCTGTAAGTGAGCACTAATTAGATTGCTGATTTACATAGTTGTCCTGTCAATTTTCGAACTGTTGAGTCGTACCATATGGTTATGCTTTTATCCTGAACTGTTGATCAGGTAGTTGTATGTGTAAGCTTTTAATTTGGATCAGGTATGCGTCAATCTGCGCGATGGAGAGCACGTCCAAGTTGGACGACGAGCAATGGCTGGCCTACTGGATACTGTACTCCTTCATCACCCTCATGGAAATGGCAGCCGAGAAGGTCTTGTACTGGTAATGCATAGTTACTATCTGTTCTGGGCACTGGTCCATCCGTCTTAAGGTTTTGGGTTACAACTATATATTCATGCCATTTCCTAGTTGCAAAAATACTGGTGCTGTCATACCAGCTGCCTGATCGGATGTGATTTTTGCCCCCACGCTATTCACCATCCTACGCAGAACATAATTCTTTACTTGTAGGATACCGTTATGGTACGAGGTGAAGGTGCTGCTTGTGGCTTGGTTGGTGCTGCCGCAGTTCAGGGGCGCGACGTTCATCTACGAGAAGTACGTCAGGGAGCAGCTCATGAAGCACGGGGTGAGGCTTCACCAACACGACGGCCACGGTCACGGTGCCGAGCACAGATCGCACGTCCCGAAGGTAAGTTTCTTACTCGGTGTTCTCTGGTCATGGCGACATGGTCGGTCCTGTCCATGGAGGCCTGGGGAAAATGCAGGTGGTCTCCGTATGAAAAGTTTACGCAACGACGCTGAAGCCTCCTGCGATGCTTGTTGCTGACCGTGCAGGCTGGGAATCGCGTGCACTGAGGAACAAAGGGAATGCTTGCTTGTCCGCCGGAGGAGGAACCGATCGAGCCAAAACCGGTGTGGGTTCCTTTTCGTTCTGGAGTATATATATATAGCACGTCGTTGCTTTGTGTATCATTTGAACTGCGCAAGATGGGCGTCGTACGTGTTAGAAGGTGGGCAGAACATTGGGAGGGATATCAGTCCTTGTACATGCTAATTTCCTACGGGCCCTTAATGTTCAGCGAGAGGATTCGTGTTCTTTGTAATCAATAAATTTAAGAGAGCTACTGCTGCGCGTATAAAATATTTATAGCAAAATACTACAGCGACCTATGAACTTGCAAAGAAATGCCTGAACAGCATGGGTTGAAAAGCCCTGGAAAATTCAAAATAAATTTCTGTGATTTTTGCTGCTTTTTGAGTGAAATTCTGAAACTTTCCTTTTTGGGAAAGTTCTCCCGGAAGGCGCTTTCCTTTCTCGGCCTTTCCGCTTTCTCCCTCCGTTGGCGCCCCGCCTTCCCTTTCCGCCTCCCTTTCTCTCGCGCGCCCCGCGCCCGCGTCTCCGTTAGCGCCACCTCTCCTTCCGCCTTCCCCGTCGCCCAGCGCCTCCCTCCGCTCCCCTCAGCCGCAAGCGCCCAGCTCCCTCCCCGCCTTCACCTCGCGCACGCGCGTGCGCTGCGCGCTGCGCCCGTGGGCACGCCTGCGCCCGCGCTCGTCCCCGCGCCGCCCCGGCCCTTCCTCGCGCCTCCGCCGCCCCGACAGTCCCCGGGTTTGGAGGAGTGGCCAGCCTCGCTCCACGTCACCCCACCGCAGCTCTGGCCCCACCTGGCAGCGCCGCCTCCTCCCTCTCTCTCGCGCGGACGCGCCCTCGCCCCTGCGCCGCTACCTGCTCCCGTCCCTCGCCATTAAGCTGCTACAGCACCGGCGTCAACCCTCCGGTCACCGCTCCATCCTGCGGAGGAGACGCCCCTACCCACTCCCCGTCTTTCCCTGTCGGCCGGAGCCCCGCCAGTGGCTTCCCCTCCACGCCTCGCTCCCCCTCCCGTGCGGGTATAAAATCTCCCCCGGCTCCCCCCTCATTTCCTTTGCTTCCCGAGCTCCCCAAGCCCCTCCTATCCCCTCCCCACCCTCCAGAGCCCCTCCCGGAGCGCCCGTTTGAGCTCCCGCCGCCCGGAGCTCCGCCACCGCCTTCCCCTACGCCGGTCACCCCCGGGAGCCAAACTCCCTCTCCCCTTCTCCTTTCTGCAATTGCATTTGGCCAGAGCACCTCCGCGGTGTACTGATTGTTTTTGTGTTTGCCCCCGGCCAGGTGAAGCTCTGTACTGCGCCGGCGCCGACGACCTTCCCCGGCCGCCGCACCCTCTCCGTGGCCAGCTCGCTCCGCAGCTCCCCAACTCCCACCTCCGCCATCAATGTGAGCACTTGGACCCCCTGATGGTGTAATCCCGGCCGATTGGCCCCTCTCGCCGCCGGTGACCCTCTCCACCGCAAGATGGCCGAACCACCCCCTTCTCCCTCCCTCTCTCCCCTTTGGTCCCCGCAAATGCTAACTACCCGAAACGGGCTCCCCGTGCTCTGCTCTACCCGGCGGTACCCCTTTCTGCCCTTGGGAGCCGTCGACGTCGCCAGAGCACCTCTGCCCCGCCACCTCCGTCCCGCTGCTGCTCGCGCCCGGCCGGAGGAAGACGATGACGACGTGGCCGCCTCCCCGTCGTCGGATCCCCTTGAAGCCTTCTAATCCCCGCCATCCATCTCCCCGTACCATTTCACCCGCCCCCCCTTGAATCTCAGCCGTCTGATCTTCCCGCTTCCCCATCTCGACCGCTCGCCCCGTCGCGCTCCTCCGCCGTCCGCCCCGGGCCACGCGGCGGGCATCCGAGCCGCGTGGGCGCGCCCGCTCTGGGCCGCTTTCCCTCGGCCCGCTCCATCCCGCGCGCGCGCACGCGCGAACAGGCCGCGCTGGCCTTCGGCCGCGCGGGCCGCTTCCCCGGCCGGGCCGTACTGTGGCCATGGGCCGGCCCTTCACTGTTCATTTGATTTTTCCCCGGATTTTCTAATTTCCAATATTCCAGAAAACTCCAATAAATTCTAGAAAATCACAGAAAATCCCAAAAATTCCCAAATTTCACCACTTTGCTCCAATTATTATTCCAAACCCTCTGGTGAAATCCATTTCCACAGATTCATCCTAGAAAAATTCCTAAAATTCCATTTGGAGTGTTTATGAATTTTATTTCTTTTTAATTAGATTATTTTGCCTCGCTTGATTAGTCTCAAGCTGGATTTAATTTATTTTAATTGTTTGCGTTAGTATCAGAGATTCCGGAAGCTCAAGTGCAGTCGCAGGATCCAGGAGCTTCTACGTTCAAGCTAGCCGAGTTCGTCCCGACTAACGGCAAGTCGCAAGTCCTTGATCATGTTGAAATCCCATGCCATTTAAATTATGTTATTATGTTATTTGCATTGAGCTAATTCTGAAATGTTAATTCGAAAGTAAAATAAAATGTTTAGAATGACATGTGATATAGTTAAACCCACCACCGACAAATGCCCGGTTAAATTGTTGCCATGCCTTTGTAACCCTAGAAATAATTATCTGTTAATCTAGATGATTGTAGGATATTATTATCATGCAAAGTGTTACACTAATAAGGTTGTGGCTGTGGGGCCAATAGAATTTGGAAAACCCGACTCTAAGGTAGGGTGGTATGGGACACCGTATCTTAGAGCGGAGAGTGCCGGCGTGCACAAGGTAGGGTAAGGGGGAGTGGAAACCGCAAGGCGGTCCTCGCCAATCTTTTACCCTAGGTTTGGTGTAGGGTAAGGGTGAGTGGGAAACCGCAAGACGGTCTACGCCCACCGCTTACCTTAGGTTGGGTCGCGGGCCTGGCGAGGTTGCGGACCCTGTGAAAATATAAGGACTGAAACCCTTACGCTGAGCAAATGTCACAGTGATCGCTCAACCACAGGAGTTGACTTGTCAACACGGGTCTAGTAGCTGCTCAACTCGATTGAAACTCTACAGGAGGATGGGCAGTGAGGTTAGGCAGGCCCGGCTACGGGTGCCTAACAACGGTAGAGTTCACTCGAAGCGGACACCGTCTTCTTTTGTGTGTGTGTGTGTGTGCGTGTGTGTGTGTGAAGTCCAGACCCGAGTGAATTCTACCGGGTAGAGCCTATATAAAGAATTGAGCAGTGAAACGACCTGGCTTTCTTAACTCTGTCGCGGGAGTTAAGGGATCGTGTGGGTAAAGCTGAGCAAACTCTGCAGAGTCAAATAAATGGTATTCGAATACGCCGTGCTCCCGGTTATTGGAGCTGTGTCACTTGGGTGATTCCAGCCGCGAAGCTTAAGTAGTTTTGTACATGCTTTAACTTGTTTAGTTGGTTAATTGAACTCTTCATGAAAAACCCCTGAGATCTTGAGAAGTAGTTTTGGGTCCATTTTATAAAATGCTTGCAAAATGAAACTGCATCCACCAAAGGTAATAAACCAAGTATACTCCCTTCCTTTGTTGATCCGTGCAAGTAGTAAGTTAGGGTTTCCCTTGTGATTTGCTGAGTACGGGGTCGGAGTACTCAGGCTTGCTAAATGCCACAGATACCAGAAGGAAAAGAAAGCAATTCAAGGTTTCGTGTTGGAAAGGTCTCCCCGTCGAAGACCCGAGGCTTTAGGTCTTGGCCGCGCTCAAGCGGATTCTGGAGTTCTTGTAATGTAAGTATACTTTGGGCTTGCACGCCCCGCTGTCAAAACGGGATGTTAATCCTTATGTAAAATATATGCTGATCTTTTGTTGTAAGCATGCAATGGTATACTCTTGCGCGACACTCCATAACTGTTCATGAGTGAATAGTTGCGGGGTGCCGTGTCCGTACGCGCCCCTGGAAACGGGGGCGTTACAAGAAGTGGTATCAGAGCAGGCTCTTGACCGTAGGTTGAGACCTAAGGCAAACTAGGAAGCGATTTTACCGCAAAACTTAATTTAAAGCCATAAAAAGAGTTTACAAAAAACATAAGTATTATTGCTGTCCTTTTCCTCTCTTGTGCTACCTTATCTATCTTAGTTTAGTCTTGCTTAAGCGTTACCTTTTGCAAAATGTTTACTGCTTTACTTGTCTAACTTCAAAATTTCGCTTCTCGGCCGCTAGAGGAGTAGCCGTTGTTCGCTAAGTCTAGACTGACCCTGAGTAGTAGTGGTGCTTTTGTAATGTAAAGCAGGTGTAATCATGAACCCTAAGAGGTTTGTGTGCCACTTGCATGAAGCAAATTTATGTCCATTATTCTTGTATGTTGTTTGCTTAATTATCAGTAATCCCCCTGTGTTCAAAGCTTTCTCCTGTCCCCTTTTCACTCTCGATCTTACCTTTTTCACCCTATACTTACCTTGAAATTCAAAGTCCTACTTATCTACTCTTATTCTCCAAAAGCCGCTGCAAAGCTGATCTCCAGTTCCCAATTGGCAGATGGATCCAACACAGCAGAGTGGTCAGACCAACGGGCAGGGTGCACCTGCCACCGATCAAGCCCAGATGCCAGAACAGCGAGGAGAATCACTGCCACAGTTCATTGTCAAAGTGACACCCGAAGAGTCAGTGACAGCGTCAAGCGCAACTGCATTGAAGTTTACAGCATTCCTGCAAACTCAACCCCCAAAATTCCCTTCAGCTACAGAGTCACTGAGTGCAGATAACTGGTTACAAGACGTTGAGAGAAGAATGAATACCATCCAGTGTACAAATAAGGAGAAGGTTCTTTTTGCCACCTATCAGTTGTCCGAGCCCGTAATTTCTTGGTGGAATGCTATCCAGTGGATACACCCAAATAAGGAAGATATTACATGGGAAGACTTTGTGAAGAGATTTCGCCAAGCCTGCATTTCTCCTGAAGTTATCACAGGAAAATATCATGATTTTCTTACTCTTCAACAAGGAGAGAACTCCATCACAGCATATCTACAACAATTTCATCAGTTATCCCAATTTGCTCAAGAGGAAACTAACACTGAAGCTAAAAGGATGGAGTAATTTATGAAAGGTCTACAACCCAATATGAGACTACGCCTTCAAACCATGAAGTTTTCAAGCCTATTGAGCCTGGTTGATCGAGCTCTACAGATAGAAGAAAGACCAGGTTACGTGAAAGTTATGAAACGAAAGCAGCCTTCACCTCCATCACCAACGGCTTGTTTTCACTGCGAACAAGATGGGCATTATCGTGACCAATGCCCACTGAAGTCCTTACCCGAAAAAGAAGCTAAAGAGCAAGCAAAGAGGCAGACATCATCATTCCGCCTGCCACCGATGGAAGAAGATGAATCTTACCCTAAGAGAACCAGAATGGAGGATGACAGAAAGCGTGAAGCAGCGCACAAGTCTCAGTCTTCACACAATGCTCAATGGAGCAAGACCACGGGATCACCCTCATTTCGATCCCAACCCTTCCGTCAGTTTGTGACGATACCGAAGACCCAGCCCGGACAGTCTCGGCAGTATGCCACTCCCTCACCACTCGCCACCAAGTGCCTCACTTGCGGTGGCAAGCATCTTGCTAGCAGCTTTCCACGAAGGACAGATACATGTTTTCATTGTGGAGAGATTGGACACTACAAGCACCAGTGTCCCAGGAGGAGTTTGTCATCAGAAGCAGCTAAACTCCAAGCCCAAAACCAGCAGATAGACAAGAGAATATGAGCTATGCAGAACAAGTAATGAGATGATGTACTTTTGGTTATCCTTTTGTAAACCAGTTGGAAGAACTTAATGGTTTGTCTGTAAATTACTTTAATTAAGGCTTGTGGTAAAATTATGAAGATGTATGAAGACCATTTGTGTAAAGTGAAATGGGTGTGATGGTCATGTTGTAATAGAGTTAATCCCAGCAGACCCAATCATATCCAACCTTGGTACGACATAATTCATCTAAGTGGGAACCTACACCACACACGCAAAGGTGATGTACAGATACAAGTCAATCTAGAAGAAGTTAAAGCAGATGTGCTGCAGCCAGATATGCAAGGGTAGATGTCATTTTGGGCATGAACTGGCTAGCCAAGGACAAAGGCAAGGTAAACTGTGAGATCAAAACAATATCATTGGTCAACCCTGAAGGTCAGAAAGTGGAAAAAAAACAGAGAGGTATTGAAGGATGCAAGAAAGCGCATGATCAACATGCTAGCAGTCGCACCAGATCAAGTGCTAGAAGTGCAAGAATACCCTGATGTGTTTCCGGAAGGATTTCCAGACAGACCCCTGACAGATAAGTAGAACCTGCCATAAAGTTGATTACAGGCACAAAACCAATTGTCAAGCATCAGTACAGAATGTTAGCAATGAACTGAAGGAACTGAAGAAACATTTAGATGAATAACAAGAAAAAGAATTCATTCGACCAAGTGTTTCACCTTGGTCGGCACCAGTTTTATTTATGAAGAAGAAGAATGAAAAGTTGAGAAAGTGTCGATTATAGAGGACTGAATGCTGTCACGATCAAAAACAAGTATCCATTGCCCAGAACTGATGACCTATTTGATCAGCTTAAGGGTGCCGAAGTAATTTCCAAGATCGACTTGCGCTCGGGTTACCATCAGCTCAAGATCCGAGAGCAAGATCGAGAGAAGACAACCTTCATCACCAGATACAGATTATTTGAGTTCACGGTCGTGCCCTTTGGTTTAACCAATGCGCCAACTTATTTCATGAATCTTATGAATCTGGTGCATATGGACCAATTGGACCGATTTGTGATAGTCTTCATTGATGATATTCTGATATATTCCAAGAGTGAAGGAGAGCACAAGGAGCATTTGCACATGGCATTGACCAGATTGAGAGAGCACAAGTGTATGCTAAGTTTGACGAAGTGCAGTTTTTGGCTGAAAGAAGTTGCTTTCTGGGTCATATTATATCAGAAGATGGAGTTAAGGTCGATCCAGAAAAGATTGCCGCAGTTATGGAATGGAAACAGCCCAAGACAGTGATAGAAGTGAAGAGCTTTCTTGGATTGGCGGGCTATTACCGCCGAATCATAGAAGGATTCTCGAAGATTTCTCGTCCACTCACTCAGCTACTGAAGAAGGATAAACCATTCACATGGACAGATGCTTGTAAAGAGAATTTTCAGCTGTTGAAGACCAAGATGACAGAAACGCCAGTGTTGATTTTACCCAATCCAGAGAAGGAGTTTCAGATTTACTGCGATGCCTCAAAGCAGGGTTTGGGTTGTGTGCTTATGCAAGATGGAAAAGTTGTTGCCTATGCATCAAGACAGTTGAAGCCGCATGAAGAGAATTACCCCACACACGATTTGGAGCTAGCAGCTGTGGTGCATGCTCTCAAAATTTGGCGGCACTACCTGCTAGGAAATCGTTGTGAGATATTCTCAGATCACAAGAGTTTGAAGTATTTGTTCACACAACCAGAATTGAACATGAGACAGCGCAGATGGCTAGAACTAATCAAAGATTATGATGTTGATCTCCAGTATCACCCGGGCAAGGCAAATGTAGTTGCTGATGCCCTTAGCCGTAAAGCTCGTCCAAGCAAAGGCAGTCAATCAGAGTACCCACCTGAATTGCAGAGAGATATAGTACAGCTGAACTTGGTAATCACAGAACAAGGTGAAGAAGCAGCCTTAGAGATTCAACCACTATTGCCAGATCAGATTAAAGCAGCCCAGGATGAAGATGAAGAGATTCAAAAACTGAAAAAGAATATTCAAGAAGAAAATTCATCAGAGTATGCGCTAGACGAGCATGGAATCCTTACTTTCCATGGTCGCTATTGCATACCCAACAAGAAGGAATTGAGAGAGTTGATCTTAGCTGAAACCCACTCCTCTCAATTCTCAATTCATCCAGGAGGCACAAAGATGTATCAGGACCTGAAGAAAAGATATTGGTGGAACCAAATGAAGAAAGAAGTGGCAGAATATGTAGCCAAATGTGATGTCTGTCAACAGATCAAGATAGACCACCAAAAACCATCGGGATTGTTACAACCTTTACCAATTCCCGAATGGAAATGGGATAGCATTGGCATGGATTTCATCACTGGACTTCCCAAGACTCGTGAGGGATATGATGCTATTTGGGTCATTGTTGATAGATTGACCAAGGTGGCTCATTTCCTCCCGATCAAGCAAACCTATGGGAAGGATAAACTCGCCGAGTTATATTTGACCAGAATTGTGACACTGCATGGAGTTCCGAAGAAGATTGTGTCAGATAGAGGAGCACAGTTTACGTCCAAGTTCTGGGAAAAGTTGCATGAAGCCATGGGCACCGATCTGAATTTCAGCTCAGCATATCATCCACAGACAGATGGACAAACAGAGAGAACCAATCAGATTCTAGAAGACATGTTAAGAGCTTGTGCGATAGTGTATGGAGCAACATGGAACACCTGCCTACCATTTGCTCAGTTCTCATACAATAATAGCTATCAAGCCAGTATTCAAATGGCACCGTTTGAAGCACTCTATGGCAGGAAATGCAGGACTCCACTGAACTGGACAGAAACAGGAGAGCGACAACTCATTGGTCCCCAGATTGCTCAAGATGCAGAAACACATGTTAGGATTGTCAGGGACAGACTGAAGATGGCACAAGACCGACAGAAGAACTATGCAGATAATCGCAGGAAAGATTTGAGTTTCGAAGTTGGAGATTATGTCTACATCAAAGTCACCCCGTTCAAAATAGTCAAGAGATTTCAAGTCAAAGGCAAATTAGCACCAAGATATGTGGGACCATTTCAGATAATTGGAAGAGTTGGGGAAGTAGCTTATCAAGTGCAGCTTCCGCCCAACTTATCCAGAATTCACAACGTGTTCCACGTATCCCAGCTTCGGAAGTGTCTACGCCAACCAACAGATGAAGTGCCATTGTCAGATATTGAATTGCAAGATGACTGCACATATGCTGAAGAACCACTACAAATACTTGAAACGACAGAAAGGCAGCTCAGAAACAAGAACGTCAGGTTCTACAGAGTACAGTGGAAGAATCATACACCTGAAGAGTCAACTTGGGAACGAGAGTCAGATTTGCAGCGAGATTTCCCCAACTTACTCCCTGGACCAAGTTAATCTCGGGGTCGAGATTCTTTTAAGGGGGGTAGGTTGAAAAGCCCTGGAAAATTCAAAATAAATTTCTGTGATTTTTGCTGCTTTTTGAGTGAAATTCTGAAACTTTCCTTTTTGGGAAAGTTCTCCCGGAAGGCGCTTTCCTTTCTCGGCCTTTCCGCTTTCTCCCTCCGTTGGCGCCCCGCCTTCCCTTTCCGCCTCCCTTTCTCTCGCGCGCCCCGCGCCCGCGTCTCCGTTAGCGCCACCTCTCCTTCCGCCTTCCCCGTCGCCCAGCGCCTCCCTCCGCTCCCCTCAGCCGCAAGCGCCCAGCTCCCTCCCCGCCTTCACCTCGCGCACGCGCGTGCGCTGCGCGCTGCGCCCGTGGGCACGCCTGCGCCCGCGCTCGTCCCCGCGCCGCCCCGGCCCTTCCTCGCGCCTCCGCCGCCCCGACAGTCCCCGGGTTTGGAGGAGTGGCCAGCCTCGCTCCACGTCACCCCACCGCAGCTCTGGCCCCACCTGGCAGCGCCGCCTCCTCCCTCTCTCTCGCGCGGACGCGCCCTCGCCCCTGCGCCGCTACCTGCTCCCGTCCCTCGCCATTAAGCCGCTACAGCACCGGCGTCAACCCTCCGGTCACCGCTCCATCCTGCGGAGGAGACGCCCCTACCCACTCCCCGTCTTTCCCTGTCGGCCGGAGCCCCGCCAGTGGCTTCCCCTCCACGCCTCGCTCCCCCTCCCGTGCGGGTATAAAATCTCCCCCGGCTCCCCCCTCATTTCCTTTGCTTCCCGAGCTCCCCAAGCCCCTCCTATCCCCTCCCCACCCTCCAGAGCCCCTCCCGGAGCGCCCGTTTGAGCTCCCGCCGCCCGGAGCTCCGCCACCGCCTTCCCCTACGCCGGTCACCCCCGGGAGCCAAACTCCCTCTCCCCTTCTCCTTTCTGCAATTGCATTTGGCCAGAGCACCTCCGCGGTGTACTGATTGTTTTTGTGTTTGCCCCCGGCCAGGTGAAGCTCTGTACTGTGCCGGCGCCGACGACCTTCCCCGGCCGCCGCACCCTCTCCGTGGCCAGCTCGCTCCGCAGCTCCCCAACTCCCACCTCCGCCATCAATGTGAGCACTTGGACCCCCTGATGGTGTAATCCCGGCCGATTGGCCCCTCTCGCCGCCGGTGACCCTCTCCACCGCAAGATGGCCGAACCACCCCCTTCTCCCTCCCTCTCTCCCCTTTGGTCCCCGCAAATGCTAACTACCCGAAACGGGCTCCCCGTGCTCTGCTCTACCCGGCGGTACCCCTTTCTGCCCTTGGGAGCCGTCGACGTCGCCGGAGCACCTCTGCCCCGCCACCTCCGTCCCGCTGCTGCTCGCGCCCGGCCGGAGGAAGACGATGACGACGTGGCCGCCTCCCCGTCGTCGGATCCCCTTGAAGCCTTCTAATCCCCGCCATCCATCTCCCCGTACCGTTTCACCCGCCCCCCCTTGAATCTCAGCCGTCTGATCTTCCCGCTTCCCCATCTCGACCGCTCGCCCCGTCGCGCTCCTCCGCCGTCCGCCCCGGGCCACGCGGCGGGCATCCGAGCCGCGTGGGCGCGCCCGCTCTGGGCCGCTTTCCCTCGGCCCGCACCATCCCGCGCGCGCGCACGCGCGAACAGGCCGCGCTGGCCTTCGGCCGCGCGGGCCGCTTCCCCGGCCGGGCCGTACTGTGGCCATGGGCCGGCCCTTCACTGTTCATTTGATTTTTCCCCGGATTTTCTAATTTCCAATATTCCAGAAAACTCCAATAAATCCTAGAAAATCACAGAAAATCCCAAAAATTCCCAAATTTCACCACTTTGCTCCAATTATTATTCCAAACCCTCTGGTGAAATCCATTTCCACAGATTCATCCTAGAAAAATTCCTAAAATTCCATTTGGAGTGTTTATGAATTTTATTTCTTTTTAATTAGATTATTTTGCCTCGCTTGATTAGTCTCAAGCTGGATTTAATTTATTTTAATTGTTTGCGTTAGTATCGGAGATTCCGGAAGCTCAAGTGCAGTCGCAGGATCCAGGAGCTTCTACGTTCAAGCTAGCCGAGTTCGTCCCGACTAACGGCAAGTCGCAAGTCCTTGATCATGTTGAAATCCCATGCCATTTAAATTATGTTATTATGTTATTTGCATTGAGCTAATTCTGAAATGTTAATTCGAAAGTAAAATAAAATGTTTAGAATGACATGTGATATAGTTAAACCCACCACCGACAAATGCCCGGTTAAATTGTTGCCATGCCTTTGTAACCCTAGAAATAATTATCTGTTAATCTAGATGATTGTAGGATATTATTATCATGCAAAGTGTTACACTAATAAGGTTGTGGCTGTGGGGCCAATAGAATTTGGAAAACCCGACTCTAAGGTAGGGTGGTTTGGGACACCGTATCTTAGAGCGGAGAGTGCCGGCGTGCACAAGGTAGGGTAAGGGGGAGTGGAAACCGCAAGGCGGTCCTCGCCAATCTTTTACCCTAGGTTTGGTGTAGGGTAAGGGTGAGTGGGAAACCGCAAGACGGTCTACGCCCACCGCTTACCTTAGGTTGGGTCGCGGGCCTGGCGAGGTTGCGGACCCTGTGAAAATATAAGGACTGAAACCCTTACGCTGAGCAAATGTCACAGTGATCGCTCAACCACAGGAGTTGACTTGTCAACACGGGTCTAGTAGCTGCTCAACTCGATTGAAACTCTACAGGAGGATGGGCAGTGAGGTTAGGTAGGCCCGGCTACGGGTGCCTAACAACGGTAGAGTTCACTCGAAGTGGACACCGTCTTCTTTTGTGTGTGTGTGTGTGTGCGTGTGTGTGTGTGAAGTCCAGACCCGAGTGAATTCTACCGGGTAGAGCCTATATAAAGAATTGAGCAGTGAAACGACCTGGCTTTCTTAACTCTGTCGCGGGAGTTAAGGGATCGTGTGGGTAAAGCTGAGCAAACTCTGCAGAGTCAAATAAATGGTATTCGAATACGCCGTGCTCCCGGTTATTGGAGCTGTGTCACTTGGGTGATTCCAGCCGCGAAGCTTAAGTAGTTTTGTACATGCTTTAACTTGTTTAGTTGGTTAATTGAACTCTTCATGAAAAACCCCTGAGATCTTGAGAAGTAGTTTTGGGTCCATTTTATAAAATGCTTGCAAAATGAAACTGCATCCACCAAAGGTAATAAACCAAGTATACTCCCTTCCTTTGTTGATCCGTGCAAGTAGTAAGTTAGGGTTTCCCTTGTGATTTGCTGAGTACGGGGTCGGAGTACTCAGGCTTGCTAAATGCCACAGATACCAGAAGGAAAAGAAAGCAATTCAAGGTTTCGTGTTGGAAAGGTCTCCCCGTCGAAGACCCGAGGCTTTAGGTCTTGGCCGCGCTCAAGCGGATTCTGGAGTTCTTGTAATGTAAGTATACTTTGGGCTTGCACGCCCCGCTGTCAAAACTGGATGTTAATCCTTATGTAAAATATATGCTGGTCTTTTGTTGTAAGCATGCAATGGTATACTCTTGCGCGACACTCCATAACTGTTCATGAGTGAATAGTTGCGGGGTGCCGTGTCCGTACGCGCCCCTGGAAACGGGGGCGTTACATGGATCTTTTGCAGAGAGTTTTTTTTTGACAGGCGAATCTTTTTCATAGAGTTAAATCATTCTTTGCAAGTTCTACAAGTCGGCTCATTGAAGGCCAACCAAAAAGGTGAGCGAAACGGCACGGCCCACGGGCTGCAGCTAACCCACCCGGCCTCCTCCCGCCTCCTGCGTGGCCCATTTGCGTTGCCATCGGCCGGAACGGGAGGTTCTCCCGGGCGGCACAAGCGCACGGCTACCCGCCGAGTTGCCGATCGACCTCCCAGCTTTTCCAGCTGCCCGCGGCGCGCGGCCACGCACGTACAGAAGGATGGATGATTCAGGGGCGAAACATTAGTTGGCGCACGATGGCAGTAGAGCTGTAAACAAGCCGAGCTCGAGCGAGTTTGACTTAGCAAGCTCGAGCTCGGTAGAAACTCGAGCCGAGCTCGAGCGAGCCTGAGATTAACATCGAGCTTTAAGCTAGGCTCGAGCTCGGCTCGGACAAAACTCGAGCCGAGCTCGAGCTTCGCATGTGTAGGCTCGGTGACAGTGGGAGTAGTCGAGTAGAGGGAGTACCCGCAGGAGGTGGCGGCGGTGGCGCCGGGGGACGGCCGGACTGCACCTTCACCACGCGGTGGCCGAGCTGCAGGGACGGCCGGACGGGTGGCGCCGGCGGGGGAGAGGAGGGGCGGGGGGGGGGGGACGAGGAGGGGCGGCGGCGGGCCGGGTTGAGGAAGGGCGGCGGCGGGGGGCGAGGAAGGGGACCGGGGGGCGGCGGCGGGGGAGAGGAAGGGGACGGGGGGCGGGAGAGGGGGGCGCCGGCGGGGGGGGGGTTGAGGAGGAGAGGAGGGGCGCCGGCGGGGGGGGGGGGGGGTTGAGGAGGAGAGGAGGGGCGCCGGTGGGGGGAGGAGGGGCGGCGGCGGGGGGCGAGGAGGGGCGGCAGGGGTGGGGGCGAGGAGGGGGGCGGCGCCGCGGCGGCGGGGGAGAGGAGGGAGGGGGACGGGGGGAGGGGCTCAGGGGCGAGGAGGGGGACGGGGAGGCGGCGGGGGAGAGGAAGGGGACGGCTGGACGGGGGAGGGGGGGCGGAAGAGGGGGTCGGCGACCGGGGGGGCGAGGAGGGGTGGCGGCGGGGGAGACGAGGGGGGCGACGAGGGGGACGGGGGTGGGGGAGCGCCGGCGGCGGGGGCGACGAGGTGCGGTGGTGGTGGTGGGCGGCGAGGAGAGGAGGGAGGGGGGCCAGGAGGGGCGGTGGCGGGGGGCAGGCGGACTGGCGGCAGGCGGCAGGCGAGGGTGGGGGCGGGATTTGAGAGGAGATGGCGGGACGCGGCGGGAGGGGTGGGGATTGGGGAATGGGAAGTAAAAAATCTTAAGCTCGCGAGCTATTCGAGCTCGGCTCGTTAAAGCTCGCGAGCTTAAGAAGAAGCTCGAATTCGGCTCGTTTGGAATTCGAATCAAGCTCGAATCGAGTCTAGAGCGAGCCAAGCTCGAGCAGCTCGCGAGCCTCGAGCTTTTTTTACAGCCCTAGATGGCAGCTGAGATCGACGGCGGCGCTCGGCGCGCCAGCAAGCACACAGGCCAACATGGCAGCCCCACGCGACGCTTGACGCCTGGCGGCTCCCACGTCAAGCGACGTGTTTACAGGGAAACGTTACGAGGCGCGCGGCGGACCGCGGACGCCACGCCGTGGGTGCACACGGCCGGACACAGTGCAAGTCGGCTCCGGCCCCCTCTGGCGCGGGCCCACACCATACTCGGCTACGTCGAGGATCACACTGATTCAGGCGCTGGGGCCTAGCTATATGACCCAACCATAAATACTCCTGTTGTACTGATCATGCCGACAGGTTATTTTATCACATTATTTGGGCACGGTCAGTGGGCTGTAGTGGCCAGTCCAATCCGGTTGAACATCCAAGAACTAAGGACAAATAGTTCGCGAGGTTGACGAATTATGTGATCTGGTTGGCTTGCGGTCTCCGTAACACGTGAATGTTAAGCGAAAATAACTGCGTCTGTATGGATCTCCTGGTAAAAAATTTCCAAAACACTTTTCGTCCATTTCTACTGCTTAGAAAAAGAGTTAGTGGTGATACTCTTCCATCTGCGACTTCCTCCTACTCCCTTCTCTCCTCGCTAAAAGGAAGGGTGCCGCTAGGTAGGGCCTAGCTCCTGTTTTGCACAACTATTTTCCCTTGGTTTTCCCTAACCTCTTCCTTCTCGGAGTTAGTCGTCGTATCCCTAAAAAATTCTACAACAAACGCCTCCCCAATCTCACTGCCCCCTCTTGCCTACTTACGAGTGTTGCAGCGGACACACCCGCAGTCGAACGAACACGAAGTCGTTTACGACCACGCCTCGTCGCAGCAAATCGATAGTCGATAGTCAATAGTCGGTTACGACTTACGACTTCAACTTATGACATCTGACTTACTCAAAAACTCGGGGATATGCACGTGACACTGAGGGGAAACGTGAGGATTTGTGCAGCTCAACGACCGCAACTTTTCTGATGACTCTATTTAAGCATCAACGAGTACAGATGTAGCATCTCACATACTAATATGAGATACTACTATGGAACGTCATCGGTAAAGTAAAGAATAAAGGCAACAATAGAAATCGCAAGGAATTAAAACTTTGAAACAATGGAAGCTGAAATAAATATTTGAAACATGGGACCGGTTCACTTCTTATCAAAAGAGAATAAGTGAAATAACATAAATAGTGGCAAGCTACGGTGCCAAAAACTCGAGGGCTCCCACCATTGCATGATGCTATCACTGCACTGGCCTTTTACCTAAGAATGAAAATAGTAAGCGTGAGATTTGAAAATCTTAGCAAATACCTAACAACGGTCGCAACACGATGATTAAATGACAAGTAATGCAAATATGTAATTGACACATGTTAATTGCAATGAAAGTAGGTTATTGAAAACACTGTCACCGATCAGAGATAGAGGTAATAGGAACCGTGAAATTAAGAATAATCATTATTTAGCAAGTTATGGTAATAACACCAGCGATTACTTCCTACATACCCGATTATACGAGAATAGTTAGGCATAACACTGTCCTCGACTGTATAACTGCAGACGGGGTGTAATATCCTAAGTAACGAAAGTGTACGGCCCCTGTATGTTACCAGGTGGGTGGAATCTCCCCTATATGAGGGTAACCCCTGACCAGATAACTGTTATATTATTAACATATTATATGGTGTGAATTTAAGGAAACTAAGAGAAGGTTAAGATAAGGTTATGAGAAGTAAAAGGGTTGCTGATATTGAAAATAAAAAGCCTAAAACACGACAGGGCGATGTGAAATGATAATATGGTGATAGAGTAATTGCTATATTATAGACAGATTATGTACTATGAATTTAAGGAAACTAAGGGTTGGCGAGGTAAAGACTATGATAAGTGGTAGGATTTGTTGAGATTGGAAATGAAAAGCATAACCCCCGATATGAGGGCGGTATGTAATGATAATAAGGTGAAAGAGATTTAGGAATTAATCTAAAAGGGGTATTATAACATAGCTCATGCAAGGGTTGTTATCCATACAAGTTTTATTAGGTCACAAGTGATTATTAGTCAGACTAATAGGTATCACGTATATATAAATATGTCATGGACCACATACAACATCAAACAAATAATGGATCATGGTATCAGGAACTAAAACATAGCAGTCCTAATGCAAAAAGAGTGCTAATAATTTTGAACCTAAATTAAACATGTTTATATGTTACCCCTTATTAATGATTGAAGCATTACTTCTACATCACTAATTAAAAGCATAAATTCTAGAACATAATTAACTAAGCATTCTAATAAACCTAAGAGCATGTGAAATGAGATAAACAATATTAGAAGCCTATAACCAAACAAGTATTAGTAAAATAATAGCAATCAGGCAAGCATTGGTGATTTGATAATAACCAAGTAAGGTTTAGCAATACGCTTATAGCCAGGTAACTTTAGTGATATGATACTAGCCAGTTAACTTTAGTGATATGATATTAGTTAGATAACTTTAATTATATGATATTAGCCAGTTAACTTGGGTGATACGATACTGGCTAGGTAACTTTGGTGATATGATAATAGCCAGGTAATATTTAGTTATATGATGATAGCCCGATAATCTTTAGTGATATGATAATAGCTAAGTAATCTTTAGTTATATGATAATTGCTAGGCAACACGAGTGATATGACAATTGTAATTAATGGCAAAGGTGATGAGTAATCTAGAAACATGTGGTATGTGGAACGGAAAAGGTTACGGTCACGAGGTACTTGCCTTGAGCATGTTTGGCGGACTAGTTGCACGAGGGATCCGAGATGTACAACTACCCAAGCGTTCCCTTAATGGCTACGTGCGAACCTACAAGATGGGATGGAGACGGATCAAATCAAAGTTGAGATATCCCGTGGGAAGATTGGATAGAAATGCAATCAGCCGAAATAATTTGCGTTCGCTAAGCCTTCATCATGTGCATTGTCGTTCGGCCGAGCGACTCGATGTTCGATCATGCGAACCATGACCCACTGCCTGACTTCTCAAAACGCTGTGTGAAACGCGATTCGGCTGAGCGAATCCCGCTCCACGGCATACGCTAAAGAAACCGCGTGCGAAACATGATTCGGCCGCGTCCAAATCGGCCGAACCTCCTCAGCACCGCACGTTGGCCGCATCGTTCCCACCGGCCACCGACCCACGCCGCCACCTTCTAGCCGCTGCTGCGCCTCCTCCTCGACTGCTGTTGGCCATTGCATCGCCGCCGGCCGCCACACCGTTGCCGCCAGGCCGCCGCGCTGACTCCTCCCGGTTGTGCCCATGTGCGCCTTCCCCTGGCCGCTATCGGTCACTGCGCTGTTGCCCTTCATGGCGCCGCCGCTGCCTCCTGCCGCCGTCATGTCGCCACTTGCTAAGGCAAGCCACCGGCCTGCCGTGGCCCGCAGTCACCTGCCATGGCGTCGCCGCCGCTGGCTTGTCGCTTCGTCGCTGTTGGCCTGCTGCTTGGCCACCACCTGCTGTCGCCTCGTGAGCCCTCATGAGTGGGAGAAAGAGAGAGAGACTGGAAAGAGAGATAGTTGGAGAGAGATAGCACCTCTTTTAGATGGGAAAAAGCCTGCTCTGGAAGAAGGGGTTTTCCCTCTCTTAATCCCCCTAGAGTCTAGATAAGGATGGCCATCAATCTGCTTAATTAGTTACAATGCTTTCTTTTTTTTCAGGTGCTACAACTCCCCCCTTAGAAAAGATTCGGCCTCAAATCTAACACCCTGCGGAAGTAGGATAAATGGAATTTGAGTGCATTGATTAGAGGAGGATAAGAGAATCAAGCATGAATTAAATGGATCGGGATATTTCTCGTGCATTTAGGACTCTAATTCCCAAGTGGTTTCACATTCAGTCTAGTGGGCCACAAAACCTTAACATATGAAATGGTCTGGCATCACAGCTGACGCTCTGAACGCTCCAAAGTACAAACCGGCCATGCAATGATGGTCAGATCTTCTGAAACTTCCAGGTGGGTAACTCCAGAATTTGAGGAAGATCATTTAGATACTTCCTCAACATAAAGACATGGAAGATCTTATGGACACCGGCCAAGGAAGAAGGTAACTGTAAACGGTAGGCAAGCTTCCCGATCCGCTCAACAATAGGGAAAGACCTATCATAACGAGGGTTCAGCTTTTTTTTAGCCCCAAACAAACCACACCTTAGGTCAGTGAGACTCTTAAGAAAGCCTAATCACCCACATCGAATTCCAACGTATGATGGGAATGGTCAGCATAACTTTTCTGGTGACTCTGGGTTGAAAGAAAATTGTTCTTGATATGCTCAATTTGCTCCTTCTAATCACAGACCTACTGAGGACCAAGCAACTTTTCTCTCCAACCTCAACCTAATGGAGAGGAGAGCGGCAAGACTTACCATCAAGGGCCTTGAAAGGAGCTATGCTGAAACTAGAGTGGAAACTGTTATTATAAGAAAACTCTGCAAGAGGTAAGTGATTTTTCCAATTGCCATTCCATACAAGTATGAAAGAACACAACATGTCCTCCAAAGTGTGAATGGTCCTCTCCGATTGGCCATCAATTTGGGGGGGGGGGTGAATGGCCATGCTAAAGTTGAGACTTGTGCCCTGATTCTGGTGCAAGCTCTTCCAAAAATGCGAAACAAACTTGCTATCGCGATCCGAGACAATGGTTTTTGGAATGCCATGGAGATAGACAAATTTCCTTGACATAGATATTAGCAAGATCACTGGTTGAGTAAGTGGTTTTGACTAGAATGAATTGAGCCATCTTGGTGAGACAATAAAAAATGACCCAAATATAGTCCATACATCGGGGTGATCTAGGAAATCTAACAAAGAAGTCCATAGCAATATCTCTCCGTTACTACTGAGAATCTCCAATGGCTGCAAAAGTCTAGCAGGACCGCGGTGTTCTACTTTCACCTATTGGCACATGCACCCTAAGACACAAACTTAGCTATGTCCTTCTTCTTTCCTGACCACCAAACTGCCACTGAAGGTCCTTAAACATCTTGGTTTCGCTAGGATGAATATAGTAAGGGGGGTTTAAGAGCTTCACAAAGGATAACCCTCTTTACTTGCGAATCAGGTGGCACCCAAGTGCGGTCATAGAAACATAACAACCCGTTACCATCAACAGGAAAGTCAAGCCCATGAGATTTAGCCCGTATAACCTCTTCACGAGAGTGCTAGGTCTCTGAATCTGAGGCTTGAGCTTCTAGCAAGGCATCAAATAAAGGGGATGAAGTTTTCAATTTATCTAAGGAAAGTACTGAGAAAGTGAAACAAAACATAGTTTGGAGGTCCTCTAGCTCCTCTTGGACTGAAGTTGGAATAGGAACACCATTACTTCACTTCCTGCTAACGGCAACCACCACCACATTAGCCTTGCCTGGAAGGTAGTGGATAGTGAGGTCATAATCCGTGATCAACTCTAACCAATAGCACTGCCTCAAATTTAATTTTTTCTGGGCAAGGAAGTATTTCAAGCTCTTAAGGTTAGCCCATCACTGCAGCTATCTTAGAAGGATCCACGAAAAGTCCTTTGCTGCTGATAGCATGGCCAAGGAAACTAACAAACAAAAGTCAGAAAGCACATTCCTTCAATTTAGCAAGAGTTGATGTTTCCAAAGGAGATCAAGTACCCAACGAAGGTGTTGCTCATACTCCTCTATGGTACTAGGATAAATCAATACGTTGTTAATGAAGATGATGACAAACTGATCTAAGTACTCATGGAATACTCGATGCATCAGATCCATGAATACCATCGGACATTGGTTAGCCCAAATGGCATAACCAGGAACTCAAAGAGGCCGTACCGAGTGCAGAAGGCTATCTTCAGAATAGCAAAAGTCTTGATTTGGACTTGGTGATAGCCAAACTACATATCTAACTTGGAACAGAACTCGACACCTTTGAGTTGGTCAAGAGGTCATCAATGCGGGGCAAGGGATAGCAGTTCTTGATGGTCATCGCATTGAGAGCTCGATAATCGATGCACATGTGTAAGTTCTTATCTTTATTCTCCATGAAAGTGATTTGGGAAACCCCACTCAGGGGTACTACGTCGGATAAAACCTTTGCTCTAGAGGCCATCCAGTTGTCGCTTCAGCTCCTCTAGCACAGTACAAAACAAAATGGTATGTAGCCTTGGCGATAGGTGCGGTGCTAGGGGTAACAACTATGAAACGTCAATCGTTCTAACTGGAGGCAAGCCTGGAAGCTCGGCAGGGCAGACATCAAGAAATTTTTGAACAATAGGCAAATCTTTTGGTAAATTTTCTGTGATAGGCTTCTCTAACAGGGCGAGAAGGCACCCCAACTTGCTCATCCAGCGATGACCAAAATAGGAGGCCAAGAATGAAAGATTGGGGCATCGCTCTTTGCCTTAATAGATGTTCTCTCCATTATCTTGAAGTAGAATAACCTTACGGTGAAAGCAATGGATAGTTGCATGAGAAGAGACAACCAATCAATGCCCACAATCAGGTCAAAGGGTCGAATTGTTTCCACCACTATATCAATGCTAAATTATGACCTTCAATCTCCAGGGCAACGTTGAAGTAGGTAGGATTGCTAGCAAAAGGTCCATTGGCAGTGGACACCACCACGGAGAACGCCAAGGCACTAACTGGTATGGAGTGGTGTTGAATGAAGCGAGATGCCAAAAAGGAGGAACTAGCTCTCGAGTCAACCAATGCAAGAGCAGAGCGTGAATTCAAGATAACCAACCCTAAAAGTCACAGAGAGGGGAAAGGTAAATGGTAAGATGGGTAACAATAGAGAGGTAAGGCGTGATAAGCAACTACACCATTCCTGAGTCGACAATGCATAGGGACGCGCATCAGTACCCTTGGGTACGGTAACAATTGAAGTAGGAACTGGAGCCATGTTTTGATTGCCAGTGGTTGAAGGGAAAAGGCAAGCTGATTTGCAGTGCCAGCCAGGGCCTTGTACTTCTGGAGCAGCCTAGGCAAAAGAATGGAATCAAGATTTTGGGGAGCACAGGATTGAAACAAGGTCATAGGATAGCAACAGGATAAAGAAAATGGTAATTGGATATGGAATCATGGTAATATGCCAGTGACTAGATATGCATGCATTAATGAATTAACTTGAAGCACTGTGTACATGCAAAAAAAAAATTTCCTAGAAACTACAACCTAAGCTCTGATACCAGCTATAGCACCTCACATACCAATATGAGATACTATTATGAAACGTCATCGCCAAAGTAAAGAATAAAGGCAACAATAGAAATCACAAGGAATTAAAACTTTAAAAGTACTTTAATAAAGAACCAACAGGAGCTAAAATAAACATTTGAAACATGGAACCGGTCCACTTCTAATCAAAAGAGAATAAGTGAAATAACATAAATAGTGGCAATGGCACCAGCGATTACTTCCCACATACCCGATTATACGAGAATAGTCAGGCACAACACTGTCCTCGACTGTATAACCGCAGATGGCGTGTAATATCCTGAGTAATGAAAGTGTACGGCCCCCCGTATGTTACTAGGTGGGTGGAAATCTCCCTTATATGTGGGTAACCCCTGGTCAGGTAACTGTTATATTATTAACATGTTATATGGTGTGAATTTAAGGGAACTAAGAAAAGGCTAAGATAAGGTTATATTATTAACATGTTATATGGTGTGGATTTAAGGGAACTAAGAAAATGCTAAGATAAGGTTATGAGAAGTAAAAGAGTTTGCCAAGATTTAAATAAAAAGCCTAAAACCCGATAGGGCGATGTGAAATGATAATATGGTGATAGAGTAACTGTTACATTATAGACATATTATGTACTATGAATTTAAGGAAACTAAGAGTTGGCGAGGTTAAGACTATGATAAGTGGAAGGGTTTGTTGAGGCTGGAAACGGAAAGCATAACTCCTGATATGAGGGTGGTATGGAATGATAATAAGGTGGTAGAGATTTAGGAATTAATCTAAAAGGGATATTATAGCATAGTTCACCTAAGGATTGTCATCCATAGAAGTGATTATTAGTCAGATTAATAGGTATCACGTATATAAAAATCTGTCATGGGCTCATGGCCCACATATAACATCAAACAGATAATGAATCATGGTATCAGGAACTAAAATATAGCAGCCCTAATGTAAAAAGAGTGCTAATAATTTTAAACCTAAATTAAACATGTTCATATGTTACCCCGCCATTAATGATTGAAGCATTACTTCTAAATTACTAATTAAAAGCATATATTCTAGAACATAATTAACTAAGCATTCTAATAAACCTAAGAGCATGTGAAACAAGATAAACAATATTAGAAGTTTATAACCAAACAAGTATTTGTAATATGATAGCAATCAGGCAAACATTGGTGATGTGATAATAACCAGGTAAGGTTTAGTAATACACTAATAGCCAGGTAACTTTAGTGATATGATAGTAGCCAGTTAACTTTGGTGATATGATATTAGCCAGGTAACTTTAATGATATAATATTAGCCAGTTAACTTTGGTGATACTATCGATATTAGCCAGGTAACTTTGGTGATATGATAATAGCCAGATAATCTTTAGTTATATGATGTTAGCCCGGTAATCTTTAGTGATATGATATTAGCCAGGTAATCTTTAGTTATATGATAATTGCTAGGCAACGTGAGTGATATGACAATTGTAATTAATGGCAAAGGTGATGAGTAATCTAGAAACATGTGGTATGTGGAATGGAAAAGGTTACGGCCATGGGGTACTTGCCTTGAGCATGTTTGGCGGATTAGCTGCACAAGGGATTCGAGGTGCGCAACTGCCCAAGCGTTCCCTTGATGGCTACGTGCGAACCTACAGGATGAAATGGAGACGGATCAGATCAAAGCTGAGATAACATGTGAGAAGACTGGACTGAAATGCAATCCGCCGAAAGAATTTGCGTTCACTAAGCCTTCACCATGCAAATTGTCATTTGACCGTGCGACTCATTGTTCAGTCGTGTGAACCACGAGTTGCTGCCCGACTTCTCAAAATGCTGTGCGAAATGTGATTTGGCTGAGCAAACCCCGCTCCACGGCGTACGCTAAAGAAACTGCACACAAAACGTGATTCAGCCGTGTCCAAACCGGCCGAACCTCGTTGGCATCGCACGTTGGCCGCACCGCCGCTGCATCCTGCCGCCATCCAACTGTCGCTTGCAGAGGCAAGCCGCCAGCCTACCGTGGCCTGCAGCCGCCTGCCATGGCGCCGCCACACACGCCGCCACTGGCTTGCCGCTTCGCCGCCACCTGCCGTCGCCCCGTGAGCCCTCGTGAGCGGGAGATTGAGAGAGAGACTGGAAAGAGAGAGATAGTTGGAGAGAGAGAGAGCACCTCTTTTAGATGGGAAAAAGCCTGTGCAGGAAGAAGGGGTTTTCCTTGTCTTAATCCCCTAGAGTCCGGATAAGGATGGCTATCAATCCGCTTAATTAGTTACAATGCTTTCCTTTTTTTTCTGGTTCTACAACAGATCATGGCTAACATGGCCCCTTTAAGTGCACGTCACGATTACATGATCTGTGCCATCCCACGATCAACCATGACACACGACTACTAACTGAAACGACAGAAAAGAAGCAACCGTTCCCGTATAAATGCAGCACACATCACAAAGGTCATGCCCAACTACTGAACTCACTACAACTTGATCAAACATCCTAACAACGATATCCTCGGGCAATCCTTCCTACTATCGCCGTATAGGTACATGCGCCAGCCCTAATATGGGATTAACTCATCCTCTCCTCCCCCTCCATCAACTTCTTTGTTGTCCAGGTTGTTTCGGAGCTAGCTAGGCTGCTCCGGAGCTGCTATTGACGGAGTGATCTACGCGCGCCTTTGTCTCCTGTGTGCATCGCATCTGGCCGTGGCGGGACCGGAGAAGACAGGGCGAGCCTGCAGCGCAGCGTCATGGAGGCACAAATCGGCTGCAGCGACAGCAGGATCAGATCCCAAGGAGTCTGGGCGGGAGATCACTGGAGCCAACGTCGGAGTGGTCTTCTAGGCAAGCAACCTTCTCTGCATGCCACCACCAACCGACCTTCTCCTTCACCGGCCTGGACGGGCCACGCGTGAGTGTCGCTTCCTTCCTCTCTACTTCGTTGTTTTCATGGGCTCTGAATGGCCGCCGTATACGTCATGTCGCGCGCTGACGTTGTGCTATATTCATCGATTTTGGTTCCAGTTCTACTCGTACGTGATGAAGGAGGTGATTGGGTACATCCAGAGGGCATCCACGACGCTAGGATACCGTAAAGACTTCCTCAATCATTCAGGAGATGATTCCGATGGCTGTTTTCATGGAGAAAACAATGCCTTGACTTCTGTTTAGTAGTTGGAATTTTTGTTCTTATCTGAGCAGCTGGGCATCGCCATCACTGACAACGAGGATGTGATTTCATCATTTCATTGATTGTGTTACTGAATCATTGTTGTAGTGTGAAGTTGCCAATTTGTCCACTGCATTTACACGGCATTCCCAAAGCCTCTAAAGAGTGTTATGTTTCTAGATCCTCACTGGTATCCTTCCCTGATATTTTTTTTAGGTCATACACACATCACCACAACTACGCAAAAATGTTACTAGATTCTCACTAGAATATCATGTTGCATCTTTCAGAGGATACATAATCTAGGATATCGTTTAAAGCCTAGCGTAGCTCCGGGTCTGCAAGGCTGCAACAACTAACAATGCAATGTTGAGGTGGACGCTAGAGCTCCAATGTTTTGTAGAGGCAGTACACAAGCTTGAAGGACCTGAAAATAGGGTGGTCATTCGGCTGTATGTACCAAATGCTTTGTAGTTTTCATTAAGAAGGGATTTCTGAAGAATGTGCTGACACTTATGAAACCAGAAGGCATGACCATGTATCGTGTAAAGAGTCATTTTTACAGGTAATAACATTGTAGACTTCATTTCTCTTTTTCCGGCATTGAATAGTTTTCATTAGTGGTGGATGGTGCTTCCTAATGTCGTAACTCTTTTCCTTGCATATATTGATTAGGCAGAGCACTTGCCAGCGTCTTTAAAAAAAAGGGAGTGACTATTGCACAGGCGACTGGAATTTTTTTATCTTTCAGTCACCTGAAGTTGCACTCTGAATCACCTAAAGTTGCAGGTGTTTTTTAGAGGGGGGCTGCAATTTCAGTTGATTGAGAGTGCAACTTCAGGTCACCTGAAGTTGCACTCTGAATCACCTAAAGTTGCAGCTGTTTTTTAGGGGGGGCTACAATTTCAGTTGATTGAGAGTGCAATTTCAGGTGACTGAAAGATAAAAAAATTTCAGTCGCCTGTGCAATAACAAAACTGTAAAAAAAATTAGAGACCACAGAAAATAAACACAAAGTACCGAACAGAAATAGTTGCTAAGCAATCGGTGTCTAGTGTATTTCAGTTTTGTCAATTCTAAATCCTGATACATACTCTATGTAGATATGAAGTCTTTTTCGGGTGTGTATCTTCGTCTTTGACAAACATCGTTACCTTTGATGAAGCCAGCATGCGACTGTTATCCGCCGAGTGCCCTTTTGATGATAGCCCATCATCCTCCTCCATAGAATTAGGGTTTTATAGTTGTATGGTGCCAGAGGCAGTGGCCGGCTTTATCAATGACGTCGAAGGCAACAAGACGGGACGTCGAGGTGGCGTAAGAGAGGAAGAGCATTGCAGCGCCCAAGAGACACCAAGCCTCGAAGAGGTGTACCAATGTGGGGTAGTGGCATGACATGGTGGTTGACTGGGCTAGGTATTATTCAATATGTAATTATTTGTAGTATACCTTTTAAGATGAGCGGGACATCGCAATAATACCCTAGTCTTAATTTTATTTGTTTTATTTATAGTCTATCAATAGTAGTAGTATTACTAATGTAGCAAAATAGAATGATTTTACTACTATGCGGAGCACAACCAGGCGTTACGGTGGAGCTAGCAATATAGCACATGGCAGGCCTATCGATGTCAGCTTGACGTACTGCCTTATATCATTTTTTTATTCATAGCAATACATAGGTATTATGCTAGTATATTGTGTATACAGTACTTCATATATAACAAACCGTGGTACAGCACCCCACACAAACTAGCTAGCACACAAGACAGGGATGAAGGACGCTCGAGACGGATACATGACCGTACGTACTACAGCACGCGACACAAACTGGCCATCCTACGTGACGCGACAGAGCTTTATTCAGGTCGAGAAGCGCCGACCATGCATAGGCTGATAGGCTCAATACTAGGTACTATACGACGGTTACTCGCCGCAATTAGCTTGGAAGGGCAAATTATTAGGCGATGGCAATGAGGTTGGAGCTCTCGCTCTCCATGGACTTGAAGGCCTCGAACCTGGGCTCCTTGGCCTCGAACTTGTGGCGCAGGTACAGCTTCATGTAGTCCTCGAACACGAACTTGGGATACGCCCCGCCGGCCTCCTCCTCCACAAGCGCCGGCGCCGGGAAGATGACGGCGTCGCTGCCCGGGTTGTAGAAGGACGCGATGGACATGCGGTTGCCGTCGGTCTGCGCCACCACCCGGTGCATCACGCTCTTGTACCTGCCGTTGGTGATCACCTCCAGCTGGTCGCCGAGGTTCACGACGATGGAGTGGCGCATGGGCGGCACGTCGACCCACTCGCCGTCCTTGAGCAGCTGGAGGCCGCCGACGCGGTCGTCCTGGAGGAGCAGGATGATGCCGCCGGCGTCGGTGTGGGCGCGGAGACCCTTGACGAGGTCTGGGCGCGGGCACGGCGGGTAGCTGCTGACCTTGGAGCCGAAGGTGGGGGTGCCCTTGGAGCCGCGGAAGGCCCGTGTGATGTAGCCCTGCTCCAGGCCGAGGTTCTCGCACAGCAGGTCCAGCAGCCGCTCCGCCAGCTTCTCCAGCTCCGCCGCGAACTGCTTCATCACCCGCCTGTAGTCGTCGTCGAGGTCGGGTACCTCGGCGATGTTGGACTCCGGTAGGTGGCGCACGAAGAAGGAGCTCTCCCAGTCCAGGTTCTCCGCCTTGACGCCCTGCGCGTCGCAGCCGTCCTTGAGCGTCTTGCTCGCGAACTCGAGGAACCTCTGCTCGCGCACCCTCTTGTAGTGCCCCTTGGTCATCTTCTCCACCTCGTCCATCAGCTCCGTCGAGATGCCGTGGTTCAGGATCTGCACCGCACCAACAAAACAAAACAAAACAAAACAAAACAAAACAAAACAAAACAAAGCAGAGAACATTAGGATCGATCGATAAGAAGCTTGTTTTTGTTCCATGTTTTAGCGTTCCACTATCATTGTCAGTTATGTTAATGTTATGTTGTTACATATCAACCTCGAAGAAGCCCCAGTTCTCGCATGCATCGCGCAGCAGCTCCATCGCGGCGGGCCTCTCCTCCCCGCCGAGCAGTCCCATGTCGATGATCGGGAGCGACAATGTGCACGCCATGTTACTCTCTCGGTTTCTCTCGTCACTCTCGGGACTAGGGGCTCTCAGCAAGGTGTGTATCGGCCGGCTATTTCTTTCTTGCGTCTGTGTAATGCTGTATGCAAGAGTTGAGTGAGTAGAAGAGCCAGGCCTCTTATGCAATTTATAGGCTCTGCCGGCAGCCAAAAACCTTAAGTGGGGGAGCATCTTAGTGCTGACTAGTAATTCTGTAATTAACCGGTGGATGCTGAGTTAATAGACTAGCTAGTTCTCTGTTAGGTACTGAGGCTGATAGGGAGGAAGAAGAACGCAGGTAATAGGGGTGAGACGCTAGGGCAACGAGAAGAAGGATTTGGGAAAGAAATACTTGTATTATTGCTTGTCTAGCTATCTGTTACAATCCTCGAAGCCTTTTTATAAGAGATCCAAGTCTAAATCAATACAATTGGAATCGGAAACTATTCCTTAATTGAAACCGATCTGTAAACTACTCTTTCTATCTTGAAGCTTCCCATATTTGAATCAGGACTTGTTTCAAAGATAGTACTAGATTCCGACTAACCTTATCCATAACATTTCCCCCATCCTTTTGAAATAACTCATCTATGAACTTATAATTAGGGAATTCCTTCCTGAAATCATCGCGCTTCACCCAAGTTTCGTCCAGTTCATTCACGGAATCGGACTACCACTACACCCTCAATTCCCACACACCCGCGATTAAGTCTAGCATTGAGCACGCATGCCGGCTGAAGCTGTACATGACCACGATGAAGGGGAGGCAATACCGACATTTGTTCTGGAGAGCTTGTAAGGGCCAAAAAAGCGTGGGCGCAACTTGGTATTCAGACCTGGAGCAATGGAAGAAAGTTGAAGTTGATGTAATCTCAGCCAGACGCAATCTCCTTCTGCAAATTGGAGTTCCCACCTTTTGGTATCTGCTAATCTTTTCATATGCTGTTGAGCTTTAAGCAAGCTCAAACGAATTTCCTGGAGGAACTCATCCCATTCGGATAACAACTTTTGGACATCAGGAAGTGCTATTGAGTCTCCTTCATGCCGTATTAATGTAGGAGGCTAGCACCCATAAACCACTTCGAAAGGAGTGGCCTTGAGAGTAGAGTGATACGATGTGTTGTAGCAAAATTCAGCCTAAGCCAGCCATTGAGGCCAAGTCCGTACCCTATCTCCACATAAGCAATGGATATACATCTCAATTGTCTTATTAATGACCTCATTTTGTCCATCGGATTGTGGATGATAAGCGGTACTCATGTGCAGCTTCACTCTGGCCAAACGGAAGAGGTCTTTCCAAAAAACACTCATAAAGATTTTGTTGCGATCACTAACAATAGACTCGGGGAACCCATGTAGACGCACAATGTTGTCAAAGAATACTTGGGCCACTGAATGAGCCGTAAAAGGATGACTTAAAGTGAGAAAGCGAGCATATTTAGAGAATCTATCGATCATTGTCAGAATGACAGATCTGTGAGCAACTTGGGGCAGTTCTTTGATGAAATCCATGCTAATATTGGCCCAAATAAGATGAGGCACTGGCAAGGGCTGAAGCAAGTCAGCTGGGTGCAACTGCTCGGACTTATACTTCTGGCATGTGACGCATGTGCGAATAAATGACTGCAGCAATCATTGACCTCCTGGTATGTAGAAACTAGACTGAAGACAATGCCAGGTCTTGGTAATTCCCTAATGGCCGATAGAGTGAGCCACCGAAAAGAGATGTTGGACACCCAGGAAATCTACAGGCATAAAGATTCGGTGACAAAAAAGCAAAAGGCCATCCATGAATTCCTGTTCAGTGGGCAGAGTGCCTGCTCTCCATTCAGTTAGCATCGTAGGTCATCGTAATAAGCAAAATCGAATACTGAGACGGCATGCAGAGAGCTATCCTCATGTTGACGTGAGAGTGCATCAGCCATAATGTTTTCTTTGCTGGCTTTATACTCCACAGTAAAGTCATATCCGAGGAGTTTAGTAATCCACCTGTGTTGTGGCATCGTCGTCAAGCGTTGATCCAACATGTGTTTCAACCTATAGTGATCTGTCCGGACCCAAACATAACGACCCCAAATATATGGACGCTAGTGACTAAGGGTGAAAAGTGGATACAAATTATTCGGTTACCGTATTCGATAGGATGCAAATATGGTATAGATTTTCACATTCGATTAACAATTTCTATCCTATTTGTATACGAATTCATATAAGAAATATGGATGCGAATATGGTATGGACTTTTACCATCCAAAATATTATTTTATCTAGACTATCCGTATCCATATTCATATTCGACGAAGTAATATGCATATTTTATTATAATATGACTAATTAGTTGGACAAGTTTTTTAATTAAATGTAAATTTGTATTTCTTTAGGTGAAGTAAATGAATTACAATGATAAAGTGTGATTGTATGAAGATAAAATGTCATTAATGTCTTCATACTACATAAGTTATGAGAATATCTGGATTTGACCGAATTAAGTAGATATTCGATATGAATTCACATCTGGTATTTGTCCGGTCCACATAAATATTTGACATTTGTTCAATTCGTATTCGAATCCAAGAAAAAAATATGGATGCAAATATGGTTTGAGCACTAACCGATCTGTATTCGATCCTTTTTCACCCCTACTAGTGACGGATAGCATAAACAAGGCCAATGAGTTCGTGTTCATAAGCGAAAAGTTGGACTTGATGCGCTGCGACAACTTTGCTAAAGAAAGCAATGGGGTGACCTCCCTTGTGCAATATCACCCCAAAACCCGTACTGAAGGTGTCACAATCAATAACAAAGTCTTTGGAGAAATCTGGAAGCTGTAGGATGGCTACCGCAGCGATGATCCACTTCAATGCGTCAAAGGTAGCCATGGCATCCTCTGTCTAGTGGAACCCTTCCTTGAAGAGAAGTTTAGTGAGAGGAGCCGGAATATAGCCGAAGTCTTGCATAAATTTGTGATAATATCTAGCGAGTCCCAAGAATCCATGCAAGCTTCGGACATTACGGGGGCGCAGCCAATCCAGCACTACTGACACCTTCACCTGATCCATGGCCACACTAGCGGAGGAGATGACATGTCCAAGATAGGATATTTGCTTTTGGCCAAAACACACTTCTTCTTGTGAAGGTATAACTAGTGAGTGGTGAGGAGTGACAATACCTGTCGGACATGGCAAAGGTGCTTTGCCTAGGACAGGCTGTAAATTAAAATGTCATCGAAGAAGACGAGAACAAACCGGTGGAGAAAAGGTTGGAGGACCAAATTCATCATCGCTTGGAATGTAGAAGGAGCATTGTAGAGGCCAAAAGGGAGCACCAAAAATTTGAAGTGGCTGTGGTGAGTGCGAAAAACTATTTTCAGCATGTCATCAGGGAACATGCGAATTTGATGATAGCCGGACTGCAAGTCTAACTTGGTGGAATAGCATGACACTTCCAATTCATTGAGTAGTTCATCAACATGCGGAATCAAAAATTTGTCCTTGATGGTGTGCTCATTTAGGGCCTTGTAATCCACGCAAAAGTGCCACGAGCCATCCTTCATGCAGACGAGGAGGACTGGTGAAGGAAATTGGGAGTAACTCGGATGGATGAGGCCCAGTTGCAGCATTGTGATGCACTAACGATCAATTTCATCTTTCTGAATGTGGGCGTATCGGTAGGGCCGAACTGAAATTGCTGGGGCATTGGGAGAAAGGCATATGCGATGATCGCACGATTAGGTGTGTGGCAGCCCCGATGGATCCGCGAACTGGTGGGCAAATTTGGCCAAAATAGTCGCCATGAGATCATCACCCTTGGCGGCCTGTAACATGGCTGTGGACACTGGTGGATAATGAAGACCGGTCCAAGTGATGCGCTGGTGCTGCTCCCAATACAAAAACCGCATTTGGTCGAAATACCACAGAATAGGCCCCATCATGTGTAGCCATTGCACCCCAGGACGACGTCAAAACCGGAGAGGGGGTTGATGTAAAAAATCAACATAAAATCTGGACAGAGCAATGATCATGGGAGCCGATTTGCAAATTCGGCCGCATTCAAGCCGATCGCTGTTGGCCACTTTGACCCGGAGACCGCTGTGAGGTTGGATGGGCAAGAGGAGTGCGGACACACAAGCTTGGTTGAGGAAATTATGAGTGGTTCCTATGACAAATAATGTTGTCCCCTCGAAATCGTCGATGCGAACCATCAGTTGCATAGTTTGAGCAGTGCATATACCTGTGACCGCGAGCAAGGAAATCTCTGGTTGCGTCTCGTGGAGCACATGGTCGTCCACCCTATCTCTGGCATCGTGGTCAACTCAAACCAAAACAATCATTTACAACAATAGCCTCTCATGAATTGTTTGTCACAATTGAAGCTAAGCCCTGTTGCTGTCGGTCGGCCATCTCTGTGGCAAACAGTCATCTGAAAACCCTTGTTTGGGTTTCTGTTGTGGCAGTTGGGGTGGGTGGCGACGGAATTGGCGGAGGTGCCATGAGTGTTGATGGAGCTTGAGGAGGTGGATGAACCCACATGCGGGTGCCGAATTTGTTGGTGGCAGGCTGTTTGCTGGGTGTTGTCGAATGTGCTATAGTAGGGTGGGGCCGTTCGTATGCGCGCGCCAAGTTCATTGCTTACTGCAGCGAAGTCAGACCCTTCAACTCGATGTGAGTTCGCACCGGCTTTGAGAGCCCTGTTATGAATAACTCAATCTGATGAGTTTGGGAGAGGCCGGTAGTATAGCATAAGAGATCAGTGAATTCCTATTGATACTGCGCCAATGTGCCTATCTATTGCAAGTTCTTGATGGCACCTAGAATATTTGTGCGAATAGCAGGACCAAAACGAAGTGAGCAATAGTGCTTAAATACTTCCCATGGGATTTGCCCTTCATAGTGTTCAAGTTGGTAAAACCACGAATATGCAACATTGGAGAGATGGAAAGTGGACATCCATACTTTATTCATCCTACGTTTGATAGGCATAGAAGTACTGATCACACTTGGTCAACTATGTGATGGGATCCACTAAGCTATTGTAAATTAGCAATTCCTAGTGTGTCGTGGTCGATCCAGACGGAGATGGCCTATGTCGTGGTGTGGCCGGCAACTACGGTTGTCATCAAACTCATCTTCAGGCCAAGGGCGTCGTGCAAAACCGGGTAGAGCCCTAGGCGCGGCGTGGCGTTGGGCGGCAGGCATCGCGACTTGGCCGGTGCCAGGGGAGCATCTCCGACAGGTGTTGGTAATGGCTGCAGTCCTGCTCCGTTGTGCGTCATGGTCGTAACCCCAACTGGCCAAACCGTGGTGGTAACTCTGATTGGCAGAGCCGTGGTCGTAACCCTGACTGGGAGAGCTGTGGTCGCCGTGGATGGCGTCCAGCGTAGCATATCGAACAGTTGTCGCATCTCTGTAACCAGCTTGTCGAAGTGTTGATTGGAGGCTAACTACTGCTCCTGAAACCAGTTGTTAGTGGTCGATTGGATGTCGGAGATAGCCTGGAAAAGTTTGGACTAGGTTCGTTCCAACGTTGCATGGTGGGCAGGATCGATGGCTCTGATACCAAGTTGTTAGGTACCGAGGTTGATTGGGAGGAAGAAGAACGCATGTGATAGGGGTAAGACGCCAGGGCAAGGAGAAGAAGAATTTGGAGAAGAAATACTTGTGTTATTACTTATCTATCTGTTATAATCCTTGAACCATTTTTATAAGAGAGTTGAGTATAAATCAATACAGTTGGAATCGGAAACTATTTCTGAATTAAAACTGATTTGTAAACTACTTTTTCTGTCTTGAACCTTCTCCTATTTAAATCAGGATTTGTTTGAGCGATGGCACTGGCCGTACATTCTCCTAGCTAATACCGGTGGAGACTCGACTGGCTGTCTGGCCCACCTCCATGTGGCCGGCGCATTGGCTCTTGCCATCCTGCATGCATGGAGTTCTTTGGCCCCCACCGTGTTTCCTCTGTCGGCGCCCACCCAATCGGCAGGCGGGCGGGCGGGGTCTCGATCGCTCCCGTCCGACGATGGAGACGCGATGTTTCCGTGCTTGAATTGGGGATGGCACGCCATATGCCATACGTCATTCACCGTCGCGGCAAAGATTGGACGGCTCACGTCCGTCCTGGTAGCTATCCCGGTCGGGACCGCGCCATGGCGCCGTCCATCTGCACAGGAACCTCACTCTTGGTAGGACGGGACGCAGCTCGAAGGAAGTGTCTCCCAACTTTTTGAGGAAAAATGGTATCTCCGGCTTGGCGTGGAAAAATGGACGACCAAAAATGATGCCATACTACTCTTAAATTTTTTTTTGAATTTTTGGATGTTGAATTTAACAAGTTTACTAACTAGTTCAAACAAATTTAAACTGAAATTTGAATTACAATTATCTTTTTTGATAATAGTTTGATTTTAGGTATTGCTGATTTTATATAAAAATCAGCAAAACATGTGATCTAAATTCATTGAAAATCTTTGAATTCGAATATTTTTCAAAGGTATGTGTTTCATTTGAATTGTTATAAATGATTGTATACTCTAAAATTGAAACTTTCAAAAAAAATATACCCAGATTTGGGCTGAATTTGAGCATTTAAAATAATGGTGTCCTAACACCATAGTATCCTATTTCAGCATCATATATATAGATCACTTATTTTAGATCATGTTGCGCTGACACCATAGTGTCCTAAGTAATTATACTATATATATGTGTGTGTGTGTGCACATGCGCGTTTGACATCATGGTGTTAGGGCACCATAATTTAAAATAGGTATATTTACTCCATATATCATTTTTGTTAAAAAAGTTAACGGATATCAAATCCTAGTGCTTCAGCAACTTATTAGTCTCCGAAATTCTCTTCAAGAAAACAAGTCTCTGAACTGATGTACTTTTTTAGAACGTTTGAACTGATGTACTAATTAAGTACGCAATCAAGTAACCTAAGCAGTATATAACTATATATACGCTGTCTATGGGTATGAAATGACCATATGCATCAGAATAGCCGGGTGCCTATTAGTTGGACTAGGAAGTGATCGCCAACATCGCAACAATGGAATCCTAAATTCAAAAATCCAAATCTGAAAATCAAATAACATGACCTCTTGTTTGCCACCGCCTAGCCTAATCGAATCAACAAAAGTAAAAATTAGCCCATCCATTGACTTACTCTCCATGGCTCCATGCATGCATCCGCCCATCCACTCTCCCCAACGGGTCCAAACTGGGAGTAAATAGAAAAAGACCTAGCACAGTGATGTAAGAAAAGTTTTTTTTATAAAAAAATAGATGTAAAAAAAGTTGGAACTTGGAGGTGGACTACTTTTAATCACATCACATTTACTTGAATAGATCTTGTCAGGGTTAGTGGTGGACAAATTAACACAAGAGTTTGGGTTCTAGCTTAATTTCTCGTATCTTTTTATTAGGTTTCTATCGACATCCAAGCTTCATCTTTTGCAATATTGGAAATGCTAGACAAAGGTAAGAGGAACAAAAGGGAGAACAGCATTAAGCTTATGTGGCAAGGCATGATGGAATGGTGCATTAAGTTGGCAGGATAGCGAAACCTAGTAGATATGTCGGCAACTTGCTTTGTGGTGCTGATTACGTCCGAGTGTGAACATGTGGCTCTCGTTGTCGTGGTACTCCAGCAAATGGCTCATAACAGCTGAATACGTTCGTTTTAGCTTTTTTTTCTTTGTGGTTTTTGGCTTCAGCTTTTTTAGAATCCGAAACAAATAGGACAGCCTTTTCAAGTGGCTTCTCAAAGCCGCTTCTTCGATCAGCTTCCCGAGCTCAAAACTATATACGCTGTTCACCGCCATATCAAAAAGCGTACACAAAAGACATCAGTTGTAGCCCAAAAGAACTCAGCTATAAAAGAGGGAGTATTGAGTAGCTGCATTTAGCTACCATATTGATCCATATGGGTTTGTCCCTCTTTTAATATGCTACTAGTAGGGTATCTATACAATTTTGTATCAAATATTATTCGTATTCCGTATGTTGCGACTTGTCTCATCTCGCTATTATCAAAGCGCATACAATTGGTACTCTTAGGACCATCTAAAATTAGAATAAATGGAAGATCACCTAAATATTATCAAATAAAATATTATTCTTAAGAGCAAACATAATTATCTGGATAAAAATAATAAGAATATATAATGTCAAGAAGCAAAATACAAATCAATGTAATTAGGATTCTTAAGAGTTTGGTTTATTGTAGTAACGAAACATGACTAACCTTTAATATTAAAGGAAATAAACTATAATCTTTCTCTTACCAACTGCAGGCCACCAAGAGGTAGAAATCCTTTACGGTCTAGTTTTTTCAGGTAATTTTAATCTAAACTAGAGTCTAAATTGAAGCTTTCCACTTTTTTTGGTTGTGTATGTGTAGAACACTAACTAGCGTGCAGGTGTAAAATAAGCGAGCGCTCCTAACTAACCCAACTAGCCAACCGTTCCACCATCCCACCCTATGCTTAGTTACTAGTATTTGTTAATTATGGTAAAGTTACTATCGAATGTACATCAAGTTATCATCTGTAATGTATGAAATTACTTACAGTTATCACTATAAAACTGGCAGTAACTTTACTCATACATGACAATAACTTTATATGACATGATTTTTGCAATGTCAAAACATATTTAACATGGATCTTGTTTTGTTAAGCTCGTAATTTCAAACACAATGATGAAAACGGATCACATATTGAACTTTTAGTGAAAGAGTTATTATATATTTGGCTTGTAAATAAGATAAAAAATCACAAGTCAAGTACATTTATTCTCTTCTCTCTCTTGCTGCATGCATGCATGCAAGTCAAGTTACTACCTGTGGTGAGAAAGGTTACGACCTGTTGTGAGGAAAGTTACCGCCGGTTGGGTATTGTAAGCATTCGGTAGTAACTTCACTCGCTACCGATGGTAACTTAATTCAAAAGCATTAATAACTTTTCGGCGCTGTGAAGGTTTGGTAATAACTTCATTCAGAACCGATGGTAACTTCATTCAGAAATGTCAGTAACTTTTCGGCGCGCTGGTTATCATCAATTCATGAACTGGTTATCATCAATTTATGCGTGCAGTCAGCGACCCACGCGTACCGTGCGCGCAGGTGCTGGATAGCGCTACCGTATACACACACACACACACACATACGGGCACGCTAACGAGCATGTGCGCGCATGCTACACATGGGTCGCAGGAGTTACTTCCACTGAAGTTTTCTCAATTTGCAAAACGTTATTAGTTTTCCCTCTTCAAGTTAGTTGTCGTGAAATATTAAGTTATTGCTACCAATTATGTTATAATTTTTTTTGTGGCACGCCGAAAAGTTACTAGTGTTTGTGCGTGAAGTTATTGTCAAATACATATTGAGTTATTGCTAGTTTTGGAGTATTACAACTAACAGTAACTCTTGGAAATAACTTCACTCACAAATGCTAGTAACTTTCCGACGCGCAGAAAAGGTACTGACAGAAAGGGTATTTAGTTAGTAGTCATAATCTACAATATCTGGTTGATAGTCGGAACTACAATACCTAGTTGGTAATCATAGGCTACAGTACATTGCCAGTAGTCGTAGCTATAGTACATGGTTGGTTGTCGTAAGCTATAGTGCTTGAACACATGACTGGTCAAGAACTCACACCATTCAACTCACTCACGAGAGCGCTTTGTGAGTAACTTTATGAAATACAAATGATGACTTACTATGCAGATGACAACGTACCATATAGATGATAATTTCATTACTTATATACGATAACTTCATGAGTAATCGAAAGTAACTTTGCATCATATATAAGAGGTGGCAATCTGCATATAACTGGCTGCAATCCATAGTTATAGTGTATATCAGATATGAGCAAATTTCATGATTACAACCGTGGCAACACTCTTAAATTGTTATATGTGCCACAATATAAATACCACTAGGGGTGGGAAACGGTAATGGATAATCCGTTTTATCCAATATTCGTATCCGAGAAAACACGAATGTAGTAAGAAAAATTCGTATTAAAAAAGTTTGCCCCAATGTGGGTATGTTGGTCCGACGAGGACGTCGGGTCCTTTGAGGGGGGTGTATGTGACACCCCGGCCTATAATGACCCATATGTGTGTGTGCACATGAGGGTGTAGGTTAGTCTCACCTTACTAGTTTAGCTTGAGAAGCACTTACATATAAATTTAGGAGTTCCAATGGTAGCACCCCCGGTTAACCGTTTTGCGCAAAGCGGGAACGAAAGTGCAAGCGGGTTGCTACGTGTGCGTGGCCTATCTAGAATGGGGTTAGGCCTAAGCCGATTTGGACCCTAGGGCGTTACACTATGACATAGAAGGCGAAGGCCAGGACTAGATTTAACTTTAGTTGATTACCTGTGGTAGATCATGGAGGCCGTTTTTGTTTATTCACTGCCCGCTGCTTTGTTATGAACATTCTCATTTGGTCTGCTGGCCCGTTATGTAAAATTTGATCATAAGATCTATTTATGGTTGCCTATTTAATATTAAGTACTTCTTTTATTGTTACGCATGTATGGATATGATAATTGCCTATGTTATATTGTATGATCTAGCTACTGATCCAGAGACTAACTCAGAATACACATGATATTCGGATTGCCAAATCCGTATCGCAACATGGGGCTAGTTGTGCGAGTAGGAAGGGGCGGCTCAGACCCTTCATGGTTAGATCGGACGGCTACAAAGAGACGAGAAAGAACACATCGTCATAAACAAGTTCTTTTTAGTAGTAGAGATTTTCCATATTCTTTTCTACTGTACATTGCCCTTGAAAGCACACGGTTAACTTCCGGTAATATGGTAGGTAACTAGTTTAGTTGGAAGGCAATGACAACACTTTGTAGGCTGTGGTGAGGTGCCTAGCTAGTTGATACTTAGTGAGTAGAGCTTGATAATTCAGCAAATTGTCAATCGCTAAATCAAACAGTAAAAGACCTGAACAAAAAATAGACATAAAAAACACATCGGAGTTAATGAAACCAACAAATCTTATATGCAAAACACGATTTTGTTACTCTATGGAGAAGCTGAAACCTCCAACCAGGCCCGGACAAAACTATTATGGGTCGATCTAGACGTGCGAAGTGCCCTCATCACCGTCCAATTATGATTTTACGACTTCGAAGCACAATTGAACAGTGACAAGGATAATCCCCACACGAGGATCGACCCATATCGATCGAGGCCTATTTTCCTCAGTGGATAGACTTGTACAACTCTTGGAACTCAAGTTGTACCATCAAATTGAGGATTTTGGAGGTGTAATAACTTGCACCCAACATGCCTATGGGAGGTAGCCCTTCTGGTGCAACATCAGTGTCGCGAACCAAACCGTAGGCCCGAGGTGGCATATTATACATACATAGCTTAATAAAAAGGACTAAAGTATGACTACAAAAACAAGAGAGAATGGAAGCCAACTCGGGAATGGTGTGACACTCAGCGTCTGTTTATATTAGCTACAACTGACTGATTTTAGCTATGATCGATGGTTTTTATCTGAAATATATAGTAATAGCTGAAAGAAGTGACTTTAGAAAGGGGACGAGCCGTGGGGAAAATGATGATGAGATATGTGCACAAGATGAGAGCAAGTTGAGTGAGATACATAATGTGTCTGTGACTCCTACCTTATTCCTAGAACAAAACGGGAGTAAAAAGAGTGAGAATCCGCTTTAGAAAGTCAGATATTCCTATTAACTTCGTACTGATCATGAAGAGTCCCTTAAACTGAAACTGCGGAGAAAGCTTTGGAGTACGTAGCTTTCTACTCTGAAAGCGACATTGAGCTCATCTGATCGAAAATGGATATGGGACTGTTCAGTTATCCAGTACGAAGTCCTCTTTACTGTCGATATCATTTTGGTGATGAGAAATTCCAAAATTTGTTCTTGAAGTGGACGAAGGAAAGTTCATCAAACTAGGACTGGGTCTGAACTGGAACTCTAGATATACCTACACTGAAACTGACACTGTGTACACATATATTGCATAAGTTTTTTTTTCGAGGCATACACATCACAGAGTATGTTTTTTACATGAGTTTTTTTTACTGATTTTGGAAACTTTTGAGCCGTCTAAACAAACTAGATCCAAGAAATGAAACAGCTTGGTACCTAGTTGTACTGCTTCATCAATCACTAACTGCGAGTGCCAAAGGTTATTGAGTTAATTTTGGGCCCCTTCTCAATCCTCCCATCCGCCTCGTCGATCCAATTGTCCACATAATTAGCACAGCTTGCAGATGGCTGCCATGGATGATTCAACGCTTCAATCCAAATATTGGGCGATAGCTTCATATTTATGACAAGGAAATGCAAGTTTCTTGATTAATTGAATAAGGTCATGTGATTAGGCTTGGAACTAGGTGCTTGTAATTGGATTCAGTCATTTAGATTCATTGGATGGATCATTAGGGTTCAGATTGATTGGCGGTAGAAATCATGCATGGTGCAGACACTGTCATTGCTAGATGAGATAAACAAATTTCTTGCCAACATTGATTAGCGCTGACGGATAGAAGAGATGGAGAGGCGACGGGCGGCAAGGGGACTCCCAACATAGGTTAGATTTGTTTTGAACCCCTTAGAAAGTGGGAGGTACCAGTAGCTTGTAGTAACTTTCCAAGGATTGTAAAAAAAAAAATCTCTTTTCACATAGTTCGAGATGAAATAGACCGGGGAATATAGGACTACAAGAAGAATTGTACACTTTTTTAAGAAAAAACATCATCGCTCGCTTTTCTAAGAGGGGAAAAAGTTTTCTCAAATAATTCTTTTAGTAGAAAAATAGCCTTTTCATAGTTTTGAGAAGACAAGGTAGCTATACTTTATAAAGTATTTCTTTTGCGAGGATAACATATGAAGCATTTAGTTCTGTAAAAAACAAATCAGTCACCTTCCTGTAGCAGTTCCCTGAGAATGAGATGCAGAGTAATTCTGGCTATGAAGTCTGAACTAGAGAAACTTTGTCGAAAGTAACCAGGCAGCTAGGTGATGGCGAGGGTCTCCTACTCTCCATACGTGGCCACGACCGGTACCAACGACATATCCCGGAATTTTGGAATCGAGGGCCTCCGATTGGTACATCTGCGCCAACCCTGGTTCGCAGCCACTGATGGCGAGTGCAGCATGCCAGGTCCATGGCACCAATCAGGCAATTAAGCGGATCATGCCGGGTGATTAGGTGTGAGTTGTTCCAGTCTTACACCACGTTTGGAAGCGAGTAATTGAGGCCGAAATTACGGAATCTGAATCGGATTCAAGGTGTGGGAGTGTTTGGCTGCCACAGGAATTGGAATCGTTAATACCACCCCCAATTCCAACCCTTGGGGCACACCTAGCTCTAATTCTTCCCTATCCGCACATCAACCGTGTGGAATCACAGCAGCCCTGCAAACCACGGCTCCTCTCCCGAGTTAGAGCTAGGCATTGTGCCGTGCCATACTAGCACAGGCCCACCGTGCTTCGGGCCACATCGTATCGTGCCGGCTCAGCCTGGTCACCCCGCCATGCCGGTCCGCCTTGTCTCTGGGTAGGCTCAGGCACAGCCCAAAGCCCGCCGTGCTGGTCTAAGCTCAACCCTAAGTAACTATAGACGGCGGAGGCGACGGTGACGATGTTGGCGGCGATCGCCATCTTCATTCCTCTTATATCCGTCTCGCTAAAAACCTAGTTAAAATTCCATACCATTGTCTCAAGCCATTCCAATTCCGAACTAGGCCATCTAGCCCATCGTCTGGCATAGAGCTACCCAGTTAGTCAAATAGAAAGTTTAAGCAGAGTAATGAGTGTAGTTTATTGTAGTTAAGAAATCAATTTTAAATAGTTTCTTGAAAGTTCAGTAACTATTTGGAATAGACACACTAATTACAAACTGTCTTTATTTACATAATGATTAATTGCAACATACTGAGGTGGTTATCTCATCAAATACTAGAATTAAACAGGCAGTCGGTAAAGGAAGCTATGTTAGAATTAGAAGCGTATGTAGTAGTAATTTGCTTACAAAAAACAAAATCACAATAGAGTAAGTTATGTTGTAAAAATTATAAATATATGTTAGAATATGTTAATTTGTAAAGACAAAAATTGTAAAAAAAATCACATGTAAGTACGCCAGAGTTTGACTTTTCCCATACAACTATTTTATGACACTTTCACCTCCACCGGTACACATTTCTTTGAAACTCTCCATGCTACCTATTTTCATATGATTTTTGATGACATGGTCAACCTAACTCTCCAATGTGCATGAGGTGGTCTTCCAGCGTGACAAAGTGGTCGGAACCAGACCTTTTAATACGGAAAATCTATTTGACCTATTGAATTAGCTTGATCTTCTTCTCCAGCCCAACTGGTTTTAGACGGTTTCGGATTTTTACAACTTAACTTCTATTTTAATCGTCGCATTAAGGTTTAATCGTTGTGCGTAATTTTATTTAATCGTGTACAGATTTTAAATCTCCAGATGGAAATTAATTTATTTTGGAGATCCTAAACAATTCTTAATAGGTTTCTACCATTTACATGTGACTACTAAATTAATTAATTGTTTAAATTAGCATCAGAATTATTTAAAAACTATTCACCAATTTAATCAGTACGCGTTAAATTTTAATCTACTTACGACACTAAATTTATTTTTAATAATCATGAATATTTGTTAGTGGGGTTTGCAATTTAACACGACTAACAAGGTTTTACTAAATAATTTAACCTGCAACAGAATGCTCAGAGTTAAATAAACCGCGAAGAACCATTTTTAGTATATGCTTGCTTAATTTCTTTCCTCCCTTTTCTTTTTCCTTTTGTTTTCTTCTCCTTTTCTCTTTCTTTTTTTTCTTCCTCCTTTTTCTTCTTATCTTCGGCTGACCAGTGGCCTTTCGACCTTATTCCCTCCCCCATTCTTCCTCTTGGTCTCTCCTCCCTCTCCTTGATCCATATCCATGGTGCCTTCTCCCCCGCGCCACCTACTTTCAGCACTCTCGCCGCCCGACCCTCAGCTCCAATGCCGCCACCTCCTTTGCGCTGCCTTCCCTCTACGCTGCCTCCCTTGGTAACTTGCTGCTGCACCCTTGTGCCTTCAGCCCATGCACCAGCTTGCCCTCCGACTCCTCCCTATTTTCCCTGCCACTGCCACTACGAGGAAGTCATGGCCGTGGGTGTCAAGGAGGGCATTGCAGTCCTTGAGGGGCGCTTGAGGGAGCAGATGAGGGTGTTGGGGGAGGCCTCGTCGGTGGGTGTGTTGTTGGGCAGTGGAGGCTGGGGCTCCTGTGGGAAGGAAGGGAGGGAGGAGGGAAGGAGCGAGTCGGGTTGGGGGAGTGTTTGCCAAAGCAGAGGAAGTTGAGTAAGGTCTTGTGGTCGGGGAGGGAGATGGGCAGGATGCGGCGGATGACCCTTTGTTCCCATTCGCCCTGCCGCCGCCTCTCGATCCCATCTCCTTCTTTGAGGTCAGTCTCCATCCAGATCCCTCCCTTCTCCTTAGATCTAAGCATGTGCTTCTGTTTGGTAGGTTCAGATGAATTAGATCTATGGTTTGGTGTCTGTTTAGTAGCCGGTGAGGTAGAGGAGGTGGTGGCGGCCACCACCGTGCTGGCCGTTCTTGTCCGTGCTGGGCCCATCAAAGCACAGCACGCTACGTTGGGGCATGCTGCCATATGGTTCAGATTACTAGGTCTAGCATAGTTTGCAGTTCGTGCCGTGTCAGCATAGCCCACCACGTGGCATGCCCGTGCCGCGCTTGGGCCATGCCAGACCAACCGAGCCTCAGGCTGGCACGGAAAAGCCCGGCCCAACTCCCGCCTCTATCCCGAGTCTCAAGTCAGGATGCTTCCTCCTCCCCGTCGACTAGACGCAACCTACATGCCTCCACCTTCCCATCTGCTTATTTATTGTACACCGCCTTACTATCTCTACATCTCCTGTGCAGTTATGCACTGGCAGAAAGATGTAGATCTAGCCCATCCACGGTTGAGTCGCGAAGGAGCGGTGGCTCTGTGGCTCATGTTATTGGGATGCAAATCGGCCATGGCAATGGCTTGACTAGACATAGCAGGGCCGCCGCTCAAGTTGTCCTTCATGGCAACCTGCATCCTTGGCTGTTAATGGCACTATAGTGTTTTTTTTTTCAAATTTAGTCTCTGGACGTCTAGTTTGCAAAAGTAGCCCCTTCCTCGAGCTCGACAGACATGGCAGACGACACATATCACCTTTCGCGCTACAAGAGCTCAGTAGGTACTACTGAGCTAACAAAGCTCGGTAGTTGGCTGCTAACGAGCCCCCAAAATCAGTAGGTAATTAGTTTTATGACTAGAACTAATTAAATGTGATTAGCTCTAATGGTGGCCGGTGTCCTACCGAGTTCTCCTAGTTCTAGTGAGCTCAAGAAGGAGGCTAAATTTGCAAAAACGGATATCCAAGGTTAAATTTAGAAAAAAAAATTACTATTAGGGGTGAAAACGAATCCGGATATTACTCGGATATCCGGCTACCGAATTCGGATATGTTGGATCCGAATATCTTATATTTGGATCCGGATACAAAAAGAATTCAGATATATCAAATCTAGATACTTAATTTTCGGATACGTATGCGAATCTAGTATGGGCCAATGCGGATTCGGATCTGGATATCTGGATTCAACAGATATAATAGCACAACTTACTAATACGTATCTTTTGCATTTAACTTCCAAATTGGGCATATTATATATGCATTTCGATCATCTCGACGAGCCTGTCATCATGGTGGGCTTTAATTCAGCATTTCATATTTTTCATTTTGGCACATCCCCAATAAAGATTTTTGCATACTCTTTTTAGCTAAATTTGATATGTTTATAACCGATTTATTGGCTATATATCTAGAATTAGTAACAAAATGGTAACAATGATCAATGATTACGTGATAAACTAGAGAAAATAAGGCATAAATATTGCTATAAAACCGATATTGATTTGTTAAACTTAATTGCGTCATAGGATATGAAGCTATCATCAAAAGCTGCATTACACAAATACATGAGATGAATGATTCATTTGTTGTTGTCAATATTTAATGCGCAGTTATATGTTAGAGTCATTGAGTCAGTTATTTATCAATTTAAAATATTAAAACAATTTAGTACCATGTTTTAAATAGGAGAGGGCACGAATAATTATTGGAATCCAAAAAATAGTCAATCTGATCCGATGTTGAGTATAATCCGATCCAAATTCATATCCGGCATTTGTCTGGTCTATATACATATCCGATGTTTGTTCGATTCATATTTGAATCCGAGGAAAAATATAGATGCGAATATGATTAATTTGAGCACTATCTGTTTTGTATCCGACTCGTTTTCACCCCTAATTACTATGCTATTTGTGTAAATGGTTCAAATGTTTCTTCCCTCTCATGCTCGTCAGATCTACGAGCAGCCCAGCCGCGGCTGACCATGCACAGCTGCACGCAAGCATGGCACTGCATAATAATCAAATTGAACGGGCCAAGAAAGCTATATGCTCCGCTCCAACAGGCTTTTGCATCTGGCTCAAATTGCACCATAACAATTGAATTTACATTGTAGCGGATGTAACTTTTCTAAATCATTCAAATAAAAAATAAAAAAAACATCGTTATATCTTTACGAGCAATGTAAATAAATATGAGGAAAACAAAAAGACAAAAAAAAAACAAATTTAAAAAACCGATACGTTCTAAAAGATAGAACCTAAAATAGAAATCAGTTGGAGCGGTGCCAATGCCTCAACCTCATTCTAGCGACCAACCGGCCATCAATTCGCTCCTCATGATGCACGGCATTGGTTGGATCGATCACGAACGCGCGCGCCGCTCCTCCATACCGCGCCTTAAATTCTCCACATCGACGGGCGACGGCTGACATGGGGAGGTGCATGCACTGCAATCTCGCGCTGCGTGGCCCCCTGCCAATCTGCCATTGCACGGCACGCGACGGCGCACCGGCCGGCCGGGCCGCGCGCGCGCGACATGGTAACGTGTAGCATTGGACGGCTCCTGGCGCGCTGCTGCCACACACGTTATCTGCCTGCGCAGACACCGAGCGCCTCGGCCAGACCCACGGGCTGTACTACGTACTACTACGGGGCAGGTGTTGGTGGGGGTGGGACGGCGAGGTCACTGGCAGGCACGCGCGAAAGGACGGTGAGACCCGAAAAGACGCACAAGAACGGAGAGTTTGGCGTGGAGGAAAGATGTATTGCTGTCCAATGCGAAACGTCTGCATATGAAGTGACCAGGACTCCCATGTCGCTCCTGTGGACGATTCGGTAGCGATGCCGACATATCTTGAGAGTCCCCCACCAGGGTTTCAGATTTTGGATGAAAAAAAAATCGGCGGCCAACGAAAGGAACGAAAGAACAAAATTTCATTCATTTCGTTTGAAATTCAGACAAAAAAATCGGCGCATGGTGTGCACGTAGCTAGCCTAGCCTCAGCCATGCGGGGGTGAATGGCTCGACAGACGGAATGTCGTTGGCTGCAGTGGCAAAGTCATCCTCTTCCTCGGCGTGGCTCTCCAAGCCTTGTCGTAACTGCGCATTGGTGTGCGCATGGCTGGTTGGGCCTACACTTGGCCACACAGGGGGGCAACTGGGCCGATGGTGCTACGCATGGACGTCCTCCTTGGCATGGCTGGCCGAGCCTAGCTTTGATTGTGTGGGGGTGTGCGCGTGGCTGGCTAGGACTAGCCTCAGTTGCGTGGGGATGAGAGGCTCGACGGGCAGAATATTAGCAACTGCGGCGGCAAGGTCATCCTCCTCCTTGGCGTGGCTAGTCAGGCCCGGTCGTGACCATGTGAGGGTGAGAGGCCCAAGTTAGTGGTGGTAAGTGGGTGGCATCTTTCTCGGTGTCTCGTGTGGTATTAGTTGGTTTTTGGTGTTTTCGGTGGGGACTTTTTCCATTCAACGGTATATAACTTTTGGCTTCGATGTTGTATTCTTCTCTTCTTGAAATCAATAACAGAGCTCCTACTCTTCGTTAAAAAGAAGGAAACTTGTTGTAGGAAACCATTTTACATTGTCTTTTCTTGGGAAATGGTTCATAGTTTACGAGATGGTCGCATTGTGCATTCCTATGTACCGGTGACATGTTGATCTGCTGTTTGTTTGTCCTTAATTTGGTACACCTATCCTAGGACATGTGAATTATATGAACTAAAAACTGTGGCGGTGCGTGAACAATGCAGTGGAAACAGGGAAGAATAAAAGAGGACCGAAAGGCATGCGCGGGATATGGATGTCTGGATGTCTGGCACGAGTTTTACACTGGCCATGTCAAATTCTGCACTAGATTGCTGCTGCTAGCTGATCTAGACACAAGTTTTTGAAATGTTTTCCTGTTGGGGCCCGGTCATTGGTGTACTGTAGGGTGATTCGTCTCGTCCGAACCGACACATCATCCCATGTTATGGCTTCACCTCGATCCGTTCTGTTCTGCCAGCTTGGAGGATCTTTGTCATCAGGCGATCATGGAGGGACAGAGATCTTAAGCTATGGCTGAGAACTTAAGGTTGCACGCATCCATTGCATCCAAGATCATGCATGCTAGAGCTGTGTGTGCCGTCAGCAACTGTGGCAGATCCTGCGTAGCACCGTGCTGCCTTGCGATCGATTAGTGAGTCTTTTGGCTCTTTGCTCATCTCTGCTCTGCGCTTCATGGTAGTTTGCCCCTTGAAAGCCGTATAATGAGAGGACCAAACATGGTATATGTAGTCCTTTTCTTTAAAATCGTTTGCTAATCGGTCGTTTCCATGCCTTTCCAAGAATAATCAGTAGTAATAATTAATAGTAAGCCGAAGATAGTGAGAAAAATAAACGGTCCCCTTTCGATAATTCAGGCAGTGAGATTGATGCCTTATATTGCTGTCATGAGTTTGCCAGGCGTTAAAACTTTCGCAATCACAAAGCAGGGAAGCAAATTAAGGTTTTATCGTTTGCTAATTGTTAGTAGTTTCACTTTTCTTTTCTTACGTAAGTGTGATGGACTAGATCGACTGCCCAATTGTGCAGAAGTGTGTGGCTGGTGTTCAGAGTGCTCATATACTCTCCTAAAGCGGATAATTAGTTGTTGATCATCGATGTAACTATGAACTGCTTCTTTTGAAATTCCTATGTTTCAGATAGACCTTATGTGTTTTTTTGTTGTTTATGGAATAACCTGGAGACAAACAGTCGTGGAGCCAGAATTTTTTTGGGAACCTGGGCACGGCAAATGCCAAGTATAGTCAATAAGCACGAACAAATCCATATACACTACAAGCAAAATTGACAACCGTAGCAGTTTTAAAATCCAACACATATTTAAATATCTATAGATGAAAAAGAAAGAAAGATACGGTAATAAGTACCTCAGTATGACACACGAAAGCTTTGATAAGTCGCCAACAAAAGTTCAATCACACATCCATAAGAGATTTTGCAATATATATATATATATATATATTAGTGTATCATTTAACATTGTAATGCATTCACATTGAAGAAGAATAGAGAATGGAACACAACATATCACAAATGTGCTAATCCTGCCTACGAGGCAAATTCATTTTCCAAGTCATCATGGCTTGAAACCGTCAGGGTAATGGTAACATCGAAAAGTGATTTAAATACTCTCGCTCAGTGTAGCACACCATCATATTATTGAGCCAATCATCGGCAATTTTGTTGTGTAATTTAGACTTGATAATTTTCATTACTGAAAAGGCTCTTTGAACAGATGCCGTTGACATAGGTAGTAGCAATGCCAACTCAATGAGTTTGTAAACTAATGGAAAGACCAAATATTTTTAAGTTTCAATCATCTTTGTACCTAAATTTGCAAGATCTCTATAAGTATGAAAGGAAGCATGCCTTCTCATGTGAGGAATGAAAGTCTCAAATTGGTCCCTTATAATTGCACGATCATCTTTAGAAAAATCTACATCATATATGTTAGCAAGTTAAGCAAGTTTTTTTATGTCAAACATGGAAAAAAGAGTTCTTTAGATGAAGACAGGAGAAGCATACTGTATCTTTGTAGATGCCTCACCAAACCGATGATTCATCTCAGCACAAATTTGATCAATAACAATACAGAAAATCTTGGCATGATAATCAAGAAAACTAGTGATAGTATGCCCTTGAAACCTTGAATGACCCCAAACTGATATTTCATCATACATATTTGGCACTGAAAATACCTTTGACAGCACAAAATTATTGAACCTCATCCAAGAATTCGTGCCATCCACTATCTCTCATGGTGGCCAACCGAGTTTTAACATCATCAATTAATTCCATAGTGTGAACAATATTTATATCCTATGTTTGCAAAACATGTGAAAGCTCATTTGTGATTATAAGCAACTTTAACATAAGACTCAAAATAAAAGCAAATTTGAAGGACTCCATTTTTCCAATTAACCTGCCGCTTGAGATGGTGCACACCCACACCAAGCACCTCTATCAATGAACTAAAGTTATGTGATGTAAACCCTATCTAGTTTCTTGATGCACACCCTCTTCCTATAAATATCTCACCGTCCTCAAGCCGTTCCAAAATACTTTTGTGATGGCTTTCCGCCAATGCATCCTTCCTCTTACAAGATGCACTTGTTGTTGTCACAATCAAGGAGGCATATTCAAAGAAATCATGAATAGATAATCAACAACTAGTGATAGAAACAACCACCTATTGCAATTGGCGGCAAAGCAATGGACACAAAAAGAATAAGGGTTTTCATCTAGAATCTTTCACCGTAAGTCATTAAATTCACGTCTCATATTTGAAACTCCATCATATTCTTGCCCTCATAGCCTAGAAATGGGTAATTTGTACTTGTCAAGAAGACCAATCAAAGCCCCCTTGAGTGCATCAGATGTAGTATCAATGACATGTTTTAGAGCAAGAAATCGTTCCACAACCTTGCCTTCATTGTTCACATATCTACAACATAAAAAATGCAGTAAGCTTAAATGGAACAACATAGGAATAATGCATAGATGGAATAATAAATTAACCACTAGTCTACTAATCTCAACATTACTGTCATTTCTCTTTCACTGATATATCACGTGACTCATCAATAAGCACGGAGAATTGTCTATCACCAATCTCTCCCATAATCATCTCAGTGATTTCTTGTGCACAACATCTTGCAAGATCCTTTTGAATTTCGGGTGACGTCATCTTGCAATTTAAATCACTACGGTCAAAAGCATGTCTCACATTTTCATTCTTATCTTTATATCAATCTATCATGTCTACAAAGTTGCCCTTGTTTAAAGAGCTAGAAGTTTCATCGTGGCCATGAAAAGACATGCCTTGTGCTATGAGAAATCTTGTACATTCTAGAGAAGAAGTCAAATAAATTTTATATAATTCTTCAGCTACCTAATTTGCATTAGATAACACACTTGGCACACTTTGTCTTTGATTTTTAAAATCATCACAATGCTTAACACACTTGTTGTGGGCACTATTTACACCATTGACATGTTGAGGCAATGATTTATAGCATGCTTCCAATTAGTAAACCCTGTTTTGTTGAAAACATCATAACCAAAGTGTTCTGCCCTTCCTTCTTGCTTAAAGAAGAAGCAATAGAAATAATATGCTGCATCTCGGGACTTGCTATATTCTACCCAATCATCTTTCTTACACCATGTTTGCAAAAAGCCTCCTTCATTTTTGCAAGGAAATTTTACATTAGGTTGGGTTGGACCCTTCAATATGTATAACCTCCTAACTTGGTCTTAAATTTTGAGGCATACTCATAAATTTGTTTCATAAGACTAGGATCACTTACGATATCATCTAGATTGAACTCCCTATTTGATTGTGGTTGTGGATCTTCACCTTGTGGTTGTGGAGCTTGTGGTTATGATAAACTTATGCTTCTGTGAGTTCCATCATTTTCAAGGCTTTTCATATCGACCAAAGACCTCATCATTTCTCAAAATTGACAATTCACGATTCATAATTTCAGTCCACATAAATTCACAGTTTACTAACTTTAACATCATTGCAAAAATCCTTTCCACCAAAGCTAGATTAGATTTCTTAAGCCGTTAAGCTTAATTCTTAAGCAGGCACAGACATCACAAACATCACAAAAGGCATAGTCACACAAACACAACTCATCTCTCATCTAATAGTTCAGAGGTAATTCCACATAGGCACAGACATCACAAACATGAAACATCTAAATTCTTAAGCAGTGAATCTAAACTTGTCATAATGTCCTTTGTCAAGTATGCAAGTTCAAAAAGTAGAGAAATGACCTGGCAGCCTGGCCTGAGTAGAGCTGCCACAGAACACAATGAACCTTGGCCCCTTGCCACTCCTCGCTGGCTCACCGAAGTACCAAACACCGGTCCCTTGATGTGCACCAAGATGAGATCTAAGAGGGAGGCGAACAGCCCAACCGTCGTGCCGAGGGAACTCAGGGAAGCCCAACCACCGTGCTGAGGGAAGCAACAAGTAGGCATCAAGGGGAATGGATGAGCCGTTGAGGCCTCCGCCGCCTGCCAGATTGGGGAAAAGATGAATTAGAGTTAGGAGCTTAGGAGAGGGGAGTGACCGATTGGGTGGCTTCTCTCAGTGCTCTGATTGAGTGTTGTCTTCTCAGGAGGTCGGGATGGAGATGGATCATGTACTTGGACTGATCACTGATGGAGTCATGCGGACGACATCGGGTTGGGCCAAGCCTACAAGCCAATAGCCATGATGTATGGGCCAAGCCATGAAGCCATGATGTATGATTGTATGGGTCGCCTCCTCGCCTATCGGCCTAGCACCCCAACTTGGCTTGGCGTCTTGGTGCCTTGCCCACCGCCAGTTGCACTGCTAGTGCCTGGGAAGCCACCTAGGATCACCGGGCGGTGCCTCCACCCCTAGAGACAAACACAACAAGGTGCGCATATTTATATACACATATATACAGCTTTAAAAAATTTGAAGATATTGACCAAGTGATATTGGCCTCACAGGTGAAATATTCTCTAACTGTAACTAGTGGCATGTTGCTGATTGCATCTTTGTTTACTTTGTGATATTTGCCAAACAATGACAACGGTAAACTCATCCTAAGGAAATAACACTTTGACTCTTTCCATAGTATAACATCGAATTGACAATGCTTGTACTCATTTTAGCTTTCAGGTTATGTTGACATGATGATGTCCAATACTTCTCTCAATAGATCCAAAGTGAGAAGCGGTCACATGCAACATATTATCGATTACATCTTTGTTTAACGTACCATGGTTACCAAGCAATGACAGTGTTGACTATTTCCATGATATTTGTGAAACAAACAAAATTTTCAAATTTTTGATTTGTTTGAATTTCACTTGAATTTATAAAATTGTCAAATCCTTCATGCCTTTGTGATTTCCTTTCTTGGAATTTCTCCTTCACCCAGCATTGGCACCCCTCTGCTCGAGTGCCTTCACCCCTATTTCCCTTGCCACATGGCCATGAGCCATTTGTGCGCTGCCATCGCGTTGCTCACCATTGCAATTAGTCAACCACCGCACAATGCTTTGCCACCTCGCCGACCAAGCCATTAATGGCCGTCATACCATCTTTTGGCCATGCGCAGCTCCACATCCCTGTCAACCTTGCCGTGGCCATCTTGCCACCAATCACTTGACGCGTGCCCGAAGCTTTGGCTCACCCCACCCCAGCATGTGCCCACACACCACTAAGACACCGCTTTCCTCGTGTTGCTAGCATTGTCACCAATCTCTCCTGAAGCGCCTCGACTCCTAGCACTGCTGTCCACACGCCAACCTCACCGCCTCTACACACTTAACACTACTGCCTTCAAGGCGCTATAAAGCTGAGCCAAGCTTCAAGTTAGAATGCTTTGGCAACCAATTGTACAACCAAGGTCTTCCCTCCCAACTCCGGCCAAGAAATTACCATTGCCGCCGTGACATCTTCGGTTAGCCCAAAAGTCAATTTCACCCCTAGCCTCGATTAAAGTCAAATTTCTCTTGGTCATAGCATCTCTAGGACACCCTGACCCTGTCAATCCTAGACAGCCGGTGCCATCTGCCACCACCATCTAAGCTTGGCCAACGTGGATAGCCATGTACAAGCTACACCCAACCAAGCTATTGTTGCCATGGGCTTTTCTGTACAACGTAGATGTTCAAACCATGTTTAGCTTGACCCAAAATCTACCGGTGTGCCACTGTACCATGGCCCTACTCTGGTGAGCTTCTTCCACTTCCAGCCACCTCCGGTGTCCCTCTGACCTTGCAAACGCCAAAAATAGAACACTTAGGTTCCCTTAGCCCTCTCCACGCCGTCACTCATCACCATTAGCCACCGCCTAATTAGCATCAGCATCGCTCACCTTTGCTTGATAGCCAAGGCGCACACGCCTGAGTCGAACAGGCTTCATGCCTAACAGGCCAAAACTAGTGGGCTAACTGTTGGCCCAAATAGATTAGAAGCCCAGTTAATTAAATGGGATGATCCCAATAGTTAAAGCCCATTACTATTCAAGCCTGATCCACACTATTCATGGCTGAAATCCAACACTGTTCGCCTCAATTAGCCTGCCCAAAACCTATTAGTATTCATGTGAACCAACCCATTATGAATAGTATCAGCCTGTTATTATTTATTTGAAGCCCATTAAATATATTTATACCCATTTCGACCATCTCGTGCCCGTCTAACCCATTTTCAACTTCGTTTGACCCAACTAAGCACTGCTTAAACCCTATCCGCCCAAAACCACTTTCTTTTATATATTTTTTGGATATTTTATTGTATTTTATTCCCAACTTACATTCTGCAAAGTAGGAACTCATTTTGTATTCATTCTTTTGCGCTACTATCTGGATTCAACTAGTTAGCCAATGGAGAAGCTACCGGAGCAATTAAGGTAGATGGTGTAGACCTGAAGCCTACAGAGAAATAATTGAAGACTCTGGATAAAAAAGCAAGTCACATGTTTTATATTCAAATTGATCCTATATTGTTTAATTATTTAATTATTAGTACTTTCATTATTATTATTTGTGTATTGTTATTTATTTAAAATAATTATTTAGAATGACATGATAGTTAGTTAAGTCCTACCACTGAAAAACCATGTTTCACTTGAAGCCCATATTTACCTTGACAATCTTAATAATAATAAATTATTATCTAACTAATCATTAGTATATTAGACAATCAAAAGTTTTACACTACTAAGTTGTTTCGGTATTTTGCTGATAGATTTTAAAATGGTATTAGGGTTAAGGATGACTCGTGAAAATTCACTAAATGGTTGGAATTCATGACCTTATCCTAGGGTGGAGGAACTGGTATGAATTGGTGGTAGATGTAACGCACTAGGTTTTTGATTTGTTGCCTCACTTGTGAAAAGTAAGGACTAGAACCTTATGCTAAATAAAGCATACAAAAATTGTTCAACCACAAGTTTTAACTTGTCAAACCTGGTTTAATAGCTACTTGATTTGATTGAATATCTATATGAAGGTTGGCTTTTCCATTGTGATGGAAAGACCCTGAGAGACCATGTGGAGGTCATCCCATATGTGTGATGAGTAATTGACATCGGTTTAGGAAAGTCGAGTTTGATTTGGTTGGTTCGGACCTTGACGTTGCGTGGTGCAATCGGGCTCGGTCAGACTTGGTCAAACCTGGTCAAAGTGGTTAGGATGCATATTGTGTTGACTTATCAGGTTTGAGCTATTTCTGCTTAATATGGTTTCATTAATGCATTTGTGCTTACATGTATCGAGCGGTGCTATTTGATGGGTTTCTTGTCTGTGATGGCTGCAGGACGTCGAGGCGGAGTCGTGGTGAGACACGAGGTGACCGGACTAGACGCAGGTGGCGTTAAGGTCAGAACGATCGGATGTGTCGAAGACGGCGGAGACTCGAGGTGGTTGCGAGGCTTGGACGACAAGAGACGCAGAAGCTTCCCGGAAGGTGCAGGAGGGGCGAATTGGTCATTTCGCGAGGCTACACAAGCGGGAGCGCGTTCCGTTGGACTTAGCGGGCGTAACGGGTTGGAGATCCGTTAGCCAAATGCTACAAATAGGTGGGGGTGGCTGCATGCACTCCATGGCTTTGGGAGAGAGTTAGGGTTTGCTAGAGTCAAAAGAGGCTTTGTGAGTTTATTTTGTCTTTAGGCTTTAGTGGTTGGAGAGTTGGTGTGGGCAGCAGAGTGTGTCTCCCTGTGTGTACGTGTATTTTCCTCTCTAAGAAGCATGTAGAGTTCTTGGTTTTCTTGAGTTGGGAGAGGGAGAGGATGGATTGAGAGTTTTGTAATCATTCCTCTTGTTCTAATGTCCATGCGTATCGGGACTCCTCTGTATTCTTCTTGTTTCCATGAATGAAATCTCTGAGTTTGTCACCCGTGCTCTCTATTTTCCTTCGATGCCTCTTTGCATGATTTCTTGAGATTTTCGATTTCTTGTTGTTTCTTGCTGGGAAGGCCCAAAATGGGTTGCTCTATGTTGAGATGATGCCTCAAGATCATTTGATCGATTTTCCCAAGAGCAAACCACGTTTAATCTCAGATTTGGTTTCTTGGGCTCCTCTGTTCTTCATTTCATTTCTAGGGTTTTGATGCTTTTTATGATTCCCTTCATGAGATGGCACGAAACTTGGTATGTTGAGTTCTTAGGCTATTAAGTAGCTATCCTCAAGGTTTCGTGGTCAAAGGATCAAAGGTTGAGGAGTATTTTGGATTTTGGCTCAATTTTGCAAAAGTTTCAGATTTTTGCCATAATCTGAAATTTGTGCTCATGAGTTGTCTTCTCTCTGTTTCCTAGGGTCTATAGGTTATTTGAGAGGTAGTCACACTAATCTGGGCAGAGAAATCTAGAAGAAATTCTCTATTGTTGCTGCAGTGTGAAGTCTCAATTTCTATTGTCCAAAAATCAGCATTTCAGCCTTCTGGACCCGATGGCCGGTCAGACCGGAAGAGATTGGGCGGTCAGACCGCCCGTTTGCCCGCGGTCAGACCGCCCGTTTGCCCGCGGTCCGATCGGACTTGTGCCAGCAGTCAGACCGGCGTTGCATAAGCGGTCTGACCGGCCCTGGCACTGCGGTCAGACCGGCCCTGGCACTGCGGTCAGACCGGCCGACCTCCATTGCTTGCTGATTTTTTCCATTTCTTTTTGGTGTTAAGTTCTTTGTTGTTTGGGTTTTCTCTTGCCTCTCCAGTAAGTATTTGAACTACTTCTCTTCTTAGTTTCTCATAGCTATCGGAGAGAATAGTCTTTTCGCATAGGTTCCTTAGGGGGCAAGTTTTAAAAGTCGACATTCACCCCCCCTCTGTCGCCATTTCGGTCCAACAGACCCACGTATAGTGGGTGGTGTGGAAGTGGGACTGAAAAGTCACTTGCCATATTTCACAATGGTAGGTTCACTCGGAGTCAATTTGCGATCTCCACTTTGGCCAGTGGATTACCGACAATGGGTGGCCATGAGCATACCGGGTAAAAGCTAGAAAGAGGAGAGCACTAAAAGACCTAGTTATCTCAACTCAGTCGTACGCTAATATGTTGTGTGTCTATAGCTTGACATTGTAAGTCTGAGATATCTTGTGAGTAAAGTTGAGCAACTCTACATAGTATAATAAATGGTATTCGAATACACCGTACTCCCGGTTAATGGAATTGTGTTTTATAGGTGATTCCAGCAATAAGACATAAGTAGAATTGGAGGATTCTAATAAGATAATTGTGAATGACAAACCCCTTGTTAATTAAGTAGTGTTTTACTGTTTTAAATGCAAAGTTTTTTGCCAGCAAACTTGCATATATTCTTATCATATCACAACCTATAAATCTATCTATTTGATCTTCTTGCATATTACACTGTTACAAAAGAGGCTATATTGGACAGCGACATCGCAGACAGTTCATAGGGAACCATCTGTGTTGTATTATCACAGATGGTTTTATAAAACATGACAGTGTACCATCTGTGATAGGCAACTATCATAGATGGTTTATACGAATAATCGTATGTGGTATTATCACAGACGATTATTTATATGATCTGTCTGTTATAGTGAAAGACATACAGATGATTCATATTAATAACCGTCTATGATAATTCACAGATAGTTATTTATACAAACCATTTGTGATAGTGGCGGACATCACATATGGTTTGTATGAATAACCATCTGTGATATTTCATAGACGTTTATTAATAGGAACCATCTGTGATAGTTTCATATCACAGACGTTAGTGATTGGAACCGTCTGGGATACGCCACGTTATTAAATAGAAAGCGTGGTCTCAATAGATCTGTCTTCATTGCGCTACATTGAAGGAGGCGGTCGGCTTTGAGGGGTTTAGTGAAAACATAACACTTGTAGATCTAACTTGTAGATCGATTTGTTCTCGGTGATTGGAGGTTATTATTTGCTTCTAATAACTTATATGCCTTGTAATAGCTAGAGAGAGATGATAGCTAGGTTTTTAGATCTAGCTAGCTAGGTTTAGAGAGAGATGGTAGGTTGCTCCGATTTAAGAATGGGTCAGTACTCGTAGTTTACTTTAATATATTCTTACTTGATATTGCTTCATAAATACGTGGCTAGCTACTTAATTTAGATATGGACAATTTATTATAAGGTGAATGACAATTATGTGTGTAAGTTGCTAGGCTAATTATGCAACTAAAGAGATCATTGAGTTCTACATCGTTTACATGGCTCAGGTCGAACCAATAGGTGTACCTCTATCTCATCATGAGGGGAGGCTAGAGGGTATCAGGACCATCGGAAGGAAAGTAATAACTCTGGATCTAGATAAACATGACTAAAATGACTCCGTATATTGAAGAGCACAAGGACCTACTATACCAAGAGAATCCAGGCCAGTCAGAGGTTTGGATCACGGACAACACAACCGTTGGTTCAACATATGGTTGAAGGTGCGATTGACCGGGAGGTCGTCAAGTGAAACGCTACAATGGTTGGAAAAAGGGCCAAAATTTACAATTATGACATGGCAAGAATATGACATTAATGAGTACACATTTTATACAATAGATCAGGATAGAAATAGCATAGTGCAGAACTCAAGTGTCCGCAAAGATGCATTTCATGCTCACATCAGTACCACCGGCCCAAGCTTGTACTACAGGCTTGTAGAGAAGATTTGGGAGCTTGACAAGTACGACGTCACTATTGTGGACCTCAAACATGTAGGATACAAAGATGAACCATTCATACTCATGAGGTAAATTGTTTAAGTTTTTTATGTAACCGACACATCAATTAAGAAGCACCATGTAGTTCTTCATGAAAAAAGAAGGATTGTTGGAGTTGAGAATGTCATGGATGAGAGAGAGAGTACAATTAATTTGACGAGTTGCCTCCATTTAGAGACGACATCAGGCTCGAGGAAGAACAAGGCGATGAAGCAAGCTATATACATGTCGATCATTGTGAAGGGCTTTATTTGAAAGGAAATAGCCAAGTGTAATCAATGATCCCACACAGCGAGCACTTATTTGGAAATTATTGCAATGTAATCATAATTAAGAAACTCGACATGTAATTATGGAACTATTCCATTTATGATTATACTTTCTTTTTCATAGGGCATGGCTAGCATGCATTTCTTGAGGCCAGTCGAAAAAGAGAAAACTATCACAGGCGGTTTAGCAAAAAAACCCTCTGTGATCATTTTATCACAGACGGTTCTATTATAGAACTGTCTGTGATATGTGGCATATCACAAGTGATTCTATAATAGAACCGTCTATGGTAGTATTATCATAGACGGTTCCATCACAGACGGTTTCATAATGGAACCGTCTGTGGTAGTATTATCACAGATGGTTCTATAATGGAATCGTATGTGATAGTTCCTCTATAAATATGCCCTACTGTAATTAGTATTATCATAGAACTTGAGACACTGGTGTGTGTCATTAGCTTCATAGAACTTTGTTTACACTCATAGCTCACCGTAATTAGTTTTTTCTTGTAAGAGAGATGACATCCGCATAGTCATCGTCGTCGTCATTTTGGTCTGATGCTTTGAAGACTGGGGTAAATAAGCATGGTAGAGAAGTATTGAAAAGGCCAGAGGGCCAAATGACCATCACAATAGTCTCTCCGGATGGGGTCTCTCTACAACAACGGCAGCATTCCAGACTACCTACGGGATAATTGGAAGACAACGGGTCCTCATCACCATAGCAAGATGGAACTATTTGACAAAGGTTCAGAAAAATCAACTGTGGGTGGGAGGAAATAACAAATTCGTTCGAGATCCCAGCAGAAGTCTAGGAACTTGTGCAACAGTAGGCACTCCTCACGATGGGAAAAGTGCGGAAAAACTTCAAGAGCATGCTTGTCATGCAGTACATGGCTAAGGATTGCACGCCCTTTATGAGGTATCCTTTCATGTCGCCGAAAACATGGGAGGCTTTTGTGCAGATGAAGACGACGACCGAATTTGAACAACAAAGTGTGGTACATAGGCTCTCCAAGCATAAAACACTCACGCTCACAGACTCGGCACCGCTAGGTGTGTGGGTAAAATCCCACAATGGAGGATGCAGGACATGGTTGCAATCCGATCGGAGGTCTCCCCGCCATTTGCCAAGATCGCAAATAAGCACGCCTGAAACTGGTTAAGAGTGAGGTCATCAACCACGTCTTTAGGTGTCTCTTGTTTAAAAAACCCCACAGACGAGGAATTGTCTCAACGCCTGGTATGATATGTTAAACTACATAGTTGTTAATATCTTTTGAACTTCATGGGGTCTAAAATAACATGATTAGCTCTTGCAGCAAGCATTGACTACCAAATCTTCCCAAGGCTCCTTTGAAGAAGATAGGGAGAAGGATATACTATCACAAGCCCTAGGAAACAAGGAGCACCCAGGTCACACACGAGGCTTGGGGGTTTACGTACCTTGGAGGCCCGTCCCAAATGACTCTGAGGTGTATAGGCATAGGAAGAGATCCAAGGCCAATCGTGATGAACAAATAAAATAAGAACTTCGTGCACAACTTGAGGAATAGCTATCTGTCTCACTTTGAGGAGAGATAGATTCATTGAGGGAAGAATTAAGACAAGTCCACAACCAATCATAACCCACCCCCGTTAATGTGGTACCCAGTCCCCCTCAACGTTGGAGTAGCTGCGCGTCCATGCCAATTTCTAAACATAGAGACACCCACTTACCTATCGACGACATCCAGGTAATGTACCTCTTTAGAATGCTACATAGATGGACCTGGTGGACACCTTAGCTCATCGTGTATCGTTATGTAGGAGCCCACGGCGTGCATCCTTAGAGTCAGGATTGTTGGCTCCATTCTCATTAACGCTTGGCGGGGTATGTCGTATTCATGGTTGTCAGGGATGCTAGTGCACGGTGCCCAACTAAAGACCGGTTTTGTGAAGATCCAAGTAGACATGATTAATGATTTTTTTTGAACTGTCCATCTTGAGAAACCCCCAATGAAGAGATTATGACATTAGGGGATGCTATCCACACATTCATCTAGTGGTCCAAGAGGGACATCACCCTCGACCTGTCTGTGTCGCGATCTCTATATCTTGTGGCCCAAGAGGGACATCATCCCGGACCCATCACGTTGGCTCTTGTGGCTCCACCTCGAGCTCTGTTTCAATAGCCCATCGCATCGGCTCCCATGGAGACAACACGAAAAATGTATCGCAAGTGAGGCGCTAAGACCCAAACGAAGAAGATTAAGGCGCCTCACAAGTAATGGAAGTTTATTCTCGGAGTGTCGTTGGTCCCTGAGTCACAACTACCTAGCCTTGGACTCGTTTGCAGGACTTTGCATAACTGGTACATGCAGAGGTCCAACATGAAGCTAAACTGGCAAAGTGGATTCACCGTGAGATATACGGAGGCGCATTCCTCCATGACTCGGGCTACTTCATCATGACCTTCGAAGACTTATTCTTACTATTCAACCTCGACGAACTTGACGTCTCACTTCTACGATGTTGGACACTGTAAGTGTACTGTGCAATCATATTCTACATTCACGTCATATCGATAAATGTCATAAATCATTGCTTATGCATAGATCCATGATCCAACAAGTCCAGTAACGGTGAGAACCAGTGGGTTTCCTCAACTCACACTTGGTCTCTGAACAATCTATCAATGATAACACATCTTTTGTCTAAGATTACATAACGAGGGGGATTGTTTGCTCATAATGACAAGGGGTACATCATGATACCCTTCAACCAAGGGTAAGTGCTTCACTAGTTGCCATACAAATTCATTTGTAGTACTTTATACGCAACATGAATATAGGATTAATCACTATGGCGATATAACATGACTAGGAGTCATTGGATTCTGATGATGATTATACCAAAGTGGAGCAAGGTAATATACCTTGATTCCTTACTTAGTGGCAACTACGACTTCACTCGTGTGCAACAAGCAATTGACAGGTAAACCCATTTCCTCTATATATAGCTCTATTATAATTTTCTCTTTATTTGAAATGGCCGAGGCTAACTTTTTGGAATCACGTAGATTCAGTACTTACGTTGCCCAGGGAGGGAGACACAAGAAATCCAGCACCACACTACGACACAGGGTGCGATTTTTGGTATTCTTTATAGCACAATAATTCTATATCACACTTCGTTATAATGCCTCTAGAACTAACAATACCTATGTATGCAATTCTATGTTTGTAGTGCAACACCAGCAGCTATAGGGCAACATATGTGGATTCTACGTTTGCCGCCATATACAGGAAATCATAGACGCTAAAACGAATGATCCAGAGGTTTGTCAACATACCAATAATTATTTTGTGATTTATCAATATATATATATATGCTAATGACTTAACACTACTCCTAGCAACAGTACGTGGAATTCAACAAAAGTGTAATTGATCTTGACAAACTCACTGAAATTCAAGGAAAGCTCTCCCAATTCTTGACAACGGAGGTCATAAACAACACTGGAGAGTTTCACCCTGGCAATGGTGATTAGATGTTGAAACATTAAATATAATTGTAATCACTCAATTATGCTTAGTCAAACAATTCATTCAATTATACTTCATTTAGTTGTTTAATTCATTTGTGAGATCTGTGTAACAATTGTCATTTGCTATATATATGATCTGCTTGAGTTGTTTAATTCATTTGTGAGATCTGTGTAATAATTGTCCTGTGCTATATATGTGATCTTCTTGCTTGTTTTAGAGGGCATGGCTAGTATTTCCTGAGGCTAACCGAAAAACAGAAAATAATATAGCTTTTGAAATAGCTATCATAGATAGTTTGGTGTTCCAAACCGTCTATGATATATAGATATAATAGTTTGGTATTCCAAACTGTCTATGATATATAGATATCACAGACGATTTTTAAAACAAACTGTTTGTGACATGTACAATATTATAGACGGTTAATATCAAAAATCGTTTGTGATATTCTGCTATCACAGACGGTTGTTAAAAATAATCGTCTGTGATATATACAATATCACAGATGGTTAATATCAAAAATCGTTTGTGGTAGCAGAATATCACATACTGTTTTTAAAAAAACTGCCTATGTTTTAACTATTACAGACGGTTTGGGAGCCGTATGTGACAACTACCTATTATCACTGCACATAAATGCAGGCGATTCAGAAACCATCTGTGATGATACTTTTGAACCATCTATGATAACACCGTCTGTAGTAGTGTTAGTTATATAGCCTTCTCATATGGTTTGCTGAGTACCTAGTGTACTCAATCTTGTTTACTTTCTACAAAATAAACACAACAAGAAGAAAGGATACTTCAGTTTTCTTGTTAGGATTATGATTTTACTTAAGTGTTCCAATGGGTTTTTTCTTCGAATCTTCTGAATGTAAATTAAGTTTGAATTTAGATGCCCTTAAAACTATTGTATTTTGATCGTTAAGTCATATTTTAATCAAGTTAATTCTTTTTAAATACTTATGAACAGATATGATACTCTTTTTGTCCACAGTTAAACTTCAAGACTATTACGAAGAACTTCTCAATCCTATTCTAAAAATGACGTTACAATTTTTGTCGAATTGATTGCACGGAAACTTGTTTTAGCCTTTTAGGACGTACGATTGATGTATTCGTGTGTGAGGATTCCGTAGCTGCATTTGATGCCATGTTGTTGAATGCTTCTCTTATATATATAAAGTGAGAAGTAGGGTCTATTCGGTAGCCGATGTAACTAGTTTTTAAATAAAGTATCTTTTTAAGTTGAAGTCTATTAGTTTATTGTAATACATGTTGTACTGATTTTATTTCTATCGGTCAAAACCACATGCAATTGTCTCTCTCCATCCTCTCTCTCGCAAACAGCCACTATTCATCTACTATTTATAAATCATAGCTAAAAACCATAAACTTCAGCAGTAAAGAACAAACTCATAATCGCATACCACCTATTACCAATTCCATCTCCGTTTGATGCACATATTTGCTAAACTACAAGAAGAGCAATTGTCAAATTTAAATAACAATTTTACCTTTTCCATGATATATACGTTAATTGATTGCGCTTGGACTAGTTTTACCTTTTAAACCAATTCTAGGCTATAAGATTGATGCGTTCGTGTGCAAGACTGAATTAGATGAGTTTGAGTCTATGTTTTAATGCTTCCATTGGAAGCAAAGTGAGAGGCGGCCGCATACATGTTACGGATTCCATCTTCATTTGGTGCATTGTATATATATATTTGCCAAATGAGCACTCGTCAAGAGAAAACAGCCTGTTTACTTTTTCCATGATATATAGGTCGGATAGGGGTGAAAAATGTATAAGAATTATCTATATTACCTAGTTATCGTATTCGATAGGATATAGATACAATATATATTTTTCTATCCGATTAATAATTCCTCTTCTATTTGTATTTGTATTCGAATTTACATAAAACATATGGATACGAATATGATATGAACTTGTACCATCCGAAATATTATTTTATCCGGATTATTCGTATTCGAATTCGATGAAACAATATACATATGTTATTGTAATACGACTAATTAGTTGGACAAGTTTTTTAATTTAATATTAATTCGCATTCCTTTAGGTGAAGTAAATGAATTAGGATGATTAAGCGTGACTGAGGATAAAATATCATTAATATTTTCATACTAGATTATGAGGATATCCGGATCCAACCGAATTGAGTAGATATTTGATTGAATTCTTATTCATTACAATATTCAATTCGTATTTGAGAATATTGAAATTTATATTTATATTTATTTATAAAGTATGAATACAAATATGATAAGAGCACTATTTAATCTGTTTTCACCCCTAAGTCAAATTAACTGTACTTGGACTCTTTCCACCTTATATATGTACAATTGATGTGTTCGTGTTTTGAGGATTTCACTGCGCTACATTTGACGTCGAGTTGTTCAATGCTTCCCTTGGATTGAAAGTGAGAAATAGTATACATTCATTTGGTGCATTGTATGTATACATTTGCCGAACTACTAGAAGAGCACTCGTCAAGAGAGAAAACATGTGGCCTGTTCTTTTCCTCCGAAGCTGACGGTTTTTAGTTTTCGTTACAGTACCTAATTTTCAAACGAAGTATTTTTTTCAAAATGGGGTCTACAAGTTAAACGATGTAAACGTCAAAAGCCCAACATCTATACCAGCCAAAATCGCAAGTGAGTATCTCTCTCTCCGTAATATGTACCGTAAATAGCTAAAATTCAAAAAAAATTAGCCAAAAGACATAAACCACAGCTACAGCCAAACAGGCCCTTTACTTTCTCCTTGATAGATGCGGGGATTCATTGCACTACGACTCATTTCACCTTATAGACCATAAAATTCTAGACTGTACACATACAATTGATGTGTTTTAGGATTTCTAGCTGCGTTTGATGCATGTTGTTCAATGCTTATCTTGGATCAAAAGTGAGAAATAGTTGGACGCGACATGTTACTAATTCCAACTTTGACTTTTGCACCGTATATGTTTGCCAAACCACTAGAAGAGCACGCGTCAAGAAACAACTTGTTTACTTTTTCCACGATATATACATCAAATTGATTGCGCTTGGACTCGTTAATTTCACCTTTTACACCAGAAAGTTCTAGGCTGTACATGTTCGATTGATGTGTTTGTGCTTGAGGATTCCATAGCTGCGTTTGATGCCATATTGTCCAATGCTTCCATTGGATAAAAAGTGAAAAGCAGCCAGATGCGACATGTTACTACTGATTCCTACTTCACTCGATGCAACGTATATATTTGCCAAAGCTCTAGAAGAGCAGTTATGAAGAGAAAACAGCCCTTTTACTTTATCCATGATATATACATTGGATTGACCGCGTTTGACTCATTTTACCTTTGAAACCATGAAACTAGCGTGTCCACATTGGATTTAACATATAGCTTGTATTCCTTTCGATGTCTTGACATATACATGATTAATATGTACTGTTCTAATGTAGTCGCTACAAAATATGTAATACAGATTTTTCTTCATCTAGTTAACATGACAATTTATAATCATCTTAAAAGCAAACGTGGTGCCTAATTGGCAAAGCCTTTGCCCTTGATTTAAAGAAAACTAACTGAATTTCCTAAGCAATTGTGTGGCTAGATACTATATTATGCGTGTTTATATCGAAACATAGGAATTATACTTGTTATATAACTCCAATGCTTATGATAAAAATATAGTTGTATGTTTTATACAATTGCAACCGCTCTCAAGCTTGTGTTTAATCTGTACTGTTATAATCTGGATCTACCAAAATCAATGTTGTAGATCTTTTTCTTTTTTTTCTCCAATAAACGTGGGAAAATGTAGCCCTTGAGAGTGAACATGATGGTTTTTTTATTTGTTATAATAATATAACTAGCTTAATTTCTTGTGTAATTGTGCAACTAGATACTACATCACATGTGTTTATATCTAGGAGTGAAAACGAATCGAATATGGATCAGATACTGTTTAAACCATATTCGCATCCATATTTTTTCCTCATATTTGAATACGAATCGAATAAACATCGGATATGAATATGGACTGGACAAATATCGGATACGAATTCGAATCGAATATCTACTCAATTCAGTCGGATCCAGACATCCTCATAACTTATGTAATATGAAGATATTAATGACATTTTATCCTCACACAATCATGTTTAATCATTCTAATTCATTTACTTCACCTAAAGAAATACGAATTCACGTTCAATTAAAGAACTTGTCCAACTAATTAGTCATTATAATAAAATATACATATGCTTCATCGAATATAAATACAGATATAGATAGTCTGGATAAAATAACATTTTGGATGGTAAAAGTTCATACCATATTCACATCCATATTTTTTATGCGAATACTAGTACAAATATGATAGAAATTGTTAATCTGATGAAAAAAATCTATACCATATAATACGGATAATTATAGTTGTATTTCTTATATAATTGCAATTGCTCTCATACTTGTGTTTAATCTGTGCTATTATAATCTAGATCTACCAAAATCAATGTTGTAGATCTTTTTCTTTCTCCTCCAATTAATGTGGAAAATTGTAGCGCTTAGGAGTGAACAGGATTGTTTTTTTGTATTTGTTATAATAATACAACTAGCTTAATTTCCCGCATAATTGTGTAACTAGATACTACATCGCATGTGTTTATATTGAAACATAAAGTTGTACTTGTTATACAACTCTAACGCTGATGATGGCAATATAGTTGTATTCCTTATACAACTTTAACAACCCTTATTCGTATGTGATTAATCTTCACCGTTAAAATCTGGACCACCAAAATTAATGATGTAGATCTTTCTCTTTTTTCTTTGATTTACGTGAGAAATTCTAGATATTGAGAGTAAACGTGGTGGCTTCTTTTGCTTTTATTTTAATAACATAACTCGTAGAATTTTTTACACAATTGTATGGCTAGATATTCAATATATTGTATTTTTTTAACTTGTAACATATTGTGTTTGTGCTAGAACTCTATTGCCTTTCAAAAATATAATTGTATTTGTTATACAATTGTAATAGTTGTAACAGCTACATGATTAATTTATAAAGTTATAATCTGACCCTACGAAAATAAGTGGTATAGAATTTTCTCTTTTTCTCTCGATTAATGAAATCATTTCTTATCTATATGGTTAATCTGCATAGTTATAATCTGGTTTCATCGAAATAAGTGGTGTACATCTTCTCTTTTTCTCTTAATGAATGAGAGAATTTTTAGAAATTTTACTCTTTTCTGATTTAAAGATTATTATAGGATTTTTATATCTTTAAAGTGAATGAGGTACTTCATATATCATCGATTGCTGTACATACGTAGATAGGTCTTAAACACGGTGCCTCCAGCTATTATTGCTTTGATTAATTACAAACAGAGAGAAAGCTGCGGGGCTGAATTGTACCAAGAATTTTTCGTACGAATAATCTATTTTTTATTCAAAATTACAGAAATATATCCGCGGTAAAATTTTTTACAAAAATAGGCTCAAGTCGCCCAACGGAAGGGCGACTGGAGCCTATCGCCCAACCAGAAGCCGATTTTGTCCCTGTCGCTCTACCATCAGGCGACTGCATCCAGTCGCCCTCCCATTGGGCGACTTTAATGCAGTCGCCCAATGGTTGAGCGACAGGGATCAAATATTCGCCAAAAATAGTGAAAATTGGTGGAGATATTCTTCATTGATCCAAAAGCCTTCAGAAAAAATTTTGAGCAATTTCGGCTACGGGATCAAAAGTTATAGCAATCGAGGAACACAAAGAGAGGAAACGGGGAGTGATTAAAACTGCTATAACTTTTGATCCCGTAGCCGAAATTGCTTAAATTTTTTCTGAAGGCTTTTGGATCAATGAAGAATATCTCCACCAATTTTCACTATTTTTGGCGAAGGTTTGGTCCCTGTCGCTCAACCATTGGGCGACTGCATTAAAGTCGCCCAATGAGAGGGCGACTGGATGCAGTCGCCTGATGGTAGAGCGACAGGGACAGAATCGGCTTCTGGTTGGGCGATAGGCTCCAGTCGCCCTCCCATTGAGCGACTTGAGCCTATTTTTGTAAAAAAATTTCCTATGGGTATATTTCTGTAATTTCGAATAAAAAATAGATTATCCGTACAAAAAATTCATTGTACCAATCTATAACTAACCGGCGAATGATCCATCTCTCGGAGGATAGATGCCTCCCCCGACTAGGATACCACAAGGAGTCACGAGAGCCATCCAACATTTCCTACCACGATTCAATGCCATGTTGCATCGCTGCCGGTTGCCATCCCCAATTCAATAGCGGGAAGACCGGGCTTTACCGTCGAAGCTTGGAAGGCCAGGTTTCACCATGAAGCAGTCAAGCAGCCGCCGCCCTGTATTCGTCGAGGCAGTGAAAGACAGGGACGCGGTTTCCTAGTCTGCACAGAAGCGGCACCGGGCAGCCGGGCGCCGGCAGCTGGGAGAGGGACCAATGGCAATACGGCGTCCAGATGATTATCCAAAACACGGTGTGATTGTTGGTGCGGGCCAAATGATTCCATGCTGGACCGATCCGTGATCCTCCAACACGTATCCCACATGCGCTGGTCTCCATCCGGTCGACCACCGAGGTTATCTCCAAACTTTGGAACTTTTTCGACCTTTTAATTTCGGTTTTTTAATTTTTATTCTTTTATACTGTCTGTGACGATATAACTTTTTAATTTTTTTTATTAAATAATTCGGAAAATACTAACCGTTGTTATAGTATATTTCAATTAAAAAACCAATAACTATAGCCAAAAATCACGATTTAAAAGCCGTTTGAGCAGTCCCTTGATTCCTTCGGTTACGGTTACGCATCCATAGTGTGGATTAGTAGCTTTGATTGGCACCCGGCGTGCTGCATTTTGGCTCACGGCAAGCACTTGCGCAGACAGCACCAGAAGCACCACTTGCAGATACTAGTAGCCAAGATAGTAGTGACCGGTAGAGTTTGCGAGCTAGAAATGGCACCGGCGACTTCCTCGGTCCCGATCGTCGACATGGGGCGGCTCGGCGGGGGCGAGAGGCCCGCGGCGATGGAGCTGCTGCGCGATGCATGCGAGAACTGGGGCTTCTTCGACGTGGATATATAACAACATTAACACAATTGACAATGATAGTGGAACGCCAAAACATGGAATAAAAACAAACTTCTTATCGATCGATCCTAATGTTCTCTGCTTTGTTTTGTTGGTGCGGTGCAGATTCTGAATCAAGGCATCTCGACGAAGCTGATGGTCGAGGTGGAGAAGATGACCAAGGGGCGCTACAAGACTCCAAGAGGGTGCGCGAGCAAGTCGCTCAAGGACGGCTGCGACGCGCAGGACGTCAAGACAGAGAACCTGGACTGGGAGAGCACCTTCGTGCGCCAACTCCCGGAGTCCAACATTGTCCATGTTATAAAATGGAAAGATACAAAATAATAAAGAATAATAAAGAGAATAAGATAAAGATTTAAGATAAAAAAATCATAAATGCATAATCGACGAAATCACTATATAAAGAAGGAGTTACAGAATACTCTTGGCGTATTACATGTATAAATAACTTGAGTTATGCGCGCTATCTATTATGAAACTTATAGGGGGTATAAATCGTCTTAAAAACAAGAATCCCATATAAGAAAGGAATAGAGTTCCAGTCAGACTCTTGGCGTATTACATGTATAAATAACTTGAGTTATGCGCGCTATCTATTATGAAACTTATAGGGGGTATAAATCGTCTTAAAAACAAGAATCCCATATAAGAAAGGAATAGAGTTCCAGTCAGCAATGAAAACAGAAACCTACTCGAAAACTGGAATAGTAACTTGCTCGAAGACGGAACAACACTCTGCTCGAAAATGGAAATAGAATCTTAAAATATGACGGTGAAGAATTGTAAGTCGAATGCACCTCAAGAAGCCACGTCTGACTTCAATCGGTGCAAACAACTTTAGACATCACGATAGTGCAAGTTGTGTAGAGTCCTTCACAGACTTGAAAATGATCATAATCATAACCTCCGACCAGTTCGCATTACCAATCAGCCGTACTGATCAGAATATATCTTTTGAGTAAAACATGATCGGATTTTTGAAGTGGTCGGACCCAACTAGATTCGGATAACAAAATACAACAATATCTACCTTGAACTGAATTCCTCCTGTAGCGAAAAAGAACCCAAAAAAATATCTTGAATAACTTGCAAAACATTTATTGTGTCAAATGTCCGAAACAGGACTAATGAGTATTATAGACCAAATATGAGCAGAGATCAAATTTATCGGTAGGGACTGGCTTTGTCATCATATCAGTTGAATTATCATAAGTACAGATCTTACAAATTTTAACATCACCTTAAGAAATAACTCCTTGGATAAAGTGATATATAATATCAATATGATCTGTTCTCTCATGGAATATTTCGTCTTTGGTAAGACAAATAACACTCTGACTATCATAGTGGATATTAGTGTAAGATGTACTTCTATAAATCTCAATGTATAGATCTCTTAGCCAAACAACTTCTTTATAGGCTTTTGAAATAGCCATGTATTCAGCTTCAGTTGTCCAAAGAGCAATAATAGTTTATAGACAAACTTTTGAGCTTACAGTATAGTCTCCAACAGTGTGTATATATATATATATATCCAGTCAGAAATCACATCTTATCTAAATCTCTAACAAATCAGAATCTACATATCCGATCAGTTCAGCATTGGTCTTTCTAAATTGCAAATAAGCATTAGAAGTGTTTCACAAATATCTGACGATCCACTAAACTGGATTGGCCATATATCTACTGACAACACTCAAAGTATGAGATAGGTCAGGGCGAGAGCAGACCATAGCATACATAAGTGATCAAGAATTAGCTTGCTTGAGTAGTAGTAAGTGCTGAAATCAATGGCAACTTGCTCTACTATCTCGGCTTGAGCTTGCTCAATTTCTATATTATAGGCAGATGCACTCCTATAAGAAATTAGTTATTTAAGGCACTAATAGGTTAGAAAATTTTTCCTTCCCCGCCTCAATGGGTGTCTAACCAATCTACTGGGACCACGAGGTGTCCTTGATAGCTTCCGACTCATGACCACGAACGATGGTCGTCGGCTTCCAACGTACGACCACGAGCCATTGTTGAAGGCTCCCAATTTAGGACCACAATCTATCATCGACCGCTGCCAACTTACGATCACCAACGATGGTCGACCGCTCCCAACCTACGACCATGTGTGATGGTCGACGGCTTCCGACTTACGTACGACCATGAGGTATGGTCGATATCTTCCGATTTATGATCACAAGGTGTAATCGATGGCTTCCAACTTACTTGACGGATTTAAAGACTTTTAGAACATGTTTGTATGTACCCGTGAGTTTTAAAACATATAGTATAATAAATTTTAAAAATCCATAGCAACACATATATATTCAACTAGTTTCTCTTGATGTTCTTGTTTGGTTTGCGTCTCGGAGAAAAAATGCTCTTGTTCGGAACTGGTTCATTGAATTCCTTTGGCGTTTGACGTTACAATGCGTCTGTACATGGGAGTAGAGTACTAGAGTCAGACCCTTCTAAACGATTCGGCAGAAGGGAAGGGGCCTATGTGTTTGCATGACCCCTGCGGATTTGACCCTACCTACACCCGGAGCCAACACCCTAGTGGTCCTGCCACCACGCCGCAGAACAGGAGCTCGTGTGGAACCTGTCAATCTGCACAGAACAGTGTGGATATTTTCTGCAAGGCGGAGCTCTCATTTGCCGGAACTATGGCTCTTGTTTTCGGTGTATGGTTTATGATTTTTTAATAAATAAATAGAATAATTTCTTTATCAATTTTTTAAAGTAGTTTATTGAAACGGTTGTTTTAAAATAGCTTACCAACTTATCAATATTTAATTTCATGCAAACGCTTATTTTAGGGATTAAAAAATTCAGCTACAGCCATTAAGACTGCCGAGAAGTGTTCTGTGTTCACTACTTCACTCTGCACAGTTTATTGTCCGGGCTAGAAACGTGCCACCTGATCCAACAGTCCAACACAAACAGATGGGCCGTATAAATTGTCCCATACGGGCCGAACCCCATGTGAGTTGAGCTAGCAAGATCCAGCCCATGTGAGATTTTTCATTCTTGTGTCCGGTTTTCCGAGAGCCTTTCGGCCCTCGGCCCATGTAGTGGTGTGACTATCGTCGTCTCTCTGAAAGGTGGGTCTAGGTCCAACCGTATTGTGTCAGAGCTAGCAACGCCACCAATCCCGTCGCGCCAAGAGGCGAAGCCACTCCGACGTGGAAGAACACTCGACGTGGAGGTTCTCCATTGGTCCGCACACGCGTCCGCCCTCCTCGCCAGCATCCATTTCCGTCTCCTCCGTTTCGGTTCCTTCTAGAAGCTTCTCGGCTCCGCCATGCGTCCCGCCTTCCTCGCCGCACTCCTCGTCGCCGCCGCGGCCTCCCCGGCCGCCGCCCTCTACTCTGCCGGCTCCCCGGTCCTCCAGCTCAACCCCAACAACTTCAAATCCAAGGTCTCACTCGCCTCCCCCACTCTCATCCGTATCGGCTCCCCCATTTCGGGTTCTCTCTGAGCGGCGTGCTGCCTTTTGCTTGCGTGCAGGTGCTGAACTCGAACGGGGTGGTGCTGGTGGAGTTCTTCGCGCCGTGGTGCGGGCACTGCCAGCAGCTGACGCCGACGTGGGAGAAGGCTGCCGGCGTCCTCAAGGGCGTCGCCACGGTCGCCGCGCTCGACGCCGACGCGCACAAGGCGCTCGCGCAGGTGAGCATGCCTCCTGATTGGCCTCTCGTTTTCTTGGGATTGTCCACACCTGCGTGCTGATCTGCTTGTTTCCTGGTGTGATCTCGGCGTCACCGCGTCAGTGCGGCGATATCACAGTAATTTGATCGTATTAGGTGCTAACTGCTTACTGGTGCATGCAGTGTACAAATTTGTGTTAGGGAATAGGGAGGCATTAACACTGCATATGGGTTAGAATCTATACCAAATTAGTGCATACCAAACTGTTTTCGTTGGGATATGGTAGTTTCATACAGTAAATTTGATGTACGGTGCTTTGATTTTTTTGTAGTTAACGAACTTTTGAATTATGCTGAAGAAAGACACGGTTTAACCGGGGCTTATCATGATTTGGTCGTTTGCTAATACTGTTCTGGGATCCACCAAAGTTGACTAGTAGGTAGTAGCAGTGTATGTGTTACTTTTTTGAATATCTGTTGAATTGATTATGCTAGAAATGGATAATTCGCATATATATAAAGGATAAAAGCCAATGGATTGTGCAACTTTATGGTAAATTGGTAATCGGATGAAATTCTGCCATTGTCTAGAATTTTGTTTCTTAGTGTTCAGTGACATATTTTGGTGTCAGAAATTCAATTAAGATATCGATTCACTCTTATTGCAAATGTAGTCACTCATAAGATGAAATAGCCCCAACAAAAGATGGTGGAAGCATCCGCCCTGAGAGAAAGCAAGCAAGACAGTAACTGTGAAATATGTGACTTTACCAATGTACCTACAGTGAAGTGAATTTGACTCTATATTGAGGCATATTTTGATAGAGTTGGGACAAATTATTTGGTTAAAATTTAATCTTGGTAACATGCCTCTAGACTAAGGTACCTTCATTAGCTTTGTTGTATGGTTATATGGGTAAGTAGTAAGTAGCAAGGCTTATGTTTCACGATTTTTTTAAAAAATAATATATATATATATATACATATATATATATATATACACATATATACATATATATACATATATATATATTACATAAATATACCATTTGCTTAAAAAAATACAGAAATAATCTTTTGTCGTCATTCCAAATGTCAACAAATCTCTGTCGTCATTTCAATTGACGACAATCCTATGTAGAGTCCTGTGTAGTAGCGTACAGGTCTCTGTCGCCAATTGAAATGGCGATAGACAATTGGTGACAAAGTCTCTGTCGCTAATTGGATTAGCGACAAAGATTCTGCGACCAAATGAAATGGCGACAGAGTCTTTGTCGCCAATTGGTCAACAGAGGGTGCGGAGGCCTCTATCACCATTTGAAATGATGATTGAAGCTGTGGGGGCTTCTATTACCTTTTCAATTGACTATTGGTCTCTCTATCGCCAATTAAAATGATGATAGAATCCGTGGCGCCGATGTGGCAATCTATCGTCAATTCGTTCGATGACAAACATTCTGTCGCTATTTGAAATGGCGACAAAATCTCTTTCCCAGATTCAAATGGCAATAGAGACTCTGTCGCCATTTCAATTGGCGACAGGGGATCTTTTCTCCTTTTTTTGAAACAGTGGTATATTTTTGTAATATTAATAAATAAATTGTATTATTTTTAAAAAAAAACTATTTTCACTTCTGTAAACAGTTCTATAGACCAAGTTAATGACATCACACATTAGATGTGGCTTCCATAATTACCATTTATAAATCTCTTTTTATGGAATGCTATCAATTTTCTTTATGATGCATGATATCTCTTTTTTTTTTGCAGGAATATGGAATAAGTGGATTTCCAACTATAAAGGTGTTTGTCCCTGGTAAACCTCCAGTGGATTATCAAGGAGCAAGAGATGTAAAGCCAATTGTTGAATTTGCTTTGCAGCAGGTTTGTTGCAGCAGACCCTACTAGTCTTACCGTTTTATTTTCTTCCATTAGTTTGTCTGATGTATTTTCAGTTGCATTTTGATATATACTACACGTCACTTATGCTTTTGCTGTGCTGTTTTATCTGCTCATCCACCAGTATATAAATCCTTTTTCTAAAGACATTATCTGCTTTGTGGCTTTGTGCAAACCGTTGACTTCTTTAGGTCTGAATAGTCAGCTGAATGTACACATAAATGACTTTCGATCTTACAGGAAGTGGTACTATGAACAACATATGCTATCTTTCTATATGCTGAAAGTAATTTCTCGGGTAGCCACTTGATTTTGCTATTTATTTCTTTCAAACTTTACATTATTCTAACTTATCAACTTCCCACATTTTGAGGTAGTGAATGCATTGCTTTAATCCATGTTTCTAATATTGATACAAATTACTACTGTACATAGCTTAGCATGCAACAGGGCTTCATGGTTCTTACCCTGGTATGAGCTTTCAGTAATTACTCTTGCATAAATGATAGCTGATCTGTTTTTTTAAAGAACTCTGACTTCAACATGCTTCCGATGGTTGCTCATGTTCTAATTTAATTGTTCATCACCGTTACATGCTGTGAATCAACTATATTCATTTTTATTTGGTCTTATATTGTATAAATATGTCAGTCATGTGATGCAAAGATGTGAGCTTCCACTTTTAAAATCCAGAGGAAACTGTATGTGCGTGTTTTGCGATGTGCAGGTCAAGGCTCTTCTTAGAGATCGGTTGAATGGTAAGACATCAGGAGGTTCAAGTGGCAAGACCTCTGGTGGTTCAAGTGAGAAAACTGAAACAAATGAATCAATAGAATTGAATTCGCGTAACTTTGATGAACTTGTCATCAAAAGCAATGACCTTTGGATTGTGGAATTCTTTGCACCATGGTATGTAGATGAATGTACATGTACTGCTCATCATGTTACTTGATTGGTTTTATATTCTTTACTCTCGTTATTGGACGTAGCTATTTCTCCAAAAGAAGAGAAAAAGGAAAAGTGAAAAATTACACAGAATTGTGTACAATTTAGTCATCTCTTACTTTGTACATTTTAGGTCTCTGTCCTTAAGCCCATGTTATTTAGCTTATCATTTGTTCATTATTATTGTATATTCTAGCACATTCTTGATTAACTATGGGGGCTTCGGAAGTTCCATACTTTGAACTATAACCAAACCATAGCAGATTCAGTTCATGATGTTGGTTGGCATATTTGAGGCCTGCTTTAACTAGATCACGTAAGCTTACAAAATAATGTTGCGAGTAATCTTCTGCATCCCCTTTTGTCCTTCGGCAATAGAGACAAGGGATGTTTCTCATGGGATCTTGCTTGATTTGGACCATTTGGTTCCAATGGTTAGGCTTCATCTGATCTCTATTCCTATTCATGTTATTGGAGTTGACAAGTTAATTCATTGGTTCGCTGATGTTTTGAAATCCCTTTTACAATACCTTGTCTACTGAAGATAGTAAGTAAATCCTGTTAACTGAATACAGTTTTTGACTCATCAACTATATTGTTCTTTACTAAGGTGTGGGCACTGCAAGAAACTGGCACCTGAATGGAAAAGGGTTGCAAAGAACTTGAAGGGCCAAGTGAAGCTGGGCCATGTTGATTGTGACGCTGAAAAGGTATGCCCTTAGGTTCACATTTTATAACTAAAAGTGAGATGAGCATTAGCACTCTAGGGTCACCAACTCACAATTACGACTTGTACAGATTCTGGAGTCTGAGCACATAAAACTAGGGTTCTATTGACAGTTTTATCAAGGAAAGTTTCAATGACCTAACTTATCCATAAGCCATTTGATTGGAATCTCATCGAAGTGCCGCCACTTTAACATGATGTATAATGTTTTTAATTTTAATTGGTCGATCAGAAGATAAAAGCTGTCAAGTGACTTTGGACATTTGAATGAATTTTGGCAAGATGTCTGGTACTATATCAGTGTAATTTTTAAAGATTGAAAGTTGAAACTTGACCTTGCAAAAGTATGCATGCATGTACCGCCAATATATCATTGGGCAAACTGTACATATTTAAGCTTCTTTCCCATGTACCACTTATGCAAAGTGTTATTTGACTTTTGAATTTTGCAGTCCTTGATGAGCAAGTACAAGGTTGAAGGCTTTCCAACTATTCTGGTATTTGGTGCTGATAAAGAGAGCCCATTCCCTTACCAGGGGGCTAGAGTTGCATCTGCTATTGAGTCCTTCGCATTGGAACAATTAGAAGCCAACTCTGCTCCACCTGAGGTTTCTGAGTTGACTGGCCCAGTAAGATCATTCATGATGCTAACAGAATTTCTGGAGACCACATAGTCTATGGTTGATGATCTGATGCAAGGGGTTGGCTTTCTGTAGGATGTCATGGAAGAGAAGTGTGCTGCTGCTGCAATTTGCTTTGTATCTTTCCTTCCGGACATCCTGGATTCAAAGGCAAAAGGAAGGAACAGGTATCTTGAGCTGCTATTATCTGTTGCTGAGAAATTTAAGAAGAGTCCATACAGGCAAGTGTCAATTGAACTATTCACGTGGACTTTACCTACTATTTTTTCCTTCTTGCTTATCTCTTCAGGATTTTTTTTCTTGAGAATACATCCCCAAAAAATTAACAGTCCGATCAATGCAGTAGTTTCCTTTAGTGGATTGACAAAAAGAAACATGAATTTTGACATTTGATAGTGTTAGAGATATATGTATAGTTTGTTATTCCCCATTGTTATGAGGGGTTCTTTGCATATTTACCACATGTACTTTGTGTATATATACCGGCCCATTGGCCTCATATGAATACATGCGCTATTCATAACATGGTATCAGAGCCAAAACTAGGGTTTTGGTTTACCTAGGGTTTCGCGCCGTCGCCGGCCTCCCTGCGCCGCCGCCGCCGTCGCCGACTCCCGGCCTCCGCCGTGCCGTCGGCCCCGCCCGACTCCCACCCGGTCGCCTCGCCGGCCTCCTCCGCTGCTGCCGTCCCCGCCGGCCTCCTCTGCTCCCACTCGGCCGCCAGATCCGCCGACCTCCTCCATCGCCGCTGCTGGCCGCTTTCCACGCCCGAGGCCGCCGCTCCGCCTCCTCTGCCCGAGACCGGCTCCCCCCGCGCCTCCCCGCGCCACCGCCCGGGCCATCGCCAGATCCGCGCCGGCCTCCACCGCTGCCGTCCCCGCGCCTCCATCGCCGCTGCCGTCGGCCGCCTGGTCGCCGTCTTCGCCCGAGGCAGGCCGCCGAAGTAGGCCGCGGAGCCGCCGCCGTCGGCCGCCCCCGCCGGACTCCGGTCCGCCCGGAGCCCCGCCGTCGGCCGCCCCCGCCGGACTCCGGTCCGCTCGCCCCTGACCGAGGCCTCCCTCGGTCGGCTTTGTAAGGCCGGTCGGTTTGACCGGTCAAAAGAAAAAAAAAGGCAAAAAAAAAGCAAAAAAAAAACGTCGTTCTAACCGCCGCGCCGTTCAGCGCCGCCTGTTAGACTTCGTTGCCTTGGTCGCCGCGCCGTCCAGCGCCGCCTACCAATGGGCACCGTTGCCCTCCCTCGCTGCCCGGTGATCTTTGATGGTGTTAATTACACCGACTTCGTGTCTCACATGCGCATTCACATGCGTGGTCTTCGTCTCTGGGGCGTCCTCTCTGGCGATGTCACCTGCCCGCCTTGCCCTATTCCTCCGACGGAGCCTACGCCTGTTGCATTGCCTCCGACAGCCGATAAAGCTGCTGCTGATGATAAAGCTGCTGCTGATGATAAAGCTGCCTCTGCCTACCAGGAGGCTCTGGATTCCTACACGGATCGTCTGACCGTCTACACTCAGTGGTATGATGACGACGCTCGGGCTGCTGCTGTCTTCATCGCCAGTGTCCAGCCTCAGTTTTCTTCTGAGGTTGTGGGACTCCCTTCGGCTTTTCAGATGTGGACTCATCTTTGTCAGCGCTACGAGCCCTCTGGTGATGCCCTGTACCTGTCCGTGGTCCGCCAGGAGCACTCTCTTCAGCAGGGTGATGCTACTGTTGACGCCTTTTACGCTCAGAGTTCTGCTGTCTGGCGTCAGTTGGACTCACTTCGCACTGCTGGCTGTCGTACCTGTCCGTGCTGCCTGGAGGTACGTGCTGATCTACAGTTTCAGCGGGTTTACGAGTTCCTTACTCGCCTTCGTCCTGAGTTCGAGCAAAGGCGTGCCCAGCTCCTTGCACGCCACCCTCGTGTCACTCTCCTGGAGGCTCTTACTGAGATACGCGCAGAGGAGACTCGTTTGAGTGGTGCTGGTCTGATGCCACTCCCCTCTGTGCTCGCCGCTCGTCCGCCTGCTACACTGCCTCCTCCAGCGGCTACCACAGGTGGTGGTGGCCGTCCTCAGTCTGGAGGTGGCCGTCCTCACTGTTCCTACTGCGACAAGGATGGCCACACTGAGTCCCAGTGCTACAAGAAGAAGCGGCATCTTTCACGCCGTTCTTCTACTGGCACTAGTGCTTCTACGACGACGTCTGCCTCGACTTCTTCAGCAGCTTCTCTCACCGAGCAGGAGATAGCCAGACTTCGACGCCTACTTGCCGCTTCAGGATCTCCCTCGACAGGTTCTGCAGGTTCTGCTACTGACTCTTCAGGCACTGAGAGACCACCTCCTACACAGTCAGGTACCTCCCCGTGGATTCTTGATTCTGGAGCATCTTTTCACATGACTCCTGATTCTTCCACTCTGTCTTCTATTACACCTCTTGATTCTCCTGTCAGTGTTCTTACTGCTGATGGTACATCTCTTTCTGTCTCTGGTCGAGGATCTCTTAGCAACTCATCTTTTCATGTTCCTTCTGTTGCTCATGTTCCTCGCCTTACCTTGCAGCTTCTTTCTGCTGGGCAGATTACTGACCTTGGTTATCGAGTTATTCTCGACTCTGACTCTTGTTGTGTTCAGGACTGCCACACGGGAGCTCTGGTTGGTTCTGGCCCTCGGCGCCGTGACTCACAGCGTCTCTGGGAGCTTGACTGGCTTCATCTTCCTTCCGCTGCCACCACCGCCGCCAGTCTCTCCGCTTCTGCCACTTCGTCTACCGGCTCTTTCCAGCAGTGGCATCACCGTCTTGAGCATCTGTGTGGATCTCGCCTGTCGTCCTTAGTTCGTCGTGGTCTTCTGGGGTCTGTCTCAGGAGACGTGTCTTTAGATTGTCAGGGCTGTAAGTTAGGTAAACAGATTCAGCTTCCTTATCCTCATAGTGAGACTGTGTCTCAGCGTCCTTTTGATCTTGTTCATTCAGATGTTTGGGGTCCGGCTCCCTTCGTTTCGAAAGGGGGTCATCGTTATTATATCATTTTTATAGATGATTTTTCTCGCCACACTTGGATATATTTCATGTCTTCTCGTAGTGAGGCCTTGCCCATCTATAAACAATTTGCCACCATGATACACACACAGTTCTCCACTCCTATTCGTGTCTTTCGTGCTGATTCTGCTGGCGAGTACCTCTCTCGTCACCTGCGCAGCTTCCTTTCTGAGCAGGGCACTCTCGCTCAGTTTTCTTGTCCTGGTGCTCATGCTCAGAATGGTGTCGCTGAGCGCAAGCATCGTCACCTCCTTGAGACGGCTCGTACTCTGATGATCGCCGCCTCTATTCCACCTCACTTTTGGGCCGAGGCTGTTTCCACTGCCACCTATCTCGTCAACATTCAGCCCTCTTCTGCTCTCAAGGGTGCAATCCCTGTTGAGCGTCTCTGTGGTCTTCTTCCTGACTACTCTGCCCTTCATCTGTTTGGCTGCGTTTGCTATGTTCTCCTCGCCCCTCGAGAACGTACCAAACTGACCGCTCAGTCTGTTGAGTGTGTCTTTCTGGGGTACAGTGCCGAGCACAAGGGATATCGGTGCTGGGATCCTGTTGGTCGTCGGATACGGGTTTCTCGGGATGTGACTTTTGACGAGTCTCGTCCATTCTACCCACGTCCTGCCTCTCCTTCGGCTTCCTCTGTGGAGTCTCTGTCTTTCTTGACCTTTCCAGATACTCCTATATCTGTTTTGCCCTCGTCCACCTGTCCTACTGAGTCTCCACATATTCCCCCTGTGGCCTCTCCGCCGTTGTCGCCGCCTGTGTCGTCCCCTACGACTCCCCAGGCTCCTCCCACTATCGTCTACACTCGTCGACCTCGTATTGAGGATCTTCCAGATGAGTCATCTTCTTCTGATGTTCCATCTTCTTCTGATGCTCCATCCTCCCCTGATGGGTCATCTTCTCCTCGCTACGCTCTCCGCGATCGCCAGTCGATTCGGCCTCCTGCCCGTTTTGCTTTTGCTGGCGCAGCTACTCGTGAGCCTGTCTCCTACCGGGATGCTGTTACTCACCCTGAGTGGCAACTTGCCATGGCCGAGGAGATTGCTGCCCTCGAGCGTACTGGTACTTGGGATCTTGTTCCTCTTCCATCCCATTCTCATCCCATCACATGTAAGTGGGTCTATAAGATTAAGACTCGCTCTGATGGCTCTCTTGAGCGCTATAAGGCGCGTCTTGTTGCTCGTGGTTTTCAGCAGCAGCATGGTGTTGACTACGACGAGACTTTTGCTCCTGTGGCCCACATGACCACTGTTCGCACTCTCCTTTCGGTGGCGTCTGTTCGCCACTGGTCTGTTTCTCAGCTTGATGTTAAGAATGCCTTTCTTAATGGCGAGTTGCGTGAGGAGGTCTACATGCATCCGCCACCTGGGTATTCTGTTCCTGAGGGCATGGTCTGTCGCCTTCGTCGCTCTCTCTATGGCCTTAAGCAAGCCCCTCGTGCTTGGTTTGAGCGCTTCTCCTCTGTGGTCACTGCTGCTGGTTTTTCAGCTAGTGATCATGATCCTGCGCTCTTTGTCCACACTTCGTCTCGTGGTCGGACTCTTCTTCTCCTGTATGTTGATGATATGATCATTACGGGAGATGATTCTGAGTACATTGCCTTTGTTAAGGCTCGTCTTAGTGAGCAGTTCCTTATGTCGGATCTTGGTCCTCTTCATTATTTCCTTGGGATTGAGGTTACTTCCACTCCAGATGGTTTCTTTATGTCCCAAGAGAAATATATTCAGGATCTTCTTGATCGCGCCTCTCTCACTGATCAGCGTACTGTTGAGACTCCCATGGAGCTCAATGTTCACCTCCGACTCTCTGATGGCGAGCCTCTTTCTGATCCGACTCGCTATCGTCATCTTGTTGGGAGTCTTGTCTACCTTGCTGTTACTCGTCCAGATATCACTTATCCAGTTCATATTCTGAGTCAGTTTGTTTCAGCTCCCACTCAGGTTCACTACAGCCACCTTCTTCGAGTTCTACGATACCTTCGTGGGACTATCTCTCGCCGTCTCTTCTTTCCACGTTCCAGCTCGTTACAGCTTCAGGCCTATTCGGATGCTACTTGGGCCAGCGATCCCTCTGATCGCCGGTCTATCTCTGCTTACTGTGTTTTTCTTGGTGGTTCTCTCATTGCCTGGAAGACGAAGAAACAGACTGCAGTGTCCCGTTCGAGTGCAGAGGCTGAGTTGCGAGCTATGGCTCTCTTGACAGCAGAGATTACTTGGCTACGGTGGTTACTTGAGGATTTTGGTGTTTCTGTCACTACACCGACCCCTCTCTTGTCAGACAGTACAGGTGCTATCAGTATTGCTCGTGATCCTGTGAAGCATGAGCTCACCAAGCACATTGGAGTTGATGTTTCTTTCATGAGGACTTGTGTGCATGATCAGGTGATTGCTCTTCAGTATGTGCCTTCAGAGCTTCAGATCGCAGATTTCTTCACGAAGGCCCAGACTCGAGCACAGCACAGCTTCTTCCTCTCCAAACTCAGTGTTGTTGATCCACCATGAGTTTGAGGGGGGGTGTTAGAGATATATGTATAGTTTGTTATTCCCCATTGTTATGAGGGGTTCTTTGCATATTTACCACATGTACTTTGTGTATATATACCGGCCCATTGGCCTCATATGAATACATGCGCTATTCATAACAGATAGTAACTCGTGTCCTGTTTAAAAAAAATAGTAACTCAAGTGTATTTCAAAGACTAAACAATCACCTTAAAGGAAGAGATCAAACGACTTTACCGTGAACATAACTTAAGTTGACATTAATATGGCGAGTATTGTTTGTATGATGCAAGATGTTGTATGTAATGTACATTTCTAAGCTATGCATTATGCAAGCAAATCTGCAACGGAGAGAATCTATTTTGGGAAGTTATCCTCACAAAAATCTTTTAATGCAATCACTCTCCTTTTTCTTGAGATGAACATCCTGAGCCAGTATAGTATTTGCCTTGCAGTTTTGTCTGGACAGCTGCCGGCAAGCAAGCTGATCTCGAGAAGCAGGTTGGAGTAGGTGGCTACGGCTATCCAGCCATGGTTGCTCTCAATGTGAAGAAAGGCGCATATGCTCCACTTCGTAGTGCCTTCCAGCGTGACGAAATTATGTAAGTTCGTTATGCCTATAACTTCGATTGTCGCTTACGTTCATTTGCCAGATGATTAACGAAAAATTATTCCCTGCAGCGAGTTTGTGAAGGAAGCAGGGCGCGGCGGCAGGGGAAATCTTCCTTTGGATGGTGCCCCTGCAATAGTCCAATCTGAACCATGGGACGGCAAAGATGGAGAGGTCATTGAAGAGGATGAATTCTCGCTTGAGGAGCTCATGGGCGACAACTCTCCACCAAACGATGAGTTGTGATTCTGATTATTCTAGGACGATCTTACCGTCGATTAGCCAGACTGTAAATCTGAGGAACACTAATTCGTCACTTGTTCTGATGATCTGTACAATTTGGACGGGACAATTTTCAGAATGTTTCTTTGGGTACTAAAATCACTTTTTTTTTGAACGGGGCAGGAGTGCTGCCCTAATTAATGAAGGAAAAGACAAATGACATATTTTTTATATTTTTTAATTTTTTAAATTTAATTATGCTAAATAAGCCTCTGTTAGCTACAGTGTTTTTTCAGCCAGCTACAGTTCTTTTCAGCCATAAGCCACTAAAAAATAAGGTCAAATGATCACCACCATATAGGAGGTGCCTTATTTTAAGGCAAGGTAGGCCTGTTCTTTTCGGCTGCGGCTTATGACTTTTGGCTGAAATTTTTGAATTTTGGCTGTTTACGGTACAGATTACGGAGAGACAGATACTCACTTGCGATTTTGGCTGGTACAGATGTTGGGCTTTTAACGTGTAGATCGTTTAACTTGTAGACCTCGTTTTGAGAAAATACTCCGTTTAAAAGTTAGGTACTGTAGCAGAAGCTAAAAGCCACTTTTAAAAGCCCAAAAGAGCACCCTGCGGCACCGGAAAGGAAGTAAAGATGTTACAGAGTTAAACGGTAGCTCCATCAGTCTCTTGTTTCCCGCAAGAACCAAGTTTCGGCCTCCTCTTTTAATATGGGTAATCAAGGACGTCGGCGTGGTCGCCGCTGATTGAAATATTCAGACATTCCTTCCTGCCCATATCCGTTGTGCAATGGCTATCCAGATTTTTGAGGAATAACAACATTTGGCTAGAAGGTGGATATCAGTCTGTGGCGTATCTCTGTAGAGTAGACACGTTTGTTGGTTCGGCCACCACGTTGGGATAGACGGCGTGGTGTTTTTGTCTCTAAATAAAATCAACTCTAAATTATATGTTTGCCCATTTAGTGCCAAGAAGACGGAATCATTGGTGTTCTGTTTTGCCCATTTAGTGCCAAGAAGACGGAATCATTGATGTTCTGTTTCACTTCATGAGCCTGTGGATATGATCGGAATCATGGGCGTTCTGCCAGAGCCGTCAGCCTTGCCAGCCATAGCATGCATTCTTGTCCAAAGCAGCGGTGTACAGTATTCCGTGTCTGCTTCCGCATGCTTTTTACTGGAGCACGTCCGATGACATGATGGCTAGAAATCTAGAAAGTTAAAAGGTTTGAGTCAATCGAGAAAATTGGATTTTTGCTACCCGAAACATTGGGCTTCGCAGTTTTGTCATCCCAAACATTGGTTTCGCAAATGTCACCCAAAACATGTGCTTCTTGATTTCTTTGCCATTTTCTCTATTTCTCTCCTTTTTCTCTATTTCTTTTTTTCTCCTGGACTCAGCGGACAGTATTGCCCCTACTAGGCAAATCCATGTACTGGAACCGAATCGACAAGTTCCTCTCGCCGCTGCGCCTTCGTCGAGACGCTTCGACTCCCGTCGCTTGCCCCCGCCGCCCGGAGGATCGCCGACCACCCAACCCCATGGAGGAAGGCCGCCGGGCTCAGCCCAGCCCGGCCGATGATCCCCCCGCCTGATCCTCCCCCGCCTCTTCCCGACGTCGCGCCCCGTCCACTTGATGCGCCGGCTCCCATGAAGGACGGCCGCCAGGCGCAGCCCCGCCCAGCCGATGCTCCCACGCCTCTTCCCGATGTCCCCGATGTCGCGCCCCATCCGCTCGATGCGTCGGCTTCCATCATCGTGCCCCCTCCGCTCGACGCGCCGGCGTCGGTCCTGCAGCATGACGAGACCATGGTGCCCGATAGGGACCCAATTGCTTAGGGGCAATACTGTCCTTTCCGGTGGCTGAGTCCAGGAGAAAAAGAGAAAAAGGAGAGAAATAGAGAAAATGACAAAGAAATCAAAAAGCACATGTTTTGAGTGGCATATTTGCGAAACCAGTGTTTGGGATGGCAAAACTGCGAAGCCCAATGTTTCGGCTGGCAAAAATCCAATTTTCTCGAGTCAATCATGCCGGCATGCGGTATTTCGTCGTGTCTGTTTCCGAATGGTGCACCATGCTTCCGGAGACTTATCTGGCAACCAATATTATCTGCCATTGCAGACCTATACCGTTTAGGAGGGTGATTTAAAATTTTGAATTGTGAATATTACGAGAGAATATGGTGTGCAATAATCATGTATAATTTTAATTAATATAGATAAAATTAGAACAGTGTCTATTATAATCAACTTATAGACTTTACATTTAAAAAGACATTTTTTTATAGAAAATCAAGTTATAAGTACAAAAGGAAGGAGTCATTAAATTTGAGATGCTTACGAACTCTGCAACCAATTTGTCCTTGACTCCACTCAGTCAGTATAAAGTTTCACTTGCCAGTTAAGTGACATACAAGAGGTAGACGATGGAACCAACCAAGACGGCCGCAAAACCACAACCTCCCATCCAAACGGACCCAAATTTCAATTACTTCACAAACTACCCGAATAAACAAAGCTGACAACAAAAGGTCAGTGGTCATGGCATCAGCAATACGTTTCAGTGCCCGCACTGAACTCGTACGCCAAGCAAGCTGACAAATCCTTTCGGTTAGGACCTGAGCACTCGACTCGACACCCCACCCCACCCCACGACTCGACTCGCTCCGCCCTTGCTTAAAATCTCACCGATACAGATGAGAATTTCGAGTCGCCGAACAGCACAGCGTAGGCTAGCGGCGCGAGGAACCCACCACCCGAGCCGAGGGCCGAGACCTGCTTCCTGCAGCGCGTATCCGGATGGCGCCGAAGCGCCCGGCGGCGGCGGCGTCGGGATCGGCGTCCGACGCCTCCGAGGGGGAGGCGGACGCGGCCCATCACCCGTCCTCCCCGTCCCCCTCCAAGACGCCGCCGCCCAACCCTAACCCTAAGTCCGCTGCGTCGTCCTCCAACCCCGCCTCCGCCTCGGTGGCGGCCGACACCGCGGCCGCCGGTTCCGACTCCGGGGGCGCGTACGACTCCGACGCCGACGCTGACCACCGCCCCGCCCCGAAGGCCACGTCGCCGAAGCCCCGCGGTGGCAACCCCAAGCCGCCCTCCCCCGGCGTCAACTCCGACTACGACATCTCCACCGCGCTTGCGACCTCTGACGCCGACCCCGACCCCGACCCGGTTGCCGGCGCCTACTCCGACGACGACAACGCCTCGCCGCTCCCGCCCCCGCGCCCCTCCCGCGCGGAGGCTGCCGCCATCAAGCCCATCAGCTCCCGCCCCATGGACCCGCCGCGCCGCTCCGCTGTCGCCTCCGAGCCGCGCGCCAAGCGCCCCCGCAGCGCTGCCGTGGGCGTGGCATCGTCCGCGGAGCAGATGAAGCGGCCGTCGCGGCTCTGGAGCCCCGGCGACGAGCTTGTCATCCTGCGCGGCCTCATCGCGTACCGCGCCAAGCGTGGCGCGCTCCCTGGCTCCACGCTTGACATTGGTAAGCTCCACGGGCACATCCGTAGCCAGCTCAGTGTTAAGGTATCCACCACGCAGCTCAGTGATAAGGTCCGGCGCCTCAAGCAGAAATACCAATTACTTGCCACTCGTGCCAAGAATGGGCGGGATCAGGACTTGCCTACTCCGCATGACCACAGCATCTATGAGCTTGCCAAGAAGGTTTGGGGGACAAGGAGTGGTGATGCAGGAGGAGGAGGTGCGTATGATAATGCTGGCGGTGGTGAGAGTGAGGAGCAATATAGTGGAGAGAAGGATGATGATATGGAGAGTGAGAGGGATGACCGTGACCACAAGAACCGGAGGTTGGGGCCAGTTACTATGGCAAATGGGAACGGCATTGGAATTGGGGCAGCAAATGCCAATGGGAGAGGGAAAAGTGAGTTTGACAAGGGGAAGGATGCATATCCCTACCTGTGGGAGACTGTTGAGGATCTGTCCAGAGAGCATCCGAGTGGGATGGCGTTCAAGAAGGCATTTGAGGTGCTTGAAGGATCAAAAGCGCGGGTGATGGAGGAAAGGCTGCGGAAGTTCAGGTTGACGGAGATCAAACAGCAGCTGCGTGGGATGGACCTGATGAAGGAAACAGTGAAGATGGTGTTGGATGCCCTTGAGAGGGCTGATTGAGTAGTGGGTGATCTGTGGTGAGTACATTGTTAAAAGGGGGAAATCAGTGTCTTTTTTTGTTTCTAGATAGAATTTCTGTGGTTAATTGCTTACTTCCATGGACAAGGTGCACTTGCCTCAATCAAAAAGTTAGGCATAGAACAAAGGAGTGATGGTCTTCTCCTTGTTCTTCTCTGTGAATCATTGAATTTTGTGTTTCTTAGGTGCTAACTTAGTAACTTATGTGTTATATGCTATATTGTTGCCATGTTTATTTAAGTTAGGGTCAATGCATCTTCATTTTGAATGCGTTGTTCACTTATTTTAATATTGTGTTGGCCTTTTCAATTGCATCAACAAGATGGTTTATCATGTTATGTAATCAAGACCATATGTTAGTGGCTTAGCGCAAAATTTGTGACATAGAAATTGAGTTATAACATTTGTGAATATGGTAAGGTCATATGTCATATTATGTTTTTGCTTAATTAGAGTTAAATGCATATTATTTTTTTCTTTTGGCTTCTTGATTGACCTTATGAGTTGCCTTAATGGCAAACCCACTCTTCGCTAAGTGATTTTGGAACAGAATTTGAAATTTGAGAGAAAAGAAACAATGATCTACTAGGAGTGCAAAAACTGCAATTGTGTCCCTCTTGTCACCGGTGAAGGTGACTCGGTAGGGATAAGCAGTGTAGGGGTACTTCTACAAATCAGATGTTATGGAGGGATAAATGTGATTTTTTGTAACTGAACTTTAGTGCTAGTGCTAACGCAAATAAGACCTTTGAGAGCAAAGCAAAAGTTTCATTGTAGTTACCTGACCATCTACTGGGCACATGGAACATTCTTTTTTCATTTAGGCTTGGAAACATTTTCTAGCTAGTTTGGGTTTATTGTAGCATGTCCCACTATTTTAGGTGTGGTTCAGGACCTGTTAGATTTAAGTTCTCAGATTGAGAATGTTCTTCTAAAATTTTCAGCGTGTTGCTCTTACCATCCCTTCAACAAAGCCTAACAAATTGGCTTTGATTGAATAGGATGATGAATTGTAGTTTTTGTTATAGTTGTTGGTCAAAACGAGGGTTAACTTGAACCAAAAAGTTTGGGTAGAGCCGGATCTAAGTGTTGTCTAGGCAACAACTGAACACATGCTTTGAATAAAGAGAATTTTCTAGGATATGGTACTTCGTCAGTCCGAGAATCGTTTATCCTTATGGAAACCTGTGTTGATTCTGATCTCTTTGTGCATTTGCCTTGCCCATTCCACGAGTTTTATGGACTGATGGCTTGTCAAATCGTCCAAATAGGTTCCAAAATGAGAGATAGTAGGCAGCATCTGTAAATGGTCCCTTGCTGGACCGTGTTGGTGTCCTTTCTCACTGATGTTGCATACTAGTGAACAGTGTGATCCTGGATCCCCTAAATCAGATGATTTTTATACTTACCTGAATCTGGTTGATTTTTATTATACATATAAGAATCAGGTTGCTGTTCGTTGTTGAACTCTTCATTCATTTTTAGTCCCTCCCTTGCATTTCTGTCATAATATTCTGGGGATCATGATGTGGCCAAGCATATGACTCGTATGTTCATTTCTTTGAGGTGCTCCTATTCTTCAGCTTAGTTTCACTCTCTTGCTTTAATTTGTTTGCACATTCAAGCCCAATGTGTCATAACTCATAACAGTGAAGTGACGCCTATGCTACAAGCCTACAAAATCTCTGTTACTATGATAATTGATGAAGAACTCGTGTACAAATAATCTTGGACGCGTGTCAGTGTGTGATCAGCCATGATCAGTATTGAGCCCAGAATCCAGATTCCAGAAATGAGGTCAATTTCTACTGTTTGATCTCCTGATAGTTCTTCAAATTGACCATAAATTCTGTTACTCTTGAATTCTGTGTTCAGTCTAAGTTTGGCGACAGTGCTTTGTGCATCTTTTGATGGAGAGCAAGTTTGAACAGAAAATTCAACTAGAACAGACCTGGAAATCTCCAAGCAACACATTTTAGGTGAACCGGCAGCACAACTGGACACAGCAGTTAACAATGCTGTCACAAAGATACACCAGCTTTCCTTGTGCATTGTGATTGTCCAGTGGGTACAGCACACAGTGCTGTTACAAAGACTAGTGATATTTGATCTGAACAAAGTTGTTGGGATCAACAGAAGAGGGTTTACGAGGACCGGTGTGTTGAAAAGTATAATCAACATCATCGATGGAAACTTCTGTATTTTTCATTCAGAACCACTGTAAAATTCAGACACCAGGTGCGCTCGCCGCGGTGGCCCTGCAGCTCGAAAGCGTTTGTTCCTCCCCGTGTTGAATCGATCTAACCATTCTGTCTGCGGCCTGATTGAGATCACGTGACACTGACTGCTTCCTGAACTCGCCAAGAAGATTGTGCGTTTATTAACCTGGTCGCCTGCCGCTACTCGTTGCGATCAAAACTCTCTCTGTAAAACAGCGGTGTTCATCTAGAGGAGCAAATTGGACTGGAATTCTCGGTACTATTTAATTTCACCTGGTGAAATTAATGGGACAAAGAGGTCCACAATAGTACCCACATAACTTGCATCACATATAAAATGCCAGTGGAAATTATCACTCAGAAACTAAGACAAAAAAATCAACCAGCCCAGAATTCAAGGACCAAGATTCAGTGTTTCTAGGTTCAGAGACCAACCATATGACTAGTAAGATGCTTACTATCTTTCCATTTTTAGTACTCCTTTCTGTAAGGTGAAAATGTGAAATAACTAAACATAAACATATGGCTACTTTCTGCTGAAAGGGAAAAGATCTGAGAGCAGTCAAATTGCGCATTTGAGAAGAAATTGTTGAATTATACATGCAACATGGATGCACCAGAAAAATGCATCTCACGAAGACAAAAGGAGCTAGAAGTGAAATATCAACAACCACCGTCACGCCATTACACCAACACTTTGTAAGGGTTATTAATTCATGAAAGCCTAAGATTCTGCTTCTCCTGAAGATGACAAATATTCCCTGACAACAGATCGGGACAGTATGTTCTGTCAGGTCACAACTCATGGATCAACCAGGGGCGGAGGGCCCGATAGGGCAAGCTCTGGCTTGGGCTATACCTTGAATTTTTGCAACAGACCCCCATATACCCCTCTATCCAATAGGCAATAGCCCAATAACGTAAACCCTAGTCTCTGGCTGACTGGCTCTCTGCGCCTCAGCTGCTCCTGAGGAGCGCTGCGGCGACGGAACTGGGGGCGCGGCGGCTGGCGGGCGTAGCCGGCGGCGGGCGGACGGGATTCGGGAGGCGGGCGGGCGGGCGGCGGGAGGCGGGCGGGCGACAGGCCGGCAGCCACCGGCGCGCTGCGCGCAGGCCGCAGCCACTCTCTGCTCTGCCTCTAAGGCAGCTCTCTGTCAGCAGGAGCGCAAAAGTTGTGATTCACTGATTTGTGAATTTTGATTTGAGGCTTGAGCAATGGATAGAAGGGGAAAGGGAAAATCACAGAGAGGTGAGGCATATATTAGGAGTGTCATTGATATTTGATTATTTGATAATTGATATGCAGTTTCCATTTGTCAATTTACATTTTGCAAATTCATAGGTCAATTTATTTGTCTATTTGCTTTTATGTGTTTAGATTTGAAGAGCTATTTTAATCGGGGTTCAAATGGCACAAACCCAAGCACTCGTGAAAGTGGAAATGTTGAAGTGGAGGTGGAAGAGTCTGTTGGTGCTGGGCAAGTGGAAGAGCTGCAAGAACAAATACAATTAGGCTCTGTACAAGTGGAAGAGGTAATTGAAGAAGAGACAGTGCAAGGTGATCTTATAACTGAATTCAACCCAGATTATATTGTTTTTGATCCGAGGCTTCGTATTCCAATTGATAGATTTGCTCCTAATATTAGAGATGAAGTTAAGAGGGCTTTCTCAACCAACCGGTCATAATCCCCCCCCCCCCCCCTCAAAGGATAAAAGGTCCTTTCAAAAAAATTGGTTTAAGCAATATAATTGGTTGGAGTATAGTTTGGAGAAGGATAGGGCCTTTTGTCTATTGTTGTCTTTTTAAACATGATCGAATGGATGATAAATTTGGTTATGATGTCTTTACAAAAGTTGGGTTTCAAAAATGGAAGAATGCATACATGTCACTTCGAGTGCATGTTGGTGGGGCTAATAGCATACATAATCAAGCTAGAACAGCTTTTGATGATTTTGATAACCAAAGGTCAAGTGTAAAACATAAGGTTTCAAGCTATAGCAAAGAATCACTTATCAAGATGTTTCAGAAAAAGAAAGGCAGATGCAATTGCCTAAGTCACCTAGACGCAATTAACAAGATTAATATTAGTATTTCTCATTTGATTCCACTTGTCTCTTTTGTGTTGTCTACACTATACATAACAATATTAACTATGTTTGCTCTTTCTTTGGCAGATTATTTCCATTACTATGCTCTACAAGGTTATATGTTAAATTGGTGATATATTATTGTGATTCTTCAATTTTTGGAGGTACTTTTCAATGTCTTGCATTATTAAATATCTTTGCACTTGGATTATTGTTGATGGGTCTGATTAGTATTATAGCTTGAATGGTATTGCTTTCGATTCGCCCCACCTCATTTTTTCCCGTCCTCCGCCACAGGGATCAACAAAGGTCAAATCATGGATTCATGTAATGGTCTCTGCGCTAACAGCACAGCCATTCTCATATTTCAACGAGAAGTTCAGAGATCACAGATGCGACGCACCGTGTCATACCTGAGGATAATCATGCTTAAGCAACAGATTATTATTCATCTGATTAGTAAGACATTGCTTCAACGAATAATAAGCATTTATTAGAGTCGCACAGCAAAACAATAATATAGAAACCGTCTCTTTATTATAGCATTTGTCACGAGAGCTATGGCTTTTAATACAAATATACAAGCAGAAAAGATATGAAACATATACCCTAAGGCTCGCATGTTCGGCTCAGCGGGATGCCTACTTGTCCCAACCAAAGTATAAGTGTCCACCTTACCCTAGTTCTCGTAACCATCGCCCTCCTCTCCTACAGCCTCGACGGTGCCTACGATCCCTTCATCTAGTTCAGAGTAATCCCTGGTCGTACTAGGGTATAACAAAAGAAAATAATAGTAAGAATGGGTACTAACATAGTTAGCAAGCATTATAATAGTAAAATGTATTGTACGCCTGTTCTCTGTTCATTACCACAAGTTCTATTCATTGGATTCTAAAAAATAATCTTATCAAATTAAGTGGCATATTTTAATTTATGAAAACTTTACTTTTTACTTGAGAGAAAAAAGATCCCTAGTGACCTCCGTAGCCTTCAATTCAGGAGACAGGCATGAATTCATGATTTTATTATGCACTACACAGCCTTGTGCCACTGTACTCATAGCTACTCTGAACCAACATGAACTAGGTATCCCACACTTCCTTTGGTGCGGGGTTGAGTCCAAAGTACAGAACGTTTTTCAGATTAGTTACTTAAATCTCCACACATCTATTCTCCATCGGTGTATCGGGTCTCTCACCTGGGCTCCATCGACTTCCAATAGCGTTAGTTGGGGCCGACTCTCGACACCTAACACTCAACCTGCGCTAATATATGCGTCTGTGACTTACTCACTTCCGGACTTGTGTTACCAGTCCTGAGCTCCATCTATTACTACTCACGCTTATGTTACTTACCTAATGTGGAGAGATGAATAATATAATAGGGTAGTATTTTCTGCCCATCTGGGATGGGAAAATGATTGACACTTTAAATATGGTCCCCTTTTCGAGTGAGAGTTTTGTTGGTCCTTATGTTCTAATCATATGTAAAGGGGTCCCGTCTTCTCTCTCTTTCCCTGTTCAGGGTTCCCTTTGTCCTTCTATTTCATACTCTTGTAGCCCAGCTGCTCCTCTCAGCTGGACTACTCTGTCTTTCTCATATCTCTTTCTTTTCTTATCTTTTCTCATCTCTTCTCATTTTTTTAATCTGATTTAATTTTGTAAATAGGATTTTTAATGTAAGTACACAGTAGATGGTACAAAATATAGTTTGTACATGTAACATAACTATATTTGTGATTAAGAATGAGCTTGCCTGAGTAGTAGTAAGTGCTGGCGTCTGCCGCAATTTGGTTTGCTACTTCGGCCTGAATCGACTCGACTTTTGCATTTAACAGACATACGTACTTTTTAAAGAAATATTTATCTAGGATATTTATAGGTTTTTAGAAATTTACTTCCCCCATTTTGGCGGATTTCCTAGTCGGTCCTATCTACTGCAAGGTTTTAGGGTCTACTCAGTTCCCACTCTCTTTTACTATTCACATGGCCGAATAGGCCCATGCACTTGGCTCGACCCACCACGCACTCGACTTGGCTCGGCCCAACATGCACTCGGCCTGGCTACACACGGCACAAAATGCCTCGCCTCCTCGGTCACACACGTACTCGGCCCTTGACACTGTACTCCCTCGGTTCGCATACGCACTCAGCCGACGTCTTGGCTCTCTGCCCTACTCTTCTTCCCTCGCTTCTCCTTCTCAACCGCCGATGTCCACCTCTCGCTTTTCTTCCCCCATGGTCTGGCGCCTCCCCAGGGCTTTCCCTTGCTAGAGCTACGGTCGCTGCCTCTCCTCCTTGCGTGGGTCTGATGACTCCGCCGAAGTTGGTGGTCTTGACCTCGGACATATGGAGTGGTCGGTATAGGGAGTATTATCTTAGTATAGTTCCTCGTTATTAAATAATGATGGGATATTAGAAAAAGAGAATAATAGGTTTCAAACTAATTGACGTAGCACATATGGGTGAGAATATAGTAGAATGTATTATCAAAGTTGTGGAAGATTTTGGTCTTACAAACAAAATTTTTGTAATTACCCTGGACAATACTGCAACAAACTCCAGGTCAATGGATATTCTTACTCTCTTATTTAGTACATACGCCGAATCCTTCTTGCTACATCAACGATACGCCTCCATATTATTAATCTTATAGTTAAATATGGTTTGAAGCAATCGGGTCCATATTTTCAAGCTTTTCATGATGCAATTTTTTTGTAAATGATTCTAACCAATAAATTACAACATACCTACTGCATCGCGATGGTGTATGTCTATGAAAGTTCACTGTGGACATGCCGGTAAGGTGAAACTAAACTTATCTTATGCTACAAAATCTTTTACCCTATAAGCCCATATTTTCTATTTTTATCCACACGGCCATACCGATAACACACTATTGACTAAGAGCACTAGTATGTTGCTGAAAAGTTATTAGCATTTCTAGAACTATTTTACGAATCTATTATCACTTTATCTGGAGTGTAATATCTAACATCTCCTATAACTGTGCATCATATTCTTGCAATTGTCGTTCACTTGAAAGCTAATGAAAATGACGTAGTGTTACGAGAGGCTGTGTGTGCTATAAAAGCAACCAAGCAACTTTTCTGGGTAAATTCAAAGGCAGCATGTGATACAAAGACGAAAGGGCCGATTCGAGCCACAGAGATTCAAAAACTCACCACCGGTACCTCGTTTCTTCGAGGCAAGAAGAGTAGGCCGCACGGCGGTGGCGGAGCAAAGAGTGGAGATGGTGGTGGTGGGTGGAGCGACATGGGCGGGGACGATCATTTAGATTTTTGGTTTCTATCTTTTTACTTTTGTCTTTTTCTGATGATGATTATTTAGGCTCCTGATTTCTATGTTCTTACTTTATCTTTCTCTGATGATATGTTTTCTGATTTTTTTTGTCTTTTCTTTTTTCCTCTTATTCCTTTTCATTGTACGTGATGATATAATTTTTTAAATTTTTTAAACTTAATTACGTTGAAAAATCTACTAGCAACTATAGTATATTTTTAGCTGTTACAATATAAAATAATTCATAAATCAAGTCTTTTAAACCCATATAATCACCACCGAAGTGGACCGGTCAAAACCCAACGCGGCCCAACGCCTAGCACGGCAGGGTGGGCCTACGCAGCGCACACATCCGTCCGTTTGACTTGCATGATCCAACGGATTGCCGTGATGGGCCCCCGCGAGGGTGGAAGCAGCGTTGACCTGCCAGCTCGTGCATGACCTGCGTTTTCTCACTCATGGACTAAGTGGTACTCCCTCCGTTTTCAAGTGGTTAACCGCATTAACTTTCCTATTTAAACTTTGATATTAATTTATACCAATAAATATGTAAATACTTATATATAATATTATTAAATTATTTTTGTGACAAATCCAGCTATATAATTTTCATCTTTCCTAACTAAATAATTTAAGAATTATGGTTAGTCAAAATTTGAATAGTAAACTCAACGCTGTCAATTATTTGAAAACGGAGGTTGTAGAACATCCGGTTGAAAAGTGAGCAGCCGATATGAAACGGAGGCCTGTGACACATCTCTTTCCTCCTCTTCTTTTTTTTTTAAAAGATTTGCCATAGTGCTAAAGTGTATTTAAAAAGAAAAAAAACCTTGGGGCTTGTTTTTGGATGAGTGGGGATTAAGATCTGTCCATTCGAACGGGCGAAGAAACTGAACTAAAAACCCTGCTTATCCCAAGGAATTAGGTCTAATCCAGTCTTAGGAGAGGGGTTTTAGGCCACATCGGGTGTAAAAGCCAGTTCGAGTTTTTGCTATGAATTGTTAAGGAATCCTAGTTGCGCATATCATAGAGGTAGCGCTTCTTAATCTTCTCTCTCAGACAGACTAAAGATGATATGGAATTTGATTTCACTAGAAAATTAATGTAGTGAAATCCTACAAATGTTTAAGGTCTCGTCCCATGATCCTAACGGAGCCTTATCTTTATAAGTGAAAAAATTAAGAGCTCCCAGCTAGGGAAAAAAACTTAAAATTATTCCTTACTTGAAAACTAGAGTTGTGATGAATTTCATAGGAAGTAGGGTTTATACAGTCCTTTTCTAAAGGTCAATTTAACATGCATTTTCTCACTTTTTTCCACGTAAAATTTATGAAGGAAAGAATAAAAAAACTACTTATTTCTTCGCCCAGGACCACGAGTCTCAGTCTCACACACATCACAACCACCCGGATTCATGTCTCGACCGCGAATTTGCATCTCGATCAATCCAGCCATCGAACCGCAATCTAATGGCATAGAACAAGAACCCTCCACATCGAGATGCAAATTCACCATATAATCCCCAGTGGAAAGGAAGGCCGCAACCAAGAAAGATAACCAAGCTTGTTTCAGTAAAATCCGATGTGAGATAGTTTTTTCCCCTTTTGAAATAAGGTTAGGTTTACATAAGACACCCCAATTTACTGCACACAAGCTGAAGACAGGTTGAGGTTTGTGATGGTCAAGGATGAGTGGAAATGTTCAGATTTCCATAGTATTTGATCTGCAGAGTTGCTTTGCATATTTCAAATTTCACTCCGTTCCTTTCCATTCATATTATTTTTTTTCTCGTGTGGTATCACTGGATCAGCATCCTACTGTCTTCACTTGTGTTTGTGTACGGTATCCACGCCCTTTATGATGGGTAACTTGCACATACTGTTCGTCAGGGAAGGCCATATACCTGGCTCGAGACTTTAAAATTGCTTGGGAATCATGTCAGTCACAGCGGCGACAAGATTTATTTCTGGTGTCAGGATTGTACTATAGATCGTCAAATGGGTAGACAACTTGTCTTCAATGCCTTGGGAGGGTTTTCGGAATCTTTCAAAATCATCCGTAGAGAGCAGCGGATGCTAGTTCCTTTTAGGTGTTGGTTGTTTGTTGTTGAATCTTCCTTTAAGCAGGTCTCTTCTTCTTTCTTAATACAATATTGAGGGGGAGAAAAAAAAGAAGAATTCAGATTTTGTTGGCTTGGTTGATTGCCTAACACTGGACAGTTCAAGCACATACCCTCAGGTCATTAACTTATGTAACTTATGATGAAGTTTCACTTAGCCGGTTAACCCATAAAGTTCTGAATTAGCTCTGCACTAGGTCTAGCCAGTGGATTTGATTATGCAGATTAATGACAAATTTGTCAAGGGGTTGGCACCTGAGGGGTGAGAGGTTATGACCATCGTTGGAAGCCAGGCTGAGCTTTCCTCCACAATAGCCTGTGGCGTTCATCGACCTCTCAGTCTTGTTTGCGCGCGACTAAAAATATTGTGGGGATTTTATTGGATTTCGTGTCATCACGTACCCACAAACATTACAAGGTGAAATGTGTACTGTCATCTCTCACCAGGAACACCTATTTAAACTAACGATGGCAAATTAGAGTAGTCTTTCCAAACCAATTTACAAGTTCAGGATGCTAATAGTGAAACTTCGGTGTAAGTTTACACACGTAATTTGCATTAAAACTACCATAGAGTTTACGAGTGCTGCTGCTGTGTGCGCTAGCGCAAAAATGTTTGTGACCTGTTTACGTACTAGGAATTTTACAAGTACATAAACCTAGGAAAAAAAACTATCGTTAACAAGTGTATCACCAAATTTACACCTTTTATGAACGAATGCAGCTTACTTGTTTCCGCCCCTGTTCTCTCACACGTGACAGCACCCTATTCGTTCTACTCTGCAACAGCACCTATCACTCCTATGTTCCTAGCGAATAGGCTGCTGTCATATGCAAGAGAACATAGTGAAGAAGACAGGGAAGCTGCAGTCTTCACGAACGGGTAGATGCATCATGCATCATTGAAAGGTAAAAAGAAGGGGGAAAAAGAAAACTAGGCCCGTCCGGTGAATTAAACTCGTCTTGAATGCTTGCATGGGGAGCTGGGATCTTCTGCGTTCCCCGAGAAATCAGCTTTTTCCAGTTGCTCTGCGTCGTCACCACGTCAATCACAGCCGCATCATGACCCCATAATTGCTGCCAACCTGGGGGCACAGGGTACTAACCAATCGGATTCCCCACGCCCACAAGTTAATGCCGGGTCGTCCTGACGACTGGGCCCCACTCCGTCCGCCCGCAGGACGCGAAATTTACACCGGCCCACGTGGGCCGGCACGGTGCATGCCCTCTCTGCTCTATCCGTGGACCTGTGGTAGGTGGGATGGCTGGGTTTCCAATTAAGGCCCGTTTCTTCAGCTTTTGATTTTTTTTTTGTCTTGCAGAGTTTCAGCGTATTTAAACTAAAAACCACTTAAAACATATCAGTTTTTAGTTTTGATTTTTTGGTTTTTTCTTATTCATTTGTATTATTGTAACGATATAACAATTTTTAATTTTTCTTATTTTTCTTAGAAAAAGCTAATAGTCGCTACAATGCAACTTCAGTCAAAAGCCATAGCCAGAAGATTAAGCCAATAAGCTGGTTGGAGTACCACCTAGGTCTCATTCTAAACAGTGATGATTTTTAGAAGTCAGAAACCAAAAGTTGGTTGGAATGCATTGGTTTTTTAACATGATTTTTTCTTTTTCCTTTTTCTTTTGCATTATCCGTGAAGATATAACTGTATTTTTTTTCTTTTTTCTTTTTAATTGAATACCTTAGAAAAACTAACATTCGCTACAATGCCATTTCAGCCAAAAGACAAAGGTCACAATACTTTGAAACATGGCATAAAGATGAGCAAATTTAGGTCTCAAGAAGTACGAAGTGGAGCACTTGAATTTTCTTCTTGAGATTTGCTTTCATACTAATCCCTCTATTTTTATAATATTGTATTTGTCTACAGCCCATCAACATACAGAACAAGTAAATACTAAATCTAAAAAAATAATGAGAAATGACTATACATATCTTTATTAAATGACATACTACAACAACTTAGACTTCTTCAAAGCATTTAAGTACGGATAGATAGTAGAAACATTACAATAATTGCACTCTTGAGACCCCTACATGGTCATGTGATTTTTTCAGTGGTAGAGTGGCATTTTCCCCACTTTTAGTGGTATTCGCTATTGAGAAAGCGGTAAATTCCTCACTCAAAAAAAAAAGGAAAAAAGGACAATGTGGTAAATTCCTCGCAAATGGAGTAACACTGTGAGAGCTTTGTGCCGTGCTTCAAAATCATACCAGAGAACATTTTCTTTTCACTAGTGATTTCCTGGGCACTTCACTAGCACATAACTATTTGTCATTTTGAACACTTGTGGTTTTTACTATAAGATACAAACTATTAATTTCAATCTTAATATGCAGGTAAAACCTATAAAAAAACTACTGGTATATTTATTATGGAAGTATTAGTAGTAAAAGTCATAAAGGATTGACCACGGGCACACTCTCTTAAAGAACGTAACTATTGCAAATGAGACCTACAAAATTGGCCCTGAAAAACAACATCTATTGCAAATGAATTCTCAGAACATCACCATAGTCCATAGTTGACAAGTGATGTATCTCCCTTGGAGGAAAAGAAAGGAAGAAACAAGTGATGTACCTCCCTTGGAGGAAAAGAAAGGAAGAAACGTACGATAATTCTTCATATATTTCCACTCCTTCACACATAATGCAAATCAAAGTTGGGAAGTTCTATAATCAACCAAAAACCTAAACGAATTGAAACATATAGCGATGTACTACCTCCTGGTCCCTTGTCTAATAGTAGGAGCTGTCTACTTACAGCTGAAAATTGTGGGGTGCTACTTCACCCCACACATGACAAAGGCCGAAGGATGTGAGTGTGTACGTGTGTGTGAGCGTCTATGTATTATATTAGGTATGTTTTAAAAAAAATAAAGGTACATGCATGTACGTATGGTCTCCTCTCACGCATGCATGTACCACAAGCAATAAAGTCCACTAGGAGGACCACCCGTCAGCCACGACGCATTCACAGGCGGACGTGCGCACGTTCCACACAGATGTGCGCCATCATCAGCCGTTCGCGCCAGATCCAGCGGCGAGGGATGGCCCGGTGCACCCGGGCACGGTCCATGAAAGGGCACGCTGCGCAGTTCCACTTCTCGATCTGAGCGCTCCAAGCTCGATCCGACGGTCAAGACGTGGCCTAGCGAGCGCGCAGGATGAGCGGGCCCCGCAGTGCGTGTCGACGAACCCTTGCCTCCACGCCGCTCCGAGACCCGTGAAGCACGGAGCGAGCAGCAAACTGCAGCAACTTTTAATCTGTAATTTGCAGTGGCTATCAGTGCAGCAGCTCGTGTCCAATGGTAAGCCTCTCAATAAATGGCAATTCAGTGGCCCATCCGGAGGCCGGCACCGTCCCTACCCTAGCTCCTCCTCCTTCAAAAACCCCAGCCTACCTCTCTCCCTCTTGGTCTCTCCTACTACTAGCCAGTATCGTTGTGTTACTCCAGTAGTTTCCTCTCCCTTCGCCTCTCTTGCCATGCATTTCTTCTTTCTTCCCGTCTATCCACGGTGTAGTAGTTTAATCCTCCTGCTGAATCTGATTGATCTCTTTGTTTGGACTGCATGTCCAGGTCGAAGTTAGGTTAAAGGGATTGTTGTCTGGTTCAAGGTCTTCATATACCCGACATGGAGATACATTTTGCTTGACATTTTACTCTCAGTATGGGTTTGGTGATCTCGGACCAGGCTTCAATCCCTTTAACCAACTCTGCGCATTACGCATCTTGATCGTTCCAGCTAGAGTATATGTGGTACGTATGTCTCCTCCTGTTCTTCTTACTAACCCGTACAAATTTGATTTTCTTCTAGATGCATTAGGTTTCCTCAAGTTTTCTGAGAGTAGCTTTTCTAACAGCCTAGATTTTGTCCATCAAGATTTTAATTCTGATCTGCAGTCCAGAATGGAGCCATGACCAGGCATAGATTACAGTAGGCTGCATGTTAATGCGAAATAATGTAGAAGAGCACAGATGAACTGTGTGCTTTGAACTTCTCATGGCTCTGAATCACAACTACTGTACTACCAGTTTGATCTATCATGCACCTCAGTCCTTGCATTAATTTCTGCATTGGCATCAAATCATCTTAACCATGTTTACATCAGTACTACATGAAAATGACATGTACTACGTTTATGCTAAACATTTTCTTTCATGAAAGCTACCACATACTAATACATGCAAATCTTGGGGAAATATATGCACACATTGCGAAGTACTCCTAGTGCATCTGGTACTATACTATACTATACTATACTATACTATACTATACTATACTATACTATACTATACTATACTATACTATACTATACTATACTATACTATACTGGTAGTAGATGTGAGCATGCACTGACACTTAAAAGAAGGGGATCAAGGGACAGGAACTGCCCAAGTATTTAGGCCATGTTAGTTTTCTATAGTATCTAACTTTTAAACGGGGTGTCTTTTTAAAACAATGTCTACTAATTGATTATAGTAGACGCTATCGTAACTTCATTTATATCAGCTAAAATCGCACGTACGCAAGTCTCTCTATAAGTTTCTCTACAAACTGTTACTATTTATCAGCTCAAGTCATCAATAAAAACCAATATAAGCGTCTCTTTAAATAGGTCTGGCTCGACATGTATGACAAAGAAATTAGCTAAGGTTCATTACTTCTCTCACGTGGCGGTTGTGAAAGATGCCATGCGCACGATCCCATTCTCTGCCTGTCTCTCTGGGATTTTTGTTCCATGCATCTGTCTGCAGACTGCAGTACTACGTACGCCTTGCGCATTTTCGTGGTATCACAAGTTAAAGAGCTTCTCAAGCATATTCTAGTAGCCTTAATTACTCTAGTAGATTTAAAGGTGCAGTATATATACATTTTCGCATGAGAGATCTCCTGGTAGTTTTATCAAATTTGCAAATCCTACGTATATATTGGAGAAATTAAATCTGCGTACGTATATGTTGCAAAAAAAAAAAGAAAATAAAACTTAATGCCATGCAGTATACTTTGTCTTGACCTACATTGATAAGGTAGCTTATGTCAATTGGAGTATGCAACTGGAACGTCAGCTGTACATTCACAAGGAAAAAAGCATGAATGGAGCTATCAAGATCATTATTATGAGTCGCATAATTGAAAAAACACGATTGTTCAGTGTCAAGTATTTAGTGCTACAATGCGTTTTGTACATCAAAATTAAGTTAGACACATTTCGAGTAAATAAATTTGCGAAGTTGATTCAACCTACTATTGTAATCACTCAACATTTATGTGGAGTATAAGTTGGATACTTGGATTGTTCGATGATTTTTTTTTAGTTTTATCTTGCAACTAAAGCGTACTCCAACAGAAGTGCATGCCCCTCGTAATTTTTGACGATGAAACAGTGTACCTTTCAATAGTCATGGTTTAGCAGGACATGTGCTTCCACTTGAGCTAGCGCCCAACGTTCATGTTACTAATGAATGAATGAATTGATGTATACTGTACGGCTTGGAGCAAGCGATGACAGTTCATGACGCTGACAAGCACATGCGTTGACATCGATCGATGAATGGTTAATTATTGAACCGAACGACCAATGCAATATGAATTAGTTGTCCTTGTCCACTCGCTGATGCATGACAAAACTTTCCACCTAACCCAATGTTGTATTTTGTGCCGAATCTGATCGGTCCAACTACTTAAAAATCCAGTTATATTTCACTTAAGATATATTCTAACCTATAACTGATTAGAAATGTAAACCGGCTAAAAGTTATGATTAAGATTATCTTTATGTTTACGATAGATTTTACACCGACTTGCACCCGACGTGGTTTCCAAAGGTGTTTCCACTGACTGAAGTCGGATGTGGCTACTTAAGGCGCTTCAGACTACAACTCTTCACCATCATCTTCTGAGACTCTGTTTTGTTTTCAAGCGAGTGTTATTTCCGTATCTGAGCAGGTTATTGTTTTAGTTTCTAAGTATATCTTATTTCCATTACCGACTAGGACTCCGTTCCTTCCTTGCCCGAGACTCTTGTTTCCAAGGCTATTTATACCTCCTGTAAACCTCACGATAGATAGCGTGCACAACTTAAGTTATCTACACATAAAATATGTCAAGAACGTTATGTAACTTCTCTTCGATATAATGATTTTGTCGATTGTATGTCTGCGATTTTTTCATAAGGATTTTTCATGTTAAATCTTTCTCTCGTGCTACTGATTATTCTTCGTTGTTTTATATTTTGCCAACGTTTTCTAACACCCAAGTTGATTATCCTAATTAGACAAAACCATCAAACTAAACTGCAACATATATCATCTGCTCCATTCCATGTACTTCTCTTATCAGCTAGCTAGTAGTTCGGTAAGAAAATTACTATACCTTAGAAGATTATGCTGAAGCATTTCATCCTGTCTAAAGTTGAGAGAGAAGTTATGCAACTCTAGGAAGCCTCTCGGCCGGGCCCAGCTCTCAAATAATTGGCGAGTAGAACCACACATCCGATGTAGCGTCGAAACATCCGATGTAGCCCATAGGAAAGGTGTGAATTCGTCACACACCACACATATCCGATGCAGCGTCGAAACCAGATGATCACCGCACGCAAGCGCACGACTTAGAGACTGGTTCTCCGAGCAGAGAACAACAACACCACAACCCAGTGACTTCACCAGTGCAAAGCCACCATGCTCTCACAATCTATACCGAAAGCCAAATCTGCACCGAAAGCTTTTGGATTGGGTGATGAACTCTTGAGATATCTCTGTTCTCCTCGGCTCTCCCATCAGAATATATAAGCAAAAGAGGTAGAGATCCACCGATGAGGAGCGGCAGCGCAAGAAGCGGACTCACCGCGCGGTCCACCCGAAAGACCAGGATGAGAAAGGGATGAGGAGAGAGTGCTCAGATCTCAACCGGCTCGGAGCCTTAACTCCTCCCCTCTTACCTCTTACATCCGGGCCCCACCGAGGTCATTTTCTTAAACCAAAAATGAGGGAAATTACCAAAATACCCCAACAGCGAGCATGTTTGGAAATCTTGGGTGCCTCTGGAATATAAATTATTTGTTTGGTTAGCGCTTAATGACCGCTGTTGGATTGCCGACAGATTGCAAAGGCGCGGTCTTCCTAACCATCATCTGTGTGTGCTTTGTGATCAAGAAGAAGAAACCATTAATCACCTTTTGGTGCGGTGTAGTTTCACAAGGCAAGTGTGGTTCCAGCTTCTTTGCTAAAGATAAGGAAGCAAAAGGTTTATTCGACGATCTTCAGAACTGGAGGCTAGAAACGGAATTACAATTGCGATCAGATCAGAAGAAGGTTCTTAACGCTTTTATCCTCCTTGCTATTAGGAACGTGTGGCTGGAGCGAAACGCAAGAATTTTCAGAAACTCCTCCAAGGATCTTTCTCTGGTTGTAAAGGATATCAAAGAAGAATGCAGTCTGTGGAGAGCGGCAGGGGCCAAATGTTTGGATAAACCTTGTGCTTCTTAAGTTGGTTGTGTGTGTGGAGTCGTAATGGTGTTGGTGTCGAGTTCGGTTGTTAGACAGCAACTGATATCTGGGTTCCTTCTGATTGTGTTTTGGGTGTGTCTAGGCATTATTCAGATGTTTTTTTCTAACAATCATCCAGATTTGAGACCGTTCGATTAGAGATCCAACGGACCCTTTTTTTAAGGGGGGGAGATATTTTTTAGGAGGGGGAGATTTTTTTAGAGGGGGTGGGGGAGAATTCATGACCGTTAGATCTCTAATCCAATTGTTACAAATCTAGATGATAATTAGGAAGAAAATATCCATGTGATATTTATCAACACCCTTGTTTTCTGTTTCTCTCCTTAATACAGTGACGTGCAGATCTACTGCGTGTTCTGAAAAAAAAAAGTATTAACATTCTACTAAGTTGCTACATAGTGATTAACTTGCTACTAAGTGTTAACACTGCAAATGAAACGCTTTAGAATATATGTTTGTTATCCCTTCTACGTACTTAACGACGAATTAGTAGCAGTGCCCCGTCGTGCCTCCGCCTCCGCGCGGCTCGTAACCAGCCCTGGCACTACCGGGGCCTCGTGATGGGCCCGGTTTTCTGGTGAGCGCGCGCAGTAGCGTGGGCCGTTCGCCGCACGCAGGCGTGTGGGCTAAAGTGCTAATGCTCAGGAGTGTACGTCGTATGCCGTGGAATGTCTCGCCAACATTTCCGGGTCGGTGCTTCTGCGTTTTCTCTCTTCTCTCTTCTCATCCGTCCGATTAAAGATCAACATCTAAATCCGCATGTATCATGCAGTTCTTCCACTCCTCGTAGAAAAGGTCGGGCCGACACGTGGGCCGCGCTCCTCCTCTTTTCTTCCCCCGCAACCACTCCACCTCTTGCAACCGCCGCCTCCTTCTCTCCCCCGAACTCTCGTGCTACGCCTCCTCCTCCTTAGCGCTGCCACCAATTCCTTTCCCGTACGACAACGTCTGGTCGTAGTCTCCTAACTTCCCCCAGCAGTGTCGCATCCCCTCATCGCCGCCTCCCCAACGCATTTGCCCGCCGCCGCCTCCACCTCCCGCAACTGCCATCTTCTTCTCTCCCGAACCCACGTGTCATGCCTCCTCCTCCTCCTGCTCGGCGCTGCCACCAATTCCTTCCCCGCAAGACAGCACCTGGTCGCAGTCCCTCAACTTTCCCTAAGGCGCCGCCACCAATTCCATCTCCCATCGCCCCTCCAACCAGCAGCACGACGCTCGGTGACAGTGGCCAGTGGATCAGAGAGAATGGCGCTCGGCGACAGCTGCCGGTGGATCAAAGAGAAGGGCACTCAGCGATGGCGGTGGCTAACTCTTACTACGCCCACCCACGGGGCTCTCCCCCGTGGCCGCCGCCCAGCGGTCGCTCGCTCGGGGAGCCTCTCTACCTCCTCCCGCTCTTCGCTCGAAGCCTGTCGCGTTGTCTAGCAATTTTGGTCTCCCAAGCTGGTCGTCGAAGTCAGTGCCGTGGTTGAATGGGACCGTGGTCAAGGGGCCATGGCCGAAGTCGAAGGGCCGTGGTCAAGGTCGAAGCCGTGGTTGAAGGGGGCCATGGCCGAAGTCAAAGATCCGTGGTCGAAGCCATGGTCGAAGTTGAAGGGTCGTGGTCGAAGGGGGCAGTGGTCGAAGTCGAAGGGCCGTGGACGAAGTCAGTTTGCAGTCGAAGTTGAAGGGCTGTGGTTGAAGTCAGGTCGTGGTCGATGTCGAAGGGTCATGGTCGAAGTCCAAACCGCGGCCGAAGGGGACAGTGGTCAAAGGGGCAATGGTTGAAGTCAAAGGGCCATGGATGAAATCAGTCCGCGGTCGAAGTCGAAGGGCCGTAATCAAAGTCGAAGGGTCGTGGTCAAAGTCCAAGCTGTGGTCAAAAAGAACAGTGGTCGAAGTCGAAGGGCTGTGGACAAAATCGGTCCGTGGTCGAAGTCAAAGGGCCATAGTCGACGTCAGGGCTGTGGTCGAAGGGGGCTATGGTTGAGGGGCTGTGGCTGAAGTCGAAGATCCATGGTCGAAGTCGATGCCGTGGTCGAAGGGGGCAGTGGTCGAAGGGGGGAAGTGGTCGACGTCGAAGGGTCGTGGTCATCAAGGGGGGCAGTGGTCGAAGTCGAAGCTGTGGTCGATGTCGAAGAGTCATGGTCGAAGGGGATAGTGGTTGACGTCGAAAGGCCATGGTCGAAGGGGACAGTGGTCAAAGGGGAAAGTGGTTGACGTCGAAGGGCCATGGTCGTCGAAGGGTCGTGATCGAAGGGGACAGTGGTCGAAGAGGGCGGTGGTCGAAGGAGGAAGTGGTCAATGTCGAAGGGCCGCGGTTGAAGGGGATAGTGGTGGAAGGGAGCAGTGGTCGAAGTCTCAGATCCGTAGTTGAAGTCGAAGATCCATGGTCGAAGGGGAAGTGGTCGACGTCAAAGGGCCATGGTCGAAGGGGACAGTGGTCGAAACGGGCAGTGGTCGAAGTCAAAGATCCGTGGTCAAAGTTGAAGATCCTTGGTCAAAGTCAAAGCCGTAGTCAAAAGGGGCCATGGTCAAAGGGGGAAGTGGTCGGCGTCGAAGGGTTGTGGTCGTCGAAGGGCCGTGGTCGAAGGGGACAGTGGTCGAGGGGGCAGTCGTCGAAGTCAAAGATCCGTGGTGGTTGTCGAAGCCGTGGTCGAAGAGGGAAGTGGTCGATGTCAAAGGGTCGTGGTCGAAGAGGACAGTAGTTGAAGAGGGCAGTGGTCGAAGTCGAAGGGGCAATGCTCAAAGTCAAAGGGGGCAATGGTTGAAGTTGCGGTCATGGTCGTAGTCATAGCACCCATGGATGTGGTCGTAGCAGTCATGGTCGTAGTCGTAGCGCAACCCAGTGAACACCTGCTGGTTCGTCCACAACCTCCACCGCTGCGAGTTCCCCCTCCAGTTGGACATCCTCGTCGCCTACCCCCAGGTCATCCCCGAGATTAAGCTCCCCACCCTCGATGGCAAGACCCACAAGTGGTCTAAATCGAAACCATGGTTGAAGGGGGCCATAGTCGAAGGGGGCAGTAAGAGTAAATAAACTATTGGCTAATTGTACCTCAGAGTATGGGCATCAGAAGAAACGTCGCCCGCCATCGAAATGGCCTTCGACGACCTGCACGACTGTGTCCTCCCTGTGTCTACAATTTGGCCATACTGGTTGAGCCACCTATTTGGCATTAGTTACGACCGAGTCCTCCCTCCTTTCCAAGGGAAGGTCTTCCTTTGGCGACCCCGCTCCGATTGACCTCTCAATGTCTGTCATGCTATGTTACTGTATGACGTAGAAGGTTCTTCTTCCTACAAGAAGCAAAACATAGTTTAGATGAGTGATGAGTGATTGCGAAAGCTCTGTATTTGAAGCGAATGAAAAGAGAATCCACTGCGTTGCCACCGGAAATTACAGACGCGTTGTCGACATGCACCACCACGAGTGATAGGGGATAGCATGGTAAAAGTGACATATGTGCGTATGACAAAGTAGGAGAGGTGGGGCGATATGGCTAGACTAATATTTGTGCAGATGAAGGAGCGGGCGAGGGGGCCGGTATATCAAGTCAACACATGTCCGAAGGAGAGAATGGACAACAGTATACAGTATGGATAGAATGGCATTTCTGTGGGCCATATAAAATTTCCAAAAAAATTATGCAATAACTACGAGTAGTCGGGAGGCTTCACATAAAATTTTATAATTTTTTGAGCTCGTTTGATATATGTAAAAACTCGTACAAATATCAAAATTTTATAAATTTTTTAGCAACATTCACAATGGATAAAATTACTCAAAAATTACACTGTGAAGTACGTTGTGTTAGAAGATTGTACATAAATTTTTGTAATTTTAGAGCTTATTTGATATATTTGAAAATTTAAACAAATACTAAATAAAAAATTAGGGCAAGTAATTAAGCCGCCAGCTTAATCACTTGCCGCCCCCTCGCTGGACGGTATGCCTGCCTACCATCCCCTCACTGGGTGGCAGGCTGCCTGCCATTTGTTGGAGGGGCGGCAGGTGCTGGCGGCGTCGCCATGTATCGTCTCGCGGGCTCTCCATCTGCTCACCGGATGGCAAAAGTGATATTTTTGCAAATACGTTGCGTATACAGCTAGTTTTGTAAATACGATGATGTAATAATTAAAGGATTACTATATCCTCAACATCTAGCCCCCCAACTTCAAGCAAAAATAACTTACTTGAGAAAGTTAGGTCGTACACGGGAGATGGTCGAAAGTAAAGCCTTTTCGATTCTTATCGACCAGAAGCAAGCTTGGTCAATAGGGTAATTTTGCTTGAGTTGTGAAGACAAATGGACTTCAAATAGGTGAATCCCAATCGATTTCTACTATCCTATCTGCCGATGCAGTTCCTGAGATAACCATTCGATTCTCGAGATGGATAATGGATTCACACGGTTATTAAAGCTTACCGCGAGGTAACCTTAGTCTTCTTACTTCCCCTTCTTCTCCGATCTATTTTGAGCTTTTCGTCGCTGACTAGGTCGTCCTCAATCTTTTCTAAATCTCAACCATCCACTCGAGAGAAATGACTAAGTCTTCGCCAAATTGGTTGGTATCGAAGATAGATGATGCAAAATTGAAGGCATTGGAGGATGCCAAGAAGATTCCTTCGCGGAGATTCATCAAGTGGATCAAAGCTGCTGGACAACACTGGCCATCAGGATAGATTGGAGAAATTCTGGTGTTATAGGCATACTGTGAGTGCGGCCTTCATCCCCTACTTGTCCTTCCTCACTGTTGTACTCGAATACTTTGGAGTTCAATTGATGAAGTTAGTTCCCAATTCGATTACCATGCTTAGTGTATTCGTATATTTGCGTGAGGCGTATCTGGATATTCCACCAGATCTCGAGCTCTTTCGGTATTACTACAAAATGAGCCGACAGACCAGAATCATCGGGAGCTGCAGTCTAATGCTGCACGACAGCAAGACAAAGCTATATGTCTAGATGTTCACTCAGCCTTCATGGTCAAATTGGAAAAAGAGATGGTTCTACTAGGAGACGACCAGCGAAGACAGCCTTTCTTTCGTGAGGAAGGCTATAGAGAAGACAACTTCATGGAATTCGGTCCGAAATCAGATAGCCCCTGTATCTCAGCCATCAAAGAGCTGAGGGATAAAGGGCTCACATGCTGGCACATGGTGAAGGACGTCATCACCCATCGCATCAGCCCCCTGAAGCGACAAGCACATCCTATATGGATGTACTCGGGAGTCTCGGATCCAATCAGGGACTATGAGAATGGTAAATAACAATTATACTCATAGTAAGATTAAACTTCAAGAACTATTCACTGACCTCTTCATCTATATTGGATAGACCTTGATTTGGGGGAAATTAATTCCCAGGTCAAGTCTATCCGCAAGAAGGCTCTATCACTCGAAGTGGAGGGTCCTCATATCCCGGTGGATGTATCCGCCAAAGAAAGAGAAGAATGCCTAAAGGTAATAAAAATCGACCTCATCTTTAGGACTACATAGTTGTAGAGAATGACTAAATATTATTCTTCCTTCTCGTAGAATGTAGATGTAAACAATCATCAGGACGATCAAGGGGTCGAACTATTGGTCACCGAAGGAGAGGTGGAGAAAGTTAAGACTCTTCTAGCCGAAGGACATTGACTGACCAAAGTAGTCGATAAGGACAAGGGGAGCACAAGTGCTGGTGTTCCCCTTCCCATGCTTCTGCCTGCTGCTCCGTGTGCTCCCATCGAGCAGTTCCTTACGGATATGGCTTCTGTAGAGGAGAAAGGAGCCACCGTGCTTGATCAACTGACTCCTAAGATCAAGGTACTGTTCTACTACGATATGAAACCCACCTATTAGGCACTTCTCGAGGCTTTATCAAGCAACTCGAAAAGGAAAACTAAAAAAGTTTTATATCTTTTGTGAAGAATGCTATGGCAACAGCATCCGTGATAAAAAAAAGAGACAACCCTTCAGGTTGTCGAATCTGGTATCGACCACCAGGAGGGACAGTAGGGAGAAAGAGCAGTAACTCTTACTCAAGACCTTCGATCAGACGTGGTCGAAGGTGCAAAATACTCTAGACCAAACAGGGTCGAAGAAGCTCTCATTCCTCCACGACCAGAAGTGGCCGTTGTCCTACGCCAAAAGATGTCTCAACGCTTCGGGAGATAACCGTCTGACAAAAGTTATTGTTAGAGAGATAGGGTGGCCCATTCATCGTGCGACGATTATTGTCAGAGAGAGATCATGTGTGGTTACTAGAAATAAACGCACGTTCTAACCACCTTGTCAGACAAACCCACTATGCAATAGGTTGTCATAGATAAGCCAGTCAGAGATAGACTAGTCGCAGGAAGGTCCACGACTACAAGGTTATCACAGGACAATTTACGACTATGTAGTTGTAGAAAGACTTACGACCAAGGAGTAAGTCATAGAAGGATTTACGACCACGTGCTCATAGATGGACTTATGACTACTCTGTAAAATCTTTCCCTTACCGATAAGGGGTATACTCAGAGAATATGATGATGTAATAATTAGATGATTACTACATCCTCGTCAAACACCAACAAAGCTAAACTTCCTCTGAAATCAATGGTAGGCTGATGTGCTTCTATAAGAGGATCTAGAAAATGTTGGTAGTATCATGTTAAACCTGCGTAGCCAACTTGCATTTTTTGTGTCCAACAATGATGACGGAACAAAGAGTTCCCCCTAAATACATCAGGCACTCTCCTAAATTTACCCACCTTGTTTGAGCTTGGAATTTCTATAATCCTTGGAAATGAGTATCATAGAAGAATTTCATCTAACCATCAGATAGACAATGCTTGTTTAGAGAAGGCTCCATTTCTTTAGCCCATCTGATGGGGTTGATCTACTACCCTCAGTGTTCCCCCAAACTCCATAGGAATAAGGGGAACAAGCTAGTGAACAACATCTATGATTAGTGGTCTGTAGCTTGGTTCTAGCTGGACACAAAGGACAGCTACAACAGCAACATAGACAAACAAGAAAGTGAGAAGGAAATGCTTCTAATGCTAGATAAAACCAAATAACAGTCCACTAAAACCTTTGTCATGATCAGAAGTTCACTATAAGTACAGTTGCATAAAGTACATAGTTCACAAACCCTCCTTGGTATCGGCCCAGCCCCGACCACGACCGCATGGCTTTCACGCACCTCAACAGTCACCACTCACCAGCTCTGCACTCTGTAGTCCCACACAGATCATCACGCTGCCAGGCACTAGGTGCCGCTTAGGCTGTGGTCTCTCCAGGTGCATAGCTTTCTGCGTGTAGTGGCGATATGATGGCCAATTGGACTCCAGAGACTGGAGACATATGCCTATGCCTTGTGGGCTTCGCCGAGCAAAGGGCCGATGACAGCAACAAGTTTTCCTTCTTCCCGATCATCTTCCTCTGTTCCTATCCTCCTCAACTGCACGTCTGTGGCATGCATCCATGGCCACCACGCTACGAAGGGGAGGGGTACCAGCACTAGTGAAGGGTGGGCTCCATCCCGCCTAAGCCCACCCAATGGATTTTCCCTACGGGGGAGGGAGGGAGGAGGAGGAGTACAATGGGAGGGGGCGGTGGTGGCATGTGGGGAGGAGGAGGTGGCGATTTGTTGAGGATTTTGGTTTGGAGAAAAACGGAGACTTCAGAAGGAACGCGAAAACAGTGCGGCTTGGGGAGTTTCACATGTTAGCATGAATCTTGTGAGGGGAAAGGAGAAAAAAATGTACCATCATCAACTATTTCTTTTAAGAGATTATTAATAAAGTAGCGAGGAAAACAACTTTTGTCACTGTAAATCATGCTGCACTAGACTCGCAGCAGAGGATCCCTCCGCCGAACACCGAACACAGTTGCACAAAATCCAAAGGCCCGCACGTTTTCCTACGCCACGACCTCTCCGCAGTCTCGCCAGTCGCCACCCTTCGCAAGGCCCCAAGACAACAGCCTCCACCCCCACGCTTCCCTGCTCCCGACCACCGTCATGCCACTCCCGTCCTCCCCACTCCACCTCCTCCTCCTCCTCGCCGCCGTTGCCTCCACGCGGCTGCCTCGCGCAGTGCCAAAGTCCACGCTCGAGTCCTGCTCCTCCTCCACCGCCTGCCCCGCGCTCCTCTCCTACACGCTCTACGCCGACCTCAAGCTCGCCGAGCTGGCCGCGCTCTTCGCCGCCGACCCGCTCGCCATCCTCGCCGCCAACTCCATCGACTTCGCCGTCCCCGACCCCGCCGACCGCATCCTCCCCGCGGGGCTCCCGCTCCGCGTGCCCGTCCCCTGCGCCTGCTCCGACGGCATCCGCAAGGCCACCTCCGTCCGCTACGTCTCCCGCCCCGGGGACACGCTCGCCTCCATCGCCTCGGCTGTCTACGGCGGGCTCACCACCCCGGACTGGATCCGGGACTCCAACGGCATCCTCGACGCCAAGGCCGCCGACGCCGTCGACGCCGGGACCATGCTGTTCGTGCCACTGCACTGCGCCTGCTTCGGCGGCGTCCACAACGGGGTGCCCGCCGTGTACCTGACGTACGTGGTGGGGAAGGAGACCGTGGCCGCCATCGCGCAGAGGTACCGGACCACAGCCACCGACGTGATGAGCGTCAACGACATGGCCACCGCCGACCTCGCCGCCGGTGATATCATCGTTGTCCCGCTGCCTTGTGAGCCGTTGCCTAGTTAATTAACTAAATTCGTCTTCTTGGATCTGGTTTTTGGTTTTGTTGCTTTGAGCCATTGCTGAGATGTACCGTGCCCATAGCTGCGTGCTTGGTTGGTTAGATCCCAATGTTACCGATAAATTGGGTTGGTAATGACTTACTCATGTACTCGGCAGTGATGTGATTTAGCCCCTTTTTTTTACTATAGTAGATAGCTTTTATATATTGTTTCTAAAATGATTAAGGACAGTGAAGATATAAATAGCGTATACGATTTTAGATTTAGAAAATTATTTAGAGAATTCGTTTAAAAAACGTCCTGTTTAATTTGACTTTTAAAGAAACTAAAAGTTAAAAGAGAAAAACATAGAAACCAGGGCTTTAAGTGTGTCCCTCAGTTGCATAGCCTCCGTTTTATAATTTAGTGCAGTGACACCAAACTTTGTTTGAAAACGCTAGCTATCTTGAATTCTTGAGTGTTTCACTGACTTGTAAAGGTAGACATCCCTGAATTACACTGCACACCCCAACCATGAGACTCACTTTGCCATCAGCGTCCATGCATGACAAGATTTGACACTTCGAATCAAACGTTTTTTTTTTTGATCGTGCTACGTCGTGTACTAATGCCAGGTCGGCTGGTCTGTTTGTATATTTGCACGGGCGCCCCCAACTTTTCAAAAGATCCGTGCATGTTTTCCTTTCCACGGCTGCTTCTGTTCCCGATCAAGGTGTGACAGACGAAAAGGACATGGCAGCAAAAGGAAAAGCGTGCAGGATGACACGTTTTCACAATTTACAATGTTCATGCTTAGCCCTGTACTGTTGTGCAGCAAGTGTGAGTTGGTCCTACTCCTCCGTTTAGTACAGCGAAAAGGTTCGTTGGTAAGTGCGCTCCAGGTGTGTGTCAAGTGTTAGCAGAAGACCCTAGCATGGCCCCTCAGGGACAGTCCTTCGAATTCCTCACATTTGTCCAGTAACAATTGAGGTCCTGTTTGGAATGCGGGAATTTTTTTCGATTCCTGCGGGAATTGAACTGTTTCCTGCAAAATTTCTGTAAAATTCCTGTGAAATTCCTCTGTTCCATACAGGCCCTGAATAGCTACAGATATGAAATTTGGCAAAAAAAAAAAACAAGAGCAGTGTAGGCAGCAATCTAACATTGCTCTAAGCTGTCAGTGATCCGAAGCCAGAATTTTTTTAAAGCCCACCTGGATGTTCATGTCATTTTGTCCACCATTGTTTTTACGGTGGCAATTGGTAAAATTCTCGATCGGGTATGTACTAAAGTACAGTGGAGTACCTGATTTGTCTCTTCCCAAGAAAGCGAGGAGGAATTCCAGTCATCGTCATCCCCATATGTTCTGTCAGATCACGGACTAACAGGATGAGGATCGAGGATAGCATCCATTATTGTTCCGTATACGTTGATTGCTCCATTTCCGTCTCATCTGCAATCTTGCCATTGCTATTTACCCTATGATTTGCCGCTCCATTGTTTGATACTTTTTACTGACATCCTCCCATTTCTCTTCCTGTCCAGCATGCACCTCATCGTTCCCCGCGTTCACGTCGGACTACGGGCTGACGGTGGCAAACGGGACCTACGCAGTGACTGCCAATCGGTGTGTCCAGTGCAGCTGTGGTCCGGGCAACTTGGAGTAGGCACCGATTTTACTCAACGATCTGCCTGAATTACTTCCCCTCCCCATGTTTGGGTTTTCTTATGCCGTTGCTCGTTGGCGGTGCAGCTTGTTCTGCGTGCCGGCGCCATTGGCGGACTCGACGTGCTCGAGCATGCAGTGCAGCAACAGCAGCATGATGCTCGGGAACTTCACCCTTCTGATGACCAGCGCAGGCTGCAGCGTTACCTCTTGCAGTTACGGTGGATACGTGAACGGGACAATTCTCACCATGTAATTAAACATTATTTCACCAGAATTAATCTCCTTTTCCGGTTCAGAAACATTTCTGTCGACTCACCGTGGCTCTCTGCATCTTTCAGGTTAACCACGGCGCTAAAGCCTCAATGCCCAGGTTATTTTTCTCGCCATTGTTCTCAATTTTCCTTCATGGTCTCGTGGGAGTGAGAGGTTAATTATAGCGGCCGATCATTTCTTGAATCATTGTGCCGTTGGTGCATGCAGGCCCGCATCAGTTCCCTCCGTTGATACCGCCTCCGACGTCGTCCTTCTTCGAGACGTACCTCGGCCCGTCACCGACGCCAATGCCATCCGAAGGAGGCATTAATCCGACGTTGGCTGGAATGGCCCCAACAAGCAGCCCAGCCGCCAGTTCTGGTGCTCCCCCGACGGATCGGCACTTGAGCAATGTTCTTGGCGTACTTGCTCTCTGCATCGTCGCCAACATGCTGTGGTAGCTGGGCACCGAGCAGCAGTACGCGTCTGGAAGGAAATGGTTGGCCTGAACGCCTGTTAGCAATGATGAATCTGGCGTTCTGAAGGTAGATTTCGGTTGATTTTTTGTACAGGAGCAGCCGGCTATTCTTGCTGGGCGCTGTCGTGCCAAAATTTTTGTCGTTGCTCATTTGATTTGTCACTCCTGTAAAATGCCAAACACAGTCGCAGATTTTCTCTGGCACGATTGTATTGTTGTTGTTCCTGTTATCTGTCAGACCTGTATTTAGCCAATTCAGAATCCTCTGTGAAACCATTGCACTATTTCTTATATCAGTAGATAGTGTTCACAAATACATTATTGAATAATTTCATACATGACGTAAACTATACCATACATTAATATTACATATCAGAATTCAAATAAACTGCATCGGATCAAGTTTACAATAGGATCGACCAAGCCAAATTGAAACATTACATAGAACGAAAGCGTACATAAGACGGAAGCGATAGCAAAAGAGATGCCATGGGCAAAAGACTAACTGGAGGTAATATGTGAGCGAACGATATTAACCAAGAGCTTGGATAATATTGATGCATGCAAATACCGCTTTAATCAATATGACTGAGGTAAGACCTAGACTAGACTAGCTTAATCTCCTGCATCTTCTTAAACATCATATCTTGGGGCATCGTAGTACGTGTAGTGTCCTTGGTCTACAGGTTCTGTGGGATTAAGTGAGCGAGGGTGAGCACAAACAATCATGCTCCGTGAGCTAACACACAGAATACAATAATATACATACAAACTTCAACAAAGCTAGGCTCAAGTTCTTTTATTTGCTAAAGACAATATTTGAAAGCTACAATAATTAGAACTTCCTATGACTTAGCATTTTAATCAAACCAAGTTTATTTAAGAAAGTATAAGTGTGCAATATTAATGACGATGTATGTTCCATCCATCTGTTATATAGTTCTATTCACCATATGATAGTTTTTGTTATTAGGGTTCATCCACCCAATAGCATCACTCGGTTACATCTACCCAGGAAAAGCCAAATCAGAGTTAAATCCACTTGACGAGTTTTTATCCCATCTACAAAGTTTTTGAAAAAGATACTAACTTGAGTAAGTTCTCATGCCTACACATGACTGTGGGTATGGTTGTTCGAATAATTTATACTCTGTAGAGATTATACACTTTACTCATAAGAGATAATCAACTAATTATGTTTTACACATTTTTTTTGGACATGTGAATCAAGAAGATTACCACAAGGCCTTTACAATGCATCACTTAGTGTAGATTACATCCGCTAAGGTTTTATTTTGGTGATATTATGTCTACCACACCAAGACTTTCTCTTGCACCACACGACAGCTTAAATCCAACGACACGACCCGTAGGTCACTCCAATGATGCAACTCGTGCTGGTGGATACAAATTATTCAGCCAGGTCGTACCCATTATAGTCTTGTTGTTGTACTATTTTACATTAGAATGTCATCATATGATTCAGTTCTTAAAATTAACTGGGCGATGCTACCACAGAACAAATATTCTCATGCTACATCTGTACCAACCATCTTACCATCAGCCCAGATAGGTAAAACAAGTTTTAGGGGTTTTGAGAAGCACAAAACTAAGTTATCTCAATATATTAGTCATTTTCCTCCAATGACTACACAAAACTAGTTTCAAGATTAAAAGATGATGAGAGGGCAATATAGTACACTAGTACTTAAGTAAGACTAAGCATGACGCTTAAGTATAACTTATAGCTAGTAAAGTTACCATTAATTTATATGATGACAAGAATTATGTGATTTAAGTGTCCAAAGGATTATGTGATTTAAGTGTCCAAAGTATAGCTTCTTCATGCTCCTAGTAATACCCCTGAAGCTCAACTGGCTTCCCGAGCTCCCCACAGTGCCGATGACTAGCGCCACCACTCAGTCATGAGGTCTCATTGTGGATAGCTTTACACAGCCATCCCTGACCCAAGCCACCACTTCCCTAAGCTTCCCCTACCTCCAAGGATGCTCAAACATTAAATCCCTTGTCCCCTTAATCCTTGAAGCTCACTGTTGCCATTAAAAACTGTCATGAAGACACCTCACCATCGGCCAAGCATCGGTTATCCCCGACCACGCCCAAGGCCAAAAATGGAACCCCCTTATTCCCAGGAGTCCATCCATATCCTCGGATTTCTTTGCAAAGCCCCACAACTCGAAAATTGCCATCATTTCCTGCTGTGGTTACAGACCAAACAGAGAGAGAGTGTGGTAGCGGAGAGTTGAGTAAGTGAATGGCTTCTGCCCCTCCCCATGGCCTATGTCCTACATATATACATCCACCTGGGGAGTGCTTTTACAATTATACCCTTACACATGAATACCTCCCTCAGGGGTACTTATGCCACTATACATGTCCCATTCTGGGCCTTACACTACCTCAATAGGCCTGCTGGGCTTAGGTGGGGGCCACCCCTACAACAGGAGCCTCTCATGGTGAAGGGCTTCACGGGCCGAAGCCATGTTGCCGAGCCCTTTGGCCCCCTCCGTCCCTGCGGCTTGTGAGCTTTTTCAGCGTTCAAAGTGTAGTGTTCGCCTTGTTGCGAAGGTATGGCGCCGGGCGGCTTGGCGAAGGCTTCGTCACCCATAGACTCCATCGTGGGGTCGGGGTTGTCGTCCGGAGCGAAGGTCGAAGTCGAGGTTGTCCTCGCCACCGAGGGGCCGGACTGGGGTTGCTGGCGGAGTCAAATGCGTCGGCATAGAGGGCGTAGCGGGTCGTAAGTCGCCGCGCGCGCGTCTCCGGCGTCGAGCGCCCTTGACGATAGGCGGCTATCAGCCTACCCAGCAGGGCTTGGTTGACGCGGCGCGAGACTTGAGGGGGCGCAGTGATACCATGTTGCGACGTTCCTTCTCCTAGCGCGGATCTTGGAGCATCGCGGCGGTACGATGCTTCGACGCACCCCCGCCGGTTGAACTCCTGCCGGTTGGACTCCTACCGATTGGGCTTTCGCCGGTTGGCGTCCCCACTGATGGGGTATATATAGCGTGCTGGTGTAACATTATATCTGCATTATGCGCTCGGATAGGTGCTGCTCCCCTAAAATGGGCCCCTTCAGTGCATCCACATTCCATGGCGGCACTACACGGCTCGGGGCATGTTGATGTACTGATGGAGGCCTATTTTTCTCGGGAGCTTGGTTAGCGTCTGCTGACGGCAACTGCTCGCTCTGTATTTCTGCATATAACGGCAAGGTTGGCCCTGTTATCTTAGACAGGCTCACCTACAGTCGGGGCTTCTGATCAAGCCCGTCTTTCCAAAAAATATTGATGCACTGAAGGTGGCCTGTTTATGAGAACAAGCCAAAACTTGGTGTGATATAACCCGCGCTGGTGCAATGTGTGCGGGATGCCGTCGGACGTGCCGTCTCGCCGAGGCGGTGCCTACCCGGCAGGCGGCGGGTAGGTGCTCCGAAGCCGCTGGTCTCCTAGAGGATAGTAGCCGCAGAGGGCAGGCGTTTGCAGGGTAGTCCGGGGGTGCTACGTGCGTGGGGGTAACCGCGCGGGCGCTCCGTCCCCTAACCTTCGAAGAGGTGGCAGCGGAGCTGGCGCCTAGCCGAAGTAGACGCGCGAGCGCTCCGTCCCCTACCCCTCGAAGTGGTGGCAGCGGAGCTGGCGCCTTGGTCGAGGTAGACGCGCGAGCGCTCCGTCCCCTACGCCTCGAAGTGGTGGCAGCGGAGCTGGCGCCTAGTCGAAGTAGACGCGCGAGCGCTCCGTCCCCCACGCGTCGAAGTGGTGGCAGCGGAGCTGGTGCCTAGTCGAAGTAGACGCGCGAGCACTTCGTCCCCCACGCGTCGAAGTGGTGGCAGCGGAGCTGCGCCTAGTCGATGTAGACGCGCGAGCGCTCCGTCCCCCATGCGTCGAAGTGGTGGCAGCGGAGCTGGCGCCTAGTCAAAGTAGACGCGCGAGCGCTCCGTCCCCCACGCGTCGAAGTGGTGGCAGCGGAGCTGGCGATGCACTCCCTGGGTTGAGCGCGACCCCGCGGTATTGCGCCTTAATGGCTCCGGGAATCGCGCCTACCTTTGGTCTGGCACGAGCAGGCTACTGTATCCGTACGCACTTGTCCATTCGAGATGAACACGCGGCGGGTCATGATTGGCGTGTCGACGGGCCGTCCGCGGTCAAGCCCCTTCCTCAGAGGGGCCGGGCACGTGGCGCAGCGCTGTAGGCGTGCCGCCCGCTGGCTGCCCCCCTTCCAACGCGCGCCACCGGCTGCTAGCGGTTGCGCTTCTTGCCGATCCTCGGTTGCCCATGCCGCGCGGACTTGCGGTTGTCCCTTCGGACAGGTGTGGCCAGGGTCGGGGGGTTGGTGACCCCGTTTGGGCTATCGCGGTTTAGGGTCCGAAGAGCCGCGCCGGCACGCGCCGAAGGCTATGTCGGGTCACGCGACCTACGTTTATTGCTTGCGCTGACCGACACGTGGTGGGACGTTAGTGACGCGTCATGTGGTGACAGGACTCTGTACGACCACGGTCGTGTGCTGGCTACGTGGACCGCCGCGACGCTTCGGCTTCGCGCGTGGGGAGGTGAGCGGTTGTCGCTCGCCGTTTGCGCTTACTCACGGTGGGAGGCGGGGGGCCTTTAAGTACCCCCCGTGGCGTTGTGCCTACGCCTTCTCGCGCTTTCTGGTTGTTCACGTTGCTTTCCGCATTCGCTCGCCCTGTTCCTGCGCTCCTTTTTTGCCGCCGAGTTCCCCGTGGATGCTGATGGCGACTTGCAATGAGCGTACTCAGGTGGGCGGCTACGCCATCCGCAGGCGATCCTCGCCGCTCGAGGTGAAATACACGCTGGAGGAGCGCGATCCGGCGGCGGCAGACAAGTGGTGGGCGGCGAAGAAGAGTTAGGGTCCGTACTCCGGCGAGTTGGGCCGCACGCTCGTGTCGGAGGACACGATCCGGTCACTGCTGCGAGAGGGGAAGCTATCGGACCGCCACGCGGTGCGGTTGCCCGCCGATGACGAGACGGAGCCGCGCCCTGAGAAGTCGGAGGCGATCGTCTTCGTCGCCTACTTCGAAGCCGGACTTCGCATTCCGTCCGCAGCAATTGTCGAGGCCGTGCTGTGGACCTTCAAGTTGGAGTTGTCACAATTGACTCCGAACGCAGTGGCTCGCCTCGCCGTGTACAGCTGGGCCCTGCGCTCGGAGGGGTGTTGGCCCAGCACTTCCCTGTTCGCGTATCTGCATGAGGCCCAGTGCCAACCAAAGGAGCGGAAGGACGGTACGCTGTCGAAATTTGGCAGCGTCAACTTCGTCATGCGGACGTCATGTGGGAAGCTCTTCCCCGCGAATGCGACCCGAGGGAAGTGGGAGGTCAACTGGGCGAGGCGGTGGTTCTACCATCGTGTGACGAGTGGCAGCGGCCTTGAGTGCGCAGGCGAGCCAATTACATTCAAGACCACCCCCGGCTTAATGCTTGACCAGGAAGATAGGCTGAGGGCGCGGAGACTTGTGGGGGTCGCCGCCCGCTTCAATATGCGCGACCTCGCCGAGGAGTACATGATGCTCAGTGCGACGCCGCTTTCCCACGGTTGGTGCTTCACAGCCGGTGAACATCGGGATGATAACGTTCGCCCGTCCGTTTGCTCACTGCCCGTACTGACTGGCCTTCGTAAGTCTCGACCATGTCTTCCTCTTCATTTGTACGTATTGCATTTATGTAAATGTGCTATGTCTGGGGCAAGGACTCGCCTTGAGGACGTGGAGCGCGCCGCGCGCTTGTTCCTTGGGCCATACACCGGCAGAGGGCACGGGCAGCGCGTAGCTGCGACTGCGGAGGCCGGATCGGGGCAGATAAACCGCGTGTGTGAGGCCTTAGGGCTTCCTGTGCCGGATCGCCCCCCTCCGGACCAGCAGCATGAGGATGATGGTGCCGCGAAGACGAAGGCGCCGTCCCGCAAGAGAACTCGGAGCACCACGACCACAGCCCGTACGGCGGTTGCCGCTCTTCCTGCCGGCGCGGCGAGCCCAGAGTCGGGTTCGGCGAAGTATGCCGATTCAGATTTAGAGGGCGCGGGTACTGAGGGCGAAGGCGCCGGCAGCGGAGGGCGCGCCGCGGAGGTCTCGCTGCCCGCGACCGTCACCGAGGTGGTGGTGCTGGCTGGCGACACCGGTGTGGAGTCCTCGTCTCCAACCATGGCTGTGGCGGGGCTGCCCTCCGCGGGAGCGTGTGGAGCGCAGCCTTTGCTAACCGCGGCGGCTGAGGCTGAAGTGTCCCTCGCAGAGGTGGGGGTGTCTCCCGCAAAGGTGGGGGTAACCTCCGCAGAGCCCCCGACCGCTGTCGTCGTAGCTGTGGAGACCCCTTCGGCGGGTGATGCTGCCGCAGGGGCCCCTTCTGTGGCGGTTACTGCGGTGGTATCTTCCACTCAAGGGAAGCGGCCGCGCCTGCAGTCCCCCCTTCCGCGGACTTCGCGAGGGTTCGTTGTAGCGACCGATGTTGGGAGCCTGTGGGACCCCGCTTCGAGCACCGAGGTCCCTCCACCCCGCGCCCTCTCGGCCCCTCGGGCCACGGTGATCGTGGCGCAGGCTCGGTTGGCGCTAGGTCCTGACTCGAAGGTCCCCAGGCCTTGCGAGACAACGCCGTCCGTTGGGGCCGAAGTAGAAGCGGTCCCGCCCGCGGCTAGGGAGACGTCTCCGCGAAGTCCTCCGTCCGCCACCGAAGGTAGGTTATGACGGCACTCCTTCGGCAATTTTTTTTGGACGCCCCATGACAAGTGTGTAATTTCTCTTTGCAGCGGCACTTATCCCGGAGGAGGAGCCGTTCCTTGAGCGTGGGGGTCCTAGTGCTGGCGACACAGGTGTCGCGCGCCCGAGCCCGGTGGACTTCGTCCCTCCGTCGGGTGTTCTGAGGGCATGGCGCGGGATTGCGGAAGACGCGGCCGCCAGCATCGGTCAGGATGCGTTGCAGACCTACGGGTCAGGGCGCCTTGGAGATGCATTGGAGGTGTCGGGAGTGAGGGTAAGCGTCCGTCTTTTAGGCCACTTGACGCCGTTTAGTGTTTGCTAACTCCTGTGCCGCGCAAACACTCGTGCTAGCCCAGGCCCTGCGAGGTGCTCACGTTCGCGAGGGAGCGGCGCTACGGAGTAGGCTGCAGACCGCCGAAGAGGAGCTGCAGGAGGGCGCTTCGCCCAGGATGCTCGCATTCGCCGCCTGGAGTTGGAGTGCGCAGAGATGAAGACACGGACCGATGGGCTCGATGCCGCAGCGCGAGCGTCGGCCGCGGAGGCGGTGTGGCAAGAAGCTATCGCAGAGCGGGACGGCCTTCTGCAACAAATCGCTGCCCTAGAGGGGAAGAACAGCGAGCTTGTTGCCTCTCTCGCGGAGCGAGATCGAGCCTTGGGCGACGCCTCGGTAGCCGCCTGGGACGCCATGCTGGCCCTGGAAGATACCTTCAAGGGGCTTGTTGCCGAAGTGCCGGCGCGCTCCTTCGGGCCCGAGGACCTGTCGCGGTCACTCCGGTGGATTGGGGAAGCGGCCGGCGATGCACGCGGCGCCGCGGCGATCTTTGGCAATCACTGCGCCTAAGTGGCGTCGTGTCTGACCTGCGCGCTCCTGTGACACCGCGGCTGTGAACACGTTGCGGGGCTAGTCGATCCTCGACTGGAGATGCCCGTCGGGGGCGGGGTAATGTCCGGCGCCGTGCGTTGTACGCCGTGCCATGAAGTTCTTCCATGAGCGGATATGGGAATACTGCGGCGAGGCCGCAGCCATAGTCGAGCAGCGGAACAACTTGCACGGCGAGGGAAATCTTGGCCGATTTCTAGACGAGATCCCCCGGCGTGACGAGGATGGCGCTGCGGCCCCGGAGGACACCGCGAACCCACAGGTGTGACGGGAGGTTGTCGCATGTTGGTGTGCGTTGTAACTGAAGCCTAGGTTGTCCTTTTTTTTCTTGGTAAAGTACGGAGTTGTTTCCCACTGTTCTGATTCCTGCCCCCTTGTCCCGAGCAACTACACAGCCGGGGCCGGCTGCTAATCTCCGACCTTGCAACCCGACGGCGTCTTCGGCGTTGGCAAAGAGCCGAGGAAGCGTTGGATTTCTGGGCGGGTCGGGCATCTTCGAGTGGAGCCTCGGCACGGACGTATGTTAAGGATGAGCCTGCCGAGAAGCGGCCTGGTGCGCCGGAGGCGTTTGTGCGCCTTTGTAAGCATCCTTAGCGAATGCAAAGAACAGTTGATTAGGTCCTGCGAAGTGCATCGCCGCCCTCCGGTTACGCTGTCCCATGGTAAACTCGGAGGGTTACTACGCGCGCCTGTATGCGATGACTTGCGCCTTGCGAGGGCAGTGTGGCCAAGGTAGACGCGTAGTTGCGAAAACCGCAAACACGCTCGGTCCGATATCTCTTCGAAGCGGCGGCCGCGGAGCTGGCGCGTAGTCGAAGTAAACGCGCGAGTGATCCGTCCCCTACCCTTCGAAGTGGTGGCAGCGGAGCTGGCACCTAGCCAAAGTAGACGCGCGAGCGCTCCGTCCTCTACCCGTCGAAGTGGTGGGAGCGGAGCTGGCGCCTAGTCGAAGTAGACGCACGAGCGATCCATCCCCTACCCTTTGAAGTGGTGGCAGCGGAGCTGGCACCTAGCCAAAGTAGACGCGCGAGCACTCCGTCCCCTACCCGTCGAAGTGGTGGGAGCGGAGCTGGCGCCTAGTCAAAATAGACGCACGAGCGATCCGTCCCCCACCCTTCGAAGTGGTGGGAGCGGAGCTGGCGCCTAGCCAAAGTAGACGCGCGAGCGCTCCGTCCCCTACCCTTCGAAGTGGTGGCAGCGGAGCTGGTGCCTAGTCGAAGTAGACGCGCGAGTGATCCGTCCCCTACCCTTCGAAGTGGTGGCAGCGGAGCTGGCGCCTAGTCGAAGTAGACGCGTGAGCGCTCCGTCCCCTACCCTTCGAAGTGGTGGTAGCGGAGCTGGCGCCTAGCCAAAGTAGACGCGCGAGCGCTCCGTCCCCTACCCTTCGAAGTGGTGGCAGCGGAGCCGACGCCTAGTCGAAATAGACGCGCGAGCGCTCCGTTCCCTACCCTTCGAAGTGGTGGCAGCGGAGCCGGCGTCTAGTCGAAGTAGACGCGCGAGCACTGCGTCCCCTACCCTTCGAGGTGGTGGCAGCGGAGCCGGCGCCTAGTCGAAGTAGACGCGCGAACGCTCCGTCCCCTACCCTTCGAAGTGGTGGCAACGGAGCCGGCGCCTAGTCGAAGTAGACGCGCGAGCGCTCCGTCCCCTACCCTTGGAAGTGGTGGCAGCGGAGCCGGCGCCTAGTCGAAGTAGACGCACGAGCGATCCGTCCCCTACCCTTCGAAGTGGTGGCAGCGGAGCTGGCACCTAGCTAAAGTAGACGTGCGAGCGCTCCGTCCCCTTCCCGTCGAAGTGGTGGGAGCGGAGCTGGCGCCTAGTCGAAATTAACGCACGAGCGATCCGTCCCCCACCCTTCGAAGTGGTGGCAGCAGAGCTGGCGCCTAGCCAAAGTAGACGCGCGAGCGCTCCGTCCCCTACCCTTCCAAGTGGTGGCAGCGGAGCTGGTGCCTAGCCAAAGTAGACGCACGAGCAATTCATCCCCTACGCTTCGAAGGGGTGCCAGCGGAGCTGGCACCTAGCCAAAGTAGACGCGCGAGCGCTCCGTCCCCTACCCTTCGAAGTGGTGGGAGCGGAGCTGGCGCCTAGGCGAAATAGACGCACGAGTGATCCGTCCCCTACCCTTCGAAGTGGTGGCAGCGGAGCTGGCGCCTAGCCAAAGTAGACGCGCGAGCGCTCCGTCCCCTACCCTTCGAAGTGGTGGCAGCGGAGCTGGCGCCTAGCCAAAGTAGACGCACGAGCGATCCGTCTGCTACCCTTCGAAGTGGTGGCAGCGGAGCTGGCGCCTAGCCAAAGTAGACGCGCGAGCGCTCCGTCCCCTACCCTTCGAAGTGGTGGCAGCGGAGCTGGCGCCTAGTCGAAGTAGACGCACGAGCGTTCCGTCCCCTACCCTTCGAAGTGGTGGCAGCGGAGCCAGCGCCTAGTCAAAGTAGACGCACGAGCGATCCGTCCCCTACCCTTCGAAGTGGTGGCAGCGGAGCTGGCGCCCAGCCCAAGTAGACGCACGAGCGATCCGTCCCCTACCCTTCGAAGTGGTGGCAGCGGAGCTGGCGCCTAGCCAAAGTAGACGCGCGAGCGCTCCGTCCCCTACCCTTCGAAGTGGTGGCAGCGGAGCCGGCGCCTAGTCGAAGTAGACGCGCGAGCGCTCCGTCCCCTACCCTTCGAAGTGGTGGCAGCGGAGCCGGCGCCTAGTCGAAGTAGACGCGCGAGCGCTCCGTCCCCTACCCTTCGAAGTGGTGGCAGCGGAGCCGGCGCCTAGTCGAAGTAGACGCGCGAGCACTCCTTCCCAAGAGTCAGAACAGCCTCTGGTGTTTCTCGCTCGCGGGTGCGCTCGCGCTGGAGCTAGCCTCGGATACGTTGCCTTGGTACTTCGCGGGCTATGCGTGGGGGTAGGCCCCGTGGCGCCCTTTGCACTCTGTAGAATTAAGCGGGGTACGTTGTCCCCTAGGTGCGTGGGGCCAACACCCATGTCTTGTTTATACTCCGTAGAGTGCGTGAGATCGACATCCACTCTTATTTATACTCCGAGGAGTGCGCTCTGGGGCAACGCCCATGCATGAGCGGGGTTCGCGTCTTGTTTATACTCCATAGAGTGCGCAGGGATAGCATCCGCATCTTTTTTCTTATACTCCGGAGAGTGCGTGCGGAGGCGGACCTCATCACTACGTCTTATTTATACTCTGTAGAGTGCGTGCGGAGGCGGACCTCGACGCTACGTCTTATTTAGAGTCCGTGGACTGCGCGCGGGGGCTTGCCCCCGCGCGTTGCGGGCGGTGAGGTGCGTGCGGAGGCGGACCTCGACGCTACGTCTTATTTATACTCCGTAGAGTGCGTGCGGAGGCGTCCCTGCGCTCATCTTTGTTTATACTCATACCCGCATCTTTGACGGAGAGTGCGCGCGCGAACGTGTGTCTTTGTTTATACTCATACCCGTATCTTTGACGGAGAGTGCGCGCGCAAACGTGTGTCTTTGTTTATACTCATACCCATATCTTTGACGGAGAGTGCGCGCGCGAACGCGTGTCTTTTTTTATACTCATACCCGTATCTTTGACAGAGAGTGCGCGCGCGAATGCGTGTCTTTGTTTATACTCATACCCGTATCTTTGACAGAGAGTGCGCGCGCGAACGCGTGTCTTTGTTTATACTCATACTCGTATCTTTGACAGAGAATGCGCGCGCGAACGCGTGTCTTTGTTTATACTCATACCCGTTTCTTTGACAGAGAGTGCGTGCGCGAACGCGTGTCTTTGTTTATACTCATACCCGTATCTTTGACGGAGAGTGCGCACGCGAACGCGTGTTTTTGTTGCAAAGAACAGAAATTTGTGCAAACGGTGAACTTTATTAAATTCCCGTTTACGCGGGTGAGCAATTACAAAAGAAGGGGGGATACCGACCACTAACCGCTATGAGGACGGGGCGACCGCTGATGAGCCGCTGCTGCCGGGGCAACCTTGTGCGCGAGGAACGCGAGACACTCTCGGGGGGCGACCGAGGGCTCCGCATCTGCCCTCCCGGCTTAGGTGCCTTGGCGAGCCACGTGGCATGGACCTCTGGCGCCAAGCTCTATGCGCCGAGCCATGTCCTGGTCGCCATGGACGATGATGATGGCCCGCGGTCCGGGAAGCTTCATGCACAGGAAGCCGTGATGTGGGACTGCCCCGAGAGTATTTAGGAGCGGCCGCCCTATTATGGCGTTGTAGGGGTATGCAATGTCGACCACGTCGAAGATGGCGCCCTCGCTCCTGACGTTGTCGTTTTGGCCGAAGGAGACTTGGAGGCATATCTGGCCCAAGGCGCGTAAAGGCTGCCCTCCAAATCCTTGCAGCGGGATGCCTGAAGGGCCCAATCGACTCCGAGGGATCCCCATTTGGTCGAAGGCCACGGCGAACAGGATGTTCGCAGAGCTTCCTCCATCGACTAGGACGCACCTGACTTCGCATCCGGCTACGAGGACCCGGATGACCAAAGGGTCTTGGTGGGGAAACTCCACGCCCTCGGCGTCAACGGGCGTGAATGTGACTTTGTGTTGCGCCCATTCTGGCGGCGCCTGCGCCGGGTATGCCGCGACGTGGTGCAGCCTCCACGCGTAAGCCTTCCGTTGCCGCGTCGAGGCGAACTCCAGCGAGGAGCCTCCGGAAATGACGTTGATGATCTTGCGCTGGAGTCCTTCCGGGGCTTGTAACTGTAGGAGGCCTTCCCGAGGTTGTTGCACATGCGCCTGAATTCGCAGGAGGCCTTCTTGGGGCTGTATTCCTTGGTCCTGGGGGTGTTGGACGTGGGCCACAACGGGCGCGCGTGTATCCGGGTTTTTGTCCCTGGCGACGCTCTGCCGTAGCGCTGCGATATTGGTGCAAGCACGCGTGTCATGGTTGCCCCGGCCATGGATTTCGCACCACTGCCCGTGGTGCTGGTCGTCGTACTCTTCGCGGGTCCGGTCATCTCGACCCTGGCCACGTCCCCGTCCTCGGCCTCGGCGCCCTCTGCCTGCGTGACCTGCGGAGGCGTTGTCTTCGGAGCCGCCCTCGATGTCGAAAATGTAACGATGTTTCCTGGACTTGCGTTGGTCGCGCTATCAGGACTTCCTAATAATCCCAGATTGTATTCAAAATCATAATTACTCCTCGGGTAACCACCTAAATCTTCAGTGACAACCTCCGAATTAATTCATTATTATGAACATATTCCAGGAATAATGTTATTAATCAAGCATGTACTCCCGCAATTATTTTCATATTCCCTATTTCTCCAAGAATAACTTAATTCATCCTTCTAGTCATTCTAATTCTTTCCGTTAGGCTGCACCAATTTTTTTGTTCTTCCAATTTTCACCCTATTGTTTACTCCAAAAATAAAACAATCTTTGATATTAAGCTTCAAGGTTAAGCACCATGACTCTTGGCCTTAAGTGCGTTTTCATAGAAAGTTTACAAGAGAAGTACTGGATTTTCATCACTTTGAATTTGGGTAAGAGAGCTTCAGAAGTAAAATGGCTAGGGCAGCATATGGATAAGGGAGAATCATCTAAGAGAGATGAGAATGAGTGATACAACTTATATTTTTCGAAATAGATTTTGAAGAAATAATTCTAGTTATGAAACTAACGACCATGTTAACTAGGTCACGACCTGCAGTCGATATGCTCTGATACCAAAGCTGTCGGACCCGGATTTTTCAATCCAAATCCACTGTGATTTTACTGCACTACTCCCTGGATCAGTAGATAGTGCTCACAGATTACAGTTCTGAATATCAAAAGTACATATCATGCGGAAGCGTAATATAAAATTAGACTTACTCATGGGCCGATTAGGCCGAAATCATTAAATTGCAACAGCGGAAGAACGAAGCACACAGGTGGGACCTTCAGGACATGCCCACAGGCAGCCAACTGGAGGTTCGCGACCTAACCCTTGACATCTTCATCTTCTCGGCCAGCTTGTCCAATCTTGTTGCTGAGGCGAGGTGATTTGATTCCTGATTCTGAATTCTGTCGCAAAAGCGAGTGTGAGCACTCCAACCCCGTGCTCCGCAAGCCAACACACAGAATGCAAATATATAACATGCATGGCTTGTCAATGGAATGGCATAGGGCTATTTCGTTTTGCCAATGAGTGCTTTTGAATACAATTACTTAAAATTTCCCTATGACCTAGCAGGTTTGAAAGCACATTTTTAAACCATTAGTTGTAATAATCCATTTAATCATGTTGGCATCACACCAACTAACCTTATGGCATCGCACCATAAGTTACCTCTTGGCATCACACCAAGGGCGGCATATGACATCGCACCATATGCTTATTGTTGGCATCACACCAACAATCCTTATGGCATCGCACCATAAGTTACCTCTTGGCATCGCACCAAGGGCGGCATATGACATCGCACCATATGCTTATTGTTGGCATCACACCAACAATCCTTATGGCATCGCACCATAAGTTACCTCTTGGCATCGCACCAAGGGCGGCGTATGACATCGCACCATACGCTAATTGTCGGCATCGCACCAACAATACATATGGCATCGCACCATATGTGGCTTATGGCATCACACCATAAGTTTCCCATCACGTTCATAATAGTTTGAAGGGTATTCCTTGGGGCATTAGTGTTACCCCAAGTAGCTAGCATTCCTAAGCATGCCATATAAATAAGGACTTAATTTGTGAAATCATATGTTAATTCTTACTATGGCGACAAGGTTCACATTTCCAAGTATGGCAAGGAGAATAATTCACAATAGCAATAACAGGGTATATCTAACTTGCTGAAATCAAACATATCATATTTCATGAAATAGTAGCATGCAAGTTGATAATTTAAAAGGAAATAGCTTTGAAATGCTGGGTTCAATATGATCAAAGTGTTGACTCGCCTGGCGCGGTTTACCGCGATCTTGAGTTCACGCAATGTTGTCTCATGCGATGATCTTTAATTCCTGGTCTTCATCAACCTTGGTCTCGCTTGATCTATAGAATCTTCAGGACTTCCAATTTCTAATTACGCGACAAGCAACTGAATCCAAATAAAAGCAAATAACTTAAAAGTCCCAAATAAATCCGAATAAACTTGATTTAGTTTTATTATGAGTTAATGGGTGATTTTGGGTGATTTGAGGCAAGGTTAGTGGTAGAATACGATAGCTTGATCCTTTTATTAAGAATCTCTTTTATTATTTTTGTATTTATCAAGGAAGTTCCATGAGTTAGGAGGGGACCTATGAATCAATGTACAGGTTTAGCTGGGTATCATTTTGTCGGGCCCTAGTATTCAGGGCGTTTTGGCTTACTGAAATAAATTTTAGAATCTAGGTGTATATCATTTTATGTGAACTTGATTACTCATATTAATGGTTACATACTTACTTTAGAGTATCTATATCTCCGTGAATTTAGTTGGATACTTGATGACCTAGAGCTATTGTATTTTAACATCTATGCATTATTATGACCTCTTAATTTGAGTGCTCCCTGAAAATTACTAATACTGGTACTTTATTCCTGAGCATTTGACTTAATTAAATACTATCTTAGTCATGGCTGATTGAGCATTAGCATTCATGACAATCTATTAACCTTATTCAGACATCATTAGCATTAAGTAACCTTGGTCTAAGCACCAAATAGGCTAATTTATATTCTAATAAATTTAGCATCTTCATTAATTATTTCGGATTTCTCTCTGATTTTTAATGCACTGGAGCTGCCGGCAAAACATTCTAAAAACCTATCCCTATTTTTGCAACCGGAGGGATCGAACTCGGGTCGGCTGACTAAAGGCGCGCGCAGCTGGCCATCTCACTCACATGTGTTACCTGCATGGTGAAGGCAACGGAGGCAGTTAAGCCAAGGGCAGAGGCAGGGGAGCTCGGGGCAGTACGGCCGACGGTGGCGCCGACGAGGGACGGTCGAGGAGGGGACGGTGACGGCAAAAATGCGTCGCTCGCGGGGCAGCGGGTGCTGGTGGATGGGTCGGTGAGGTCCGAGGAGCTTCGAAGCGGGCCGACGGCGGTGGAGAGCGGACGGCGGGAGAGACGGCGATGGGCTTCTCGGTGCCGGCGAGCTGAGGTGGCAGGGAGCCTCAGCTGGCGGTCGGCGTAGGTGCGTGGCGGTAGGAGGGTGCTCCACCAGCGATTAATTGAAGGGGTATTGACCGGGGAGGCCGCGGCGGCCGACGCACGAGCGAGGGAGGAGCTCGACGGCGACGACGTGCGGGCTTCGGGAGGTGCGGGTGAGGTCGGGAACGGTCTTGCGATGACGCGAAGGTGAGGTAGGGGAGTGGAATCGGGCTCTGGTGGTGCTAATCGGCGGGGAGGTCGCGGCAGCCGGAGATGGGGAAGATGGCTCGCCGGTGGCTCTGGGACACAGGGGCTCGATTGGGTTCTCAAAGTGGGAGTTGGGAGCGTGAGGAGTGTGCTTGTTTGCTTAGTGCCCTTTATAGGCGGCCGTACAGTGCTGGCAACGAGCGACGCCCGTTCGGTCGTGTCGGAGCGGCAGAGCAGACGGAGCAGGCGGCGGCAGCGGGATCCGGGGAATCCTGGAGCGTGACTACTCGGTCTGCTGCAACGCAGCGCACGCGATGGGAGGTGTCGGGCAGCTGCGTAGAGGCGGAGACGGGCGCATGGATGCCACGGGGATGAAGAGCACTGCGCACGCAGTGGGAAGAGAGGGGAGGAGAGGAAGAGAGCCGGGCGAGCGGGAGGGGGCCGCTGGCCAGAGAGGGAGCGGGAAGTGGGGGCAGGGCCCGCCTGTCGGAGAGCGCGGGCGCGCTGCGCACGCTGGGCTGGGCCACGCGGGTGGAATGGCCGCTCGGCCGGGCTGAGTGGAGTGGTGTTGGGCTGGCTGATTTTTGGCCGGCCTGACTTCGTTTCCTACTCTCCTTTATTGTTTCACTCATCATAATGTATGTTTAATGTGCTGTATATTGTGTTTTATGTAAACGTACATAATTTCACATAATGTTATTTTGCTGGCTTACTAAATTTTGCATTTATATTTATAGGCATTTAAATAATATTCATTTGAATTTATATTCCCCTATATTACTAATTATTTTTCTCATTTCCAAGGTAAGACTCTGTATTTTAATTCAAATTTCTCCCTCCTTATACTGGATCATCTTTCCAGATTCGTATTTAAAATTTTAGTTTTCTATTATTTGCATATTCCCTTTTATGGCATTATTAATGTTTGTCTTTGTCTTTTATGAATTTATTCAATTCTTGGAATCTCAACCAAATTCAGGAAAACACCATAAAATCCAAATTCAAATAGAATATATTGCAAAAATAATATAAAAGCTTCACATTTTCAATTTTAATTTTAGGGATGTTACAACAGTGCCAACCTGCAATGAAAAGTAGAAATACCCGTTACTGTTCACCCCAATCCCAAAATACAAAATTATATCCATTTTGATCGGTTCAATCCCGTGAAGCCATTTTTCAACTTTGTTTAGCCTAAATACGCTCCAATAAAACTCTAAGCCATTCCAGATGCCATGACTAATAATGTTCCAACAGTTGCTATTCACCTAAACCCTAAAACACACATATATATAACCATTTTGATCGTGTTGAGCCCGTTTACACCCTTTCCAACTCTGTTCCGCTATCCTAGACTCACATAAAACTTTAAACCACCCAGATAATGTTCAGACCCCAAAATCCAGTACCGTCCATATCTACAATCATTCGCCAAAACCCATATACCACCTATATAGCTAGTTTGACCATCTTAAGCTCACCCAGCCCAATTTTTAACTCTATTTAGCCAAACCATGCACCACCTAAATCCCATCCACCCAAAACCCTTTTCTTTGTGTCTTTTGGTTATTTTATTGTATTTTGTTTCTAGTTTGTATTCTGCAAAGCAGGAATTTATTTGCATTCGTTTTCTCACATTAGTATTTGAACCTAGCGAGTTGTTCAACCAAAGAACTACAAGAGCAATTGAAGCAAGCCTAAAGCATATGAGAAAAGACCAAATATATCGGAAAGGAGGCAATTCCTTATATTGATCATGTTGAACCTAGTTTTTAAATGCAATATTTTGTTTTCAAATGCAAATGCATGCTTGCCTTTATTGTGTATATAGATTGCCTAGCCACACCATACAGTGATACCTCGTATCTTCCCTTTTGATATTACCTTACTCTTGTCACCATAGGATTATCACAATAGTAATATTAACAAATAATGGTTGTGCTTAGATATGCTTAGAGATAATAGTAAATATGACACAAACATTGCCAACTAAAATTTGAAACATGATAATAGTAGTGGTAACCTAGGTTACCATTGGAAACAGTGAATTTTTATAAAATGATGGAGATCCGGGTGAGAGGTTGACTTAAGACCGGTGCAGGTACTGCCCGAGGTCTGAATTGTTGGGTTTGGCTCGCTTGAGTTGATTAAGAACCAAATCTGTGTGCACTCATTTCTACACCACCGAACAACATAAGTCTGGTATGGGACAGACCTGACTAACTAATCTGCTAAGTTTCGGTGTGGACTCCTGCGCAAGTGTAGTTAGGTTGGGAATGACTCGTGGGGTCATTGCTCGGTAAAAAGTTATGAGGGTAAACTTATAGGGGTCACTGCCCGAGAGGGATCCGAAAGGTCCCTGCCCTTACATAAAGTGCGCACTGGCCGATAAGAGGGTTACCTTAACAATAGAGGTACCTTAGCGCTGAAGGATTCTTACCTCCGGAGCAGAAGAAAACCTTAAAACTAAGCATCGTTACCATAGCATACGAGAAAACTGAGCAAATGTACAGAAGTTACGCTTCAGGAGAAATGTTCAAAAATGTCAATTTGACACCCCTAGTGGCCGGTCACTGTGCGGCCCATGAGACCAGACACCCCAGCGCTTTCCGAGGATTGGTGTGCACCTCTAGTGCGGCAATTAGCTAGGGGTGGCAACGAGCCTGGCTCGGCTCGTGAAAGCTTGATGGAATGGAGGTTCGGTTCGGCTCGGCTTGGTTAGGATATCAAGCTTTTTTGTGGGCTCGGTTTCGGCTCGTGGTGCGGCTCGAGCCAGCTCGCGAGGGCTCGCGAGCCAACAAATTCTAGAACCTCCTTTTGTGTATGTGGGAGAAGGGTTCGGTCATTTTTGGAGTTGATCTCATCCCAGTTGCGAAGAATGAGGATGCACACTTCACAGAAGTGCCATGTACGTCTGGATCCATGGATTCTTACGCACAAATGAATATCGTAGCACTTGGTTAACACGAGAAGGCCACCAATTTGCTCCTAGGGATTCATTGTACAAAAGCAACGTGCCCCTGAATTTCGCCGTAGTCATGAGCCATCCATTCATCAAACAGAACAGCCAGAGTCTACCGAGAAGGGCCTTAGAATTTGTCAGCGAAAGAAGGAAAGAAAGGAAGGGAGAGAGATTGAGGGGAAGGACGGGCGAACCGGAGCTCCCCGCGGTCGTCGGCGGTGAAGGAGGGGTCGTGGACTGGCGCGCCCAGATGCGGAAGTAGACGACGGTGCCCATCAGCAGCGCCACCGCGAACGCCACCATCAGAGCCTGCTTCTCCTGCGGCTCTTGCCCCTAACCCCTTCTCGCAATCAGCAATCAATCCTCAGTAGAGCACAATGGACCAGACCAACCCAAAAGTATACCACCGGAGGTAGATGAGGAGAGGAGAGGCTTACCGAGACGTGGAGAAAAGACACCAGATCGGCCAGATCTGGCCGCAGCTTACCCTGCGGCGGCGGATGGCGAGGAGAGGATGCGTAGAAGAGAGGAATCCGGGGGAGGGAAGCCGAATCGGGATGCGTGGCGGCGCGGCACCAACGGGTTGGGCGGTGCGACGCCGACGGGGTAGATGGCGCGAGGGGAGGTGGAACCGAGCGGCGTGGAGGTAGCGGCTGGCGCAGCGGCAAGTCGCCGCTGGGATCGGTCGAGCGACGGGAAGACGGGTGCGGGAGAGCCACATCCGGGCGAAGCGGCGGCACAGCGTGGGAAGTCGAGGCCGGGGAGTCGAACCCCGGAGAGGCGGCGCAAGGGAGCGCAGAGAAAGAGGGAGCCGAGAGAAGAGAGGGGGAAACGGGGAGGAGGAGCTGAGGCGTCGGTGGAAGAAGAAAGGAAGTGGGGTGGTGGCGGAAGAAACAAGAAAGGGAAGGGGCGGCGTGCGGCGAGAAAAAGAAAAGAGAAG